>OY728151.1:544335831-545044011 GCA_963277665.1 Viscum album | reverse complement strand
ATAATGGATAGAAGTTGGATGTATTAAATTGATCAGATCTCAATCTATTTTCAAAACAATTTGGAGAGCTTTTTAGATTTTTCATTTCACAATGCTTTAGATAGTGGTCACATATACTGCCCTTGTTACAAGTGTGTTAGATGACCTTGGTTAAGCCTTGAAGAAGTCAGCTACCACATAACCAAATATGGTTTTCAAGAAAACTAATCTATGTGGTATCACAATGGGGATAAAATGACATCTCAAATTGCTGATGATCCAAATGAGAGTACTAGATTGGATAATTTTTTATATGATCAGTTTCTATTTATTCATCATCATGAAAAATAAAGGATTTTGACCCAATAAGATTTGGATATGAGCACACATGATGTGTATACTAAAAATGATGATGTTTTCAGGGTAAAAAAATTGAATGAAGCTTCAGTGACTCTCGTATATCAACAATGCGGTAAAATGAAAAGGATGGAATTTTTAATCTGGTTGTTTCATGGAAAAACTATGTATGGGATTTCTAATACTGGCATTAATTACATTCTTAACTTCTTAAAGGACATACTTTCAAATGATGCAGATATTCCCTCAAACCACTACATGGCATGGATGTTAGTTTAGGAACTTGGATTTTCAAGAAACAAAATTAATGCTTGCCCGAACGATTTCATATTTTTCTGGGAGAAAATACTGAACCGAATGATTGTATACAATGTGGCACATCCCACTGGAAGCTAAAATCTAATGGAACACCATCCCATGTGCCACATAAAGTAATGTGGCACTTTCCATTGATCCCTAGACTCCAAAATCATTTTATTCATGATGAAATATTAATAAAAATGTGATGTCATGATACTGAGAGAAAAAATATTAATGATGAGATGGTTCACCCTACATGTGGATTTTCATGGCAGAGATTTGATGCTAGGTATCCTAATTTTGCAGCTGATGTGCATAATGAGAAGTTGGGTCTTTCATGTGACGGTTTTAATCCATTTGGATAGATTCTTATGCCTCACATCACATGGCTCATTTTTGTACACATTTATAATCTTCCCCCATGGTTGTGTATGAAAAAACCATTCACTTTCATGAGTAAACTCATATCTGGCTCTTTTGATCCCGACAATGATATGGACGTATACATAAAACCATTAATAAAATAGTTGAAACTTCTTTGGGATGTGGGTGTGTGCACATACGATGCATGTTCGAAAGACATATTTCATATGAATGTTGTGCTTATGTTGATGATTAGTGATTTTCCTACTTATGCAGTGATGTCTGGATGGGGTATGAAGGGAAAACTGCCATGTCCTCTTTTTGTGAAGAATACATGATCCAGAATACTAAAACATTGTTGTAGTTTATGTTTTATGGGACATTGATGATTCTTTCCAATGGACTGTCCATATAGAAATAATCATCGAAGATTTGACAATACCATAGAGGTCAATGATCCACCTTAGTGTATGTTTGGAACTGAGGTTCAGAATGAATTGAAAGATTTCATATTTTCATTCGAGAAGGGTCAAATGAAATCTAGAAAGAGAATGAATGTTTCCACTGAAACCTGTTACGATAGGAAGAAGATAAATATCTTCTTTTATTTTCCTTATTGCTCCACTAATTTGTTACATCATTTCTTAGATGTAATGCACATTGAAAAAAATATGTGTGAAAAGTTTCTTTCTATTCATTTAAATGTTAGGGGAAATAAAAAAGATGATTTACGGTCTCGACTTGACTTGGTGGATTGGGGCATCAGAACGAAATTGCCTCATGTGCGTATTAGTGAATATAAATGGTAACATCCATGTGATTATTATGTGATGAAACCTACAGAAAAAGAAATTTCTGGAATTACTAGAGACTATTAATGTTCCTGATGGCTATTCAAGCAACAGATCCTAAGGTGTCAATTGAAGAGATTTGAAGCTAAAATCTTTGATGACTCATGATTTTCAAATCCTTATCCATGAGTTTATTCCAATAGAAATTAATCATATTTTTTCCAATAATGTATGGGTGGCTATTATTCATTTGTGCCATTTGTTTATAGATATTTGTGCTAAGAAGTTGTCCATGTCTTTGTTGCAAAAAATGTTGGAAGATGCCTAATTACTTTTGTGCGAGTTAGAGAAAATATTTCCTCTATCATTTTTCCCATCCTTGATGCATCTGACTATCCATATTCTGACTGAAATACTTCTCAGGGGACCTATTTATTTTCATTGGATGTATCTAACTGAAATAAATATGTACACATTAAATTCTTATGTCCATTACAAGATTCATCCCTAAGGTTCAATCGTGAAGGGTTACTTGGCTTAAGAATATATGGATTTCTTCTCTATGTATTTGTCAAATCTTACAAATAGAATGAATAGACCAATGATAAATGTAGAAGATCGGTATGATAAAATTGAACCCACTTTTCCATAACTACCTCAAATAGGGGGTTTTCCTAGATCATATACATTGATGACATTAAGCATTGAAGAGTGGGAGATGTCACATCGCACAGTTTAGTTCAACTGTGATTTGTTCGATGACTACATATTGTAAGTAAATTGTATATTTATATCTTATATATATAAATATCTATTTAACTATTACTATTTTCATCTATAGGGAACATAAAGTGATGATAAATTGAAAGTATCGTTCTTTATCTTTGAGAAGGATGGAGACTTTTCATATCAAAGAGTTTTCTTCTTGGTTAAAATTGTAGTTAATAATATTACTATTTAAAATAATTAAAACGATAATTATTAAGTTTAATATTGATTTATATTTCTGGTATTGAGTACACCTACTGACTCTGTCTCTGAGGAAATAAGATCTTTGGCTTTTGGTTCTAATACCGTGCTTCGTGATGGCAAATCAATTGTTATCAATGGGTACATATTTATTATCACTGAAAGAGAAAAGAAAATGAGAACCTAAAATAATAATGATATGGTCACTGCCACAATAGATTGTTATTCTAGTTCATCAGATAGTAGACCGCGATTTGAAAATGTAGGTTATTATATAGTCAGTGAAATAATAATAATATTGGATTATTATTCTCATGGAGTCACACTGATGAAATGTAAGTGGTTTGATTTGATGATTATGTAGGTCACATTTATTGATGATTGTGGATTTCAAGTAATTGATATGACTCTCATTATTTCTATCGATGAACCATATGTATTGGCATCAATGGTGAACCAATTTTTTTATGTCAAATACTATCTTCGACATGAATTTGGTGTCGTTATTGAAGTAATTCCAAGACATATTTTTGATGATGGTGATGATGGAATTGACAACATCCCTACTTCCATTGGAAATGATCCATTTATTACTTTTGATGAATCCAATAGCTCAATGGTCAGAGTTGATTGTGAACCTGAAGTTTTGGTGGGAAATATATAAAATCATCCATTCATGGTCTCAATTATTTTGGTTTACCTCAAATTGGGCTGTTAAGGTTTGTACTATTCATATTGATTTAATATGGAATACAAATATGTTGTATCCAACTTGACCGTGATGTGAATTTTCAATTGTTATTGGTTGTAATTTTATTTGAACTAAATTTTCTAATTTGGAATTGAACAGTATTCAGACCTACGAAACCAACATTTCTAACTTATTGAACATTTAAATGCTTCAACTGTGATTTGTTTAAAATTTGTATGATTCTAATACCTCTCTTTAACATTTTACCTGGTAATGAACATGATGGTTTCTATTATTATGCAAAACATTTATTGAAACCTGCATCATCTACTTGAGATAACGAAATTAAATTTTTTCATAATTTTGACAACCGCTTTACCACTTATGAATATGGTAGAATCAATGTTCCATGATTTTAATAAACTGATGACACTTAGTAAAGAACCATCCTACTAAAAATTAATTTTTTTATTACATCCTGTATGATTTATTGACTTCATTATATATTTTTTCAAGCCCACCTAAAACAATGGTTAATTAAATTTTCCATGAATCCCCCTATTCCCTCTCATTTATTTTGTTTTTTGGGTTACCCATTAGTTATCCATTTCAATTTACTTCCATATTTTTTTTCAAATGCAGGAAATTAAACCAATTGAAGAGAGGCGAAAAAAACAGATTATGGACAACAATCGTCGCATGATTGAGCTGGGAATTCCACCACTAGTGTCTATAGTGTGTATTTTATATCACATATATATATATATTTAAATAATATATATTGTCAGTTGATTAATTTTTTTTAATAATTTATTCAATATCCATATATTAGTCAATAGTTATTTTATGAGAAGCCTAGTAGTGGTCCTAGTACTCAGGGTGTTCATACGAGGGGCGGTGGTACGAGAGCTAGACGATCTGGTCGGCGTACCTGATTAGACCATGTACCTCCCAATAACATACCATCCATCCCACATGTTGATCCCGTTGTGTCGTTATATAAAAATGGGATATTTAAGCCTCCCATTTTTTCACCATCATTTACATCTGATCCTTCTCCCCCATCTATATCATATTTGATGATGATTCCCACTACCCATCCAGCATTCGGCCAACCATCCAAGTCATCTTCTTTTACTTCATCTTCCTTCTCTCTGGGCTTTTATATTCCATCTTCTTCGACTCCTACTCCACCAGGGTCTGTCCCTATAGAGCATAAATTGGGAACCACTCTATTTTTATAGGTTGTTCCTTCAGTTTCTGCAAATCTAGCAGCACCCATTGATTAGAGTACCACAGGTATACTTATACAACCCTAACAAATTTTTTTACACCATTATTTATTTTCATTATAACATGTATTGATAAAATATTTTTTTCATTAATAACAGATATATATACTGATAGAAGGTAGGGGCGGGGGAGTACAAGCATGCACGTGGTGTGGAACAACCGAACGCAGTTGATGATGGACTATAATGAAGATAGTTAGATGATTGAAAAATCAGGGCAACAATGTCGGAGTTTTTTGGTGATGCTTTCCAAATACTCCGACATCATTTCTATCAGCCTGCTATCATGGAGACAGTTTCCCAAGAAAGTCAAGGATATGGCCTTGGCAGAGATATTGGTAAATAAATTAGTTGTATTTAATTAAATATGTTAATTTTTGATTTTATATGAAATAATATTTTGGTGTGTTCTGCGGTTTAGTTTCCCTAATAGTGAGGGTGCATGACCATCACGTCAAAAGGATTTATGCGAATTTTGGAGAGAAAATAATCATGAGTTGTACATTGGATAGCATGCTAGAGTGGGCACATATTTTGAGGCGGTCCTTGTCATGGATGATTGTTTGTGAAAACCATACCGACAGATGATTACTCATTGGACGACTATCCAATTTAAGGTATTAATCACATTAGTGGTATTTAAATGATAATTTTCATGTTTTTCGTTGATAATAATTATTGAATTTTATTTAGGATTCATCTAGAGGAAATAATAAAACATTGATTCTAAGAAATACGTCCACACATTGGGATGTACTACCCTGCCAGATCATGAGAGGTAGTAGGTATGATAGTTTATAATCTTTCTTTATGACTTTCTCTTTCTATTACTTCATCCATAATTTATTCGATTGTTAAATTTGTTATCTAATTTTAGTTATGAAATTAATGTTTTTTTGGTATCCTATTTTTAATTATGGTTTCCTAAATTCAATGTCATTGTAGATACATAAATTGAAGATAAAAGGACGTGTGTATCGAGCAAAACCATTTTGCTTGAGTAGAAATAAGAAAGATGGAAGTGAGGTTAATGAACCTACTCAATAGCAGATTGTATGTTTTACTTTGTGGATTTAAAATTTTGATTAAATTTTTTAAATTAATAAACTATTTATATCTGTAAAAGGCTGTTTTAGATGCCCTTGATGCACAAGAACCTAGCAATTTTGGGCCAAACGATCACTTATATCAGGTGTTGGGAGATGAGAACCCTGGTAGACTGCATTGCCGACCTGGGAGGAGTATAGTTTTGACGAGGTATTGGCCATTTTCAGGTACGATTTGTAGTGACACCATGTGGAAGCAGGTTATGGAACATGCAGAACAAGATGAAAAAAGGGCCATAGAGATAGCAGAATAGTCTGATAGGGAAAATACTACATTTATAAAACTGATGGATGTTTTACGACCAACACTTTCACCAGAGGACAACACTTCTTGTGATGAATATATGTTATCGATGCATTATATATATTGTGAACCATGTGGAAGTTCTAGTGGTGGTAAAGAAGATGGCAAGGAGTAGGTCAAGGCGGAGGGGGAGGAGGGCGAGGAGGAGGCAGAGGTAGAGGAGGAGGGTGAGGAGGAGGTCGAGGTAGAGGTGAAGGATGGTGAGGAGGCCGAGGCTGAGTATGAGTTCGAGGAAGAGGGTGAGGAATATGATGGGGAAGACGATGAGGACGAGGGTGAGAGTGATGATGATGGTGTTGATAGTGATGTTTATGAGGGACAGATTGATCTGTTTCATTTTTTACTGAGATTACTGACCTTTGATGATTATTTATTTGTTGTTCCTGAATATATGTGTGATTAGGTAGGTCACATTATCATTATTTTTTATCTATAAATACTAAAACATGACTTGATGATTTTTTGGACTAATTCACCCCCCTAGATAGCCCCCACCCCCTAGACACCCCGTAACCCCTAGACAGCCCCGACACCCCCATGGATAGCCTGACCACCCCACTAGATAGCCCATCCCCCTCTGGACAACCCCCACCCCTATAGACACCTCGTACCCCCAGGACAGACTCACCCATCCCTGTGGAAAGCCCGCCCACCACCCTGGACATCCCCTACCCACCTAAACAGCTTTCCCACCCCTGTGGACAGCCCGCCCACCCCCTGGACACCATGTACCCCCCAGTACATCCCCACCCACCAATATGGACATCCCACCATCCTGGACACCACCCACCCCCTGAACACCCCAATGGAAAGCCCCCCCTCCCACCACCACCCTGGACAGCCCCCTGGACACCCTGTGCTCCCTTGGACAGCCCCACCACCACCGTGGAAAGCCCGCCCACCCTCTGTAAAAACCCTCCCCCTGTGGATAGCCCCCCCCCCCACCCCCTGGACACCAGAGACCCCCCCTGGACATCCCCTCCCACCCCCATAGACAGCCCCCCCCCCCCCCTTGGAGAGCTCCCTGCCCCTATGGACAATCAACCCACCTCCTAAACACGCCTACCACCTGTAGACAACCTACCCACCCCCCTGGACACCACGCACCCCTGGAAAGCCACTCCCACCCCCTTGGACACCCCATACCCCTGAACAACCCCCCAACCCATGTGGATAGCCCCGCCCACCACCTGGACACCCCCGACCCCCTTGACATCCCCCACCGTCATGTAACGCCCCCACCCCCTGGACAACCCCCACCCCATAGACAGCCCCCACCCCTGTGGACACAACCCCACCCCCCTTAGACATCCCTCTCTACCCCTGGACCGCCCCTCCCCCTGGACACCACCCACCCCCCTAGACACCCCCACCATTAGGAAAGCCCCCCCCCCCCCCCCCAACCCCCTGGACACCACCAGACCCCCTGGACCCCCCCCCCCCCCAGACCCACCCTAGGACACCCCCATCCGCCCAGACACCCTCACCCCTCTAGAAAAACCTACCCCCCTTGGACTACCACCCCAAACCCCTGAATAGCTCCCCAGCCCCATGAATTCGGAATTTAGTTCTTCATGTATTTAATTAACTGATAAATTATTTGTTAATGGTGTATGGGTATACTTGTTGTGTGGGTACACTTCTTGTAATTACCTTATGAATTATGTGTTAGTTTTGTTAAGGTTGTATATAAATATGACTATGATAGGCTCTCAGAAATGTTATTGTCCTCTCACCATTATGATATGTCTTCACCAAATAAATTGAAATCGGTTAGTTGGACGAATTTCTGTCATGTAAAGATTGAAATGGGAAAAATTATTTTGTGGTACATGTCATGGTTGAAATAGTCTACTGTTTTTTATGCGATATTGTAGTTGTTTTTTTGATATAATTTTAGAGAAAATTTTTGTAATTTAATTTTTGTTTTTTTTTGTTCTATTTTAAGTGAAAAGTTTTCTATTTTAAGTGTTGTTTTCAGCTGTGTTTGCAGGTTTATACATTGCAACCTGTGTTTTCAGGTGTATGCAGTGGAGGGAATGGGTGCCTGTTGTGATGTTTTCCAGAAAAACACTATACTAATGGTTCTAAACCATTGGTAAAGTGTTTTGGGAGAATATTCTTACAAATGGTTTAAGGAAACCGATGGTAATATACTATACGAATGGTTTTAAATTGTTGGTATAGTGTATTTCTTGAATATTTGTCCCAACTCTTTTAAGGAACCATTGGTAATACTATATACCAATGGTTTGAAACCATTAGTGATCTACATGTAATCTATATATCCCAATGGTTTATCAACCGTTGGTATAAATATATACCAATGGTTTTTATAAAATCGTTGGAATACTGAATGATAGAGTGCCATATACCCACGTTTAGAGGAAAACCGTTTGTATAGGCCTTTTGCAATGGCTTACTAGCCAACGGTTTTCAAAACCGTTGGTATATATTTTATCAACGGTTTTGAGGCCTATACTAATAGGTTCAAACTATTGGTATATATTGTATTCATAGTAGTTCTATAGATACTCTTTCACAAACTCAAGGAGTGTATGATTCAACACCATTGACTATAGGAAAATTGTAACCTCATGCTGCTTCTTGGTCAGCTATACGGAAGCTAACTACTCTGATGCTTCCCACACTAGGATAGCATGAGACCTCCAACTAAAGCCTCTGCTAAAACATTCTCCTTTTCCTGAGTATAGGCTATCTCGAATTCTTTGTCCTATAGGAACTCCAACTAGCATCGCAACCTTAGGTTCATGTCTCTCTGAGTGAAGACATACATGAGACTCTAGTGGTCAAACAAAACCCCATAGTGATATCTCATAAGGTAGTTCCTCCAAATAATCAATTTAAAGACTACCACTTATAGCTAGATATCATGAGTTTCATTGTTCATCTCATGGGGTCTCAACTGCATCGACCCATATGTGATGATCGCATATTGTTGCATCCGCAAGAAACTAAGCCCATATACTAAGGCATCCCAATACACCATGAACTCAACTCCTTCCTCTGGTTTCCTAAAAAATTGAGCATTATTCATCCACTACCTCAAATACTTTAAGGCCTTGTCGCACTTTTTAGACATGTTATACAACAATACCATCCACTGTATATCAGTCAAAGTTGTTTAGATCCTTGAAAATTCTTCCATAAATCATCAACAGTACCCCACCAATCCAAGAAAGCTCCACACCTCAGATACATTCTTGGGTTTCTCCCAATCAAGCACTTCATTGACCTTTATCGGATCCATGGATAAACCCTAATAAAAAATTTCATTCCCTAGAATGTGAACCTAGGGTATTGAGAACTAGAATTTCGAGATCATTCTATAAATTTGGTTCTCTCAAAGTAAATCAAGGAACCTCATCAAGTGCTCTGCATCCTCCTCCTCTATCACAGAGTTGATGAGTATGTATTTGATAAAGACACTAAAAAAATGGTCCAAGTATTGTTGAAAGATCTAGTTCCTAAAAGACATGAAAATCGAAGGGGAATTTGTCACACCAAAGGGCATCACTAAGAACTCATAGTGTCCAAAGAGACATTGAAAGTCATGATTCAAAATTTATTCACCAAGAAATAAAAGATGGGGGTAGCCGGACCATAAATATTTCTTGTAGAACCATCTTGGACTTTGTAAATTATCAAATAGGTGAAAAATCCTTGGAAATAATTACTTTTTATTTATCTTATCCTAATTCCGGAGATGATAATCCACACAAATCTATAAGATCATGGTTTTCTTTTTCACAGTCAAAACTAGAGCCACCCTATGGGATATGCTGGGTCTGATTAGACCTTTCTTATAAAGGTCCTATAAATACATCCTCATCTCATTGATCTCGGTAGGTTCCATATGATATTCTGTTGATGATATCGGGGTAGTCTCTTTCTACAAGTTAATGCAAAACAACAACTCATGTATCAGAGGTAGTCCCAAAACTTATTCAAGAAAGACGTACATATAATCCTCCACAACTGATGGGATCCAAGTTCTGGAAGAGTCTACTACACCAAGGGTAATACCTAAAACCTAATGGGTAATGGGCTGTATCTTATTTCTTACAACATCCACTCATCTTTCTATGAGGTATTCTCATCGGGAAAGGAGAACCTCATACCATTACCATGCAGTCATCTATCTGACTTGTAGTGAAAATAAATCTGGGATCGAACCATGGAAATTCAATCCATGCCCTATATGATGTCATAATATTCCATTATAATGATAATTAGGTCCCACATGATCCTCTCTCCTCTATATGATTTGTTGCAGTACTGGAAAATGGATGATGAAGAGGAAGCATTACCTATGGGAACCTGAAGGCATTGTTGTTGTGCCAAAGTCTCTTCTGGGAGATCCATCTACTGCACAATTATTTGAGAGATAAAAGAATGGATATCCCATGTTTCTAGTAATAATCAAGTAAGTGTAGAGTAAACATTGATCTTACCTTGAATCATCTCATGTGCCACCGGGTTATAGATGTCCAAAGCCTGCAATTGTCTGCGGCCCCAACAACCAGCTCCCTAATCCTGATGTGGGCCACATGATGATGGTATTGGGAGAATATTGTACCAATATCACCAACATCTAGTTCCTCCTACTCATATGTTAGCTCCTCCTCCTAAGGTACCACCCTTTCACAGAAGGGGAGATCCCTAATCACGACCCTACCTCTACCATGGCGGTCCATCTGCTTCTTACCTGTGATGCCCATTACAACTAATCCAGCATTCCTAGGCCATATGACCTCACCCATCACAAGTGTAGTATCAGTCATATTTAGATTTCATGGGTTCTTTATGTTAACCCTAAACTAGGACACCATTCCCCTAAGTCTGATCCCTGAAGGGTCTCTAGATCTGGTGCCTCTAACGCCTGCCTACTGTTAATGATGACTCAACCTTGTGACTTTTATATGCAGTTCTAGCTATCTGGTGTCCCTCATTAGAGATTTTATCAATCACAAGTTACCACTCTGATATCCTAACATAGGTGGTGATGAAAAATTGCACTACGCTGGCTGTAGAGACCCATATCTTGAAATACATTGGGATTGCATTAATTTTTCCGAAAACTAAATATATAACAAAAATAGACACCCAAGGACCATAATAGATTAGTGTCTTTGGAAACTCCGAACATAATCTTCTAATCGTGGTGAAAGATCTTCATCATCTCTCATAAAGATCTTAACCTTTTTTTTATTACCTAAAACCTTTTTTTATATCCTAGGGAAAAGAAAACATAAAAAGGGTGAGCTAAAATGATCAGTAAGGGTAAACATAGGGAACATAAAACAATCCATAAAAATTTTAATGCAAAAACTTGAACATAAAATCTAAACATCAAAATCTTGAGAAATGACATAAATCTTGGAAGTACTTAAGGAATATATCATAAAGGAACATCAATCATGATAAAATAGCATGGTAATAGAACATGTAATTACATAAAACCATTAATAACATGATATGATTTCTATAGTAGCAAAGGAATTTCTTCCAAGACCATCATAGTGGAAAAAGTCCCTTACTGAATCGAGTTCACTCCTCGTTCGAGTCCTGTATCACTGAACCAGATTAACTTGCCATTCCAGCCATGACTATTTCATGAGATATAAATATTTACCCAATGAATTGGAGGGAGATATAGGTACCACCCATCTCATAATTAAATCATTCTTACTTTTTCCAAAAAAAATTAACATAAATCATTCATCATAACCCAAAGAATAAAGTGGGTTTCATAAACATCATCCCATCATACCATAATCCATAAAAATGGATATAATTTCATCATAATAAGAATAAAACCATGTAAATAATAGATAAATTATACTTGAAACAAAATCATACAAAATAATGTCATCTTAGATGGAAAATAGTTTTGACAAAACACTTGAAATGAATTTTTGAGGAAAATATTCTTTCTTCTTCAGAATCATTTTCTTTTCACAAAATGCTATGAAATTTTATAAGAAAATGATTTTTTGAAAATAATCATTAAATCTTGTAGAGGAAGATTCATGAAAATTAGGCGTTATTAAACCGTAAAAATCCATTCATGCAGTATAAGTTAAAAAAATTCTCCTCATACTTTTAACTGAAAAGTCAAAAAGTACCACGTATGGTAAATAAAAGATAGATTAATTCTGTAACACAAATTAAAAGTCAAAGAGGGGTAAATATGACTTAAAAAAATACATGGAATAATATTAAACTCTTTCTGAAAACATTTTTATGGACATAGATGAAAAATATAACCCCGGTAAATACATACGTATAAGAAATCTCGGATAAAAATGAGATTACAAAATTATCCCTTACCTTAGGTCTGATATGCTCCAAACGTATCCGAACTGCCAGTATAATTATTTAAATAATTTCATTTACTTATTAAAGAATCATATTCATTGTTATGATATCATATATGTTCCACTTATGACTTTATATTACCCGTTCTTTTGTAAATTCCATGTTAAAACAGCGTTTTGGGTAAAATCTTTTCATTTATCGTATGTGTTTCGACTTGTTGTTCTTGATATTATAACTTATATCTTGTTTACTTAATTATAGAATGTAAAACATGATTTAAATATAATATATATTCATCATATAAATATATATGATAGATCGATAAATTGAATGAACTACATCGTTCATGGAGACGGTAGGTCGTACGTACGCATGAACGCTGTTTTCATTTCCTTATTGAATTGAATTGAATTTAGTAAATGAAACATATATGTACCTAAATCCAGTATCATTATTATTTTATATATTTCATGATAATTTATTATATATACATTATAATCATACTTCAATGGTTAATCATGGAAAATGAATCTCATCGCATTCGTGGAGACGGTAGTCCGTATGTACGCACGAGCGATGATATTATTCTTTTGATATTAAAATCGTATATAATTGGATGGTATATCATATTTAAAGAGTCATAATAATGTTATTTTTATTATTTATATCATTTATAGTCATTATTATACCCATCCAAATGATAAAATGTTTGAATACCAAACTACACCACGACGTGGAGACGGTAAGCCGTACGTACGTACGTGTGGTGACTTTTTCATTCATAGGATGGATAAAATAACTAATATGGTTGTACAATTTTTTTAATAACATCACATTATATAGAATATTTTGGAGTTATTATTTTATAATGAAAACAACAAAGAAGGAGGCAGCGGAAGAAGAAAGGATGTTGAAATAGGTGGTGAGATAGTTACCTCTTCTTCGGGTTCTTCGTTTTGATTTGATCAAAAGGGCTCCATAGGGTGGCTTTATGACTAAAGGAATTATTCTAGTATGAATGTAGGACAGTTGAGAGGGTATTTGGGCAGGGTTTTTCTGAGAAAAATGTCTTGGGAGGAGTGAATGTGAGAGAAGATGGAGTACCCTTTTATAAGAGGGGTGAGGGGTACCTTAGGAGAAACATAAAATATTATTTTATAATAAATTCATATTCGGTTTATAATGGCTCCAAAGTGACTTATTTAGAGGATAGTGTGCGTATGGGTCTAAATAATCTCAACAAATAGGTTTTAGACAGGTTTGGGTCACTATATTAACCTTATTATTTATATTTAACTCTTAGTTATGTAGTTTGACATTTACCATGTATCGTTGTATTTTAATATTATATGGTTAATAAACATACTATATATATCCAATAGAACCCCAAGTGTCTCATTAATGATACACATATCATTATTTAAGTCTTTTGGATGAACCTTATATTTTTAGAAATATAATATCAATTAATAATATAATATTTTTTAAAAACTCTTTTATGTCAAATTTGACACTATTTGGTATTATGTTTTTGTTAAATTCATAAGAACCATATTACTTTGAACACAATTAATCTAACCAACCCTAAAATGTTATATTAACCTATAAAATTATGTAATTAATAAAAAGTCTCAAATTCTATTTATTTTGGTATTTATAACATCAATTATGTTAATATTTAATTAATAAAGTAATTATTGCATCATCATTGTGTCGTAAATAAATTAAATTATTTAATGTCAAAAAAATATAAATAAAATGTAATTATGTAGGAAATATTTTTATATTTCTAATGAATATTTATAGTCAGATTTATCTTATTTATAGCCCTATATTAAAAATGTTTTAGTTATTAAACATCGATTTTAAATATTTTAACTCTTCTTTAAATAAAATAATAATAAGTGTCCTAATCTAAGTGGACCAAAGAGGTTCATATTTTATAAATGAGGTTTTTTTGGTCTAATTATACTTATCCAATAGAATTAGGACATGTGTTAGGGTAATAAGAATATCATTTTCACCCTTAATTACACTATTTACTTTTAACCATGGTAAAAACAAGTAAAAAGTTACCATTCACCAAAAAAATTTCTTATCTTATTGAACCACATTTTACTCCTTGATATTAACCGTGTATCTCTGATTTTCAAAATTTAACTCACAGAAGTGGTAAAAATAAGTTTTCTATAAATTTTCAAATGCTCCTTGAAGGTGGGTAAAAGACGGTAAAAAGTTGAATAAAATTTTTATATATCTAGAATTATTATAAAATGACTCCAATGAATTACATTAAACTTATATAGATATTATGTATCTATTTTGACCAAAAGTAAATTTAAATAAAATAAATTATTATTTAAATAAAAAGTCAGTTTTAACCAATAACTCAGTGTTTTCACTATTCATCTAAAATTGAATGTTTTCAGAAAAATACCAAAATTTCACCCTAGGTTAATTTTGATATTCCTAATCCAAAAGTGAAGTCCATTTTGAATGACAAAATTTATAAAATTTCAAAAAGTGGGTATTACTATTCATAATGGCCAGTTTATATAATATTTTAATAACATATCGTTGTTTAGTGAAACCCAATATTGCGTACTACACACGCTATCGAGGAAGGTCGCAATTGCGTGTAATGCAAGACATGTCAGGGCTGCGTGTAGTGAAAGATCCCTTTGGTGTTGCGTATAACATAATCAAAACTTATTTCATTTATACATTAAACAAAATCTATACATAATTTTGCGTAGAATAATTTCCACAAAACGAACATGAAATTGTGTGTAACACGAGCCAAGAATAGTGTTGTGTATGCTACAAGCTAGAATAGTGTTGCGAATAGTACCAGATAATCTTGGTGTAGTGTACAATAGAAGGCATCAAAGAAATTAAAAAGAATATATATCATTAATTCTCGGGGTGTTACATTCTACCCCCCTTAAAATGATTTTTCCCTTGAAATTCATCGGGGTTATAAATTGTTTAATACTTTAAAGTTTCATTCATAGAAACCCACATCATAAAAAGGAATACTAAAACTTAATTTTAAAAAGTGGAGTATGAAACATAACAGTTACCAAAATTAACTCATCCCTGGTTTCCACATAGGAGAACATAGGTGGAAATATTTATATGGAAGAGAAATCTAACCATAAAGTTCTGATGGAGAGTGGTAGAGAACATGGCTATGAAAAATCCAATAATCACAAAGCCATAAATTTGTGATGATCTAAGGTACCATCTAATTCATCTAATATGAGGGTATTTGGACAACATTTTTGGTTTTCATGATCATTTCCCTAATGTTGATAAATTTTTGCACAAGGAAAAATACTTACTTGATTTCAGTGTAATATCATCGTTGGTCATTCCATGAAAAATTTCCACTTCATCTCTTATTCAAAGAAATGAGGTTGAATTTGTCGTTCTTGAAATTTTAGCAGATCATGCGATAGAATGATAGATCGTTCCATCTGTCTCAAACAAAAGGTTAGAAAAAGTTATTAAATATGCATAAGTCCATATATGGTGATTTTAATTGTATATGATTCCAAAAATGGACTCATACTTCATCTATCATACCGCTTAATAAAATAAAACTAGTTTCTACTAACCAGGGACTTCATGTAGGCCAGTGGTAGGCGATAAAGGCATGTCGCACTTCAGTTGTGGGTTTGATTCCCATAACCTTGTCCGACGCGACGAGTTTTTACCCATCCTACAGGTTGTCTCTTTTTCTAAAACTACATTATTATAAAATTACTATATTAATATCGAAAAAAGTTCTAACCATAAACAATAGTTTCTTTTGTCTAACTTAATTCATTCCAATCATTAGGCTTATCCAAAATACTTCGGTCCTAGCTCATTGTATAAAGAAAACGATTACATGAAAGGTCACATAATAAGAACGTGAATACCATCATTTATCCCCCATATATCATAAGATATATCTTGTGGGCCACATTCCAAACATTTGAATACCTTAATCACGTATTCTTTTGAAACATGAATTACCACTGAAACATAGTGAAAACATGAATGTTGTCAAAAGTTAATTCCTTCCACATACCAAAATCCCAAAATTTCTATATACTCAATCCATGATATCACTTTTTACTTATATCAGCCACGAGCTCATGAATACTATAAAAAATTTCATTTTCTTCTTATCCCTTCATTATGTGCATATCATCTTCTTTCAAAAAATATTTCAATCACTTTTCAGGGTTACTGGTACCATATTTTTATGGAAAACCACAACGGACCAATACATAGATATTCCAATATACCATAAAATTTCCTCAACAAAATAATTCTATAATACCAATACATAAACACTTCAACACATCCTCTTCAATGATTGTCATGGAAGAAGTCCTTCCTTGATTTAGAAGTAACCTCTTAGGTCAGGGCATTGAGTTGGGTAATGCCTAGGTTCTCCACAGATAAGACATTGAACTCCATAATAGTCCCTCAATCTATGACCCTTATCCCCACAGAGATAACATATTACCATCCATTTTATGTATTCATCAGGGTTCTTCTTCCCTTCTTTAGAAATCTCAATCTTCCTTTCTCTATGCTCCGCACCATGCGAACATGCATAAAATTCCATCTTCCTTTTATTTGATGAATTAGGAATACAACTAATGTTCACCTTGTTAATAATATATCACAACGAATGATTCAGCATAATCACAATGTCTTTCTTTCTAGGCATTACACAATTTCCTTGCTCATAGTCTCCAATTTTTCCATTGGATTCAATGTTGACCTAATTCCTTCTGGTTTTCTCCATTGACAAAAACAAAAACCATGGTGTAAGAAACAGTTAAAATAACGAGGAACCACATAATCATAAAAACTATAACTTATCACACATTCTTTAATCCAAGACACCTTAGGTTCACCCTAGGTTATTCATGATCGTCAAAAAAATTCTAGGATTGTAACCTATAGTTATACTAATCCTTAGGGACATCCCTAGGCATACCTTATAAATATCTCTATGGATCTTACTAAATTTTCTGCATCCTAGTTTCCGAAGATTGACTAAACCTTTCCTCTGATACCAACTGTAGAGACGCATATCTTGAAATACATGGGGATTACATTAATTTTTCTAAAAATTTAATACATAACAAAAACAGACACCCAAGGACCATAATAGTTTAGTGTCTTTGGAAACTCGGAACATAATCTTCTAATCATGGTGAAAGATCTTCAACATCTCCCATAAAGATCCTCCGCTTTTGTTTTCTTACCTAAAACCTTTCTTTATATCCTGGGGAAAAGAAAACATAAAAAGGGTGATCTAAAATTCTCAGTAAGGGTAAACATAGGGAACATAAAACAATCCATAAACATTTGAATGCAAAACCTTGAACATAAAATCTAAACATCAAAATCTTGAGCAATGACATAAATCTTGGAAGTACGTAAGGCATATATCATAAAGGAACATCCATCAGGATAAAATAGCATGGGAATAAAACATGTAATTGTGGAAAACCATTAAGGACAAGATATGATTTCCATAGTAGCTAAGGCATTGCTTCCAAGACCATCGTAGTGGACAAAGTCCCTTACTGAATTCAGTTCACCCCTCGTTCTAGTCCTGTATCACTGAACCGAATTAACTTTTCATTCCTGCCATGATTATCTCATGAGATATAACTCTTTACCCAATGAATTAGAGGGAGATATAGGTCCCACCCATCTCATAATCAATTCATTCTAACTTTTTTTACAAAATAAACATAAATCATTCAACATAACCCAAAGGATAATGTGGGTTTCATGAACATCATCCCATCATAAAATAATCCATATAAAAAAATGGATATCATTTCATCATAAGAAGAATCAAACTATTTAAATAATAGACACATTATACATGAAACATAATTATACAAAATAATTTCATCTTAGATAGAAAATAGTTTTGACAAAACACTTGAAATGAATTCTTGAGGAAAATATCCTTTCTTCTTCAAAATCATTTTCTTTTCGCAAAATTCCATGAAATTTTAAAAAGAAAACATTGTTTTTGAAAATAATCATGAAATCTTGTAGATGAATCTTCATAGAAATTAGGCGTTATGAAACCGTAAAAATCCGTTCATGCTGTATAAGTTAAAAAAATCATTCTCCTCGTACTTTTAATAGAAAAGTCAAAAAGTACCACGTATGGTAAACAAAAGAAAGATTCATTCCATAAAACAAATTAAAAGTCAAATAGGGGTAAATATGACTTAAAAAATACATGGAAGAATATTAAACACTTTATGAAAAACATTTTTATGGGCATGGATGAAAAATAAAACCCATTTAAATACTTACATATAAGCAATCTCAGATAAAAATGAGATTGCAAAATTGTCCCTTACCTTTGGTCCGATATGCTTAGTACGTATCCTAAACTCTTATATACTGATTTAAATAATTTTATTTACTTATTACAGAATAATATTCATTGTTATGATATCATATATGGTTCACTCATGACTTTATATTACCCGTTCTTTTGTAAATTCCATGTTAAAGCAGCGTTTTGGTAAAATTGTTTCATTTATCGTACGTGTTTTGACTTTTTGTTCTTGATATTATTACTTATATCCTGATTTAATTAATTCCAAAATGTAAAAAATTATTTATATATAATATATATTCATCATATAAATATATGTGATAGATCGATAAATGGAATGAAATACACCGTTCATGGAGACGGTAGGCCGTACGTACACATGAACTCTGTTTTCGTTTCCTTATTGAATTGAATGGAATTAAGTAAATGAAACTTATTTTTAAATAAATCCAGTATCATTATTATGTAATATATTTCATGATTATTTATTATATATACTTCATAATCATACTTGAATGGTTAATCATGGAAAATGAATCTCATCGTGTTTGTGAAGCCGGTAGTCCGTATGTACACTCGAGCGATTATATCATTCTTTTGATATTAAAATCGTATATAATTGGATATTATATCATATATAAAGAATCATAATAATGTTATATTTATAATTTATATAATTTATACTCATTATTACACCCATCTAAATGATGAAATGTTTTAATAACAAACTACACCACAGCGTGGAGACGGTAAGCCGTACATACGAACTTGTGGTGACTTTTTAATTCATCAGATGGATAAAATAACTAAAATTTTTTAAAATTTTTATAATAACATAATATTATATATAATATACCAGGTTTATTATTTAGAATGGAAACAACAATGAAGGAGGAAGTGGAAGAATAAAGGAACTTGAAATAGGTGGTGAGATATTTTCCTCTTCTTCGGGTTCTTCTTTGTGATTTGATCAAAAAGGGCTCTATAGGATGGCTTTATGTCAAAAGGAAGGACTCTAGGATGAAGGGAGGACAGTTGATAGGGTATTTGGGCAGGGTTTGGCTGATCCAAATGGCTTGCGAGGAGTGAATGTGAGTGAAGAGGGAGTGACCTTTTATAAGAGGGGTGAGGGCCACCTTAGGAAGAACTTAAAATATTATTTTATAATAAATTCAAATTCGGTTTATAATGGCTCCAAAGTGACTTATTTAGAGGCTAGGGTGGGTATGGCTCATAAGAATCTAAAAAAATAGGTTTTAGACTGGTTTGGGTCACTATATTAACCTTATCATTTATATTTAACTCTTATATAAGTAGTTTGACATTTACCATGTCTCATTGTATTTTTATATTATATGGTTAATAAACATACTATATACATCCCAGAGAACACCAATTGGTTCATTATTAATACCAATATCATTATATAAGTATTTTGGTTGAACCATATATTTTTAGGAATACAATATCAATTAATAGTGTAATATTTTTTAAAAAACCTATTTTATGTCAATTTTGACACTATTTGGTATTTTGTTTTTGTTAAATTCATAACAGCATTATTACTTCGAACAAAATTCGTCTAACAAACCCTAATATGTTATATTAACCTATAAAATGAGTTTAATTCATAAAAAGTCTCAAATTACATTTATTTGATTATTTATAACATCAATTATGTTAATATTTAATTAATATGGTAATTACTCCATCATCATTGTGTTATAAATAAATTAAATTATTTAATGTATAAAAAATATAAATAAAATATTATTATGTAGGAAATAGTTTTATATTTATAATGAATATTTATTGTCAAATTTATCTTATGTATAACCCAATATTAAAAATGTTTTAGTTATTAAACATTGATTTTAACTATTTTAACTCTTCTTTAAATAAAATAATAATAAGTGTCCTAATCTAATTAAATATAACCAAAGAGGTTCATATTTTATTCTTAAGGTTGTTTTTTGGTCGAATTATACTTATCCAATAGAATTAGGACTTGTGTTAGCGTAATAATAATATCATTTTTACACAAAATTACCCTATTTACTTTTAACCGTGGTAAAAAAAACTAAAAAGTTACTATTCGCCAAAATTATTTTGATCTTAATGAGCCAAATTTTACTCCTTGATATTAACCGTGTGTTTCGGATTTTCAAAATTCAACTCACAGAAGTGGTAAAATTAAGTTTTTTGTAAATTTGAAAATGCTCCTAGGAGGTGGGTAAAAGACGGTAAAAAGTTCAGTAAAATTTTTATATATCAAAAATTATTATAAAATGACTCCAATGAATTACATTGAACTTATAAGATATTATGTGTATATTTTGAACTAAAATAAATTTAAATAAAATAAATTATTATTTAAATAAAAAGTCAGTTTTAACCAATAACACAATGTTTTCACTATTCATCAAAAATTGAATGTTTTCAGAAAAATAACAAAATTTCACCCTAGGATAATTTCAATAATCTGAATCCAAAAATGAAGTCCATTTTTAAAGATAAAATTTATAACATTTCAAAAAGTGGGTATTACAATTCATAAAAACTTGTTTATATAATATTTTAATAACATATCGTTGTATAGTGAAAGCCGGTATTGCATACTACACATGATATCGAGGAAGGTCGTGATTGCGTGTACTGCAAGCCAAGTCAGGGCTGCATTTAGTTCAAGTTCCCTTTGGTGTTTTGTATAAAATAATCACGACTTATTTCATTTATAAATTAAACAAAATCTATACTTAATGTTGTGTAGAATAATTTCCACAAAACGAACTTGAAATTGTGTGTAACGTGATCCCAGAATAGTGTTGTGTATACTGTAAGCTAATAAAATGTTACGTATAGTACAAGATAATCTTTCTATAGTGTGAAATAGAATACATCAAAGAAATTAAAAATAATATATATCATAAAATCTCGGGGTGTTATACTGGCCCGAATCTATCTACGAAGTCCCTACTCAAAATTTTGTGAGTGGAAGTAACAATCATTGTTCATGTCAAGAGAGTAGAGCATAAAGTCATTGTACCTCTCTACAAACTATTCATGTATCATCCCTCCCTATTGAATCCCCAGAAGCTCTTGAACCTGGAAGAAGCGAAAGTAGGAAATGTAGTACATATTGCAAAACAACTGTGAAATGTCTTCCAGTGAGAGTGTCTACACCTCGCACATTTTAGTTACTAAGCTTCACCAATGACCAAATACTCTTGGGAAATGAATGGATACAAAATATACCATCTCATCCATTGGGGTCCAGACCATTTCTAACACATGGACCACCAACCCCATCAAGTCCTCTACTACCTAAGGAGCAAGCTTGTTGTGGAACCTCAATAGTCGCTGATGTTGGAACATGAAAAATGAGCTTACACTACGCACATCCACAACCTTCCCTTTTGGGAATATCTACAACTTAATGGTTTGAGGCACTTCTACTGGTTCTCCTAGTGTAAGGGTATCACATGGTGGACCCTAAACTGAGGCCTCGTCACTCATAGGGTCATCATCACAAACATGAGCTCGTATCCTGGATGACTGTCATCACACATGTTTCATTAGGATTGTGAAGGAGTATCGTGATCAGATGAGCATATATATATATATATCATAAAAGTAATGGGGAGATGACTCAAGAAGGATAGTGAAAGACTCTATCCTATATGAGTCATGTTCCATTGATCCCTGCAATAAATGTATCTTGGTTCTGAGTCAACAAGTGGGTAATCAGAGTCCCGATGAATTGATATGCATTCCATGCATACAATCACTATACTTTCTAGCATGAGATCCTATCTTGAGACACATAGAGATTATTTCCCTAAATCCCAACCAATTCCTTTTTAGGGAACATCTAAAAAATTTCCCAAGGAATGAATCGCCTCTAATAGCACTCTTTCACGACATGACCTAAGCTAAGGATTGAGCCGCAACTACCCCATGCCCACATCCATAGGCCAGGGGTTGTTGAAAAGAAACAAAGGCACAAAAAACATGGGGAGTAATTTTCATAAGAATATGTACACACACATGTATCTATCTCAATGAAAAAGCACAGCGGAAAAGTAGAAAACATGAAAACTAAAATTAGGTAACATAGGAATGCATAAACCCTTAGACAATACCAGGATACGATAGTGAATACTGAAATGTAATTAGGGGAAACACACGTCCAAACAAGAATCTGGTCTTAACATGAGGAAACCTTGAAAAGAGTATCTATTGAGAGAACCCAACTCTTGTATCCCAATTATGACCATTGTATGTGGTCCATACAACTCGTATCCCTATGCTCTTCAATATTCATGATTGACTTATCTTCCACCTACAAATGAAACAACATGTTTTGGGAAAATCACATGTAGGGGTGAGTATATACCTACCCAATAGAACGCCACAAAAAGGTGAAGGGGGAGAAATAAGAGATAAAACTGAAGTGAAGTATTAAATGGAACAAAGTACAGTTATAGAGGAAGAATTGAGTAAAGTTCAACCCAACATTAGTGTGAAATATGGATCTTCTAAACACAAGGAGCATGAAATGGTGAGGAGGTGAACCCCTCGTTGTGACTTCACAACATATAGCTGGAGAGTAAACTCATCCAACCACAACAAGCTAGACACAGAAAGAATATGGAACGCCCCACACATCTTCACCTCTATTGGACGGAGAGTAACCAAGACCCAATTAGTGGGTACTGTAGTAGAATATATATATATATATATATATATATATATATATATGATCTGTCAAATAAGCCCAAACAATAGAGTAAGGTGATATATATCTCACAGCTCAACCCAAGTATATGAGTAGCCAACAGTTCCCTAGTAAGTCCATATACAATGCCAAACACCTCATGTGTCTATCCAGGAGACAGAAGTAAGAGATTCACAAATCAACAAACATTGATACAATCCACATTGGGTAGCATTAATTCATCTTAAAGGTCCTCGGTCATGTCCCAAGCACGCGTCTCGGTGGGGAGAGCACCCCACATACCCATGAGTCCTTAGGTAAGTCGAACCATGAATCACCACTATGTCAACATTCGAGGGTATTCTATAAACAATCAGTGTCTACACTTCCCAGCCAAGATGAAGGGTTAGCTCAGTATCATCGGGGACTACGCCACCTAGTCTAGGTGGAGGGTCAGCCCGATATCTCTCGTTGGGGACAACACTACCCAGCCCAGCTGGAGGGTCAGCCTAGAATATCTCATTGGGGACCACACTACCCATCATAGAGGGAGGTGTATCCTGAAATATCTTTTCTGTGACTACACTTCTAAGCCTAGCTGGAGGGTCAGCCCGATATCTCTTGTCAGGGACTACACTACCCAACCCAGTTAGAGGGTCAGCCCAAAATATCTTCTCAGGTAATAAACTACCTGTCCTAGCTAGATGGTCAACCTGAAATCTCTCTCTAGGGACTATAATACCCATCCCAACTAGAGGGTCATCTGTTACACCCCAATCTTCCATGGTAGGTTTCCCTTTGAATAATGAAATAGCTTGCATTGTATGCAACTTTGAGATTCTAACACACCGTGACCAATCAAAGTTGCCGTTATGAATAGTAATACCAACTTTTTCAAATTTTATAAATTTTATTTTTCAAAATGGACTTAATTTTTGATTTCATAATATCAAAATTAGCTTAGGGTGAATTTTTGGTATTTTTCTGAAAACATTCAATTTGTGATAAATAGTGAAAAACACTCCGTTATTGGTCAAAACCGACTATTTATTTAAATAATTATATTTTTTTTTTTATATTTATTTTAGGTAAAAATAGATACATAATACATATATATGTTCAATGTAATTCATTGGAGTTATTTTATAATAAGTATATACATTTAAAATATTTATTGAACTTTTTACCGTCTTTTTCCCACCTTATAGGAGCATTTGAAAATTTTCATAAAACACAATTTTGCCACTTTTGTGAGTTAAATTTAAAAAAATCCAAGAGAGATGGTTAATATCAGTAAGTAATTTTGGGTTCAATAAATGAAAATAATTTTTTATGAATAGTAACTTTTGACTTTTATTTTCCATGGTTAAAAGTAAGTAGAGTAATTAATGGTACAAATGATATTATAATTACCCTAATACAGGTCCTAATTCTATTGGATAAGTATTATTTGAAAAAAAACCTTAGGAATAAAATATGATCCTATTTTATCCACCTGGATTAGATTAGGAAATTTATTATTATTTTATTTAAAGAAGAGTTAAAAGAGTTAAATTCAATGTTTAATAAATAACCCATTTTTAATATAAGGTTATATCTAAGATAAATTAGACTATGAATATTCATTAGAAAGACAAAAAAATTTCTTACATAATGGTATTTTATTTATAATTTTTATACATCAAATAATTTATTTTCTTTATGACGCAATGATGAAGAAGTAATTACCTTATTAATGAAATATTAAAATAATTGATATTATAAATATCCAAATAAAAGTAATTTAAGACTATTGATGAATTAAACTAATTTTCTAGGTTAATATGACATGTTAGGGTTGATTAAATAATTTTTTTCGAGGTAATCATGCTTTTATGGTTTCCACAAAAACCAAATACTAAATCGTTTCAAATTTGACATAAGTGAGTTTTAAAAAAAAATACTATATTATTAAGAGATATAATATTCCTAAAAATATAAGTTTCGGCCAAAGGACATAGATAAGGTTATATATATTATTAATTAACCACTTGGAGTTCTCTTGACATTTTATTGTATGTTTATTAACCATATAATATGAAAATACAAAGAGACATGGTAAATGTCAAACTATTTAACTCTGGGTTACATCTAAAAGATAAGGTTAATATGGTGAACTAAACCTGTCTAAAACCTACTGGTTGATAGTTTGGCAACCCATACCAACCATAGAGAAGAAATAATTCATTTTTGAGCCATTATAAACCGAAAATTATTTTATTATAAAATAATATTTCAAGCTCTACCTAAAGTGACCCTCACCTCTCTTATAAAAGGACACTTCCCCTTCTATTAATTTCATACATACAAAGCCATTTGGATTGTCCAACCCTTGGAAAAACATCCTCCTAGATTTTTTTCTTCATCCTAAAGGCCTTACCTTGGTTAGAAAGCCAACCTAAGGAGCCCTTTTGATCAAATCAAAAGGAAGAAGCCGAAGAAGAGATAAATATTTCACCACCTCTATCTTGTTCTTTTCTTCTTCCACTTCCTCTTTCATTGTCTTTTTTTCATTCTAAAATAATAATTCTAGTATCTTCTATATACTGTGATGTTATTATAAAAATGTTACAACCATATTCATTATTCTATCATCCATATGAATGACAATGTCACCATACATGAGCACGTATGACTTACCATCTCCACGTCTTGATGAAGTTTGTTATTCAAACACTTATTTATTTGTATGGGTATAATAATGAGTATAAATGATGTAAATAATAAATTTAACTTGGTATTTATTCTGTATATATTATATACCATCAAATTAGATAAGATTCCACAATCAATATAATGATATTGTCGCTCGTGCGTACGTATGGATTACCGTATCCACAAACGAGATGAGATTAATTCCCCATCGTTGTCATTCAAGAATAATTTTCATTTTATGATTAAAAATAATGTTTTAGAACTTAATTTTATTTTGGATATTAATAAAATATATTCTATCCATAACAAACATGGATTACATAACCGATCACATAAAGGAAAATTGATCAGTTACCACCCGAAATGATGATATTACTAAAATATTATTAACAAAGAAATATTAGAGGATCATATATGATATCAAATTAATGCATATAGTTTTTTATAATTTAGTAGCAATTATTTAACTATTATACAGGTGGTTAACATACCCTCTACAATGTAAAAGTACAAGTTAAGGGTTAGTTTTACAATCTCTTTATTATTCGTGGTTGTTTTTACGTAAGTATCTACTGGGACCTCTTTATCATCCACATCCGTGTTTTCTTAAAAAATGTATTTCTAAACATTTTTTCTATTTACTAAACAATGGTTCAAAGTAATTTATACACTTCTTTGACCATATATGTCTTGAAATAAATTCTTCCGTCGTTTTCCAAACAAGGTACTTTATGACCATTTCAAAAAAATTAAGTTAAGAATGTTTTTTTAACTTATATAGAAAGTGTAGCTATTTTCTTCTGTTATAACATCGTTGAAGATTCCCATAAAATATTAAAATAATATTTTCAAAATAAATATTTTATTTTATAATTATGTGACTTTTAAATGGTTTCAAAATAGAATGAGGTATTTCTATCAAAAAAATTTCATTTCATCTATGTCAACATCCTTTGATGGATTTTATACTTGTTTGAAGTTGATTTATTAGGATAAAAATAATCCATATTATATTGAAGGTTTTGTGATATTTTTGATAGTGGATGTGTTATTTTTGTACCATTCATGATTTATGGATTATGCATTTACATTTCATATACTAGTTTTAATATGGATGTTTATATTATGCTTAATCTTTTTCATATGAGGAATGCATTGGACTTAGTAAGTGATGGGTGGAGCCCACTATAAGTCCTTGATGCATCGATCGGTCTCATGAGACAAAATAGTGTCTTGGCACAAGGCCTTGAAAAAATATAATTTGTAATCTTGGCACAAAGCCTTGAATATGTTATTATGAAGTCTGGAATTATGCATTACATCATTATGATAGTGGTTATTGATATTTCATGTGGTTATTCAACTAGTAGAATGTCCATGTGAATAAGTAAATGGAATTATTTTATTTTATCATTCCCATATTATGCTTAAGTTAATTTTTAAAAGGATTTTGTTTTAGTCTTATACGTTTCCTTAAATGTTTATGCTTATTTATAAACATTTTTTCTATATTGATATCCTTACTATGAATCTGAGAATACCCCTTTCTTTGTTTAATTTTTCACAAGATGGGAATACATATTTTATGTTTGACCTACAGGGATAGGCTAAGGTTATAAGTGTGTTCAAAAGGGGACAAAATTTTGTTGATGTTTTTATTTCTTGATGTAATGTAAAACTTATTAATGTATCTAGTAGTTCCAAGGATACTAAACAGATCGGGCTTTCAGGACATTATTACTTGTATAATGCCAATGTTATGTAATAATGCACAAAATCTGGGTAAATGGGGTTTGGGTGTTTAAGTTGGTATCGGAGGAAGTTTAGTAAAAACCTTAGAAACTATATTTAGAAAAACTTTGATTAGAGAACATTTCCCAAAGAAAGAATTTGAGGATTAGTATTGCAGAACATCCTAAAATTTTGGTAATGTAGTGATTTTGTGAGTTTTCCAAGCAATACATCCTTTTATGGATATGAGCAGGTATAGGTGGCTCTGGAACAAATGTACCAAGGTGTAAAACCTGAAAACACCTCTTTGAGCTAGACTCGAATGGGAACTAGTGCATGAAAACCGGCCTTGCTTCACTCTTGGTTATGACACTCCCGGGGTATATGATTAAGATAATTCGCATTTTAATTACAAACCATTATGAAGGGTTTATGAGTATATAACTCCTCAATGAAATTATTTTTATGAATATTGATTATATTCATAAACTATTCAATTTCTATTTAGTTTTTTACAAGTTTGGAATTATGTATTGTAATTCATAAACTAATATATTGTATTCCATTGTTTAGAAATGGAGACTAGTGGAAGGAATGAAAACCATATCAATGCACATATTCCATTTAGGTATTTCAATCATACTAAAGATAATTATAGTGGAGCTGGTGATGCAACTGGTGCTGATCAGCTTATCACCATACTGGGACAACTCACTCTGGTTATGAATAATAACCTTACCTGTAGGGAGCACCCTTATCCACAATGCGGAGGAGAAATGCTAGAATACTTCATGAGGAAACAACCACCAACATTGAATTGGAGTTCAAACCATTAGTAGCTAAGAAATGGATATGTTTCTTAGTTAACAAATTTCAGGCTTGGGGGAGTAGCGAAAGGGAAAAAGTTGTCATAGTAGTTTATCTGCTTAGAGGAGATGCAGATCAGTGGTGGTCATTGATTCAAAACAAAAAAGAAGATGAAGAAGTATCAAACATGGAATGGAGGGAGTTTAAAGTTATTTTCTTAGAAAAATATTTTCCTCCTGACCTTTGTGCAGATTTGGAAAGAAAATTTCTGAGTTTGAGGAAAAAGGGGGATGAGAATGTCGCAAATTATGAGTATAATATTACAAGGTTAGCAAGGCATGAAGTTGATTATATATGTAACCCAAAGAGTAATATTGATCGATTCATTGATGGGTTAAAGCCATTTCTCTATTGTGCATTAGTCTCCCAATCCTTCTCATCATATGAATATATGGTCTCATACTCCATCAAGATAGGAAAGGAATTCTCTACGTCTCGCGACTTCAAAGCAAAGCAAGAGAAGGAGAGATCTGCTGAACACTTTGCAAATGAAAAAAAGCGGAAGAAGGGGAAAGTTAAATATACATCCAACAGTAAATGTTGGAAGAAACACCCGGGTACTTTTCTGAAGGGAATGAGAGTATGTTACAAGTGTGGTGAAAAAGGCCCCCAAGCTCGTGATTGCAAGGGGAAGAACAAGGTTGTTAATGTTGAATGCTAAAATTATAGAGAAAAGGGGGCATTATGAAAATTAATAGAGCAAGGCCAAGCTTATGTGACCACTACTACTATGTTTGATTCTCCGAAAGACATGGTGGAAGGTAATTTAATGGATTCCTCAAGTTTGGCCAAGGCATTATTTGATTGTGGATCATCACATTGTTTCATATCTTCCCAATTTTCTAAGAAAATTAAATATTTCCAATTTAATTTAACTAGGGAGTTGTCATTATAAACTCATAAGGGAAGTATCATTGCAACAATGTTTTGTGAATCAGTTCCCATTAGGGCATATAAATGTTCTTTATCTACTAATCTCATAATCATACCCATGATTGAATTTTATATAATCCTTGGTATGAATTGGATTTTGTACTATGATGAGGAAATTAATTGTATGAATAAGGATGTTAAAATTCTCGATGATGATAAGGAGTACCTTATCATTAGAGCAGAAATGTCACCATCTGATTCTTAACTAGATCCACCCCCATTAGATCTAGTAAATTCAATTATTGGGGAGGATGTGAGGGAAATAACTAAGGGTGATGAAAAGAATGTTCGAATAGAGGACATACATATTGTGAAAGAATATGTTGATGTGTTTCCAGAGGATTTACCTCGACATCCTCTAGAACGAGAAATTATGTTTTCCATTGATTTAATTCCTGGTTCAATGCCTATATCGAAGACCCCTTAAAGAATTTCCACTGTGGAATTAGTGGAAGTAAAGAAACAACTAGAGGAATTGAGTAATAAGGGATTTATTATCCCCAGTGTTTCTACATGGGGAGACCCTATCTTTTTTGTTAAGAATAAAGATAGATCTATGAGGTTGTGAATTGAATATAGGGAGATCAATGCTATAACAATAAAGAACAAGTTTCCCCTACCTCACAATGATGATTTATTCGACTAACCTCATGGATCTCAATATTTTTCAATGATTGAACTTCGATCTGGATATCATCACTTTTGTGTGACGAATGAAGACATTCTGAAAACAACATTTCAAAACATGTATGGGCATTATGAGTTTACAATAATGCCTTTTGGATTGACTAATGCACCCTCTGTAATCATGGATCTAATAAATTGAGTTTTCCAGTAATATCTTGATGACTTTGCAGTTGTATTTGTTGATGATATCTTTGTATAATCCAAAAGCTATGAATATCATGAAAATCACGTGCGCATTATTATAAAGACTTTTAGAAGAAATGAATTATAAGGGAAGTTTAGCAAGTGTGAATTCTAGCTTCAGGAGATTTCCTTTCTTCGCCATATTATCTCAAAGGCTGGAATCTATGTTGACCCTTTAATGACCAAAGAAATCCAATAATTGCCAGCACCGACGAGTATAACTGAGGTACATATTTTTATTGGTTTATCTGGTTTTTATCAGAATTTTGTCCAGAATTTTTCCTGGTTGGCTAACCCATTAACCAAGCTCACACGTAAAGGGGTTAAATTTATTTGGTCAAAAGAGTGTGAAGAATGTTTTGAAGAACTAAAGAGATGATTGGATAATTCTCTTATCATGACTCTACCATCAAGGAATGATGGGTTTCTTATTTATAGTGATTCTTGAAAGAACGGAATTAGTTCTTTCCTTATGTAGAATGATAGAGTTATTTACTATGCATCATGACTGCTAAAAATTCATGACAAAATAAAAATCATACTCATGATCTTGAGTTAGTAGCTATAATCATTGCTCTGAAAATATGGAGACACTCTCTTTATGGTGAAAATTGTGAGATTTATACTGATCACAAGAGTTTAAATTATATTATCTCATAGAAAGAATTAAACATGAGGAAAATAAAATGTCTTCAACTACTCAAGGATTATTATTGCACAATACACAAGAAAGGATCTTGGAGTTTTTAAAATGATGAGAGTTGAAAGGGATACTATTTTCATGTATCTATTAAAGATGGGTATGGGAATAACCATGGATGGTGAAACATCAATACCATTTCAAATGGTTGCCAAAACAACATTTCTAGAAAGGATAAAAAGTTCTCAGACAGATTATGAGGAATTTCAGAAGAAAATTGAAGCTGTGAACGATGGGAGATTGAGTGAATTCATATATGAAGAGTGAATTTTGAAATTTGGGAAGAGGCTTTGTCTTCCTAACATACCTGATCTAAAAAGGGAATTTTTGGATGATGCACATAGCTCCAATTTTTCTATACACTATGGGAGCACAAAGATGTATAGAGATTTGAATGAAAATTTTTTGTGGGACAACATGAAGAGAGAGATTGCTGATTTTGGGTCTTGATAAATGGTTTTTCAACAAGTGAATGCTGAAAGGCAACATCCTGGAGAATTTATACAACCTATTCCCATACCGGAGTGGAAATGGGATAATATTATAATGGAATTTGTCATAGGGCTACCAAAGACTTATAGAAGGAATGATGCAAAATGGGTCATTGTTGATCATCTTACCATGTCAGCACATTTTTTTTCTATAAGAGAACATTTACCACTTTCACGTCTAGAAGGACTATATATTAAAGATGTTGTATGAATCCATGGTGTACCCTTATCGATTGTTTCTGATCGTGATCCCCATGTTACATCATGATTTTGGAAAAGTCTTCCGAAGGCCATGGTTATTGAACTTCGTTTCAGAACTCCCAAACACCCTCAAATTGGTGGACAATCAGAACGGACTATTAAATCCTTAGAAGTCATGTTGAGATCTTGCTCAATTGACTTTAAAGGTATCTGGGATCAATATTTACCTCTCGTAGAATTTTACTATAACAATAGATTCTATTAAAGTATTTAGATGGAACCATATGAAGCATTATATGGAAAGAGATGTTGCACACCAACTTGTTGGGATGATGTTGGTGAATGAAAATTCATAGGACCAGAACTTATAGAGGAAACAATGGAAAAAGTGAAGATTATCCAAACCCATATCAAAGCAGCTCAAAGTAGGAAAACGACCTATGCCGATAACTAAAGGAAGGATTTGGTATTTTAGGTAGGAGATCATGTTTCCCAAAAGGTATATCCAAGGAAGGGTGTTATACATTTCTGTAAGAAGGGTAAATTGATTCCTTGGTACATAGGACCTTTTAAAATTATAGAATGAATTGTAGTTGTATCTTATCGTTGGGCAATGCCTCCAAGTATCTTTAAAGTTCCTGATGTGTTCCACGTATCACTGTTGAGAAAATACATGTCTGACCCAATGTATGTACTCACCTATGAGAAAATTGAACTGAAACATGATGTGTCTTATTGTGAATATCCAATCAAAATTCTTGATACAAGAGAACAAGTTCTAAGAAACTGGATGAATCTTCTGGTAAATGTTCTATGGAGTAACCATATGATGGATGAGGAAACGTGGGAACTAATATAACTTATGATGAAGAACCACCCAAATCATTTTTTGCTGTAATATTATATAAATTATAAGGACGAAATTATTTGGTGGAGGGAATAATGTAACACCCTAAGCTTCCACGGTACGTTTCTCTTTGAATAATGTGATAGCTTGCATTGTACGCAACTCTGAGATTCAAACACACAGCGACCAATCAAACTAGCCATTATAAATATTAATACCCACTTTTAGAAACTTTATTAATTTTATATTTCAAAATGAACTTCATTTTTGAATTCGGAATATCAAAATTAGCTTACGAAGAATTTTGGGGATTTTTCTGAAAATTTCAATTTCTGAAGAATAATAAAAAACACAACGTTATTGGTTAAAACCAAATTTTTATTTAAATAATTATTTATTTTATTTAAATTTATTTTATGAAAAAATAGATACATAATACCTATACAAGTTCAATTTAATTCATTAGATTGATTTTATAATAAGTTTAAATATATAAAAAATGTATTGAACTTTTTACCGTCTTTTACCCAACTCCTATGAGCATTTGCAAATTTGCATAAAACTTAATTTCACTTCTTCTGTGAGTTGAATTTCAAAAATATGAGAAACACGGTCAATATCATTATGTTAAATGTGTTTCAATAAGTTGAAAATAGTTTTTTTTAATAGTAACTTTTGACTTTTATTTACCACGGTTAATAGTAAATAGGGTAATTAAGGGTAAAAATGATAACATAATTATCCTAAAACATGTATTAATTATATTTGATAATTGTAATTCGACCATAAAAAATATTATCAATAAAATATGATTCTCTTTGGTCCACTTGGATTACATTAGGACATTTATTAATATTTTATTTAAAGAAGAGTTAAAAGAGTAAAATTCAATGATTAAAAACTAAACCATTTTTAATATAGGTTTAAACATAAGATAAATTCGACTGTAAATATTAATTAGAAATATAAAATTATTTCCTACATAATGGTATTTTATTTATAAATTTTATATATTAAAAACTTTAATTTATTTATGACACAATGTTGATGCAGTAATTTTCTTATTAATGAAATATTAAAATAATTGATATTATAAATATCCAAATAAGTGTAATTTGAGACTTTTGATGAATTACACTAATTTACTAGGTTAATATGACATGTTAGAGTCGATTAAATAATTTTTTTCGAATTAATCATGCAGTTATGATTTTCACAAAAACCAAATACTAAATAGTGACAAAATTGACAAAATTGAGTTTTTAAAACAAATACTTTATTATTAATTGATATAATATTTCTAAAAATATATGGTTCGTCCAGAGGACTTAGATAAGGTTATATATATTAATAATTAACCACTTGGATATTCTCTTGACTTGTTATTGTATGTTTATTAACCATATAATATGAAAATACAATGAGGCATAGTAAATGTCAAACTATTTAACTAAGTGTTAAATATAAAAGATAAGGTTAATATGGTCACCTAAACTTTTCTAAAACATATTGGTTGAGAGTTTTTAGACCCACCCTCACCTTATCCTCTAAATAATTTATTTTGGAGCCATTATAAACCGAAAATTATTTTATTAGAAAATAATAATTCATGTTTTTTTCTAAAGTGACCCTCACCTCTCTTATAAAAGGCCACTTCTCCTTATCATAATTTCACAACTACAAAGCCATTTGGCTCCGCTAACCCCTGCCCAAATATCCTCCCAACCTTTTGAATTTATCCTAAAGGCCTTCCATTGGTCATAAATCCAACCTACAGAGCCCTATCGATCAAATCAAAAGGAAAAATCCGAAGAAGATGTAAATATTTAATCGCCTCTTTCAAGTTCTTTTCTTCTTCCACTTCCTATTTCTTTGTTGTTTCTGTTCACAAATAATAACTCTAGTATATTATATATACTGTGATGTTATTATAAAAATGGTACCACCATATTCATTTTTCTATCCATTATATGAATGTCAATGTCACCATACGTGTGTACGTACGGCTTATCATCCCCACGTAGTGGTGTAGTTAGTTATTCAAACACTTCATTATTTGTACAGGTATAATAATGACTATAACTGATTTAAATAATAAATATAACATTTTATTTATTATATATATATGATATATCATAAAATCAAATACAATTTCACCATCAATATAATGATATTGTCGCTCGTGTGTACGTATAGATTACCGTCTCCACGAACGCGATGAGATTCATTCTCCATCATAATAATTCAAGAATAATTTTCATTTTATGATTAAAAATAATGTTTATGAACTTAATATTAATATGGATATGAATATAATACATCCTATCCATAAAAAACATGGCTTACATAACCAAGCATATAAAGGAAAACATATCAGTTAACACATGAAATGATGATATTACTAAAATATTATTAACAAAGAAATATTAAAGGACCATATATGATATCATATTTATGTATATATATTTCATATAAATATTAACAATGATTTTACTATTATACAGGGATTTAATGTACCATATACCAAGTAAATTTACAAGGTAAGGGTTAATTTCACAATCTCTTTATTATCCGAGTTTGTTTTTACGTAAGTATCTACTGGGACCTCTTTATCATCCACATCTGTGTTTTCTTAAAAAATGTATTTCAGAACATTTTTACTATTTACTAGACAATGGTTTAATTTCATTTATACCCTTATCTGACATTATATGTTTTTTGAAAGGAATCTTTCATTCGTTTTCCAAAAAAGGTACTTTATGTCCTTTTCGACAAAATTAAGGTAAGATTGGTTTTTTAACTTATACGGCGAGTGCATCTATTTTATGCTGTTATAACATTGTCGACGCTTCCCATACAATCTTATAAGAATATTTTCAAAATAAATGTTTTCTTTTATAATTATGTTACTTTTAAATGGTCTCAAAATAGAATGAGGTATTTCTTTCAAAAAGTATTCATTTAATCTATGTCAATATCCTTTGATGGATTTTAAACTAGTTTGAAGCCGATTTATTATGATAAAAATATCCCATATTGTATTGATGATTTTGTGATATGTTTGATAGTGGATTTTTTATTTTTTTACCATTTATGTTTATGGATACATTATTGACATTTCGTATGCTAGTTTTAATATGAATGTTTATGTTATGTTTAAACCTTTTCATATGAGGTTGCATTGGACTTAGTATGTGAAGGGTGGAGCCCGTTATAGCTCCTCGATGCATCAGTAGGTCTCATGAGAAATACTAGGGTCTTTGAAGACATCCTTGAAAAAATCTTATTTTTATTCTTGGCACAAGGTCTTGACTATGTGGCCTTGAAGTCTGGCATTAGGCATTCCATCATAATGAGAGTTGGCATTGATATTGCATGTGATTATTAGACTAGTAGAATATCCATGTGAATAAGTAAATGGAATTATTTGATTTTATCTTTTCCATATTTTTCTTAAGTTTATGTTTAAAAGGATTGTTTTAGCCATATTAATTTCCTTAAATGTTTTTGCTTATATACAAACGTTTCTGCTATATTTTTATCCTTACTGAGCATCTGAGCTCACCGCTTTCTGTGTTTTATTTTTCCCAAGATGTGAAAAGTATTTTTTTTGTTGACATGCAGGGATATGATAAGGATATATGTGTGTTCAAAAGGGTACAAAATGTTGTTGATGCTTTTATTTCCCAATTTAACATAAAAATTATGAATGTATCTAGTACTTATAAGGCTACTAAACTGGTTGGTCATTTGGGACATGATTCCATGTATCATTCCAATGTTATGTAATAATGTACCGACTCTAGGTAACTAATGTCGGGGTATTACATTAGCCTGATATCTCTCATTGAGGACTACACTACCTAGTATAGATAGAGGGTCATCCCATAAGGTTGTTGGGAATATAATGCCCAGATCTTACTAGAGGGTCATCCCAGAAGGTCATCGAGCACAACCCTAACCATCCTTGCTAATGGGTAAACGATGAAGGTCGTTTTGGTAAGACTATCTAATCACTGTCATCATCGAGTTTCATCCTTTCTCATACCTAACCTGGAACATCCACATAGAATCTCAAAATCCTCTACCAATGATTACATCAAATTCTATGCAGAACAACAGTCAAAATAGGCATCTCGCAGGCCAAATCTGAGATCAAACAATAGAGATACATGGGTATTAGAATTGTATAGTAGATCCCAAGATGAACACAACATGTTTGGATCCCACACAATGTGTGGTCCTCCTTCACTAGCTAGTGGTGTTATCATGTAGGAACACGGGTCAAATTTATGTAGGGTTTCATGTCGTGTAAGTGAACTATATGGTGTGTCCCACCTATCCGAGGATCAGGCCATGTTCATTGTCTATGTCCATCTACTAAGAGAATGTGTCTATGTACATTTGTGCACAGCATGTTGGCCCACCCGAGACGTTTCCCGTGTTTCCAACTCATGATTGTGTTCTCTGCACATGGTGTGCACCTATCCATGTGTTCCTTAACATGACCCACCCTCATGTAAAGTTAGTACACAATGTGTCTATTTGATTACATACCCTATCCTCCTTATCTTTTCAGAAACCCTAGATCCACTTCAAAGGGAGGCTACATGTCGTGTGTTCATCACTAAACACTGCTTATAGTTACAATTTATCCTGAAATTCTTGTTTCTCCAGAATCATATTTTGTACTCAAAATATTTTCAAACCATTTCAGATCCCACTGTATTTCTTCTAGAATATTTGGATCTAGACGTGAATCATGCTCGCTAAATATTGTTCACTGGGAATCAAACACCAGAACGAACAAGGGTTTCATTCTACATTCGACATGCCAATACACCTTCGATCTTCACAGGATGGGTATCAAACCAACTGATTCTGGATCCCTAAATCATTCCATTTCCATATATGTTTCTCTCTAGAGATTTAATTTACATTCAACAATTTCACTATGAATCCAAGAACCTGATTTATCTCGGGTCTCCTAGCAATTTTCCAACCATGATTCAATTGAATTATAGGGTGCTAAATGCAATAAAATATTGGAGGAATGAACTAAAATACAAGGTTTGGATCGTTGTCCAGGAAATATTGGCAACCCAATCATAATTGGAAAATCTAGGTTTGATACAATTAATTAATGAAGGAAAATTGGTACTTGGGTTGATGCAAGGTTTGAAATCAAAGGCGCAGATCTCAGAAGGACAATCGATCTGCTAAAATATGTAATCAAAAAAATAGAATAACCAAATATGTGTCCAACTATATGTTTGGTTATATTAGTGGTGAAGAAAACATTCACCAATAATGGAGGAGGATATGTCACATTCACATGGTGTGGATCCATCAAGAATCAAAGGTTCATTTTTATTCTTTGTTTGTCAGCCGGAATGAGAGGTGGAGAGGAGAGGCCATTGAATAAATAGGATTATGCATCAAACTCCCCTAAAATATGAAATTATAACCATTAATTATGTGAAACTAATTTAAGTAATTAAATAAATTAGTTCCCTTAATCACTTAAACTTCTCGCCCATCGGCAAGGGGTCTGGACTTCCCATTCCAACTCATTTCATGTCGCTCTTAGGGAGAACACCTTCTTCTAGACCCAACTGTGGTCTTGGATTTACGTTCCAATATACCATTTATGATTTATCCTATTTTCTTTAATTAAATACTTCTTCATAATAAAAATATATATTTAATACTGTTATAAAATTAATTCTAGTCCCACCGAGCCTCGGAATCGTACCTCGTCCCAGTGCCTAGCTCTGCAAAAATATTTAGAAATATTTTGAAGTCTTCTATATAAATAACACAGTATATACAATGAATCCTATGTAAGTGATTCCTTTCTTACTTCTCCTCCTCTTACTTATTTTTTCTTCCTCTAATATTATTCTCCTTTATTGCATGTACATGAGGTTGAACCCTTAAGAGGACTTTAAACTAAAAAAATTTCTTGGATAGATTTTAATTTGGAATTATTCATATCTTGGATTCCTTTTCATATTTTGAGGTTCCTTCGAATGTATTGTGATTTTTTGGAACTTATTTTTAAAATCTGTAAGTTTCATGTATGGTTTAACAATGTATAACTATTTAATTTTAGAACCCTTTGTTGATTGTAATTTGATATCATGTTATTGGTATCTAGTTGTTTTTTCACAATATTTATTGTATTTCTCTAGATAAAATTTGTTTACATCTTCACATACATTATCGGAAGGGGTACGTCCATTATTTATAGTGGTTTACATATATTTTACATTAATTTTCCACAATACCTATTTTCTATACTACTATATGTTTTATTATAAATAAATTATAATTTTTTAAGAGGTATTTTAGTCTTGTTAAAAAAAAATAGCCTCTCCTGATCCTTACCTTCCAATTAAAGTAATACTTGAAATCCATTGTGATAGTTAAATACTTAAATTTTGACATTGAATTTGAATATGATGTTTTTATTGGTTTTTTATGTATCCCACGGTTTTGAAAATATACATGGGAATACATATATATAAGTACATGTAAAAATTAACTTGAAAACATTTTAATTTTTTCAATGAATGTAATATATATCCATGTGATTATATATCAATGTAATGAGATGAAAAGCTTACAGAATTTGAAATGGATTCTGAAACATGGTTTTCAATCATATTCTTAATGGAGTTTATAATGTAAATCATAAAGGCATAGCTTACATATTTTAATTTTTTCATAAGTATTTTTAATGGATATTATAATGAAATGAAACAATGATGTAGTGGTATTAATGATTTATTATATATTTTTTGGTTGTTATTAATTTATCCCCATAGATTTGATAAATAAAATGGTTTAATTAAGAATCCAGCTTTTGGAAAATTAATTTACTTTCAAATGATTCTATGTAAATAGGTTATACCATGGGATCAATGATTACTTATGTGGGGTGGGATGGATAAATGCACTAGTCTGATATAGTAGGGATCTATAGTTTCATCCCTATCCAATTAATAATACAATAATAATAACAAAACAACATGTGGGGTTGATTTTTTTATTGCTGGGATTTGGCATAGTCCCCATATTGACCCATTCACATTAATGGTATTATGTGGTTCAATAATTAAATTATGAAGATATTAGAATGATAAGACTTATTGAATGTATCCCAAGTGTAACGCCTCCACCCCAGGTACCCAAAGTCAGTTCATTATTACATAACATTAGAATGATTCCAAGTAATCAAGTCTCGAAGGATCGATTAGTTTAGCAGTCTTGGAAAATAGATTACATATAGGAACGTTACATTACAATTTCTAAAATAAAACACAATGTAAATAATCCTTTGCGAACACCATTATTATAATAGCTTAACCCTGAATATCAATCATAATACACTTCTTCGCATCCTTGAAAAAATAAAACAAAAGAAAGTGGTGAGATCATATGATCATTAAGGATAATAATATATCGAAAACTATAAAAAATAAGCATATACATTTTAGGCAATTTATTAGACTAAAACAAAAGCCTTTTAAACTTAATCATCAACATAATATGGAAAAGATAAATCAAATAATTCCATTTACTTTTTTACACAGATATTATACTAGTCGAATAATCAATTGTAATAACAATAGCTAATTTCATAATGATGGAATGCATAATGCCGGACATCATAACCAAATATTCAAGGCCTTGTTGCAAGACTACAAATAATGATTTTTTTCAAGGCATTGTGCCATGAAACTAGTTTGTCTCATGATACCTACCCATGCATCGAGAAGATATAATAGGCTCCACCCATCACATACTACGTTCATTGCAGTCCTCATATGAAAAGGGTCAAACATAACATAAACATTTATATTAATGCTAGCATACAAAATGTCAATACTTTAACTATAAACCATGAATGGTAACAAAAATAAGAAAATACAATGTAAAACATATCATAACTAATTCAATAAAATATGGAGGATCTTATTATAATAAATAAACTACAAATAATCATAAAATCCAACAGAAGATGTTGACATAGTTGAAAATGATCGGTAAAATGCTTTCAGAGAAATTCTAATTTTTCATAAAATCATTTAAAAATATCACAATTTATAATGTAATTCATTTAAAAGATATTTTTGAATAAAAATTTTTCATACCACTTTGAAACATTGGATGGGAATTAACATTTTAAAACAATTATGTCTATATGAATAAATCCTTAAAATCATTCGAAAAGATGGAAATTAATTAAATATATTTAGAAAATTAAATCATTAAAATATTAAAATTGATGATCCAGTTAAAGAGTTCCTTCCATAAAAACATAATTGATTCTTTTTGAAATTTTTTTTATGAAACATGGACATGGTTGATAAATATGTCCCATTAAATATATATATATAAACAATCTCGGATAATAATGAGATTGAGGAATTAACCCTTACCTTGTACTTTCTTTTTATAGAGGGTACGTTTAACCTCAAGTATAATGATCATAGAAGGTTATTAAATTATAACAGAATAATATTTATATTTATTATGTCATACTTGAATCATTTTTGACTTTATAAAACCCATTTAGTAATAATTTCCATGTTAATTAAGATTTCGGGCCATAATCGTTTTCTTTATCATATGTGTTTTATCTTCTTATTCTGGATCGTATCACTTATATCATGATTTAATTTTTTCCAGAATATAAAACATTATTTATGTATCATATATATTCAAAATTTAAATATGTATAATAGATAGATATATGAAATGGAAAACATCATTTATAGAGATGGTAGGTTGTACGTATGCATAAATATTGTTTCCGTTTTCATATCATATTGAACGGAATTATGTGAATGATATATATGTATATATATATATACATTTACACTAGAATTATTATGTCATATATTAAATACTTATTAATAATATATATTTTTTTAATCACCGTTGAATGGTGAATGTGGAAATGAATCTCATCGTGTTGTGGAGACGGTAAGATGTACGTAATCACGAGCAACAATATCATCATATTGATGGTGAAATTGTGTGTAATTGGATGGTATATTACATATACAGAATCATTAACATGTCATATTTATTATTTTCATCAATTATAATCATTATTATACCCATCCAAAAATGATGTGTTGAATAACAAACTACACCACGATATGGAGACGGTAAATCGTACATACTCTCATATGGTGACTTTTTCATTCAAATGATGGATAGAATAATGAATATGGTTTTAACATATTTATACTAATATCATAGTAAATATAAAATAATGATATTATTATTGTAGTATGGAAAAAACAAAGAAAGAGGATGTGTAAGAAGAAAATAACTTGAAAGAGGTGATGAAATAACTACCTCTTTTTCAGGTTCTTACTTTTGATTTGGTCAAAAGGGAACATTATGTTGGCTTTAGGATCCAATTAAGGCCTCTAGGTTGAAGTGAGAGTAGTTGGTATGATATTTGAGCAGGTTTTGGATGAGTCAAATGGATTTGGAGGTATGATTTCGAGGGAAGGGGAAGTACCCTTTTATATGAAAGGTGAGGGTCACTTTCGGAAAAGCTTGAAATATTATTTTATTATAAATAACTTTTCTGTTTATATTGGCTTCAAATGGATTTATATCTAGGATAAGGTAGGTATGGGTCAAAAACCTCTCAACTAATAGTTATTAGACAGGTTTAGGTCACCATATTAACCTTATCTTTTAAATATAACTCTTAGTTAAATAGTTTGTTTTTTACCATGTATTCATGTGTTATTATAATAAATGGTTAATAAACATACAACAAAAATCCAAGAGAACCCCAAGAGGATTATTATTGAAATATCTATCTTTATTTAAGTCCTTTTTCTGAACCTTAGATTTTTAATAATATTATATCCTTTATTAATATAGTGTTTTTTTTAAAACTCATTTATGTCAATTTTAACACAATTTGATATTTAATTTTTGTTAAAGTCATAAAAACTTTATCACATAGAAAAAATAATATTTAATCTACCCTAACTTGTAATATTAACCTAGAAATTTTTTAGAATGCATAAAAAAGTATCAATTTACATTTATTTGGATATTTATAATATCAATTATTTTAATCATTCATTAATTAGGTAATTACTGCATCATTATTGTGTCATAAATAAATTTAATTATATATTGTATAAAAATTAAAAATAAAATACCATTATGTATTCAATATTTTTATTTTTCTAAATAATATTTATTGATGAATTTTTCTTATGTATAATCCTATATTAAAAGTGGTTTTGTTATTAAACAATGAATTTAACACTTTTACCACTTCTTTAAATAAATTAATAATAAATGTACTAATGTAATAAAAGGGGATAAAAAGGATCATATTTTATTCCTAAAGATTATTTTGATCAAAAAACACTTATCCAATATAATTAGGACATGTTTTAGGGTAATTATAATATTATTTTTACATTTTCATTACTCTGTTTACTTTTATCGGTGGTAAATAAAATTCAACATTCACTATTCACCAAAAATTATATTCAGAATATTGATCCAAATTTTACTTACTGATTTCAAATATGTCTCTCATATTTTTGAAATAAAATTCAAAAAAGTGGTAAAATTATGTTTTATGCAAATGTGCAAATGTGCATAGAAGGTGGGTAAAAGACGTTAAAATTTTCAATAAAATTTTATACATCTAATATTATTATAAAATAACTCCAATGAATTATATTATTATATTATAACTATTATCTATCTATTTTAACTTTAAAATAAATTTAAATAAAATTAAAAATTATTTAAATAAAAGATGGTTTTAAATAATAATGCAATGTTTTTCACTATTTATCAAAAATTGAAAGTTTTCAGAAAAATACAAAAATTTCAACATAAACTATTTTTGATATTCCATATCCAAAAATTATGTCTATTTTACCAAATTCAAAACATATGAGTTGAATTAATTGATTAAAAATTATTCCACGTTGTCAAAACCAGAAACTGTTTTTTAGAAATAAAAACCATCAAAAGATTGAGATGTGTTTATATACAATTTAAATGTAAAATTACATCTATTGACCTAAATTATATTAAATGATGAAAATATAATCTAATTATACTTTAAAACCACTCTATTTAATAATTTAACATTATAAATTATTTATATTAAAAAAATTGTTTTCAATTAAAATTTTGTATTTTTCACTATTCATCAAAATATGAATGTTATAATAAAAGTACCAAAAATTTAACCAAACTAAATTTATATGTCCAGTTTCTAAATAAGAATTTTATATTTCCAAATTTAATATATAAAAGTATCAAATATTGGATTTAAAAAGGTTTCTCCATTAAAATGTGGTAAAATTGAATTTCTTGAAAGACACTTATTTTATCTGAAAAATTGAATTTGTCCATATATTATGACTAAGAAACACAAAAGACAAATGTTAACATTATACAGTATATATATAAAATTTAAAATTTGGTTAATAATACTCTTAACTTCTTCTTAAATGGCTAGTTTGATAGGACGCGAGGTGCTTGAACACGATATTGCATGTAGCGCCAGCTATTGAATTACATTAAAGAGATAACGTACTATGAAATCCTGGGGTGTTACATTATCACCTCCTTCAATATATTTAGTCCTTGTAATATGAAATTTCTTTTCGAAAATAAAATGTTTAAAATTGAAAATACATTTGTGGATAACCCACATCGAAAATAGGGTTACTAAAATTTAGTTTTACTAATAAGGGAAAAGAAATGAAAAAGTCACCCCCAAATTAGGATTTCCAATAGGAGATCATTGGTGGAAATTATAGACACATAATTGGACTATGAAATAAATATTTATATGTAGTGATTGTGGTCATCAATCACAATCAAGTGAACAGTAAAATGAAAATCGAGGGCCTCAAAGCCATAAAAATATCACCGGTTTAACAAAAACTAAGGTATTAGGATAACAAATTTTTGGTTTTGAGATCACTTCCCTAATGTTTGAGAAATAATTTATTAATAGAATAAGAAAAAAAATAATTCACATGAATATTTCCATGCATTATCTAATTTCTTCCACAAACTCATATTTCTATCTAAAAGATAATAGAAATCAAAAATATTCCATTAAACCTAATTGTATAGGGTTTAGAAAATTAAATTTATAATGAATCTATCATACCATTTAAAAAAACTACATTATACAAACCAGAACATCATGAAAGTCAGTGGTAGGTGATGCACCCTTGTCACCCTTCAGTTATAGGTTCATGTCTTGTGGCCTAGTCGGACGCGATGGTTTGTTTCCCGACCTTCGGTTTTTCATTTATATATTTAAAAATATAAAAAAATTCGTAAGAAATATTTTAACCTTAAACCATAGTATCCAATTTCCAACTTAATCCATTCCAATATTTATACGTATCCAAAATACTTGTGTCCAAACTCATAATCCAAAAATTTATAAGGAAAGTCAACATAACAAAATGAAGATCTCTTTTTGCCACATAATAACATGTGAGTACCATCATCGTGTATTCTCTTAAAATAAGGTTACATCCTAAATTACTCTAAAAATTTATTGATTATATTCAAGCTCCCTTATTCTTTATAGAATACTAGATATATTCTATATATACAAAAAATTTTAGTACTCCAACAATGATAGAATAAACAAACCATTAATCAGTTCAAAGGTAGTAAAAAATATAAAATATAAATTATACCAATCAACCATCTCTTATTCCAAAATCACTACTTCAGTATCAGGAAGATATTAAGGATTAAATTTCCTTCAACCATGTATTTTACAAAAATATTAACTTGTTGTTGAGTCACTTTTTTTAGAACCATATGATCTCATATCTTCAATGAAATAGTACTACTGTACAATCCTTTTTTATTTCCATAATTCATATAACAGGTACATCATTGATAACACTCAAATGACATAATTCATCAATAACTAAATAAAAATATTAATCTTTCTTCTTCATCTGTCATAGTATCATAACTTTATTGTTATCCAATATCATCATTTGTGGTATACTCTGATGATTGTGACATTGATTCACGTAGTGACCCAACTCCTTGCTGATGAATCATTATACATTTGAAACCTTTTTTACCCTTACAATCAAAAAGTTGGTGTCCTTTTTCTACAGACATACAGCAAAATCCCATTCCCTTTAGGAATTTACCATGGGGATGCTTTCCACTATTAACCCATCGGGGGAAATCCTTCTTTCCCTTATTTCCTTTATCCATATTTTTTTCTACCATCCTATCCATCTCTTATTTCCCTTCAAATCCATATGACTCAAATAATTCATTAATTATCTTATTAACACATGATACTCTTTATTCATATGATGAGAATACATGGGAATCTATTTCCCTTCTAAATGATGGCTTAAGAACATGAAATATGTGATCCTTCTAACTCATTGGATCAGGTGTATAGTTGGAGTTCTCATTCCTTCTATTGGGAGCTATTTCTAAATGCTGACATACACACGGTTAGATCATATCATACTATATAATCAAAAAACTAGAAAAATTCTCAACATTAATTAAATATTTTCACACTTCTAGTCTCATTATCATATAATTGGTTTCTTTGATAACTTATTTACCCACAAATCATTCATTATGGATTGTATAGAAAATGTGAATTTTCCTATGTATGACCCCTGGGAGTGTCCTAACCAAGAGTGCAGTAAGACCCGTTGTCATGTACCAGGAAACCCCGGGTCAAGCCTGAAACTCCTTGTCTATTTTTTCACCCCTAGGTAAATTTGTGCTAGAACCACCTCTACCTGCATTTATCCAGACATGGATGTATTGCTTGAAAATGTAAAAACATCTCTACATTACCAAAATTCTAGAACTTTCTTCTATAATAGTCCTCATAGTCTATCATAGATTAATGTTCTATAATCATATTTTTTCTAAATCTAGTTTCCAAGGTTTGTAAAAAACATTCTATGATACCTAATGTAGCACCCCAATCCCAATTACCCTGAGTTAGTTCATTATAACATAACATTTCCATGATTAAAAGGAATCATTTCCCAAAGGACCAATCAATTTAACAGTCTTTAAAAATAGATTACATATACGAATGTTACATTACAATTTATATAATAAAACACATCATAAATAATCCTTTGAGAATGCAATTTTTTCCCAATATTAACCCTACATATCAATCATAATACACTTATTTTCATCCAACAAAAAATAAAACATAATAAAGGGGTGATCTTAGATTCACAATAAAGATACCGATATAGAATAAAAACTATCATAAATAAGCGTAAAAATTTAAGGAAATGTATGAGACATAAAAAATGATTTTAAACATAAAAAATTAGCATAATATGGCAAAGTTAAATCCAATAATTCCATTTAATTATTCACATGGATATTCTACTAGTTTAATAATCACATGTGTAATTAAAAGCTAATTTCAAAATGATGGAATACATAATGCCAGACATCATAAACACATAGTCATGGCCTGGTGCCAAGACTAGGAATACATATTTGGTCAATGCCTTGTGCCAAGAAAATATATTGTCTCATGAGACATATCGATGCATCAATGAGCTATAGAGGGCTCCACCCATCACATACTAATTCGAATTCATTCCTCATATGATAAGGGTGAAACATAACATAAACATTCATATTAAAACTAGAATACGAAATGTCAATACATTACCATAAATAATGAATGGTATAAAAATAGAACATCCACAATAAAACATATCATAACTCATTCAATAAAATATGGAAGATTATATTATAATAAAGCAACTTTAAATAATCATTGAATCCAACAAACGATGTTGACATAGTTGAAAATGATCGGTAAAACACTTTTAGAGAAACACCCCATTTTCATGAAATCATTTAAAAATATCATAATTTATAAAGGAATTCATTTAAAAGAAATTTTTGAATCAAAGTATCCCATACAACTTTAAATATTATTAAGGGAATTAACATTTTAAAACAATTATGCCTATATGAATAAATCCTTAAAATCATTTTGAAAACATGGACATTAATTAAGTATATATAGAAAAATAAATCATTAAAACATTTAAATTGATGATATAGTTAAATATTCCCTTACATAAAACCATAGTATATTTATTTTGATAAAATTTATATGAAACATGGACATGGTTGATTAATATGTCCATGTGAATGCATATATATAATCAATCTCGGATAATAATGAGATTAGGGAATTAACCCTTACCTTGTACTTCCATTTTGTCGAGGGTATGTTTAAACAATTTTATAATGACCATACTATTTTATTAAATTTTACCATAATAATATTCATGTTTATGATATCATGATTGATTCATTTATTACTTTACACTACCAATTTAATAATAATTTCCTTGTTAATTAGCATTTCGGTTAATAATCGTTTTCTTTATCGTACATTTTTTAACATGTTATTTTTGATCATATCAGTTATATCATGATATAATTTCTTCTAGAATATAAAAAATTATTTATGTTTCATATATATTAATAATGTAAATATTTATAATAGAAATATATATATGTGAAATGGAAAACACCATTTATAGAGACAGTAGGTCGTACGTACGCATAAACGTTGTTTCCGTTTTCATATCTTACTGAATAGAAGTAAGTGAATGAGATATATGTAAATATATATAAATATAATTATAGTAGAATATTTTATTTCATATATTACATAATTATTAATAATATATATTTTTATAATCATCGTTGAATGGTGAATGTAGAAATGAATCTCATCTCGTCATGGAGACAGTAATCTGTACGTACACACGAGAGATAATATCATTATATTGATGGTGAAATTTTATTTAATTGGATGGTATATTACAAATACATAATCATTAACATATTTTATTTATTATTTACATCAATTATACTCATTATTATACCCATCCAAATAATGATGTTTGGAAAAACAAACTACACCACGATGTGGAGACATTAAGCCGTACATTCGCACATATGGTGACTTTTTCATTCATAGGATGGATAGAAAAATGAATATGGTTGAATAATATTTATAATAATATCACCATATTTATATGGTACTGAATTTATTATTTTATTATGGAAACAACAAAGAAATAGGAAGTGGATGAAGAAAATAATTTGAAAGAGGTGATGAAATAATTATCTCTTCTTTGGGTTCTACCTTTTGATTTGAACAAAAGGGCTCCATATGTTGGCTTTCAGATCAAAGTAAGGACTATAAGTTTATGTGAGGGTCTTTTGGGGAATATTTGAGTAGGGTTTGGCTGTGTCAAACAGCTTTGGAGGTGTGATTCTGATTGAGGGGGATGTGCCCTTTTATAAGAGAGGTGAGGGTCACTTTAGGAAATGCTTGAAATATTATTTTATTATAAATTAATTTTCGGTTTATAATGACTCAAAGTAGATTTATATCAAGGATAAGGTCGGTATGGGTTGAAAACATCTAAAAAATAGGTTTTATACAAGTTTAGGTCCCCATATTAAGATTATGTTTTAAATTTATCTCTTAGTTAACTAGTTTTACTTTTACCAAGTATTATTGTATTATTATAATAAATGGTTAATAAACATACTATAAAAATACAAGAGAACAAAAAGTGGTTAATTAATGGAATATATAACCTAATCTATGTCCTTTGGCCTACCCTTATATTTTTAATAATATTATATCATTTAATAATATAGTATTTGTTTTAAAAACTCATTTATGTCAATTTTGACAATATTTGGTATTTTGTTTTTGTTAAAGTCATAAAAACTTCATCACTTTGAAAAAAAATTATTTAATCAACCCTAACATGTCTTATTAACCTATAAAATTTCTGAAATTCATCAAAAGTCTCAATTTACATTTATTTGGATATTTATAATATCAATTATTTTAATCATTCATTAATAAGGTAATTATTGTTTCATCAATGTGTCATGAATAAATTTAATTATTTAATGTTTAAAAATTATAAATAAAATAAAATATTGTATAAAATATTTTTATATTTCTTATGAATGTTTATTGTAGAATTTATCTTTTTTATACCCCTATATTAAAAATGTTTTAGTTATTAAACATGAATTTAACACTTTTAACTCCTTATTAATTAAAATAATAATAAATGTTATAATCTAACCCAATAGGATCATATTTTATTCCTAAGGATTATTTTTTTCAAAAAACACTTATCAAATAGAATTAGGACATTTGTAAGGATAATTATAATTTCATTTTTACCTGTAATTACCATATTTACATTTAACTATGGTTAATAAATTTCAAACTTTACTATTAATCAAAAATTATTTTCATCTTATGGAACCAAATTTTACATACTGATGTCAACTTTGTCTCTCAGATTTTTAAAATACAACTTATAGATGCAGTAAGATTTCAATTTATGCAAATTTGTAAATGTTCCAAGAAGGTGGGTAAAAGACGTTAAAAATTTCGAGAAAATTTTATATATCTAATTTTATTATAAAATGACCCCAATGAATTAAATTAAACTAATATAAATATTATTTATCTATTTTGGACATTAAATAAATTTAAAAAAATTTAATAATTATTTAAATAAAAGTCAATTTTAAATAATAATGGAGTGTTTTTCTCTATTCATCAAAAATTGAATGTTTTTAGAAAAATATCAAAAATTCACCCTAAGATAATTTTGATATTATGAATCCAAAAATGATGTATATTTTACCATATTCTAAACATATCATTTGTATTAATTAATTTAAAATTATTCCTCGTTGTCAAAACCGGAAAGCGAGTTTTTAATAAGTAAAAACTATCATAAGATTGACACTGTTTATGTACAATTTAAATGTGAAATTACATCCAATGACCTAAATTATATCAAATGATAAAAATATAATTTAATTATACTTTAAAACCACTAAAATTCCAAATTTAACACTATAAATTATTTCTATTAAAAAAGTTATTTTCAACTAATATTTATTATTTATCTATATTCTTTAAAATATGAAAGTTATCAGAAAAGTATAAAAAATTTATCCAGACTAAATTTTTATGTCTCGTTTCTAATGAAGAATTTTATTTTGTCAAATTTAATATATAAAGGTGTCTAATATTGGATTTAAAAAGTGTTCTCCATTAAAAGGTGGTAAAATTTCATTTTTTGAAACATAAATCTTTTATCTGAAAAATTTAATTTGTCCATATATTATGTCTAAGAAAAACAAAAGATGAATGTTAAAACTATATACGATATAAAAAAAATTAAAAATGCGTTAATACTATTCATAACTTCTTTTTTAAATGGCTAGTTTGATAGGTCGTGATTGGCTTGAACTTGGTGTTGCGTGTAGCTCCAGCTATTGAATTACATAATAGAGATAACGAAATATGAAATCTTGGGGTGTTACACCTAGGGCCACCCATGATCCTTGGTTTTTAAATGATTACATTTATCTCTTTCATAATTTATTTTAATTGTCAAAAATCATTTATCCTTTGATTTTTTAATGAAATTTATTAAATTATATCATTAGACTGCTTTCTCTCTTAAAATTATAAATTTTTTGATAAAGTTATATTCATAAAATGTCCAAAAAATAGTTTTCAAATGAGGTTTTTCTATAGAAATTGATTATACCAGTAATATGTTTTCTAGGTGATTATTTTCAATTAAAAGTAAAAGAAAATATAATTTTAGAAAATTTAGGTCATATTTAATTTTCATATAAAATGGAATAGACTATTTGTTATATTCATTTCAAAAAAAACATATAGATGGATATTTAATTAATGGGTAATCATGTGGAAAGCGGGTTGGTGGCCTAACAACCATTATTATTTTCACTCCAATTTAATATATCTCTATTTTTTTGAGTTCAAGACCCATTTTGGAGCTATTGATGTTTTAGTTTTGGATGGAGGATGAAAGTTATCATTGGAGATAATTTGATCTGGTATTTCAATTGATTATGGTTTTAGTTTAATTTATCATATCAAATATGAAGGCATTTTACTTATTTGTCTATTTAGAGGTGTTCTATTATTATGGTGTTGATTGGTGTATTTAGGACATAATTTCTAAATGAGATGGTGATTATGGTTATTAGAGATATTTTTTTAGATATTATTAATTTCATTTTTAAAATTTTATTAATTAATTTTTTTTATTATTATGTGTCTTTTTTTTATGGTGCATGAATCTCTAATGTACGGAGTGGTAATTTCCATTTTTTATGTTTCTTATTTAAATTACTTATTAGGATAAACCATTCCCATGTGGTGTTTCCAGGATTCCCAAGCACCTTTTCATGTCCATGGGGGTTGAGAACACAATTAAAATAAATCACAAGAGAACATGGGAATCCTAGAGAATATTGGATCAGGTTTGTTCATGAGAAATGGCATCAGTACAAGGTCATCAATTGGGCCTAGTTTTTTATAATACATTTTTACCATGAAAGTTTTGCTATAGAAAACACCCTTAACCATTAATTAAAACAAATTAAATGTATAGAAAGAAAGCATCACAATCTAGAAAAGCAACTACATATCATAAAAATAAAACGCATCCCCATAACCATAATCCATTCCTTCATCCTCAATAGCTGACTCCCACCCCAAGCATTCATAGTGGATCAAAGCCTTGACATACTCCCTTCTGAGATTTAAATTTTTCAAATATAGGAACTCCTCAAAAGTCTGACTTCCTTTTCCCTTACTGAAAAGGACCTGGTAGTCAACAACTTTGGCATAAAAGAGTAGGCTTTTCCTTAGATCCCTTCTTGGCGGAGATATAGTCTAATTCAAAATTGTATCAACATAGTCAATTTATCATAGAGTAGTAGATAGGGTGTTGGACCCTTAAGTGAGATTCCATAGTCCCATACTTCCTGTTCAGGTTAAAAAATAAAAACATTTAATACACCACTTTAATTAAAACCATCAACCAAGAAAAACATTAATGTATTTAGGAAATAGATAAATGTCCATACAAACTCATGGTTTGATACAAATTTCACTCATATAAATTATTTGCATGTACAACTCTCTTATGTGTATTCCTCCATAAAAATTCTTGGGGAAATTGGCAAACACCAGATATGGGTGAGCTCAAATGCAGAGTAAGTGGTCAAACAATTATAATGAAAAAAATCATAATCAATGAAAAACGTGTTCATGTAATAAATGGGATGATTAAAGGGGTAATACATAGTAACATATAAAATAATCTTCATATCATATTCATAATTCATGGAATAAAATAGGATGTACTATTATGATAGTAAATAAATATAACAGGGAATCAATCATATAATCATGGAATAAGATTTAAGATGTCATAGAAACATGGTAATCATGAGGGTCATAAGAATATGGTAAAAGCATAAAACATGCCATTATAATTATAAGTCAAGGATTACTATCAACATAACAAAACATAGTGGAAAAATTCCTATAGTGCATTGGGTTTTCTCACCACTCCCATATAAATAATCTTAGGATATATAAAACACTACCAAATAAATTTGATTGATATATAATTTCAATCCCACAAATAAAATCCTAAAATTTACATGAATATGTGTATCACATAAGGAATTAATAAATAAGTAAATCAATAATAAAAACATGATGAACTAATGGAAATTTTAAGGGTATCTAATGAAATTAGGTATCTTTATAAGTAAATCTTCTTCTATAAAGAAAAAGGATTGTGAGGTATTTTCACCATATGGAAAAATTGATTTATATTTTATTCAATAATTATCCACATCATTAGATGTATTGGTATCTAATTTAATTATTTTTAAATATATGAAACACACAAGGGTATCCACAATGGAGTTGAATTGGAAGAATAGTTTTTCATAGATAATGATAATGAAATGAAAGGTTAGTGATGGATCATTCATAAAATATAAATTTAATTTCCACCACACCACATTTACATAGGAATATAAACAAAGGGAAGAAAAATAAATTCAAGATAAATTTGAAATAGTAATTAAGATTTATAAGTATAGGATATGAAAGAATTAATAGATAATTATCCCCAAGAATAAAACATTTTTTCCAAAACAAGATATACAAATAATTCATTAGGGATTATAAAAAAGAATGTGAACCATCAATATTATTTCCATTCGGAGTGACAATCCAGGTGTGCAATTAAGATCAGTTGTTGTAAACTGAGTGAAGATTGATTTATTAACCAACCATACCTTACAGGGTTATGACCCTTGGGTGCATATGTGTCAGATATTGTATGCACTTATTTTTTTCAAGATAGGGATCTCATTTCATGTAAATAATATACATATTAATTTACTATATTTTCCAATATTTTATGGGTAAGGAAAATTTTGAGCATTATGACAGCTTATGAGTCTATTATAATGGGAGGGAATGTAGATATCTATTTTATAATATAGTAAGTAATTTACCACAACAAATCATAATAACAGTTCACATTGAGTATAAAAAGAAATACAATGATTATAAAAATAATATTAAAGAATATGTTATGAACCTTTTTTCATCTAAAAAATGAATTAGGAAGAGGTTAAAATGATATAATATAATTAATCACTCATTAAAAATATTTTAAAAGGATGATAGTAACTTGGAATTACATTAATGGGGGTATATAATATGGGATTTATATGATATCATAACCAAATTATTGTAATTGTAAAGCAAAGTGGGGGATTGTGGACCATTGTATCAATGCTCATCAATATCAATCATAAATTATGGAAGGAATTTGAAATTTTCATATAATGGATGGATTTTCCAAATAATTATGTGTTGAGATAAAGTATGACCAATTTTACATTTTGAATAGATTTTTTATAATTGAATAGAATCTTAGTAGATAACTCAATAGAAGAGTTATCATTAGTTATAAAGTCCTACAAATACATCAACTAGCTAATCTGTTTCCCCCACCAGCTAACCAATGGGGTTCCTAGTAGCACAGTTTCCAAGAAGGTCTCACTAGAAAGGTGGGGATCCATAATTTGGAGGCTGGTGGGCCACAGAAGGGCTTATATACCTTTCTCGGTGAGTTGGTGGGCCTTGACCAGTGTGTCGGTGGTGCAATCTGAACGTGGTATAAGTCAGGGTCCTTTTGGTATTTTCACCACCAAATCCCCCTGAAATTTATCATGGTTGGATCATTTTTTTGTACATTCATTCTGATATGTTCTCCCATTTTTATCCCTCAAAGTCCACCTTTTGATCTGGGTTTGATCTTGATGTGATCAAATGGAAACTCAAGGCATTATCCTTTAATATGCTTTAATCATAGCCTCTTTATTCCTCATATAGTGGTGGATCATATTTTCATTCTTCCATGATTATTCTCCTTGTAATTTTAAAAACATTGGATTCTTTGATTCTAGAAATATCTTCAAATCCCCTTCTATTTTGTGGTCTTGATCACCAATTGATTGTTGTAAAGAATGCAATTAAATTATTATATGACAATTCCATAAGATATTCATGTAATTATCTAATAATAATAGATTTTGGGACCATCATAGCTAGATTTTGTCACATAATTATGAACATGTCTCATTGGATTTTTCAACAAAATTATGTCCCTTGAAAACTTTTCAACGGTTTTGGGTAAAATTGTGTCAAATTAGTTATCAAAACACATAATAAATTTGGTCATTTTTATCATATTTTGACCTTTTGTGTATTTCTAGTGCTCAAAATATTTTGGGAAATATTGTGGTTTAGTTATTCTATTTGTTTTGTTCCTTATATGTTTGCTTAATCATATTAAATTGGACATTTTAATTTTACTACATGATGGTTCTTTGTCTAAGAATAATGTCAAAAGTCTGAGACAAAACTTCCCTGGATGGTTGGTAAAGGTTTAGACTAGGTGGGGATATTTGATATGAATTTCTACCAGTGTTCCTTTACCCATGAATATGAGTGACTATAATTTTTTATTAAATATAATAAAATTATAATTAATTAATTGAAATTTCTTAATTGAGAATAATTTTACAGAAAATATTGGATGATGAATGTACATAGATTAAATTTAACACATATTGGAGGCTTTTCGTGGCTTTGATTTGACTCTATTTTTTTGTAGGTTTTCTAGTCTACTCTTTCACATGGTACTATGTATGGTTTATTGTCCTGATATATGAGGTTCAATACTTTAGGGTAATGACCATTAAATTAATATTTACTTATGAATAAAAAATATAATAAATTAATTAATGATCTTTAAGTCTTAATTAATTAATAGAACATTCATAATTTAATTGTAAAATGTTCCAAGAGTCATAATGGGATCTTGTGAACTGGCTTGATATTGTCCAGTAATGGATAAGGATTGACCAATAATGAGACAATATATAATTATTTCTGTTATTATTATTCTTATACATACATTTATATTTTGTTTTATCATGACTAAATGTGTAGTTTCTATCAATCGTGATGATATTCCATGTTGTGTCTATATGTGCACTCTTGTTTTCCTTGTATTGAGACTTGTATTGTCATAAATTCTGACCGTGCTTGAATGTAATTTTCCATGGGTGTGTGTGCATCCATGAGACCCTTTTGATGATTTTTCCATGAGTATGCCGATGAATCTTGTTTTAATATTGGATGATGATCAAATTTACTTGATTATTTCTACCATTATCATAACAACAACTTATGATCTACTTATATATATGAATTCACAGATGTGTAATATATCAAATTTTGTTAAGAGGTATTGTTCTTGTATTCAAAGATAAGTGGACTATTTTAATATGGTTATCCCTTATAAGGGGAGTCTTCATGATGTGATTCAGTGTTGATGGTGAACCCATTCATTGGGTTGGTGCATGATAGACTTGTGGCCCTAGTAGAACATGATGCCATGAGGATACCATGTAACATGTCACATCTCTATGCATGTTGGATACTGAATAGTATTTCCACTAGATTCCTTGATAATAGAAAGGAATTTTTCATTAGCTCGTGGATAGTTCTTTAACATTTACAACATATTGATCATACTTTCGGTAGGTGAATAATGTATATATGGGGTTTATGGTTTATTGGTAAGTTCACGATATCTTGTTATATGGATGTTATTTGTTATCTTTTTTATGTGAATGTTGTGCTATGTTTTTTTAGTTATGTATTTTTGTGTTTAATTTCATATAATATTATCACATGCACATACACTTCATTTTACGAGTTGGGTATTAGCCCACAATGGTGGTGTCCTATTGAGTTTTAATCATAACCTACTCTGATAGCCATGGCACTTGGGTACCCTAGAAAACCTCATTTTTTATATGTATGGGTTGGGTTAAAGACCATGTTTAATTAACTATTGGGATATATAACTATAATCATAGATACTTGGAAAAAGTGATTCTTATATTCATAGATCCACTTGCGATTTTATTCTTTTCTATCATGTATTTGATTGGACTAGTAGGAGATCAATATTTTATTTTTAGTTATAATTGTTGAGTTTTGTGTTTCCATATACATTCAAAAAGTTGTAATGATTTTCGATTCCAATTACTTATATCTTATATTTTATAAATGTTTGGTTTTTTATTTTTATTGTTCACTTTAATAGAGGGAATAATCTCCCCCTGTTTTTCCCTTAGACCCTCACTACGGGTTGACATCATCTGGAATAGATGGAGGCATGCCAGAGGTCATGTGTCATTAAATCTTTAACATGGTGATTCGGGATGGGATGTTACAAAATAGTATCAAATGATCAGATAAAATTACTTTTTGTTCTGGGGTGTTGGTATAAAAGTGAAATAGGAATGTGTTGGAGATTATTATGAAATTCATTTTGTTCCATCAAATGAAACTTTTCTATGGGGATTCCAGGTTACCAGGGAATGTGATTATTGTTCTTGGGATTCACTGTTATATTTGTATGTGATTTTCACTCATTTGATAGAGATGTAATTTTTGGTTTATATTTTCATATATATTTGAAAGTTGACTTTATCAGAAATAGGATTCAAATGAATCATATTTGGCATATATGATTAATCTGACTTATACATAGATTGTGTGTGATTACACTGATGGTGATTTATTATGTTGTTTAGTATAAAACATGTGTAATATGTTTTCATAAATCAATTCCTGGTGAGATTACATTTATGTGATTCAGTTTTCATTTCTACCTCTAACAGAAGGTCATGTAAGACTACGGTGTGGTGCACCAGGGTAAAAATGGAAACAATAATGGTGATGAATATATAGTCCTTCTGTTTACATATAGTGCAATGTACCTTTTTAGGTCATTTTCAAGAATTAGTTTCCTTAGTAATAACCACAATCAAGTATCCACATGATAGGTTCAATTAATTATGATTCCAAATATAGACTATGTGGAGTGATATTCATAGCCAATGGAAATATTTTAAAAAACCATATTTGTCCTCTCAACATGGTTTTCTAGGAGATAGCCTATCATAAAATGATTGGGGAGATCTTCCTAGATTCATTTCTATGATCTGTGACCCTTGAAGTAACCTTTTGTGTGTTATGTGTAAGACCATGTTCCTAAAATATCACTTTGTTTACTGTTTAGCCTGTGTCTCATGTTGTGTGAGTGTTACTAGAGTGAGTTTTTTTCCTTGTGAAGGCCTGATCATTTATAATTCCTTAGGAACTTTTTCATTGATAAAAATTCCTTGTTAATGTGAGTAACCCATAAAGGTATTAAAGGGTGGTATTTATAGTTTCTAACAACCTATGAGTATAAATTTTGTTGAGTGTTAGTACTCATGATACAAGTTTGGGATTTTTATCATGGTGTACACACAAAACTCAAACCGAAACCTATGTAATGGGTGGTGTGTGATAAAACATGGAATACTGGAGTTTCCTTTTCTGAAGAGGAGCATTTTAGTTACTTTTCTCACATCTTTACCCTTATTGTGCGGGGATAGTGGAAAATGGTGAGTGAGTCAAACTTGGAGGGTCATGAATTATAAAATATTCACCCTACATTGGAGTTACAGTGGATTTTTCATTCCTTATGTGGAAAGACATAAAGATTTTTTTTCAGGATAGTGGTTATATGAGGTATGTTTAATCAATGAAGTGGGTTTATGATCTATCCATTGAAAGTGTTTCCAGATCTGTGGATGAACCTGAGTGAGGTGGAAATGGTATATCACTTACAATTTTGGTTCAAGGTCACCCTTGTGGTGTACAAATGATGTGTTTTGTGTGAAAATCACAAGGATAACCATCCTTGAGGTTCCTTTGATTGGATATGACTTCATATAGAGATAAATAATCAGGAATGGATTAGGGTATCATTGTGAGGTTGAATAGAGTTTATCATCTATAGAAATTCCGTGGTTTGGTTTACCATCTTGTGTTTGGTGATGAGACCTACCAAGTTTGAGGATGTAACTCACATTAAGTATGTTTCAATATAATGCACATAGTGGATGGAATTTTGGATGTAGTGAAATACAATATTAAAAATCTATGTGTGTGAAGTCCTTGTTGATTTCATGGAAATCAGGTTTGGATAGATGTTTATGCATAGTAATCATGTTTGGTTATAAACAAGTTGTGGGATGGGTATACCGAAAAATGGGATGTGGGGAGAAAATAATAAGACTCCTAACATATGGATAATAAACCTATAATAATTGATTATCCCCCATGTGGGAAGGATTATGGTCTTTTTTATGTTCGATCATTGAACATCGGTGATGACTCCTGAAGCCTGATGCGGGGTAGAACAAATAGAATTCCGTACAAAAATAAATGATTGATGTTTCATTTATTTGAATCATTGAATGGATACTGGATATGGGAATTGGAATTGTGGAATAAATCGATGAAAACCTTAAATGAGTTAGATCATTAGTGTGTTGATGAATGGTTAAGAGCTCTGTTAATGGTGCAAGGGGTTTTTCAAACAATTATAAAATTACATTGAAGATAGTTTGGGTCTTTAGTAATGTTGTTGAGTTGATTTAATGATTCCTTCGAGGATTAAGTCTTCATGAACAGTTTTCCATGGATTTTCGATTGTTTATGTCATGTTCCTTTGAAGATAATTGGCTGGAAATGAACTGAGAGGTGTATCCCCATGAACCTGAATGTGGTGGATTGGAACCACTTCAAGCTCAACATTTGGGCTATGGTTGTAGTGTTTAAGAATCTCCCAAGGACTTCATGAAATGTTAGTGTGTTCAAGTTGTGTTTGTTAATTATAGACTCATTGGTTCAACATAAAACCAAGGACAAGATGTGGTATCAACCATCAACTCCTTCTTTTCGATTGATCAATCTTAATGGAACTAAATTAAATTAGACATGTCATAAAACTATTGGAGTCTTGTTCCATATGGTGATTTTTATATTGGGGAGTACCATGATGCTTTAGGATGAATCGTGTAAGGACAATGAGATGGGTTGAGTTAGTTGATTATGATAATTTTGGTCTCTATTTTCAGTAACATAAATCTTTTGGAAAACTCATAGTGATTTCATTAGATTTGTGAACTCAAATCCAAATAAACATTTTTCAAATAGCACATCTGTGAGGTGGTGAGTTTATTCTTAGGGTGGAATAATAGAAATACTTGAGGTGGTGATCAAGGAAGATTGAATGGTGGGATTCATGATCCACCACAACCTCTTATGGGTGAAATTTTCAATGTTATGGAAGTTGTAACAACCCTATTAATTGTGAGTTGTACATGTTTATGGATATTTGAAAATTTCATATCATAGATAACTTATTCGATGAACTGGGTTTTGAACTAAGGTAATACCTTTTTTTACATTTTTAAGATATGTTTTTGGACATAAAAAACATAAATTGATGTCTTAGTGGTTGGTTTTTCAAAGGATGATTCCCAAAGTAGTTGAGAATACTATTTCAACCACCAGGTATCTGGTAACCCCGACTGGATAATCGTTGGGGTAGGTAATAGCTTGGTTTACCAGTAGGTCTCCCTGGAAATTTGGTGAGCCATCATTGGGTGGTTGGTGGGGTGTTGTGGGTGTGGTTTACGTCATTGTCATTTTAGTATGTTCACAATCGAAGAATCCTCGGATTTAATAATGTTTGATTAGTTTTTGGAGACTCAATCAGACATTTTTCATCTATTTCTCCCTCTATAATCTCCTCTTAATATAGGTAGGATCTTTATGTGATAAAATGGTGAATTTACGATAGATCATTTGATCTTATTCGATCTTGGCCTCTTTTTTACTCATATAATAGTGGACCATGTTGTTGTTAATCCTGGATGATCCAATCAGTAAGTTTAAGATCCTATGATTTTTTTATTCAACAATTCACTTTAGATCATATTTTCTTTTATGAACTCATTATCCAATTTATTTATGGCAAGATCACATTGAATAATTAGATGAAAATCCCATCACATCTCAATTGAATTTTTTGAGAATGGTGGATTTTTGGATCAACATGGTTAGTGGATGTCTCGTATTTCTGAACACATATTACCTATGGCCTCTTTGATTAAGGTATGTACCTTGATAATTTTAATATGTTTTTTGTTAATTTATATCAAATTTTCCCTCTAAAATGGAATTGATTTGGGATTTTTCTATTCTTAATACCAGAACTGTGCCTAAAGTGGATCGAACTCTATTGAGTGACATTGTGATTAAGGTATGTTATTTGGATGGTTTATTCAAGGTTTCCAAATTAATTTCAATAAATTTTTATTTTTCTTATTTTCATGTAATGGGGCATTCACCAAGAATAAATCTTGAAGTGTGAGACATACCTTCAATGAATGTTTATCCATGGCTATAGCTAGGCAGTGATATTTGGTAAGCCTTTTACCTAGGGTTCCATCACCATGAATTTGATTTCTTTTCATCCTTTTATTTATTATAATTAATTTATTGGAATTATTATTCATGAGAGGGACCATAATGTAAATTTTGGAGGTAGAATGGACATGGATAAACTTAACTAATGCATATTGGATTTTCCTTGCTTGGATTAAACTATTTTTTAGGTTTTGAGTCCTATATACTCTACCCTATGGTATAATATACTGTTTATTGTCAGGATATTTGATATTTCCCACTTTGGTCTAATAGTTATTAAATTTTTATTTCATTAATAATAACTACTAATTCTTAATTAATTAATGATCCTTAATTCTTAATTAATTAATGTAGCATGACTAATGTATTTGAGAAATGTTCAAATAAAAATGGTGAGCTCTTATGCATCTGTTTAATGTTGGCCACTGATATCTGAGGTGTGACCACTAATGAGACCATGTATAATGATTTATGGAATGAATATACTTATATGTCCTTTTATAAATTATTTGATATTGATCACGTATATGTTTTTTATGACACATGATGATCTACCATGACCTATTTATATATCCATAATTGTTTTCCTTGTATTGATAAATTAATTAGAATAGCTTTTTACCATGCTTGACAGTGATTTCATGTGGGTGTGTGTGTAGATTGTGATACACTTTGTAATGATTGTTTCAATCTGTATTCATTTGTACCTTGTTGGAATGTTTTATGATTGTCATGTGTAAAAAATTGTTGCTAATATTCTGAACATGATAATTTATGGGCTTCTTATTTTTACACTTTCCTAGCTATGTGATATATCATATTACATTTTTATGTATTTTTTTAGTATTGAAATATAGGTGGAAAATTTTTTGTATGGTTAACCATTAGAGGGGGGGGGGGGGCACACATGACATGTGGTGATGATGATGGTAGACCCATTCATTATGTAGGAAGAACATAGCCCTATGCCTAGGAAAAATCAATCCTATGAGGATACTGGGGAATGTTCCATAACTCAATGCATCATGGATACTGAGTATCATTTCCACTCAATGCATTGAGTATACTGAGGGACAAGTCGCCAACCTTGTGGATAGTTCTTAACCATTTCTAACATCTTGATCGCCCATAAAATATGAAATTGATGAAATTATATCCATAGGTTAATGGTGTCTTGGGAAGCATACAATTACATGTTATTTGGGTATTATTTATTTATTGTGTATGTGATTGTTATCCTATTTTTTGGGAATTATTGTACTTACCTATCTACATTATGCCAATATTATCACATCCATAAGCACTTTGAGTTAACAGTTGGGTACCAGACCACATTGGTGGTGTCCTACTGATTTATAATCACACACTATTCAAGTGTTTGTGGCACTTTGGTACCAAATTATACCTCACTTATTGCAGGTAAAGGTTGTTCTGAGGCCCGAGATTGATCAACTAGCAGGATTTCACTATATGAGTATAGATATTGGTATGAGATGAGGATTGGATTTATAGAGCCTCTTATACATTTATTTTTTCCCTATCATGTACGTGATCATCCCTATGGGTGATCGATTGTTTGTTTTCCAGTTTTAACTATTGAGTTTATTGGTTTCACATTCATCCCTACAGTTGCAATATTTTTTGTTTTCACTTACCCTAATTATATGTTTTATACTTGTTTTTTTATTTATTGTCATTTTATACACGGATATACTGTATAGTCTCTCCATGTTTTCACCTTGGACCATAACTATAATCAAAATCCTTGGGTATACGTGGAGGCATGATGGAGGTCATGTGGCATTCAGACTCAGACCTAGGGATTCGAGTGAGGATGTTACAACCCTTACCTTAACTACTCATTCCTAAGTTTATATGGGTGACTCCTTGGGAATGTGGGGATTCTATAAAGGTTTTGATGTGAGAATAATAGAGGAATTAGGATGATGATAATCCTGAGAGTGAATGAAATCATACATAAATGTGAGTATTTATTAAAAAATGAAGAGAATTTTTTATTATTTCCAAAATATAGCCTTTCAAATTCTAGGTTATGGAAAATACATTTTCTATGGAAATCGAATGGTTTTGGATCATGTTATGTGGCATTAAAACACTTATTTTAAATATTTTGAAATTTGTAAACTGAATTCCCATTCTATATATTAATTTGACCACAAAAGCCGCTTTTTTCATAAAAAATGATTTTTAGAATTTAAAAGGTTATTTTTAGACTTCGAAAAATCATTATAAATTTTATAAAAATATTTTAATGCTTACAGAAAAGAAAATTATTTTAACATATATATTTTTTGAAAAACAAAATATATAAAATTATAGCATTAATACATAATTATGCATCCATAACGTATCCCAAAAACAAAAAGCTATATTTTTACTTTACATTGTAAAATAAAGTATTTTAGAAAATTCTAGATATTTTTGCCTAACCAATTTTCAATAACATATTTAAAAAATTATTTCAATTTTATAAAATAAAAATTCTAAATAATATATTTTTAACTTCTAATTAAATTTTTTTGATTCATAGAAAAACAATTTATTAAAAAGAAAAACTACATATTTTGTTATGTGAAATTATATATATATATATATTATTAATTACATATTAATTTATATATGTTTGAAAATTAATCATTTATAAATTTAGAAAATTTATATTTTATGAAATTATTTTTCTAATTAAGTGAAATTTTTCTTCTAAATGTATAATCAATAAAATGGTTTTAGTGTAACAATGTTTGTATTTCATTATTAAATTTTCATTTCAATCACCATTTTACTTTTATAAATGCAACTTTATCAATATTGTATAACCCTTTTGTGATAATAACACTCTAAAAATAAGAAAAATTACATTTTCAAATAAAAAAATCATAATTTTATTTTATTATAATACATGATACATGATATTTTTTACAAATAAAATATAACAATAAAATTTTATAAAAATCATTTAGAAATTAATTGATTTACACTATACATTAAAATGCATGATATATTTTTATTTTACTACAAAAAAAATATTTAACAATTCATTATATATTTTATAGGAAATGTTATACGAAATTACTTTTAATATTTTATAATATTATATCTTTTAAAACATATACCATTATATGTTAACCAGTAGATTATAATAATTTAATTACATTTTTTAAAGTAAAAAAAACTATAAATCAATATAATTATGAAAGTATATATATATAATATATAGTAAATATAGAAAATTGGATATAAATATATATATAAACAATGGAAAATTAAATTATTATAGTATATAAGAGAGTGGTAGGTGTTGCACCCATGTCAGCCTTCGGTCATCAGTGTGAACCTTTTGGACTCACCAGACATGATGGCTTGTCACCCGATATATAGGTTCACCTTTTATAGAAAATATTTTAACAAATAAAATTAAATTACACTTAAAAAAATTAAAAATTAAGGGATAAAAATATCTAAAAGTATGAAAATAATTTATAATTTTAATTTATAATTTATGAAAGAAAATTTGAGTTAATATTTATTAGAAATATAGAATTTTAAATTCTACCCCATTAAATAAATTTAAACCTTAAAATTTATGAATTATCAAACACTTATTAATTTTTTCTAAAATTTATATGAGCTGTAATTTTGTTCTCATATCATCAACTTCAACATTAAATATAGAATGGTTGTAAAATGACTCAACATAATGGTCTATAAAATGAAAATCATATATGTTCAATCTAGTTTTAATTAACATAGTATTATAGAGAAAATTATTATTTATCTAAGGCTCTATACCCAAATATTTAGAATATTAATTCCAAAAAATATTGAAACTATAAACTAATACAAAATTAAATTCCCCAAATGCACACTTCTAGATCTTGTTTAAACATTCAAACATTTAATACATCACTCCAATTAAAACAATGCACAAGATCAATATTTTGATATATTTGGGAAAATGGTACATATCAAATGATAACTCCTAGTGTTATATATATATATTTGGAAAAAATATCTCATACACAACTCTCATCTGTGTATCCCTTTATTTTAATTCATGGGAAAATGGGGAAACATGAGAAAGGTGTGATATCAATTTCTTAATAATGGTTTTAACAATTATAATAAGAAAAAAATTTCATAATAAAAAACAAACATCATATTGTAGAAAATATCATGATTAATGGAGTAAGCTATAAGAAAATATAAAATAATAATGAGAGTGTATTCATAATTCATGGAAAAAAGGGGATGAGATTTAAAAAGATTCATTAAACATGACCTAGAATCAATTATATATACATGGAATAAGATATAATATGGAAAACTATAATGGTTATCATGAGAGACAAAGGAATGTGTACAAACATAAAATATGAAATCATAATCATAAGTTGAGGCTCACTACTAAGACAACATAGCGTAATCAACAAAGTCCTACAGTGGCTTTGGTTTACTCCCTTTATCCATACATATCTTCTCTTGAAACATAAAACATTAACTAGTTCATTAGATGGATATATATTTATATTCCTACACATCACATTACAATTTGTACATGAATATGTGTCTCACATAAGGAACACTTCAAAAAATCCATCAATAATAAAATCATGATGAACTCGTGCAAATTAAATTGTTATCCAATGATATTATATATATTTATAGGTAAATATCCTTAAATTATGATATTTAACTAAGATTTATTTACATTTTATAGATAATGGTTATACAGTTTAATCAATTACTTCCTAAGTAAATCAATGTATGGATATCTTGGCAAAAAACTTTCAAACAGATAAAGCATACAATGGTATCCATAAGGGAAATGCATTGAAGGAATAGTTATTTATAGCTAATTATATGGTAAGAAAAAGTGAGGGATGTATTATTCCTCATATAGTGATTTCATTTCCACCACACTACATGTATATATGAACATGTACATAAAGAAGAAAAATTAATTCAAGAGAAATGGTAAATAGTCAATGAGCCTTAGTAGTTTGCAATTATAGGTGACCAAAAAATTATAGATAAATATCCCATTGAATTAAATTGTTATACCATAACAATATATTCAAATCCTTAATTATTGATTGTAAAAACAATATGAATCATCCAATGAATATACCCCATGAGTATTAAGCATAGTGTGTAATGAAGACCACTTGTGGTGCACTAAGTGAAGATTGATTTAATACCCAACCATCATTTGAGGGGGTTTTTCACTTATTTCTTATATTATAATTCATGATCCCACTTTTTTATATCCAAAAAAGGATTTTATTTCTAGGAAATCGTACACTTTTTACTTTACCAAAATTTTAGGATGTTTTACTAGTAAGTGAATGTTTGAGTATTATGAAGACATTTGAATGTGGTATAAGTGGATAGATTGTTGTTATCCCATTAATAATTTTGTAAGGAATTTATATCACTTAATTACAATAAAATTTATCAATGATAATAGAAGGTAATGGAATGATTTTCAAAAATGTAGAAAATGGTTTAGGAACCATTACTAATGTATAATAACATCTTAGAAAAATCATATAATGAGATAATATTAGTAATATCTCATTAAATAAATATCAAAAGCATGATAATAACATGTAATATCAATCATGTTAGTATACAAAAAATAATTTAAATGATATCATAAAAAGGATTGTAATTGAATAGGAAATAGGAGGATTGGGAACTTTTACCTTAAGTGTAGCTTCTTGAGTTTATATGATAAGTACCTTGTGGGATTAGAGACTTCTTCAAAAGACCTAATGGGTGACTAAAAAAGTTTGGGATGTTATAATTAACTTATAAGTTAATGAAATGGGGATAATATATTGTTATGTATAGAAACATGTGGATAATTTTTCATTATTTTAAAATATAGCCATTCAAATTATAGGTTTTGGAAAAATATATTTTCGAATAGATACCCCTAGTTCTAGTTTATGTTTTATGAAATTAGTCACATCGTTATTGAAATATTGAAATTTAAGTGCTGAATTCCCATTTTATGTATTACTTTAACCATAAAATGAATCCTTTATACATTAAATCTACTTTTTAAAATGAAAAATGTTCTTTCTATAAATTGGATTTCCATTATATCTTTATATAAAATGGTTTAAATACATATAAAACAATAAAATATTTCTTTCAAAAAAATTAATTCTTGAAAAAAAATATATATTTTTACCCCATTATTACATGATTATGAAGTCTTAAATATATTGAGAACACAAAAAAGTATTTTTACTATTTTCTAAAAAATAATGTATTTTATAAATCCTCAACATTTAACTCTTTCCTAATTTCAACATTTTGATTCCAAAAATAAATATCGTCTCATAAAATTAAAATTACAAATAATTTAAATTTAATATTTAAATAAAATTATTCAATATATAAAAAACAATTTATAAAGAAAAAATATTTCCTGTGTTATGAGTGGTTATATTTATATATTTTATTATCTCATAAATTATATATTACTTGTAATAGTTTTTGTACATGAATAAAATTTATACTTTATGAAATTATTCTTCTAATTGAGTACAATTTAGATTTTAAATAGGTAATAAAGAAAACAATTTTCATGTAATAACCTTTATATTTCATGATTGCAATGCGATGTCAATAAAAAAATTACCTTTCTAAAAACTACATTATCAATATTTATTAACCATTTTTAAAAACAAGACACCCTAAATATTTCAAATTTCATGTTTAAATGAAAATAAAAAATATTTTATAATATTATTTTATTATAAAACATGATATAAGATATTTTTTACTAGTAAAATATATAAATAAAATATGATGTAAACAATTTATAAACTAATATGTTATAAATTAATTAAAAATACATGATATATTTTTATTCTATTGTAAAAATGATATTGACGTATTCATCATATGTTTCAGATAAAATATTATATGATATTGCATTTAATATGTTGCAATATTATTATATTGAATTCATGTATCGTGCTATGTTAACCATTATATTATAACGACTAGATTACAATATTGATATTAAAATAAAAATAATCTAGTTATGAAACTATTTAAAAAAGGAATTTATAATGTATCAAAAGAGATATAATATATATTAAAATGGTATAAAATATAAATAGGACAACACATAGGCTAGTGGTAGGAATTTTTCCCTTCTATCCATTTGGTCATGGGTTCGATCCTCATTGCCTCACTAGATGTGATGAGTTTCTCCCAGCCTCTACGCTTCCCTATTTATAATAAAATATTTTAATAAGTATTATTATATAGTATATGAAAAATATATAATCAATAAAAATATGTGATAAATATATCAAAAGATTGAAATTAATTAAGAATTTAAATTTATGATTTAAGAATGAAAAATTATAAAAATTATTTAGTAGAAATCTTGTATATTGCATCAGGCATGTTGGATGTGTACTGCCATAGAAGTTAGCATCGTGTATTTAAGCAAACTTCTTTTTTTAATGAACATGGTGTGTTGAACCACACAATATTGTAGGAATGTACATTAGGAACATTTTGAGTAAACACTTTTATTATATATTGTGTGTTTACTAGGACACAAATTGTGTGTGTCTAACATGTTGACTTGAGGTGTACTCCCGTACATGCTAAGACATGTTATCCAGAATTACATGATGTGTGACCCAAGGTAACACCCTATGTAAAATTTATATTATCATGTAAACAATAGCACCATAAAATGTAAAATTCTTGATTTGTTACTTAGAGGAATACTCACAATGTAGTCTTGTCTTCTAGATACACAACATGATCTATGTCAAGTTCCTCGCCACATTCACCACATCCAACTTTTCGTCTGATCATGTCAATAAAATTGGATGAGTTAGACACCCTTAGATCCTCCAATTCACCACATTGAAGTTTTGTAGACTGTTTTTTTATATTCCAAATCACCACAACCATCCCCATAATTATTTCCACTCTTAATCCCCCATCAGCATTGTCTTTCCCCTATAACACTAAACGAGTTCACAATCATCGACCACCATGTGTTGATGCTACTTACCAACAATGTACATTACACCTATAATCTTCTTGTTTCAAAAATCCATCCATTGTAAAGTCTATGGGTATCCACACAATGTGATTAGGATTCACATAGGGGAAATGGAATGAGGATTGGTTTCCATAATTAGTTTCTTAGTCACTACATTCTCCAAATGTGTTTGAAAAAACATTGATCGCAAACAATCAGGGTTCAAATATGATGAGAATATAATACAAAATTATAATTAACTAATGTAATAAAATTAAACCATGTAAACTAATATTGGTGATTAACCATTAATAAAAAACAAATCCAAATAAATAATCACAAACCACAAAAAAAATTATCATTAACAAAAAAAGAAATAAATATAAAATAATTATCCTAATATTATAGGAAACATTATTATTAGAATATATTCATAGAATAAAATAATAAGGATAATTATGATAATTTTAAAAATATATTATAAATTTTTAATATTTCACATGAAATTAAAAATAATACATGTATATCATAAACAAATATTTTATTTTCGATTTTGATTATTTAACTAAAATATTATACATGATCTGGGATCCAAGAAATGTCTTATAAATATAGAAGCATTTAAATCATGTTAAGGGTGGGGTATAAATAAATAATAAATTTTTCTGTATAGTGAATGATCATTATTTCAATATCCACACATCGATCATTATTTATTTTTATACCACCATTCATAATGCACTCCAGTTGGTGAAGACAAGGAAAAATCATCTGTAGGGTTGACCATGCTCAAACATGGTAAATACATGGAAAGTTATATAATTAAATTTATTATTGAAGTTATGTTAGGGTTCTCAATAAAAATAAATTTTAAATTAAAATTTGAAAATTCACATTCTGATTCACAAAACACAAAAATGATATTGATTTTCCACTACTAGGAAAGAAAACTCCATTGTTAACACAACCATGGTGTCAGAATTCTTATTCTAGACTCCATTTATGAGTTATTAATTATTCTCATTTAGAATTATCTTTTAATATTATTCTTATGAGTTATTCACTTATCGATCTAAGATAGTCACCAGGTACTCAAAAATGGTATTATCATCCTCAGCATCTATCTCACCCTAGTTGATTATGTTTGATGGATCTTACACATAACACCTTATTTGTTACATGTGGAAAATAATATACACCTAATCCATATATGGAGGTAATTCAAAGAGATAAGAAACATCGTCTTCCCTGTTCAAAATCTAAAATGTTCTAATGGACATCAACGATATATTTCTTACCCAACCAAACCTTCATAAAGCATGTTTATATAACTCCTTTAGGAACACTAGGTCTCCCAAATCATACTCCAAAGGTCTCTATCTTATTTCAACATATAAATTAAAATTAATCTAGTTTATCATTATATTCTCAAGGATCACTTGAAATTTATTATTTATTCACTAAATTAGATCAGGATACATAATACATGACCTACCTTTCTCTATGTAACAAAGTGTTTACCTATATGTAGGTGATAATCCCAACTCTTTTCAAAATTGAACTTGTCAGCTACCAGTATATCCTTGATAACCTAAACTTTTCTCTAAGTCTAACTATATTTTTAGGTGTTTAATGATTAAATAAATCAAAAATAAGCTGCCCCATAATTGTGATTTAAATTACGAATCATGGTTAAATAAAATAGTAATGGGTATTTCATGCATCTTAAAGGTCTCATCTGTGAAAAAACACCCTAAAATTTTCATAAAACATTACTTCAGAATGGGAATAAAATGAGCAACTTAGTTAATAGGTCAAAGGTTAGCTAGATGATTCCATGAATCCTTAATGATGATGTAATTCCTTTCATAAAACAAATATGTATGTTTTCCCACTCCGACTTTGGAAACTCAAAAGATTGGGCCAAACCTGTGGTAACCTTATGCTCATCCATCTCCTAAAAACAAGTTATGTACCATGAAATTAACCCAGAAACACTCTAATTTATACCTAGACACCAAAAATAATGTTTAGGATATTAGTGTATCTTTATCACACCAAGATATACTATCGTAGTGTATTGGTTGAACTCTATAAATAACTCCTCACAAATTGGCATAGCAACCATTGTCCACCTTCAAAAGAGGATAATGTGAAATCTACATTTTAAGAGTCTATATGATGCATCTACAAAGAAAATTTGATCTCATAAAATATCATAATTAGTATAGATAATTTAGTGCTCCTTCATTGGGTGAATAACTGTAGGTGAAAACACTATCAATTGAATGTAATAAATATCTTTTCTCCATATAATACGACCTTAATGATTCCATATTCTTAGAAACCTACTCTGTCAGCTAATTTTTAGATTTACTACTTGGTTAATTAGATACAACATTAATAATACCTAGTGTATATACTGTCTAAAATTAAAATTCCTATAAGAACATAAGGAATTTATTCTTCCTCAAAATGAAATCCTTTTTTCTAAAGTTATACGAGTTAATTTTTAGATTTATAAAGACCTCAAATCACTTGGTGATAAGATAGTGCCTCCTATATTCAAGGAAAATTTCACCATCATAATTTTTATGTTTTAGGCCATATAATATTTCTCTTATAGTCTGAATTTCATGGAAACATAATTAATCAAAACGTATTGTTGCATTGACATACAACCAAGACCAAACCTAAAAGTTACTTAGTATACCTCATAATCAAATCCTTCCTTATGTAAACACATAACTAGGTAATTATTCAGTCTCTTCTTCAGTTACTCAAAATATCTTAATAAGTACTCAAACCAATTGAAAGGATTCTCCTTGTTAGTAACAGTATTAATAGGATATAACAACCTTGAGAAATACTCTAAGGATATCTAGTAATATCCCAAAAAACCAAGGAATCCACTCACAACAAAACATCATCTTAGGTGGATACCAATCAATCAAAACTTATACATTCATGGGGTTGGTAGATAATCTACACTGTAAATTGAAATTCCCTAAAACATTATGTTCATAAAAACAAGAAATAAACATTTTGATCTTTCCATATAGATAATTCAGAAAAATATATCTAGTAATATCCCCAAATTATCTAAGATCAACACTCCTAATAAAGAATATATGAGTAGTTTGTTTTTGAAAAGCACTATAAACTAGTCTTTGAATATCTAAAAGATCTAGTTCGTGAGTCACATGAACATGGTAGGGGTATTTTTCATATTTTAATAACATCACTAATTAATCATATTGACCATAAATTCACCTAAATGAAACTTTTAGTATATCCTCACTATGAATCCAAATATGAAGATAACTAAACCTTATATTAATCTTCTTGAATCACTTAACTAATTTTACTAGTCAAATAGATCATATATCCTAAAAAGATGGTATTTTTTCATGAATTTCATATAATTTCAGTAATGATAGATGATAAAAATCATCATAGTTATATTCCCCTTATTATAAAAGATAACATGATATTACAAATAATACACATTGGGACCAATAATTAATTTCTCAAAAAGATCCTCCAACTGCACCTTAAACTCCCTCATCTCATATAAGGTCATTCAGAAAACTTTTTATGATATTACTATAGTATATGCGTGAAATTTGATACCAAAAAATTACCTCTCAATGATGGGGAAACCTTGAGACTTTCTCTAGAAAACATTCATATACTCCTATACTATTGTAGATATCTACACCTATACAAAATTTGTATTTCAAAAATACATGTTCATGAATGGATGATTAATAAAAAATAATCCCTAAGGAGTTATCCATGTTTTTCGGATATGTGGGTATCATTCATGAGGGAATGTAAACCTCAACCTATCAACTTGATGATGTATATCCTTGAATTTATGACATCATATGAATCTTGGATTATTGAAAAATATCCATTGATGTGAATAACATTATAATGTCTCATCCCTTCCATCATTAGATAATAAGAAAATGTATCTTTAATAAGAGTAATCTCAAATTAAATATAAATAAGAGTGAAATGATAATCACCTATAATATGAGTTTCTTAATGAATAGGTTGGTTTGGGAGTTCTATTAGAATATCTAGGTCATATAGAAGGATGAAACCATAAATCAAAGAATTATATTAATATCGATGACAAAAATTGATGAAGTGTGGAAGATACAAATAATACCTTGAACCATGTTTGATGATGCATGCTCAAATCCCCACATTTTCTATTTTAAACCTCTTCCCTAAACTTTTATATCATATTCAAAAGATGGCCCACTTACATATAGGGGTGGTGTAAGTTGATCATGCATCATCCACCCATAACTACTCCCACACCACTAGCTTCAATTCAATATCTACCTATATGAGTACCACCATGTCATCCTTGAGGAGGTTCTTGCTCTCAACACTATCATGAATTGGGTGGTATATTCACAGTGCCAACCAGGATATCCTCTACATCATACTTAGGGGGAAAACCACGATCCATGTGTCCTATAACACCATAATAAAAATAGGCTTGATCTTATAGATGGGTGGATCAAATCTAATGCCCCTCAGTTGATTTACTCTATGTTTGGGATCATTAATGTGCCTTCCATGGATGATGCAATCTTGTTAGTTATCTCTAGCTAGTTGTAGCTGGTGACTATGATCCAGAAAATACTAACTCAACACCATATCCTAACTAAAACTCCAATAGAAAATTTTCAATAACTAAAGAACACACTAAAACTCTAGAATTGATTTGAATATGGAAGGGAATGTTTTGTGATCAAATATCACACCAAATTCCATTATCAAACATTTCATCCTAAAAATAAACTTCATATATCATATCTTAAGATTTTATTATGATTTTTATAAACCTTACATTGTTTTAAGAAACCATCATTGTACCATAGTGGTGGTCAGTCATATTCTAAACACACACTATAATCAATGTATCTAGATACTACACCATTGGATATAATAATTTGAACATTAACCATGTTATAACAACCTAATTATGAGTCAAATTAATCAATAAACACTATCGACCTGATACACCATAAATAAGAATCATAGAAAGAACCGAAATATGGATAGTGAGTGTGAGAAACAAATGAAAAATATTGGAAATCGGTTCCATCTAATACTCTTCTGTATAAGGATCTGGCTCTCGTAGAAACATTAGAGGCCCTTTTCTCTATAAATCATGAATTGAAATCAATATATGAGTATTCTCATCCCTATTTATAGGGACTTATATCTATGATATTATTGGGATTACTCACTACTCAATGGGTAGGTCATTAACTCTCTGCTCCACTAGTCATAGAAACACCTCCCTATTAGGTCCCTAAACAAAAGCCTCATCAAATAACTTGTCAATGATTGGAGGTTGTATCATTGGAATAATATCAATATGACCCTACCTCCAAAGTCGAGTTAATTATCTCTAGGGTGGTATCCTATATTTCAAAAAAAAAATAACCTAAGATTGTTCAAGTGTATCTAGAAGGGATGAATCAATAAAATGGTGAATGAAAACACCACTATCACACAACATCGTGTATGAAAAATCCCATTTTATCCATAAAATAGATGTTTTAGATTTCAGAATCAACCAATTGGTTACTAAAGTTTTGATGAAAAGATACATCAGATATTGGTACCAATTATTGGGTTATCAATTTAATTGATCAAACTAATGTCCCATTGAAAATATTTCCCTGAGTATCCAAACATAATCCAAAAGGACCATTGACTCTAAACTCCACCCGTAGGACTCAAATTTCATTCATACTATTTTGACATATCCTAACCCATTGGGATATCACCTTGGAAAATGTTAGTCAAATTGATCCTTCCCAATCCCACATTAAAAAGGTCTCGATCTATATAATATCACTAAAAATGAATATCACGCTTATGGGAGGGCTTATCCTATCAACCTCTATACAACCACACATCTCCAAAATACTCTATAAAATGATTCAAACCCATATAAATAAATATAAGTAGTATAATATGAATGTGACAATGAAAAATATATAATAATGTAACATAAACCAATATAGATAAATTGGGAAAAAGTATAAGGACCAAAATCCTAATGTAAATACCAACCTCAAATAACTAAGATAGATAAAAACTTCGTCACATTACTGATAACATAAATTGAACCAACAAAAAAGAGGAACCTAAAAACCTAGAACACCACAGTACCCAAGGAAACTAAATTACCTAACATACATTACTTCCACACCATTTCTTATTATTAGTGGTGGTGGTGATGGTTTTTGTGGTGGGGGCATTCATCGCACCAAAGAGTCAACATCAATTAAGGTGGTACCAAATTCTGTAGAGGATGCGTACCTTATTGTTTGTAAGGTGAGTTATCCATGGATGTTACCCAATATAAAAGTGGTGGACATTTTCTCCATCACTAAGGTTTTTTAGCTACACAATTATTCTATAGAGGACCCATACCCTAGAATCAATATGCATGTAGAGGGTTACCAACCCCATATCTTCTCTAATTGTATCTTCCACTTTTCATCATCATCGAGATGATTATATAGATACATAAATACTAAAAACCCTCAAAATATTCTCTATTTGGTGAATAGTTTTATAAAATTATGTTTTGTATGGATAAATATTCAAAATAGATGACTCATTCATCCAAAAATGGTACCTAGGTGATAAAATACAATGAATATTGGGAACGGTCTACTGCATGGACTACACTCAAGAGTAAACTATGTGCCAGACTAAAAATTAGACATAAATAAGAATTAGTAGTCAAATGTTTGTGGGTTAAACTTACATGGAATTCCCAAGTGTGTTGAACAATGTGTGGGAACCTCTAGAAATTTGGATTTTTAGTTTCATGGATGTTCATGTCATGTATCTAAGTACATGGCATATACTTTAAGGTTCATGGTATGTGAAACCATGAATTATGGTTACAGTGTTCCCTAATAACATTTTAAGATCACTCTTCCACTATATTGGGTGTATTTATTGGGAAAAGTTATGTATGGGTTTGATGGATTAAGCATGCATGTACTCAGGTAAATTATGATACACACAGCCTCGAATTACATAGTGTGTGGCCGAAGGTCACACATATTATAAGATTTATATCCAAATGTAAAACCTAGTTTCTTAAGATGTTGGATAAACATAATAAAACCCATAGGAATACAAATTGTGTATTCACATTTTTTAAATATACAACACATATTATCTCACATTTTCCACAATGTTCATTACTATCACATTTACCTATAGACAATCATCCAATACCAACAGATCCTGGAACACCTATGAATTTAGTCCCACTTTTATATATATTCCTTAGGCATTCATTATCAATCTCATTCACTTCAATCAAATTAACTATCAAGGATACGCCTAAGCCCTTGTCGACCCAATCTTCTCATAAAAGCCCTGAATGGGATCAAAAATGATAACCACTATGAATCAATGCCACTTCCCCTAGGATCATAATCACCACTGATCTAATTTTTTCAAACCTATATCCATTTATAAGTATATAAATATCCACAAAACATTGTTAGGATAAATATAATGGAAATTCAATTAGTCCCATTATTAATAATGAGTTTTTTATAACCGATTTCTATGAATGTATAGAAAAAACATCGAAGATAAACAATTGGGGTTCAAATCTGACAAGCATTAAACATGAAAATTATAAAATAAAAAATTATAATTAATCCAAGGAAAGCAATATAATTGGTAATCCTTCAATAAAAATCAAATCCAATGAAATTATAACAGATAACTAATAAATTTCAATAGTGTTAATAAAATAGAAAATGAAGGAATAATAATTATCCCAATATTATATACTACATTATTATTCTAATATAAGATTATAGTCAAATAATAATGGAAATATTGATCATTTAAAAAATAAATTATCAAATTTAAAGATTTAACATGATCTAAAATATTGACCACAAAAATATTAATCAATTATTTTCTTCTAATATTTCATTACATAACAAAAATAATAATCATGCTTCACCAATCAATAAATCTATTATTAAGGGTGTAGGATTTAAACCATAAAAAGGGTAAGTTGAATTTAAATAATAAAGAATAATACCTATATAGTGAATCATTATTTCTTGAACACCCACACCTCAATATTAATTCATTATAGATACCAACATAAAGAATTCCCCTCCAATATGTGATGAAGAAGTAAAATACTCCCTAGGGATTCTAAAATCACAATGGTTAATTCCATAGAACATTTTTAAAATTATATTTATAACTGGAATTATGTAAGGGGATTCACAACATGGTGTCTTAAATTACTACCTAGAAATACTCAGTCTGAGTCCTGAAGTGAAAAAAATAAAAGTTATAGTTATCCTAAGAAAAATAAATGTTTCGAACAAAACAATGGTATAAAATTTCTCATCCAAGGATTAGTTTTATTAATTTTTCACAAGTGCATTGATAAAAAAAATATATTTAATATATTATTTTATTTTGAAGACATATATCCCAATGAAAAATAAACCATCATCACAACCCCATTTATAAATATTATTATAAATATTCAAATTTCCTTTTTGAAAACAAATTGGACAATACACATCCACCTGAGAACTATCTCCTATGATTCATTATTGGATCCCTATTTTTATGATCATCCTTAAGTATGTTTGTAACCCTTTATCAACCCTTAATTAGTTTCAATTTATCTATTCCCCAAATACCTATCAATAATGATCTATGATTCATCCCATGAGTATCCATCTCCCTTAATAATCCATAAAGCCTAATCGTTAATGATCCAGTCTCCATCACCCCTGAACTGTGTCACCCATACTAAAAAATCATACAATATATCCTTCTTATAATACATCATATTCAATGCACCTAATTCCCAAAGGTTATTGGTTAAAATAAATAGTGATCTAAAACCATTAACATAACGATTCTTGAAAGGAAACATAGAGAGTTTAATTGGTTTGGATATTGTTATATCATCGATTATAACATGAGCACATAGAATTGGTGAAACATAAGCCATTGTGTAAGAATGTAAAGATAATAAAAATTTGGAATTATTTGAGATTATCATGAACATGAAATCATTGCATAAGAGTAACATAATTATTATCTTAAAAAATACAATATAAATATATAGTATGTCAACATAATAATAATTTAAGATTCATTTACATGATGTCATAATGTAATATATGAGGATTTATTCCTAAAAATCATACATAATATCTCAAGGGGGATAATAGTTACCTAATAGATTTGGTATTAGATAATTTCAGGCATAAAAATCACTTTATAACATGCTCATGGATATGTATGTATCATAAAAAAGTTTCACATATAAATTAAAAACATGAATCCCTTAAAACATAACTAGGCTACATAACAATATCATATATTATAATCAAATCATAATCTATTGAATAATTATATAGTTACCTAAAAAATTAAATGAAATCAAGAATATTTTATTTTTAACTATTCAGGTTAGAAATGGATAAAGGGACAAAATTCATAAATATATAGATAAAAGTGAATGAATGAAAATAATAGAGATTAAATAATACGTTTTTTACATTTATCATTTAAAAAAATTATGTGAATTGGTAAAAACATCATTAAAAGGAAAAATAATATTTAGTATAGAAAATCTAAAGAATAACCTATATGTCACTTGTTTAAAGAATTATGTAAATAAATCATAGAAGAATATATATATATAATATGAATGACACAAGAAAAATAGGAATATTGTGAAAAATTTACCTTATGAAATTTATAAATATTGACTAAAATGAAATAATTGGAATGATTATATAGAGATAAATATACCTTTAAAGGAACATGGAAAAATTGATTAAAAGTAAGTGAAATTGTTTTTCTATAAAATTGAAGAAATAATATAATAACATATCATATAATCCATAATTAGAGAGAGAGATATTGGGAGTGTGGGGGGAGTCTCCTTATGTAAAGTCATAACATGGCTTAGATTCACTTATTAATTATTAGATAATCAAACTATATTTATAAAATGATTATTAAATAGCCTTATTTATTTTTATTTAATTTATAATTATTATTTTTCATTCTTGTATTACTTATTTATTTGATTCATGTTGTTCATTATAGTTATCTATAGATGTTTGTTCCATGATTCCATGGTTGTGTTGGTATATTTTTTTTGGTCAAAATTATTTATAGAATGAGTTAATTAACTCTAAAGTGTTAAGGAATCATTTAAATAGAGTTAAATAAGTTTAATACTAAAATTGTTAATCAATAGGGAATGCAATTTTATTTTATAAAAAATTCATTATATGGTACATTCATTTAAGAAATTTTAATATCCATTATAATTTAATTCAATAGGAAATACTATAATAAAAAAATAACCATTAGATAATCTAATTAATAATATAGATTCAGTATTAATATTATATTTAATCAAAACATAAAAATTTAAAACCATCCATTAAGGTGGGCATTGTTCTTCTAATAACATTATTCATGTAAATTATTAAAGTTTTAATGTATGGATGATCATTAAAAACAACTAAAAAATTATATTACATATTTATTTGATGTGTACATTCATGTTATAGAAGAATAATATAATTTATTTTATGTTACCATATTATTTTTCTATATTTGAAAATATGAAGAGGAAGAAATAAAAAGAGTAGAAATGAAAGAAGATAGATAAAAATCATTACCTTCTCTTTGTGAAAACCCCTTTAGTATATGACTTAAGGATTTAAAGGATGGATTTATTGTTATTTTAGTGGAAATAAATATATTTAAGAGACATATGATAATTATTTTAGGATATTTTGTGCAACGGAATAATTTGTATAAGTGAAGAGAAATAAGTGGTCAAGGGTGGCATTTGTATGTGGGGGAGGAGAATATTTTTTAATAAAAAATTGGTAGACAAATATTTTTTCTCAGTAATATTAATGGTATTTATTCTTATTACTAATAAACATATTTAGTTAAATAAATATTTTTTTAACATAAAAACCCTTCCAAAATCTATCATTAGAATGAAATATAAAAGATAATAAATCGATAGTGTTTTTAAATTGAAATAAAATATATTTTATATTTCAAAACTAATAGAATAGGTTTAAAAATTAAATTTTTATTTTTTATATAAATTACTTATTTCATTAAACAAATATTTTCACCATATTTTGTAAATTTTGGAGTTATATGTATATAAAATTGAGTTTATAAAACATATTGTATATGTAAAGTGTATGTTTTTGTTTTCACCCCGAAATTAAAATTTTTTATAAAAATATCAAAAAATAACTCTTGACTAATTTTTATGTTATTCTTAAATGATGAAAATTCAATAATTAGATTGAATATAAAATTTCTAAGGTTTTTAAGTAATAATGTAAACCAATACAATGAAAAATATTTTATTTGAGTTTAATAAAAAAAATAATTAATTTAAATATCAGTTTATGGTATATAAGTACTTATATATATTTTATAATTTACTCATAATGGTAAATTTATTATTCCAATGATCAAGTTACTATTCTAATGATCACATTTACAATGTATTCCTTACTAACTACAACATCCATATAGCCTCTTAACATCCTATATATATCCCTTAAATCAAAATTATTTCATTTACAATGATTTATATCAAGATTATATATATTTTTTATATATAATTCTAAACAAATTTAAAAATAAATCTTTCTTATTATAGTATTTTTACAGTTATTTTATTTTTAAGAGAAAATGAGCCATCATATTTCTAATTTCTAATAATATTCTTACTTGTATGTATTATCCCATTGTATTTGTTTTTATCATATAAAATGTATTAATTCTATGTTTTTAATGTTTTTTAAAATATTATAATGATTCTTTTTTCAAATTGTGAATATAATTTTTTTGTAGTATATCATTATACTCAAGTTTCTTATTTGAGAAATAAAAATTCAATAGCAACTTCACTTGTGGTGAAGTAATCTCATGTGACACAAGAGTGTAATGATGAAAATATAATAATATTACAATAATAGCACTAGACTTAAGGTAGCCAAACAATCCCCTATCATAGAACGATCTTGAACCAATAAAATTACTTAGCCCAATATTGAATGAAGTTTCCCCTGACCAACAAAAAAGAGCCCTTTAAATGTTTTAAAATATGTAATCAAATCCTTCATTCATCTTAGTAGAACATCCTTTTCATATACATCGGATCAAAACTAATTTTCAATATAGGTTTTTAGGGACAAAATATTATTTTTGAATTAAAAATCCTTTTCACATTATTCAAAAATTTATCTCATCCCTATAGGAATGGAATAAAATCAAGGTAATTTGATAAGAATTCGATTGTAAGGATTATTTTTTGTTTTAAACTCTAATCAAAATCAGTCTTATAAAGATCATATATGGGGTTATATAATTAGACTCTTTAGTTTCTTCTTCTTTGTGACAATCAATGGTAATGAAATGTTCTACTAAATCAATTTACCATGATAATAAATAATGATTCTAATGAGTCATAGGATCCATATCCTTCCCACACTCCTCCACTATACACCTAACCTCATTTTAGTCACCAATTTTTTCATCCAAATATTACATTCTATAAAAAATACATGTGCAACATATTAATATACCTTTATATTTATCAATTTTCATAACCACTATCAAATGAATATAATACTTACTAGGTTCTCTTATTTTATCATTCGTTGATAGAGTGAGATAATATTTCAGAGGATGAGATTTTTTCCTCCATAGTATAAATAAATACATCCCCATAAACCAAAGTATTTCTCCCATTTTTATCATAAAAAACTATAAAAAATAGGAATCCCTAATTTCATATTTACTCTTTTTATATTATATTTTATTTAATGATAATGAAATTATTCTTTTACATTAGTGGGAGAAAAAAGAATTGGTTATCAAACTCATCATTGAATTCAATATAATTCTAGACTGATGAAATATGACCTTATTCATTGGTCCTCCCTTCCATTTCTGTTATCTCACATCCTTCATAACATAAAAATACTATACATTTTAATTAATTTTAACTCCATTATTTTCATCTACTTCAAGGGGAGAGGAAAAAAATACATACCCTTGGCTTTTGATATTTATATCCTTATATTGCTTGTGTAGTATAGTTTCTTGATTCCCAGCTTCACTTTGACCACAATATAAATCAATTATCTATGTATAATATTTATGCCACACTAAAGATCAACCTGAAACTCTCCCATGGTAATCCAAAATGGTTGTTGAGGATGTATGGACTCAACCTTAAACATAAATTATTCTAGGGTTTTTGGGCTATAATTTATATTTGAGGATCTTTTCAATTTACAGTTCTATATAATTAGTAAAATATCTTAAAAATTATACCCATACATTACATGTGGACACTTATATATATTACCCAGTTTTCCACTAAAGTAACCCCCTTTTAAAATAAAACATGACTTATTTTCAAGACACATATTCAATTCATTAATAATAACATCTACTTTTCCCTTGAAAATCATAAAACCTATGAAATAATTTTAAAACATTGGATGAGTATAAAAATATAAATAAGAAATATAAAGAAATAAAAACATTAGTTTAGTGAAAGCATGAAAACCAATTAAAAACCTTTTTTAAAAAACTCATTTACAAGCATAGAATGATGACATAGGTTCCTTGAGACATAATTACCATATCACCCATACATTCACCCTTAAAATTAGAATAACCATAAATTCAACTTCCATATCCAGGGTACCTAGTGCATTATAGAGTTATAATGGGGATCAGCCTTCGTATAAGCTATATCAAGCTCACCCATTTTTCATGAGCTATAATAGGTCTCAATTCTTCATATAGGCTACATCAGGCTCACCCATTATCTATATTAGGGTTAAAAATTAATATATAATGTATAAGGAAAAAATCATTAATAAAACCATTTAATAATCTTTTAAACTTATGTGTAAAAAACATTCAAATATCAAAATAACCCTTTCATATAAAAATGAATTTTAAAATCCAAAAATTGAGCACATAAAAAAGAATCCACTTTACTTGGAAAGTAAAAGAAAACATTATAAAGATAACATTATATAATTAAACCACATTTAAATAATTATATTTGGTTCATTATATATATGTTAAAAAACATTCAACATTATTGAAATAATCAATCCATTTTTAAAACCCATTTAAAACAATTAAAAAAATATTTTTTAATTAAAGTGTCCCAGGAAAGTTTGAAACATTTGAGAAAAATTAAAAAATTAAAATTTTAAAATATTACTTCCAATATAAATAACCCCATAAAAAATATTTTCAAATAATTTACATGAATGATAAATATTTATAAGAATTACTCCTTAAAAAATATCAATTAATGTTTTAGTTAAAGAGTCCCTTACCCTAAGTCTGAATCATCACGTACAATATTTATCTTCCTGTATAATAAATATAGGTCAATTATTTTCATTATTTATATCCTTTTTAAATTTTTTTATTCCTTTTATATCACTTTATACCATGTTATAACAATTAGTTATTTATTTATGTTCACATTAGATATTTTGACAATATTCGGTATACGAGTACAAAATGACATTGGTAAGTCGAATAAGGTCAATGATTTCAATATTAAAATAGTTTAAGAATAATATTCATGAAAAAATAATCACATTTATACATAAATTATACTTTTAAATCCATCCATTAAATATTTATATTAAAATAAACTATGTTACAGTCATAGAGACGACAATTCATACATACGCATGTGTAAGGAATTCATTTTTCAACAATCATTATTAGAAGAATTTAAGTATTATTTATCTCTCCATAATGATCATAATATAATTAATATTATATTAATAATTTAAATATACTTTTATATATAACTAGTGTGATGTGGTGATGAAAAATGAATCACATCGCTTTGTGGAGGTGATAGTTCACATGAACGCATGAACGACATTATCATTTTTATCCGACTGGAAAGGTAAGAACATAAATGATAAATTACTCATAAATAATAATAAATATTTCATTAATATAATATATAATCATTAATTCCTCCAGTAAAACTATTCTTGACATATGGTGATGGAAAAAGAATTATATCGGTTCGTGGAGGTGATAGTTCACACATACGTACAAACGATTAATTATTTTCCCCTTTGATGAATGTGGAGAATGTTTTTGGTGTTTATATCAACATAATAGAATATAAGTATATTTATGATAATTTATTGATTATTTAATCATGGTTTCAAAAGATTTTAATCATGTGGAATATGAAATAAAATAGAAATACTTAATTATAAATGATGCCTCTTCTTCGGATGATCTCCTTGAATTAGCACCTTAGAACCTATAAGGATGGTGTTATGCCTAAATTATGGTCTCTATAATATTGGAAGGTATTCTAGAAATGTATTTTGGTAGATCGCGTTAGAACAAAACAGATTTTGAAGAAGGAAGAATATAGAATAATGGGTTCCCATTTATAGGAGAGGTGAGCGGCACTGTTGGAATTCTTCAAAATATTAAATTAATATAAATTAATTTTTTAGTTCAAATGGATAAAAAATTATTTATTAATAATATATAAATATTTTTTTTCTAATATAATTCCTTAAATAAAACTTAGATGAGTTTTTACTATTTTTTAATCCTTATTATTTTCTTTTAAACCATTTTAATTCTAACTAAGATATCATGTAATTTACCATTTTAGGGATAATATAATTACAAAAAAATTCCAAATGACCAAAAATGATTCATTGATGAAATTTTTATACTTATCCCCATAATATGGAATAAATTTATATTTTTATAAATTTTATATCATTTAATAAAATATTATTTATTTTAAAATGTCATTAATGTCAACTTTTGACACTATTCATTATTTGAATGTTTAAAAATATCATAAATACATGATACATTAAAAAAATTGTATTAAATCATCCATAAAATTGTATAAATCATCCATAAAATTACTATATGATATCAAATATATCAAATCATATTTATTTTAAAATCTTTAATATCATTTATGTGATTCCTCTATTAATTAAACAACTACTACATCATCATTTTGTCACCAAATAATTTAAAAATTTATTTCATAAAAATTAAAAATAAATCATTGTGATGAAGATAAAATTTTTTCATTCCAAATACTATTTATTGTCTAATATATATTCCAAATAACTATATATTAAAATTGTAGTTTTTAAAACATGAGTATGTCATCTTTCTCTTTTCATTAAAATAAAACACTACAAGGGTTATACAGTCATCCAAGTGAAACCAAGTGGTCATAAAATCCACCCAAAGAATATTTTGGTCGAAACTATCTCATAAAATAATAATATTTCATGTTTTATGGTAATTTTATAATATTTATAATATTATATTCACCTTTAATTTACGAATTTTCCCTTAACCGTGGTAATATTTTCTTTACTAAAGTTAAAACTCATATTGTCCAAAAATTAAAGAGGTCTATTTTCTAAATATTAACCTTCTAATTCAAAATATGGCATCTAGTTTTCAATATTCAAACTATGAAATTTGTAGAAATTAATTATAAATTAATCCCGCTAAAAGGTCGATAAAATGAGTTTTAAAAGTAAAAACGTTGCAAAGTTCACAATGGATTTATGTCAAATTATAATGTGAAATTTATTCCAATGAACTAAATTGGATTAAAAAAAATAATTTAACACGATAAATAAAATTTATTAAAAAGTTGTCTTCAATTAGAATGAATTATTTTTTCACTCTTCGTCAAAAAAAGTTATCTTAGCAAATAAATTGCTAAAATTAGAACAATGTAAATTTTGATACTCTTAAAATATAAGAAGTTTATTTTTTCAAATATAATTTTTAAAAGTTTCAAAAACTAGATTTAAAATAGGTGCACCATCAAATGGAAGAAAAATATCCTTTTTAAAATTTATTTCATTTATTCATAAAAATGAATTTGTTATTATATAATGTCTAGAAAACATATAAGATAAATTTTAAACATTAAATTAAATATATTATATATATATCATTAATATAATCCAACAATAGTTATTTTTTAATTTATTGGTATAAAACACACTTGTGTATTTTATTATAGTTTTTTATAAAAGAAATTCATTTTATTTTAAAAAGGGTATTACACTAATTTATAATTAATTGGTCACTAAATAATTAATTATCAATACATGTGTAAGTCATATTTTTATAATTTAGTTAATACTATTCAATTACTCTATTCTAACATCTCGGTTTTAATAGAAACTTTTAAATATTAGTTTGTTGTTCGTTTAAGCTCATTGCGGTGTATCATGTACACTATCAAACATAGTATTTCTATTTTAAAAACTTGAGATTTTATATTCTCTCCCCCTCCCCAATAATGTTTTCCCTCACAATTTGAACGTAAGATCAAATACTAGGGTTTTGACTATTCAAATTATCTTTAATCAAATCCCACATCAAAAAAGTGTTAATGAAACTTCTACTTTAAAATATATAAAGAGATGTATGAAGGTCACTTAGTATAACACATAAGAGGGTTAAATATAGGAAAACATGGATATAGAAGAATAAATAACTATCAAATTCTTATGGATATTGATAGAGAACATGATCATGAAAATGCAACCAATCACAAAACCATAAACCTATGATGGTTTAAAACATTATTGATTTCATAGTAAGAAAATAAAATGGATAATTTTTTTTTGTTTCAAGATCATTTTCATAGAGTTGAGGAATTATTTTACAACCTAGACTAATAATATAAAAAAATATACTTACTTGACAAGTATAGTTTCATCCATTAATCAAATTCGACCACAAACTCATCTTTTCTCCAAATGATGATTATTCAAGATTAACTTTTCATTCCTGAAGCACTATAATAAATTTCTAAAGTATATAATAATTCAAAAAATATAAATTATACATTTCTCATATCATTTTACATCATCCAAAACCAAAATTGTTTTTATAAGATAAGATAATTACACAAAAATGATAAATTTTATATGAAAAACTACTTCAATCTCCAAAATATAACCGTGTCACCCAAATTTAATCATAGAAAAATCACAATCCACAAAATTCCCCATAAATATTATAGACTATGATTAAAATCAGAATATTATTTATCACCTAATCTTCATGAAAAATGTAATATTTATCTCAAAATATTATTAATCCCTCTTAATCTTCCATTCTAAAAATCTCTGTTTCTAAATCACATAATATATATGTATGCTGACTTTTACCATAAAAAAATATGAGTAACTATAAAATAATACTTTCATTTAAATCTTTAATCAGCCTTTATTTCTTCAATAAAATCCCATTGTATTTTATTTTCCTTAATCAAATAAAATTCCCTAAATACTGAACATATTCTATAATTAAATTAAACATTTAATCCCCAAATAATTTTCTAACCTCATGGTAATATATTTGTTAAAATATATATTCCCAAAAACATTATTCATCAATAAAAACATTTATCTTAAAATGAAAATTCATACTAACCTTGTACTTCACGTACACCAGTGGTCGGTGATGCACACTTCTCACCCTTTGGTTGTGGAATCGATACTTATGGCCTTGCCAAACATGATCGGTTGGAACCCATCCTATGGGTTTTTATTTTTCTAAAACTATATAATTATTATAAAATTCCCAAAATATGATAAATTCCTCAGAAATATCATAACATGTTTTATCCTCAACGGTTATCTCATACATTTAATTTTTCATACCAGAATGTAATAACCAATAATTAACTAAAAAATAAATGTATATAAATATAATATTAGTCACCTTAAAATTTCCTAACACAAATCCTCATAATTTATTTATAATAAATTTATCTTGTGATCAAACATAAAATTTTAAACCCATGATAATTTCCATAACTCTTAATAAAATATCTGAATCACTAAAGTTATCTAAACCATATTTTTATACCATCTATAAGGACCTGACATTAATCATAACTAATTCTAGTTTTTATGAACATGAATTCATATTAGTAAATCTTTTCAGTTCATAGTTTCAGATAATTTGTAAAAACTCTTACAAATTAGACCCATATATTTCATTTTGACATTTATATAGAGTATCCATTTTTTCAACTAAAGGAAACACTTTTTTTAAAAAAACATTTCTTCTTCTTGAGACACATATTCAATTCATTAATCATGACATATTCTTTTACTTTAACAATATTATTTCATATGAAATAAATTCATTATCATGGGATGACCACAAAAATCACAATAAGGAACATGAAAAAAAGGAAAGCATTAGTCCAGTGAAAACATGAAACCCAATTAAAAACCTTTTCGTAATAACTCATTAGCAAGGATATAAAAATAAAATTGATGCCTTTTGAAATCATTACCATATCACTCTTAAATTCCCCATTAAAAATGGATTAACCATATGATTCCATCTTTGGAATACCCAATGCGTTGAAGAGCTATAATGGGGCTCACCCTTCATCTAAGCTATATCCGGATCACCCATTTTTCATGAGCTATAATGGGGATCAACCAATCATATTAGCTATATCGGGCTCACCCATGCCATATAATGGGAATAAACCCTTTTTATAAAATTTGTAAGGATAAATTCATTAAAAACCCCATAAATACTCTTTTAAACACATATTTAAAACACTTTCAAATATCAAAATAACATTTATATGTAAAAATCAATTTTAAAATCTAAAAACTGAACTCATAATAAAGAAACTGCATTACATAGTAATAAAAATGAAAAATTATAAAGGAAAAAATAAATAATTAGGTAATATAGAGTGTTGGAAAAAATATTATGTCATATATATTAAAAAAAATTCCAATAAATTGACATTATCAATCCATTTTTAAAACCCATTTAAAATATTTAAAAATGGATTTTTGAATCAATGTTTCCCATACCAATTTGAAAAATTTGAGAGAAATTAGAATATTAAAAATTTAAAATATTAATATCCATATAAATAAATCCATAAAAATAATTTTTAATTCAAGTACATGAATGAGAATGATTTAGAATAACAAATATTTAAAACAATTAAAATGATGTTTTAGTAAAAGATTCTCATTCACTGAGTCTTACTCGTCACCTACAATCTTTATATTCCAAAATAATAAAATTATTCTAATTATTTTATTTCTGGATAAACATGTTAAATATAATTATTACTTCTATATTACTTGTTTCAATTTTATAACAATTACAGAATTATTGAATTTTACGTTGGATGTTTTGACAGTATTCAATACATGAGTCCAAAATGACTTTGGTAAGTCAGATATGGTCAAAAAGTCCATTATTAAATCATATATAAAATAATATTTACTAAATAATAATCACTTTTATACATCAATTATAATTTTTAATTCATCTGTTAAATATTGATATGAAAAATGAACAACATTATAATCATGGAGATGGTAATCCATACGTATGCATGTGTAATGCGTTCATTTTTCAGTGACCATCATTGAAATAATGTAAGTATTATTTTCTTTATATAATAATCATAATATAATTAATATTTTATTAATAATTATATATACTTATATATATCATCCATGTGATGTGGTGATTAGAAATGAATCATATCGCTCCGTGGAGGTGATAGTTCACACATATGGATGAACAACTTTATAATTTTTAAGTGCATGGAATGGTAAGAATGTATATGATATATGTTTCTTTAATAATTATACTTATTTCATGAATGAATTAAATAAACATAAGTCCCATCATTACAACTAGTCTTTATAGCTGGTGATGGAAAATGATTTATATTGGTTAGTGGAGATGATAGTTTACACATACGCACAAATGATTAATTATTTTCCAATAATATTAAAGTTAAGATGGAATTCGGTGATGATAATAATGTAATGAAATATCACTATATTTATTATAATATATTTATTATTTCGTCATATTTTTATATAGTTTAAAGGATGTGGAAGAATACATAAAATATATATATACATAATTAAAAATGATGCCTCTTCTTCAAATGATCGCCTTTGATTAACACTTTAACACCTCTAAAAATGGTTTTCTACCCAATATAAGGCATCCATAATGTTGGGAGGGGTTATATTAAGGTATTTGGGTATATATTGGCAGAAATATAGGTTTTTGGTGTGAGTAATAGAGAATAATGGGTTCCCTTTTATAGGAGAGGGGACGGGTACTCATGGAATTATTAAAAATATAAATTAATATAAGTTAATTTTCTAATCCAAATGTTAAAAACGTATTTCTTATAATGATATTATTCTTTTGGGTTTTATAAAATTAATATAATGAAAAGTAGATAAGGTTTTATTATTATTTAATATATATCTTTTATTTTTCACCCTTATTAATTCTTACTATGATATCATGTAATTTACACTTTGAGGGTTAACATAACTACTATAAAATTAAAAAAGACAAAAAATTGGTAATTTATGACATTTTTAGATATACCTAAATCATATCATCTAAATTTGTATTTTTTTGAAATTTTATGTCACTTATAAAAATACTATTTATTTTTAAATATCATAAATGTCAATTTTGAAACAATTCATTATTTTACTTTTTGATAATATCATAAAAACCAATTAAATTAAAAAAAAATTCTATTAATTCGTCCCTATAATGTCAAAATCTTCCACAAAATTCATGTATGATTTGAATTATATAAAATTTTATTTATTTTAGTATTTTTAGTATAATTTATCTGATTCTTCCATTAATTAAACAACTACTATATCATCATTGATTCACCATCTAATTTAATTATATCTTTTCTAAAAATATAAATAAATTTTTATGATAAATAAAACATTTTATCCTTCCAAATAATATTTACAGTCAAAGATATCTTCTAAATAAATATATATTAAAAATGTTATACTTATTATGACATGATTATGTCATATTTGTCTTTTCTTTAAAATAAAGTACTATAGAGGACATAAAGTCATACAAGTGGCACAAAGTAGTCATAAAATTGGCCCCAGAATGATTTTGGTTAAAAATACAAAATTTACTATTCATATTTTCCAAAAATAAACGGAATCTATTTACTAAATTATTAATTTATTGTTAAACATATGGAATAAATCTTAAAAAATTAGAAACATATAATTATCATAAATTAATTACTAACCAATCCCACTGATAGATTGAGAAAACAAGTTTTTGATGTAAAAACATTCAAAAGATCACAATGTTTTTATATCTAATTTCAATTGAAAATTGATTTCAATGAACTAAATTTTATTAAAAAAATAAAAACCTGATCTAATTATAATTTAAAAATATTTAAAAACATAAATTAACACTATAAATAAATTTTATGGAATTTTTTTTTCAATAAAATTTCATTAATTGTATCACAATTCATCAAAAAATAAATCTCATCATAAAAATGAGAAAATTAAACCAATGTAAATTATGATTCCCAAATTTAATATAAGAAGTTTATTTTATCAAATATAATTTATTAAATGTTTAAAAACAATATTTAAAACAAATGTGATATCAAAAAGGATGCAAAAAAACCTTTTTGAAAAATTCATCTTTTATTCATAAAAATAGATTTTCTAATTATATCATGTCTAGAAAACACATGAGATGACTGTTAAAAATTAAATTATAAGTATTATATTTAATTAATTAATACAATCTAAAATTATTTATTTATTTATTTATTCGTATAAAACACACTTGTGCCTATTTAAATTGTTTTTTATAAAAACATTTCCAATAATTTTAAAAAGGTTTTTACATTAATTTATAATCAATTGATAACTAAAGAATTAATTACATATACTTGTGTAAACCATATTTTTATAATTCGGTTAATATTATTCTTTCTCATCATTCTAAGGGCTAGGTTATAGTATTAACATTTAAATATTATTTAGTTGTTCGTTTAATCTTGATGTGGAATATCATATATGTTATTGAATATAGTATTTTTATTTTAAAAAATTGAGATATTATAGATAGGCCTCATATCCTAAATATATCATTGAATGAATAGGTATAAATTATTATTTTTGGCCTTAATAATATAATTTTAGAGCCATGAAAGACTATATAAAGGTTCCTCATAATCATTAATAATTGCATTAACTTAAATACCAGTATTTAATCTTTCCAGTAGACTCTCCTAAACTATAAGAGGGGAAACCATAGCCACTATCCTATATAGTCTATTAATAACCTAGGATTCCCTTTCATGATTAAACAATACTTTTTCATGAAATTTATTCTTTATAAAACTAACATTAAAATTCTCACCATCCTATGTTTGATAATTTATTTTTGGAATCTATGATATATAGGGTTTCCTATAGTAAAAAAGAAATATAACCTCATTGAATTTAGATATTGAAAGTTGGTTGGATATATTAATTGAAATCACATTTAAATATCTATTATGATCGATTCATAATCTAAACTCTCATAGAAAATTTCTCCAAAACATCAATCTACATACCCTGATGGGAAACAGAGTGATGTGAGAGATTTCTAGTGGAATAATGAGACCTAATTAGAGTGTATATAAGATTTATAATCTCTAAGAGATCATAAAATCTAAAAATGTAAACCTACAACACTAACTGATATCATAAGAAATAGAATGTCTTTCATTTTCACCTTTATTTACTAATATCTTAGTCCAAGACCCACCTTTAAGGGGTATTCTATCCCGTGAAGTTTATCAAAAAACTCATTAATATAAGGTATGATATATTGGTTATTTATAATTATCTTATTAATATCCTATTAATAAATTAAAAATCATATTGATCTATCATACTTCTTGATAAAGAGAACTGAAGTACACTAGAATGAGACTCTTTGTAAATTAAACCATTATCTAGATGCATTTATTTTTAACTTTATAATACCTCAAAGTATAATGAATATATTATGTAGGATCCCTTGGATGTAAGGGTTTCATAATTTATGAATTTAATTATGAACATTGTCTCGTGATTAGAAGCATTACTAAGAACCTCTTCCAAGAATACGTAAACATATTCCCTTGTAATAGAAATGTATTCAAGGTATGTCTTCCCCTTCATATCAACCATTTGTGATAAGTATTTTTTTTATTAAGTAACATGATCCATCCTTAGGAATAAGTTTCAAATGGAAATTAAAAATTTCACAAACATTTAGATATATGTATTGGATGGTTTGAGATGTGGGATTATATTTCCCTCTCTTAGAAAACCATATTATCTATGTATAAGTACATTCAATCAATTCCCAATATAGGATCAAATTATAAAAAATAACTACTAGGATAGAAGAATTATACCAAAATAAAACCACTATGTATTTTTACTAATAAATATCCTTTTATCCTTTAGGTAGTGACTGTATATATTTTATTAATATTCATGGTATCAAAGAATATAGTAAACCAATTTCAAATAAAACATTCTATATTCTAGAGTGGATAAAATGTATATTCCACCCCCTCATTATATTGATCCGTTTTCATGGTGATGATGGTGTAACATTTTCCATTATGCATAAACGTTTGAGATAGAAGAAATTAATTATCAAAAAAGATCATTGGTCTTGGAAATTGTTTTGTATAATGCCCATGTTACTTACAGTTGAATAGTTGAACTATTGGTTATATATTGAGTGTAACATTATTTTATTATATCATATTAAGTTGATTAAATATATGGATTTTGAAATATTGATCATAGTTCCCCCATTTTAAGCACTTGTTTCATTTCTAAATTCTGGTAGGGTAGTTCCTAATATGTTTCCTACAAATTTTTGGAATGTGGAAAATTGGAAAATCATTACCCCATAATCCATATAATTTAACCATTTATAATGAAACACCCTCACTCTATTATTATCTCTATGACCATGAGACCACTGAGATTCTCCAACCAAAATTTAAACACTGAGATAATATCTAACTATATATATTTATATAAAAACAATAAAAATTCTTAGTTATTTTTTAATAATTAATTTTACTGCCATTAAATATTAAATCAGTTTTATTTTTTAGGTCTCTAATAAAGCTATAATAATACCTTACATGTCTCTTCATTTATTTATTTTTATGAGAAAATTTATTATTCCTTCTTTGGACTTAAATTGTATGAATATTTCTCAATTATATTGTTAAGAGTGTGAATAAAATATTTATTAAAGAATATTTTCTTGAATTATTCATTATCAATGAAGTTGATTTCTAATTTCAATTTTTTATAGTTTAAGGGTGTCCAACATTTATTAGATTCTTCTTCTAAATGGAATATTTTCAGGATTAATTTTTTTTATTTAATACATTTGTGAAAAAAAAACAATCTTCTCATTGATATTGATCTATTTCCTTACCATTAATGTATTAGAACATCCATTAAGTTATGGTGGTTCTTTCAAAATGAAAGAAATAACAAAGATTTATTCCTTATTTAGAAAATTTATTCACTCCGCATGATTAATGTTATTGTTCATAACTGGAGTTACATTAGTTAACATTGCTATAAATTTTTTTACTCTATCTCCCTTCATGTTTGAAATATCATTCGGATAATCATTATATTTTTCATTAAATTAGTTATTGAAATTATTCCTTATAGTTCAAAACATTTTATGAAACAAGATTTGTTAGTAATAAATCTCACACAAACAATATAATTAAATGGGAATGTATAAATAATATTATACCATTAAAACTTTTTTGTAATAAATCATCATAAATTATGGAACCTTATACTGAACCTTGGTTATTTGAAATATAATTAATATTATATTATCTAACCTAATCTGAAAAATATTCAAACATTCTTATTAAACCAAAAACGGTGAACTATAACTAATAAACAAATATTTTACCATATCTTCATATAAAAAACCTTAATAAATTAGAAACAATACATATCTCAAAACCTAATGGTCTAATGTATTGGAATATTGAGTACATAATATAAAAGTTTCAAAATTTCAACATAAAAATTTATTTAATTCTTCCTAATTCAATATATATAATTCTTTACACTCACTATGAATAATTCCATGAGGAAATAAATTTAGATAAAGGGTGATCTAATAATCATATTATGGGGGTAATAAGAAGGAAACATGTTGAGTATAATCAGTAGGTGTGTTGATAGATCATCAGTTATAACAAAAGATCACAAAATAGAAGAAAGATAAGACATGAAATAGGAATATTGATATCATAATAATGTAAAATAATTTGAGATCATCATGTACATGTAATCAAAAAATAAAAGTTTCATGACAAAAATCATAGAAATTCGGTATAAAAATAAAAAAAATTAATTATAAGCATATGCCAAGGCTCATTACCAGGAAATCAAAACATAATCTATTAGAGACTCTTCCTATACAACATATATATCGTGTCATGAGATATAATAATTTCTCAATCAATTGGGTTCTATATTATTATGATCCCACCCATCACATTATAAAACATACTTAAATATACAACCTATATTTAAAAATATCATTCCACAATCATAAACATGAATCCCAAAAAATGGGTCACTTGGTAATTCCATATAATTTAATCAAAGAATATTCCAATCAAGAATCATGTAGTTCCAAAAAAGAAAATGGGAATATATCATATTATATGTTCAAATATTGGACTCAATATGGAATAAGGAAAAATAATTCATATGTTAGTAATTTGGGTGAAATAGATAATATAACAAATAATCAAGAAGAAATTTTGGACATAAACCATATTCTAAAATTATAATAATTAAATGAAAAAAAATTGAAATAGAATAAAAAAATATAAGTTTGTTAAATCTATAGAAGAACCAATATGTTATATATTTTAGGAATGGGTAATAGTAATTGTAAAAGATGATTGAAATGAGAGAAATAATACCTGAAATGAAGGATCTACATAATAATTTCCCTTATATACTTTGTAATGTTTTTGTTGAAAAATTTTAACTGATAATAGAAATATATATAAATCCCCAAAGAAAAAGGAGAAAATATATTCAAAATAAATATATCTAGAATATAAAATAAAGTTAAAAAATTTATATTAAACCAAAAGGAAAGTGAAAGAAGGATATCATGATAGTGTCCTCTTACCTCAAGTCATGACTTTCCTTAAACGCATATATAACTTCATGTATAGTCAAACTATATATTTTAATTTATTATTATATAACATTATTCATGTTCATTTAAATTATTATTTTTATTTTCTTATTTATTATTTATTTATGAAATGTATATTATCATGATAGTTGTTCAAATATTTTAAAAGTACAATTACAAAATTATGTTGACAAATATTTCTTGTTCATATATATATTTCCAATGATTAAATCAACACCATAAGTGTAAAATTACTAACCCATAGGCCACTAAAATAGTGCCTTAGGATGGGTCGCTACATGACCTCATGTGTTCCTCCCCATATGCTAGAGAATGACAACTAATAGCGAGGGTCTAAATGAACACACAAGGATAATGTACCCTCTTTATCAGAGCAATACACATCAGATAACAATGAGGAAAAAAAGAAATAATAAACAAAAAACCAGAAACATTATTTTCTAATCATTTCCAAAAACATGGTAAAACACACAACTAAACACTAAATAAGACATTTCATGCTACGAATTTCAGAATTCAAGAAAACCCAAAAATAAAGGCCAATGGAAGCATTTCCAAAATGGGTCCTAAATCAAAGTCTAGATCCCTCATTCATGCACATCCTAGACCCTAATTAACACCCTAAATAGGGTCATTTCTCTTTTCTTGACATGTAACCAAAAAATATTCTCTAGTACCCACTTGCAACCTGAGTAAGGTGTGAGTAGGGTTAAATATGCCACCACAAATGGTGTCTACAAAGTGTCTATCCTGAAAAGATAGTGCTTGAAAGTACTAAATAAATTAAAAGGTAAAAAAATACATCCCATGTTTCATTAGTTAATAATATTTACATTAACTATTGTAATTACATAAATCATTTTCATCACTTATTCCATGGGTTAGGCAATTACATTATTTACACAACAACTCATAGCAGTAAATTAATATGTATAAGAAAACAAGTCAAGTTCACTCTCTCATTAGGGATGATCATTTCATAAATAATTACAAAACACTTAATCCAGGTAGTCTCATAAAATATATCCATTAGGGTCTTAGAGTCTCAGCCCATCTTCCTGACCCATACATTCTAGGGGTGGGGTATAAAGCCTTATTCTAACCCAACTTGTGGGTGGAGCCTCTGTATGTTATCCGAAACACCATAAATCTATTTTCACATTCTTATTTAATCAAATTTTACACACATCATTCCATAATCCATGATAAATAAAAATAGGTGACATTCACAATTCATAGTTATTCAATATGTGAATTAACAAAAATCCTTAATTTATGAGAACATTTACTAATTACATTTGAAATTGCATTTTACCCATTTCTCTTTATCATGTCTTATCCCATTATCCTAACCAAAAAAACAAACGTTGGACTATAAAACATACTCATAATTTCATGTGAAATTTACCATTTAACATATTACTCATTCTCACATTCATTAACCCACTTATGTATTTTAGTTAAAATCATATGTCATTTTGCACAATCCCTTTTTTTCATCCAACCCATTTTGAAATATTCCAAAAAAACCCATTATGAAATTATAAATATCTATAAAGATTTATAAATGGTCCATTTTCAACTCATTTAACATATCAACATATTCACAATGTTATCTACCTTATCAGAAGTCAATTCTATTCTTATCATTACAATTTTTCAGGTTTGGGAATGTTGGAACACTGCATAGGGGGCCCTAAACTAGTCTAATAAATATCAATGTGTCTCTTAAGGATCATGAGAGGTTAAATTCTTCATTTATCCAATCATTTTAAAAATACATTTAAAAAAATCAACTAGACGACATGAGAGATGTAATAACACAACCACACTTGCACAAATCAACTTCAAGACTGTGGGATATAACCTGTAGACCGCCTAATTAAATTTTAAAGATAAAATAATTCTCATCCATATCCTTAAAAAATATTAAACAACCCTTTGAATACCCAACTATAGATCATCTATAAAAATAGGGTTTAAGGGTTTTGGAAGAAGAAGAAAAAAATTTATAATCCCTAATCTAGAAAAGAGATGCCAGAGGCTAGGTAGTCATACCTTGATCTTTTATCAAAACAAAATGGTACTCAAATAATCCTACAATTAATTAATATTGACTCTTGGAATGATTTGGATGTTTAGATTCATCACTGGGGCTGTATGAGGAAGAATGGGGAAGAAAATTAGGCGAAACATTTAAAATCTGGAGGGGGGGAAGGTAATTTATCACCTTTTAATGGGGCATCGGGTTAGGCGACACGGTTTTCCAAATTTTGAGCTAACACTATATATGATGATGTCCAAGTGTGTTCTATGTCACAAGGATACTTGGGGAGACTACATGGTTTAACAAACCATATTCCAACCATGTGGAATGGCATGTCCAAGACTTTATGGTTTGGTTTTCTCCCTTGAAAGTTTTTATTATCCATGCACCCCACCCCCTCCTAGCTAGCATTATTTCCTCTAATAATTTTCCATCTATATAACATGCATTGGATGGCCTTTTTCCCCTTTCTTTTACGTCCCAAATCCCCAAAACACCCCTGATCCTCCTCATAAACCCAATAAGCATTCCATTAACCACATTTTAAATATTTCAACCAAATTTTAAACAAGGAAATACATCCATGAAGTCCTATATATTACAACCTCACCACCTTCTAGTGGATCACCCTATAACCATACTTCCATGCATCAATAAGCTTCTGAGATAAATAGATTTCTCCACAGAGCCTGCATATCCATCTCTTACCCATGTTTCTTTTTGAACATTACCATGTAAACAATAAAATATACACAACAGAACAGTCTTTACCCAAAATAATTTGTCACTATGATCCAAAATACTCATGAGATTGTCCTCAAATTATGCATCAACCTTAAGTTTTACATCTATAACATAAATCATGTGAGATGGTGCATGTTGGTTCTATTAGAGTTGTGAAACATGTAAATCATCATGAAAACCACTATGCCACTACAGAGGAGCCATTTAGTACACCAGAAGTGTGATCCTCTACACAATCTCAAATAGTTCCACCTAACTGGGTGTCATCATAACTAGTTTCTAAATCTAACGATGACCCAACCATGGTGTCACCTATAGAAACACTTGATCACCAACCACAAACTCAAGAGGCATACGATGTTGACACACATAAGACTTTTTCCTACTCTTAATCATTTCCATTCATTTGGGAATTAATTATACCTTCCCTAATGCCTTGTATATGATACTCAGTCCCAAAAACAATGATTCTCTAGCTTCCATCCAACATAACGGTGACCAACATGACCTCCCATAAAGAACCTCATATAGATCCATCTAAATCATCACCTGGTAACTATTTTTATAGGAGAACTCAACAAGTGCCAAGTGTTTCTCCCACTATCCACCAAAGTCTAATACATAAGCTCCCAAAATTTCCTTTAATACCTAAATAATATGCTATAACTACCTATCCATATGTGGATAGAAAGAAAAACTAAAAATACATGGGTACCAAGATCCTTCTACAACCCCTTACAAAAGATCAAAATAAAGCACGAAAAACAATTCAAAACTTTTTTTTCTTCTCCCAGTGAAACCTTACTATATACCAAACATATATATCACCCAACTAATTACTAGGGAAGGTCTCTCAAATTGGTATAAAATTTTCTACCTCGCTCAAAAAATCCACAACTACTGAGATTGTATCATTCTTATGCGGCATCATCAGACTACCCACCATGAAATCAAACATCATGTCATCAAATTTTCATTCCATAATGGGTAATGTCTATAAAAAATCCCTTTGGTCATTGGTGCACATCCTTCGCCTGCTAACAGGTAATGCATCACGTCATGAAACCAGTAACCTCTTTCTTCATCCTGAGAGAGAAATAATGCCTTCAAATATCATGATACAATTTGGTCAAAATAGGATGCACTTCCCACATTGATGCATAAAATTTGTTCATGAACACTTCCCGCATACATATAGGCATGAAAACACAACCATGAAAATAGATAATCTTATCATCTCTAATGTTCTACCCAAAAGGTGGATCCCCACCTTCATGAAATTCCTTCAATGCTAAGCACTCTGGAACCTAATACTATCTCTCTTTGATCCTACTCAGAAGGTTGGACTCAACTACCACCTATTTAAGGTTCATTATCCCCTACACATCCTTCACCTCCAGAAGCATCTCAATAAACAATGTCATCATCCTCCACTCAAATTTGGATTTCATAATTTCTTCATTTTGAGTATTCTGACTCATGGAATCCAAAACACTATTTCACTTTCCTGGTTTGTACAGTACTTTGAAATCAATGTATTTAATGTATTCAATCCATCTTCACTACTGAAGATTAAAACAATGTATGGAGAATATATTATTAAGACTTTTATAATCAGAATACAAAGTAATCCTCTCTCCGAACATGTAATGACACCATCACATTAAAGAGTCAACCACTGTGGCCATTTCTTGATCATTCATAGGGTAATTTCATTCATCATGCATCAACTTCCAGGATCCATACACCACAACCTAGTCCCTTTACATCAACATTATCCAAATACCAACACCTGATGAATCAAAAAATAAGGTATACTCTATACCCATCTCGAAAAAAATAAAAAACTGCCTCAATATTCATCCACTTATTTAACTCCTGGAAGTCATTTACGCATTCCTTAGTTGATTAAAACATGATTCCAATTTTTTAATCTCAAAATAATTATACCCAAATAGGTGAACTATTTGATGAAACGTTGGTAATATTATGCTAATCCTAGAAAACATTGGATATTAAAATTAATTCTTGGGGTTCTCCCAATACACAATTTCCTACACATTATCTAGGTCTATTAAAAGACATTCCCCAAGGATGATATGACCCAACAAAATAAACCATGTTGATCCAATAATGGCATTTTGATAGCACGGAGTATATCATGTGCTCTATTAGTGTGCTCAAGACAATGAAAAGATGTTTGGCATGAATTTCATGAGTATTAGAGTATACCATGATGTCATCAAAAAAGAAAACTATGAATTAATCTTGGTAAGGATAAAAAATTCATATTATTATGTATGTAAACACTTTCAATAAAGTAGTCATACCAAACAGCACAAAACAAACTCATATAACCCATACCTTCTCTTTAATGCAGTCCACTGTATATCAGAAGGTGTCACCCATAGAAGATGATACCCTGATCTCAAATCAATCTTGGAGAACACTAAAGCACCTCTCATCTAGTCATAATGATGATTGATTCGAGGAAGAGGGTATTGGTTCTTAATCGTCATCAGATTCAACTTTCTATAATAGACACAAAATGACAAGAACCCATCATCCTTCTTGGTAAACAACACTGGTGATCCCCAAGGTTATGTACTCGGGAAAATAAACCACCTATTCTTATATTCCTCTAACTAAGCCTTACGTTCTTAGAGTTCTATCAGTTCCACCATATATGGCAGCGTGGAAATAGGTTCTTTCCCCGATATAAATTCTTTCATGAACTCAACCTCTCTTTTGGGTGTAAATCTTGAGAATTACTCAGAAAACACATCCTAAAACCAATCCACCATCAGAGAGAAAGCATTCTACCCTACTTCGCTATCATCAATTATATGACAAGACACATGGGATTTTAGTTCAACCAATTGTTCACTTACTCTCCATGCATGAGCTTCCAAGATATATTATTCCCTATAGTGATCATACGTATTCCCCTCCAAGGATGTCAATATTATTCTATGGAGATATTAGTCAATATGGTCCTTGTACAATACTAACCAATCCATTCCCAAAATCAGATCAAATATTTAAATCTCTAACACAAACAAGTCGTAATGAAAATGATATTCACTAACCATGGGGGAAGAATGTAATGACCCAAAGTTTTTCAATGGAAATTCACTTCTTATAATTATGTCATAAAATAACATGAAAACACATAATAATGAACTACTATGTGATAAGTGAGCTTTAAATATAAGTATGTCACTTCCGTTTTGGAATTTCAAAAATCTGACATACACGGTTGTGTTCAAGATGATTTTTGGAGTCTAATAAAGCAAAAATAATTTTTTGGTGAATAGTAACCTACCCATATTAATAGTAACATACCTTTATGAATAGTGATATACCCTAATTAATTATAACCTTACCTATGATAGTGTAAAAATAATATTTAAGTGAAAGTATGATGTACTTATATTTTAGAATAAGTAAATGAATGTTTTAAAACTAATTTTTAGTAATAAACCATGATTTTAATTAAATATTAAATTAATCAATTTATAAAATCATTTTTGAAAAAATGGACTTCATTTTTTGATTCTACACGTTGAAAAAGCGTTAGAGTAAATTTTTGGGATATTCCTGAAATACTTGAATTATTGATGAATAGTGAAATACCGTAATTTACAAAAATAAGCTAATTATAGAGTCATGTGCGATGTTCTACTGATGTAAGCCCACATGTTTTGGGATCAGATGATAAAATTACTATTCTTGGTCATTCAATACTCACTATTCCTTGTCTTAGGGAAAGTTAATAAAATAATGAATTTTATATTAAGGAAACCCCTCTCCCCTCCACTATAAATACCACCCTTCACACCCTCATTTCCTCACACCTCTCAAGCTCCAAGCCTTCACTAAACTCTGCCCAAACATCTTCCCTATCCCCTATCCCACGTCCAAGAGCTACTGGTATCATCAAAAGACCAATACTAGCTTCCTTAAATATGATCTCAAGAGGAGGATTTAAGAGTTAATTTCTTTCCCTCTTCTCCTTTAATTTCCTTTCAAGTTCAAGTTAATTTCTTGATCTCTCCCCACCTATCTTCATAAAAATGGTATTTTAACTCTAGTATTATACATTTACAGTAATTTTATAATGATAATGGGATATTATATCATCCAACCACCTTTCCCTCTTCCTTTTATTTTATTAAAGAGAACGTTGTTCGTGATGTGTAAATTTGTCACCTTCAAGAACGACATGTTTTCTTCTTCCATTTATACCTTCAGATCTGATCATGAAACCATTTTTATGGTTGAATCATAGTTTTTTATATGTATTATTCCTTATTTAAGGATTATGAACTAACTTATGACCATATTACTCATGATAAAATAAAACAAGTTCATTATGATCGAAAAACTGTTCAAATTAACCCAAACAATCATCATTTAATTCTTATCTAATGATTCATCCACATGGATCTAAAATGATTCATTATAATATCATTAAAACTCCTGTAATATCATTAATAACATGTAATATCAGTTATGGATGTTTACCCATGTTCTACCCAAACTTTAATTTAAGAATACAAGTGAACCACTCAAGAAAACCATAAAAAGAAACATTAACGAACAATGTTTTTTAAATTATATAACTCATCCAAAGGAACATAAAATCAATTAATAAAAACATATTGAACCATATTAATGTACACAAGGTTCTATATTTCTAATTAATGAATAAAACTTCATTATACAGGACATTAAAGAGAAGTAATCATTCAGATACAAGGTAAGGGGAAATTCTCGAACCCAACTTTCATCCTTCGGGTTCTCCCTATTTCACTCAATTTTGGATATGGTAACTCCATTAAAATCATTTTTTCATGATTGTGTCTCATTTTCATGGATATACTTGTTCACTACTATTGTTTATGTCAAAAAAATTGTTTTCCGAAAGAACTCTTCTTCTAAGAACTCACATTTTACTTCTCATTCAAGGAAGATTGTTCTTGTATTAAGTATGGTATTCCCTCTTTGTTTTTGGGAACCCAATGTTTTTGAATGTGTTATTATGAGATGAAACCAATTTATTCCCATGGGTTAGTTATGTTCATCATTGATTTATTTTCTATGTGTCATGCATGATAATGATAATATTATGATGTGACGGGTGCACTAGGAATTATATAGCGCAATATGAATGTTTGAATGTGACGGGTGCACCCGGAATTATACAGCACTCCAAGGAATTGGGTAAGGTGATGAATCTCATGTGTAAATTTGAAATGAAGTGTGAATAAGATTCTATCTTGGTTCACAAGTATATGTGGTAGTAAACCACTAAGACATGATGTTTCATTTTTATGCATTGCCACATTTAAGGTCTTTTATTTATGATCCTCTCATGTTCATAATCTTTTTCCTATGTCATGATTATACTCACCCCATGCTATATTCTTATTATCTATCCTCTTACTAATATTTTATATCACCCCTTTTTTATGTATATCCTCATGTGGGTACATGTACTAAGGAGAGGACAAGTGCCAATAAGAAGCTAGAGAAGAATAAATTAAATAAATGTTAATGCTTGATGTTATAATTGTTATGTACGGTCCTAGTTTTCCCCAGACACTAATCCTTTGGATCCTCTATGAGTAATACTATTATGTTTTTTATCTTTAAAATGATTTAATAGTAATGTAAGATAAGGTCGGGTCTCTATAGTTGGTATCAGAGGAAATGTTTAGTTAATTTGGTAATTAGGATTACTAAACCCTAGAGAAAACCTCTAGCATGAGACTAAGTACAAATATGAACACAAGAATATTTACATAGGGATCCCATATGTTATGTTTTTGGTGTAAATTTTTTAAATGAATAAGTAATTCATGACTTGTTTACTTATATTTTTTTCTAACCTTTTCTGTTTTAGAAAATGGTGGGAACCAGGAGAAATCAGGCCAACAATTCTTGCGAGGGCCAATGCAACGATTGTCCGAATGACATCCCCAATGATTTGGAAGGTGGAGTTCAAAACGTCATGGTGATTAATACACAATTATCTTAGGATATTAACAATAACCATAATAATGGGAAACACCCACCTTCACCAAATAGGAACAACTAGCTATCAAATATTTTTTGAGGCAACGACCAGCGACGTTTAATGGATCTTATGATCCACTAGTTGCGTAACAGCAGGTCAACTCTTTGGAGAAGATATTTTCTGTTCTTCACTATTCTGAGATGGATAAGGTGACCCTAGCCATTTATCGTCTAGATGGAGAAGTATATCAATGGTGGTCTTTTATAAATAACACCAATCCAATCGAGGAAATTGAAGATATGGAATGGGAAGACATTAAGATAATGTTTCTTAAAAAGTATTTCCCAATAACTCTTCACAAAAAGATGGAGAGAAAATTCATAGAGATCAAGAAAAAAATAAGGAGAATCTGTCACAACCTATGTAGTGAATTTCTTAAGGCTTTCAAGGCATGCTTCGGGTTTTGTTATAAAAAATGATAGAAAAATTGATAGATCCTTTAGTACATTAAAACCTCACCTTCGAAAGGCTCTTGAAATTTGAGACTTCAGGAGTTATTAAGAAATTTTTAGATGTACCCTCAAAGTGGAGATGGAGTTTGGAGAATGGTCCCACGGTTCTGGGGATAATAAATGAAATATGGAGATTCAAGATGGAGAAACTAATTACAAAAGTGGGAAGAGAACTCAACGACCCACATGCCAAAAATGTGGTAAGTTGCACCATGAGAACTGCCTCAATGGGATAGGGAAGTTCTTCAAGTGTGAGAAAGAAGGACACCATGATCAAGAGTATTGAAAAGACATGAAAAGGAAGGATAATGTGGTAGATGAAAGGAGAGAACCGATCATGGTACAATGGTACAACTATAGGGAGCTAGGGCACTATGCAAGTCAATGCACTAAACGTCGAGTTCTCGAGGCTAATCAACGTCAGCAACCACCAAATCCAAAATAACAAGGGAAGTCTTATGCCATCACTACTGCGGAGGTGGAGTAAGATAATGAATTCTTAAATGGTACATTTCCTATTCACTCAATAATGGAAAATGTTTTATTTGATTCAGGTTCTATGGATTCCTTTATATCTTGCAAGTTTTCTACAACTATAGAAAAGAAACCTCAAGACCTTGAAGTAGAGATATCTGTAAAAACACCAAGTGGTGAAATCATTGCAACCCAAGTGTTTGAATCCTCTCTTTTTGGCGTATTTGGGAAGATTCTTCCAGTGATTCTTGTAATACTTCCTATGGTTGAATTTGACTCTATAATGGTAATGGATTGGCTCTCGTTATATAGAGCACATATCAACTGTCGGGAAAAGTAAATATCTTTTCATATGCTGAACCATCCCATGCTCTAATGAAAATTCAAGGAAGATGATAAATCTCTTTTGAAAAATCCTTCAACGGTGTGGGTGTTTATTTCCTATGAAGAAGCATACCTTTCCCAAATGGTTGAGTTTAAGGAAAGTTCCAACCTTGAGGAAATGACCATCGTGAGGGAATACATCGATGTATTTCCTGAAGAGTTACCCGGAATTCCCCCGGATCGTGAGTTAGAGTTCTCAATAGGACTCATAGCTGGAGATACTCCTATTTCGAAGTGTCCCTATATTATGGCTCCTATCGAACTGGAGGAGTTAAAGAAGCAGCTGTAAGAGCATCTAGACAAAGGGTTCATACGCCCTAGTGCATCCCCTTAGGGTGCACCAGTTCTCTTTATGAAGAAGAAGGATGGAATAATGTGACTGTGTATTGATTATCGGGAACTCAACAATATCACTATAAAGAACAAGTATCCTCTCCCAAGGATTGATGACTTGTTCAACTAGTTAAGAAGAGCTCAATTCATCTCAAAGGTGGATATTCATTTTGGATATCATCAGATAAAGGTGAAGAAGGTAGATATTCAAGAGACTACCTTCCGTACAAGGTATGTGCACTATGAGTTTTTGGTGATGCCCTTCAGACTTACTAATGCACCTACAATGTTCATGGATTTGATGAATAGAGTCTTTAGACATTACCTCGACAAATTTGTGGTAGTGTTTATTGATGATATTATCATCTACTCCAAAAGAAAGGAGGAACATGAAGAACATATAAGATTTGTTTTGGCAACCTTGAGAAAGGAGAATTTTTACGCCAAGATCAGAAAGTGTGACTTTTGGATGAAACCAGTCATGTTCTTGGGACATGTGATCAAAAGTGAGGGAATTTCTGTGGATCCTTCAAAAACAAAGGTGATTGATGAATGGACCAGGCCCTCTAGTGTCACAAAAATCCATAGTTTTCATGGATTAGCTGGGTCATACCGACATTTTGTGAAAAAACTTCTCATGATTGTCAAGCCCAATAATTAAGTTAACAAGGAAAGGGGTAATGTATGTCTGGATGGAAGAATGTGAGGGAAGCTTCAAAGAGCTAAATAGAAGGCTGATCACTGCACCTGTAATCAAACTATCGAAAAGTGGAGGAAGTTTTGTGATATAAATTGATTCTTCAAAAAATTGTATGGGTTGTGTACTCATGAAAAATGGCAATGTGATAGCCTACGCCTCATGGAAGATGAAGATCCATGCGCAGAACTACCCGACGGATGATCTAGAGCTGGCAGCCATGATTTTTGCCTTGAAAATCTGGTGGCACTACCATTATGGTGATAAGTGTGACATATACACCGACCACAATAGCCTAAAGTATATATTCACACAAAAGGATCTCAACATGCGTCAAAGGATATGGTTAGAGCTAATCACGGATTACAATTGCTCTATTCACTACCATCCTGGAAAGGCGAACAAGGTAGCTGATTCTCTAAGTAGAAAAGAACCTGCTACTCTGTCCAGGTTACACATTGAGAAAGACCCTCTCTTCTTAGATATGAAAATAATGGATTTGGAAATGATAAGGTCAAGGGATACATCCTACCTTGCCCAAATTATTGCGCAACCATCCATCCAGGAGATGATTAAAGAATCACAAAAGAATGATGTAGAGATACACAAGAGGGTGAATGTAGTAAAGGAAGGGAATATGTAAGAGTTCCATATCGTCAATGTTGGTGTGATTCGATTTGGAATGTGGCTTTGTGTGCCTTCATCACCTAGAATAAATATGGCACTATTGGATAATGCACATAGCTCACCATTCTCTATCCATCATGGGAGTACCGAGATGTACCGTGATCTCCGAGAACTCTTCTGGTGGGATAACATAAAGAAGGATATTACAGAATATATATCAAGGTTCTTCGTATGTTAGCAAGTTAAATTCGAGCGACAAAATTCCAATGGTATGATGCAGCCATTGCCTATACCCATGTGGAAATGGGAAAATGATACTATGTAATTTTTCTTGGGTCTCCCAAAGACGTCGAAGGGAAATAATGAAATATGGGTTGTAATTGACCAACTCACCAAGACTACCCATTTTATCACTATTTGGGAAGATCTCTCTCTTGAACCACTTGCAAAGATATATGTGAAGGAATTGGTGAGACTGGATGGTATCCCACTCTCAATTGTCTCTAACTATGATCCAAGGTTCACATCTAAATTCTGGAGGAGCCTTCAACATGCTTTGAGTACTGAATTAAATTTCATCACAGCCTATCACCCCCAAACTGATGGCCAATCTAAAGGGACTATTCAGACACTTGAAGATATGCTAATATCATGCTCTATTGAATTCAAAGGTGGTTGGGATCAGAATCTCCCATTGGTTGAGTTCTCCTACAAATATAGCTTCCACTTGAGTATTCAGATGGATCCATATGAAGCTCTGTATGGAAAGTGATGTAGAACTCCATCCTGTTGGGATGAAGTTGGAGAAAGATAGCTACTTGAAGCCGGTCTTGTGCAAGAGATGATAGAGAAGGTTTAAGTCATCCAAAAACACATCAAAGATACTCAGAGTCGGAAAAAGAGCTATGCTGACAACTGTCGAAGGGACTTGAATTTCTAATTTGGAGATAAAGTCTTCCTTCGAATATCTCCATGGAAGAAAGTCATGTTATTCAGGAAGAAAGGGAAGCTAAGCCTAAGGAATATTGGCTCCTTTGAGATCCTTGACCACATAGGAGCCGTGGCCTATCGTCTTTCACTTCTACCGAATATGGCTTGAGTTCATGATGTTTTTCACGTATCACACCTATGGAAGTACATACCTAATCCCTCAAATGTACTAAACTCAGAGGTGGTGTAGCTGGAAGATGATCTCTCCTATGAGGAGCAGCCAGTAAAGATTATGGATCAGAGAGATAAAGTTCAACACCACAAGACAACCCATCTTGTCAAAGTGTTGTGGAGGAACCATAAGTTTGAGGAAGAAACTTGGGAACCATAAGAGGTAATGAAGGAGAAACACCCTCACCTATTTTTGTAAAGTAAAATTTCAGGGGAAAATTTCTTAAGGGGGGAAGAATGTAAGGACCTAAAGTTTTTCAATGGAAATTTCCTTCTTATAATTATGTCGTAAAATAAAATTAAAACAAAACATAATGAACTACTAAGTGATAAGTGACCTTCAAACATATGTTTGTCACTTATTTGTTTAGAATTTTGAAAATCTGACATACACAGTTGTGTTCAAGATTATTTTTAGAGGTTAATAAAACAAAAAATAATTTGTGAATAGTAACCTACCATTATGAATATTAAAATAACTTTATGAATAGTGATATAACCTAATTAATAATAACCTTAACTATTATAATGTAAAATTAATATTCAAGTAAAAGTATGATGTACCTAAATTTTAGAATAAGTAAATGAATGTTTTAAAAATGCTTTTTAGTAATAAACAATGATTTTAATTAAATATTAAATTAATCATATTTAGAAAATTATTTTTGAAAAATGGACTTCATTTTTGGATTCTACACGTCGAAAAAAGGTTTGGATAAATTTTTCAGATTTTTCTGAAATACTTGAATTTTTCATGAATGGTGAAATACCGTAATTTACAAAAAAAAGCTAAATAAGCTAATTATAGAGTCATGTGTGATGTTCGGCTGATGTAAGCCCACTTGGTTCTAGATCACATAATAAAATTACTATTAATGGTCATTCAAGACTCACTATTCCTTGTCTTAGGGGAAATTAATAAACTAATGAATTTTATATTAAGGAAACCCCTCTCCCCTCCACTATAAATACCACCTTTGACGCCCTCATTTCCTCACACCTCTCAAGCTCCAGCCCTTCTCTAAACTCTACCAAAACATCTTACCTAGACCCTCTTCCCCATACAAGTTTTTATGGTCTCATCAAAAGACCAATCCTAGCTTCCTTAAGGAGGATCTCAAGAGGAGGATTTAAGAGGTAATTTATCTCCATCTTCTCCTTTAATTTCCTTTCAAGTTCAAGTTCATTTCATGATCTCTCTCCACATATCTTAATTAAAATGGTATTGTAACTATATTATTATAAATGTACTGTAATTTTATAATGATAATGGGATATTATACCATCCAACCCCCTTTCCATCTTCCTTTTATTTTATTATAGAGAACATTGTTCGTGAGGTGTTAATTTATCACCTACAAGAACGACATGTTTTCATCTTTCATTTCTACCTTTAGATATGGTCATGAAACTATTTTTATGGTTGAAACAGAATTTTTTATATGTATTATTCCCTATTTAATGTTCTGTAACTAACTTATGACCATATTACTCGTGATAAAATAAAACAAGTTCATTATGATCAAAAAACCGTTCAAATTAACCCAAACAATCATCATTTAATTATTATCTAATTATTCATCCACATGGATCTAATATGATTCACCACATGATCATTAAACTCCTGTAATATCATTAATATCATTTAATATCAGTTCTGGATGTTTACCCATGTTCTACCCATACTTCAATTTAAGAATACAAGTGAGCCACTCAAGAAAACAATAAAAATAAACATTCCCAAACAATGTTTTTTAAACTCTATAACGCATCCAGAGGCACATAAAATCACATAATAAAACCATAATGAACCATATTAATGTACACAAGGTTATGGATTTCTAATTAATGAATATAATTTCGTTATACATGACATTAAATAGAAGGAAGAATTCAGATACATGGTAAGGGGAAATTCTCGAACCCAACTTTCAACCTTCGGGTTCTCCCTCTTTCACTCCATTTTTGATATGGTTACTCCATAAAAAGTATTTTTTCATCATTTTCTCTCATTTTTTGGGATATACATGTTCAATAATATTGTTTATTTCAAACAAAATGTTTTCCAAAATAACTCTTCTTCTTAGAACTAACCTTTTACTTCTCATTCAAGGTTGATGGTTCTTGTATTAAATATGTTATTACCTCTTTGTTTTTGGGAACCCAATGTTTATGAATGTGTTCTTATGAGATGAAACACATTTCTTTCAATGAGTTATTTATGTTCATCATTGATTTATGTTCTATTTTTTATGCATGATAATGATTATATTATGATGTGACAGGTGCGCCCAGAATTATATAGCGCAATATGAATGTTTGAATGTGACGGGTGCGCCCAGAATTATACAGTGCTACAATGAATTGGGTAGTGTGATTAATCTCATGAGTAAATTTGAAATGATGTGTGAACACGATGGTAGCTTGGTTCACAAGTATTTGTGGTAGTTACCAACTAAGACATGATGTTTCATTTTTATACATTGCCACATTTGAAGTCTTTTATTTATGCTCCTATCATGTTCATGATATTTTGCCTATGTCATGATTATGATCACCCCATGATTTATTATTCTTATATATCCTCTTACTGGGCTTTTATCTCACCCCTTTTTATGTATTTCCTCTGGTGGCTACAGGTACTAAGAAAAGGACAAGCGCCAATAAGAAGCTAGATAATAACAAATTAAATAAATGTTTATGATTGATGTTGTAATTGTTATGTATGGTCTTAGTTTTCCCAAGACACTAAACCCTTGGATACTCTATGTGTAATAATATTATTTTGTTTATCTTTAAAATTATGTAATAGTAATGTATGAAATGGTCGGGTCGCTATACATGCCCCTTACATTGCTGGATATTTTCTTCTCGTGCAGATAATGTTGTGTCAATCTATATAACCCCACATATATGCTCCACTAAAAATCCCAAAAAACTCACAAACTGAGCTAATACAAATGAATTTTAGGTGAAAATATCAAATAACGAACTAACCAGTGTGGAAGCTACAAGAATTATACCACATATTGTCGATGGTCCGACCATTCCACCACGAGATGTTGGATAAACTCCATGAAGTTGACCTATCCCTCTACCTTGGGCTCTATTCCGAGTTCCATTCATTGTACTACCCTGCTGATGTGGGGAATCTTGCCTTGAATTACCATGCACGACACCTCGGCTAGTATGAATATTTGAGCTCCAACTGTCTGCCTAGTATGGGTAACCAACCCCCTTCCTATAATCTACATCTACCTCAATCCTCCATCTATACCCATCTATTGAGGGTTCCTATATAACCTATACACATGCCCCATCATACCGCATTCTCGTCACTCAATTTGTTGTCAGGGACATGGATTGTTCATGTTTACTGGCCTACCTCACTAATAGTATAAAACTTGATCACTGCCCTAGGAAGATGTTTCCCTTTTATAAGAAACTTATCCAAAACCACGCTTGTGTAATCTCTCAAAATTATCCCCCCTATTATCTTAAGATTCACCATTAATTATCCTGATTAAAAATACATAAACACCACTCAAATCCTCCTTGAGATTCAATTTTGAAATAAAGGCATGATCTACCACTTCATCAGCCCTATTAAAAAACGATATTCACCTGGGACTTAATCTTATGTATATAACCATCTTGGAAACATATTTTCATAGATTTCACATCCTCAAACAACACTGGGACGTAGTGACTCATGTAATTAAAGCCTCCAACATAGTCCATCACTAATACAGACCATAGGTTCAACCTAATAAAGTCTACAACCTTCTATTTCCTCAATTTATCGAGATAGAAATGTTCTAGAAAATTTTCTTGGAAATATTTATCAATCAAACCATCATCTGGCTGGGTCTAAACCTGAATATATCTCCAGAGATTTTCCTAAACCTACAACATGTAAGCCACTAGCTTGAATTTATTCTCAGGTAGAGTCTCTAAGTGATCAATAATTATATGAATAGAATCTACCCAAAACATATCTTCACTAGATATTCCCTATCTAGAAAAAGTTGGAGGGTATTGGAGATATAACTCCCTAGTCAGTTCAAACATACATAGAATATCCCACCCTTGGTCTCATCCCATTGTCTATATAAAATGAGAAAGGTTCTCATCAAACTTCTCATCTCCACTATTACCTTGGTTAACTGGGTTTCCTTACTCAATTTCTAGAGGATCATTCTTGACATCATCCTCTTTTCTCCTAACCGATGTGCAACGTCAAGGTGGAATCTTCCTACAATGCCAAACATGAATCCCAATATATAAAATATGAATAGTTTTCACAAAACAAGGTTCTCTACAATCCCTAAACAACTCATCCTACACACACTATTCCAAAAAATATAACTGCGTTAATGTAATTACCCCTAGCCATCCCTGCCATGGGTCATGGTCAATGTGAGTAAACTAACTTACATAGTCACAAGTATTTCATTATACACATCTTTAAAACCATTTCTACACTCACAATGTAAATATTTTCTCTTAAGTACATTTCTCATTTCAAAACTTATTATATCCAATATTGTAACTCATTTACAACCCATCATTAAGAACAATTAATTAATAATTCCTTTATATTATTTTCCTTTTACCCATTTACATCATTTTTATTGGGCACCATTTTCTTCAAATATATTAATGAAGTAAAATTCATTCTACCCTTCTTGTACCACACACACATTCCATATATTCTTATCATGATGTATACCAATTAGATCCCAAGGTTCCAATAATAATGCATGAATTCATATTCTCATACCATTCTGACCATGAGAAAAATATCATAAAATAGTCACATTATACAATTAGTTCATCGACCAATGGTGAAATATCATTCAACCATATCAATACACACCAAGAACAACAATCCCACCCTGGGAACATGGGTATTCCCCCATACATGATTAGTTACTCCCAAGAAAGAGCTCATCTCCAAGACCTAACACATCATAATCTCCCATATACCATCCCTAAATAATTATACCATAGAAAATATCCAACTCTAAAACTACTTTTTAATGTCCCAAATGTGGAGACCACTAAGTCGATGCCCCGGTTTGTGTTTCTTCATGACCTTAGGTGGGCCAACCTGTATGCCAAAGGCTACTAAATAGTAGTGGTGGTCTAAAAGTAAAAATGGGGAGACTATACCCTTATTATCATAGTTATAAATAGAATTTAACAATGATAAATAATGGATACAATAAACCAAAAACCAAAAATATAAATTATCGATCATTTCCCAATACTAGTCTCTAAGCGTCGTCACTCCTCCCTACCTCTCATCCTAGGTTTATTCTCTATGGGGATTTAGAGGGAGTAAGATATCTTCCTCTCTAACATATTTTCTCTCCCCATTTCCCATCACTCTTTTTTCTCTTCCACTCTTCTCCCCTTCTCTTGTATCTCACGGGTTCTACCACTCTCCTCTAGTTTCTATTCATATGGATTTGGTCAGTGTTCTCACTAGAGATGTTGGCTCGGTATTTTTTTTCACCAATATCTGAAAAGGGATGATGCACTGGAGATGATCACGGACTACTAAAGTGAATGGAATTTTTGTTTTCATACATAATAATGACGACTCCATTCTCATGAGTTTTTGGGTTCCCCTTGCAAGTTGTTTGTGGTTAATGGCATTGGCTACTCTAAGCCCTGATCTGGATTCTCATTCATATACAACTATATAAGATAGATCTAGAGTTGTGGTTACATAGAGGTTTTGGTTTTTTTCGGCATTGAAAAGTATTCAAGGAGCTCGGTGTCGACCATTTCCAATTTCGACGGCTTGCGGTTTCTTCCTTGTCGAAGATGTCGTTACTCGGAGCCCACAACCACTTAGATTGATGCTCTGACCTCTACTTTTTGTGAACCCCTCCTAGTGGAATATATACTGATGGTTACATAGATGTTTTATTCAGTTAATATCAGTGGTTTTAGGTGTTCAAGGTGCATACCCTTCGATGATGCATTCACAGACAATAATGAAATCATCATAGAAAACATTCAAGTTTGTAAATTTTGATTGTTGTTTCTTACTTAAGAATATGGTGATGTTTTCATTGTTTTTTCTACAATTTATTAACCATTATATTATATTTTTAATGGTTAAAAGTTTATTATCTCACTAGGTGGCGGTCCTAAATGATGGTTGGTTCCAAAATTTCTGGTTTTTTGATGTCCTCGTGGTAAACTATATTGTTTTTTCAGTGAAAATAAGGAACTATGGTGAATAATTATTCCCATGAGATAGTGCAGTCTTGTCCACTTATGATGATAGTGGAAATAAGATAGTGAAATAGATAGTGATGATAGAGTTTGGTAGGCGATTCAACTTTGACTTATGAGGGTGTCTCTTTGGTTGAGGTCTCCTCAGGACATGTGTTCCTCATGTGATTTTTGGAATTTGAATTTGAATTTTGGATTACATTGCTATTGTATCTCGCATGGTGTTTGGTTACCACTCAACCTAAAAGTGGCCATTCTCGAAATAAAAATAATAATAATATTCATTAGTATGTCGTTTCCTAAAACTCGGTACAACCCCCAACCCAACACTAAATATTCAGTGCCTTACTAACAATGTTAGAACTGAAGAAAATCCAATATAAAGTCCAATAGAAGAATCCCCAAAAAAGGTCAGAACTCCAAGTATAATTACATCATCCATGCACTCCCACATCCCAATAAACTCACTAGCGTAAGTCCCATACCCATATTCTCACATGAAACCATGAAATCTACTTGGGTACCCAATGGCGGCTTGTGTAGGGTATGAGTAAAACTCAGTAGGACACCACCAGTGGCGTCTAAAAAATATCAAGTCTAAATGGATAGTTTATTGAAGTAATAAATAAATGAAAAGGTAAAAAAATACAACTTAGGTTCCATTAGTTAACAATATTTACTTTAACCATTTTATTCACTTAGTACATTTTCATCACATCTTCCATGGGTTAAGAATATACATTATTTACACAAGAACTCATGATTGTCAATTACTATGCATAAGAAAATAAGACAATTTCCCTATCTCATAAAGGAATATAATTTCATAAACAATTAAAAAACACTTTAGTGAATTAGTCCTAGTAGTCACATTAAATTCAACTGTAAGGGACCTAGAGCCACAATCTGACTCCCTAACCGATGCATTCTTGGAGTGAGGTTTAGATCCGTAGTCTAACCCGAACCATGGGAGGAGACTCCTTCCATTATCCCACACAATATAAATCCATGTTCACATGCTTATTTAATCAAATTATACTAAAATAGTTCCATAAATAATGATAAATCAAAATACATAGCATTCACAATTGATAGTTATTCAACATGTTAATTAGAATCATGCCTTAACCCATGATAACATTTACCAATTACATTACATATCCCACTTAACCCATTTTTTCAAATGTATTATCACATTATCATAATTATCAATCTTGACATAGTTATATATAACATATTCATCAATTATCATGAATTAAATCATTTAACATATTCCTCATTCTCACATGAATTAACCCACTTATGTGTTTCAATGACAATTCATAAGTCATTTATCACAATACCTTTATCTCATCCAACCCATTTAATTAAAAGACAAACAATACATTATAAAATTATCAACATCTACAAACAACTGTCAATGTTCCATTTTCAACTCAATTAACATATCAAAATTTTCACCATAGTCTCTACCTTATCACACGTCAGTTTTATGCATAACATTATAATTTTCCATGTTTGGGAATATTGGTAAACCCCATGAGTGGTTGTAAACTGGTTAATTAAATCTCAATGCATCCCATGGGGATCATGAGAGGTTCAATTCATAATTTAGCTAAACATTTTCCCATGTCCTTTTAAAGGCCTCAATTTCACAATGTGAGAGATTCAATGACCCATCCACACATGCACAAATGAACTTCATGACTATGGGATATAACATGTAGACCACCTACCTAGATTCTGAAGATGAAAGCACACTAAAACATAACATTATATCTATATTCAAGAACCATTTGAATCCTTTACCCATGATCAACTATAAAAACAGGGTATTGGGGATTCGGAAGAAGAATAAGAAATATATAATCCCCAATCTGAAAAAGAGAATAATGAGGAGTGTTAGTCTTACCTGGAGCTTCGATCTACACCCAATGACACTCCAAACACCCTATAATTTAATTAGTTCATCCTTTGAGAATATTTAGAGGTTTATGATCATCACTATTGATGGAGGAGGAAGAATGGGTAAGACAATCAGGTGAAACACTTAAAAATTTGAGGGGGAAAAGTGATTTCTCACTTTTTAATAGGGCACACGGTTTAGCTGTATAATTTTTCAAATCGTGCACCAATTGTGTGTTGGCCTATATCAAAGAGGGTCCCATGTCATACAGTTACCTAGGGAGACCACATTGTTTGAAAAACTATGTGCCGACTATGTATAATGGCTCTGTCCCAGACTACATGGTTTCGATTTCTCCCATGCATGGTTTACATAATTATCCCACCAGAAAGTGTGGTTTGGATGTAAGATTTCCAATAACCATGTTCCAACTATGAAACATGAATTAAATTCCAAATTTTCCCTTCTATTCATGTCCCAAACCCTCAGAAAACCCCTAATCCTCTTCGTACACTTGATAAACATTCCATTCACTAAATTTAAGAGATTTAATACAATACATAATCAAGCACATACCTCTAAGAAATAAATGATCTTAGAATATGTTTCAAGGAAAAAATTTAATTAATTTTAATATGTTCAAGAGTTTTATAGGTTTTAAATAATTTATATAATTAAATTTAATAAAATAAAAATATATCATAGTATTTTCATTTTAACAGTTTTACCAGTTATTATGATTTAATTTTAAATAGTTGGTAGGGAAAAATTTTACCATTTAAAAGCCTTATTAATAACAAAAGTTAACTATTAATATTATGTTTATTCATGGAAAATATTATCATAGTGACTTTGTATTTATTTTTGGTGTGTAATGATTATACATTAACCATCTTGGTTAATTCAGCAACATTGAGGAAAGCCCCTTCTACAACATCGGTTCTCCCCCTAGATGATGATGCTGATGAAGATACAGTAGAGGGTTGGAACCTTATGACATATAATTAATCTGGTTTTATAGAGTATAATATATTTTACCAATTTATGAAATTTATTGTGTTATACATTTCTTTGATAGAGGCAGTCATCGATCCCCTTATAGTTTTTTTTAAAAATACTTGACCAGCTCTACCTAATTATTTTCCTTTTATATTATAATAATATTTTTAAAGTGGATTTTTAGTGAAATTTTGATTAATTTCATTATTATATAGGCACACTATTTGGTTGTAGGTATTGTGATGTTGTGAAATTGGATTCCCAACCTCATATTATATTACCCACTATGTAATTTTATCCTAACATTTTTAGGGTTCTAAAACAAATCATATAGAAATAAGTTTACATCCAATTGAAGGATATTATTAATCTTGGGTACCCTATTTCTATTTATAATTAATATTATTTTATTTATAAATTCAAAATTTTATGTTATATAGATTCAATAATTTATATGTTAAAATGTAAAAATAAGAATAAATTGATGTTTAAGGAGACTTTGTTTCAAATTTAATTCATGTCTGGACCCATAAAACTACTCATAAACTAAATGAAGGTTAGAGTTTCTATATTTGTTAGGATGGTCATTATTATTATCTAATAGAGGATTATTTATAAAGTTAGGGTGTACTTCCATGTGTCACTACATTATGTGTGACTTTTAAATAAATAATAATAATAATAACATCATCTATATAGGAAATTAAATTGTTCTTAGATGAATGATCATTAAAAATATATATATAATAAAATTGATTCAATATTCCGTATCTGTATTCATGCTAAAAATAAAGTGTTATGTTTTTTTTAAATTAATAAATATTGATAAGAAAAAATGAGAATAAAATAAATGAAAATATACATATAATAATTATTACCTCCTCTTTGAGACTACCCATTTTCTAGGTAAATTAAGAATTTATAAAATTTTATTTTTCTTATACTAATGAATCTTGAACATGGATAAAAAACTCAAGATAATTTTTTTGAAATAATGAAGTTTTATAAATATAGAGAAATTTGTAGAAATGGTGGAATTTATATGTCAATAGAGAGGGTGTTTTTGAATAAAAAGTGAATAAGAATGTTTTCCCAATACTATGAATATTATAGATTTTTGTGACTAATAACAGTATTTGGTTAAAAAGATATATATTCATTGATTTTTAAACACATTAAAATTTGAATGGTTTGATTGGAATAAACTATAACAAATAAATAATATAAATATTTTTTTATTTTAAAAAATATAATTTAGACTTTGGAAATTGTCTAATGATTCTAGAAATTCAATTTTATTCTTTTAAATCCATTATTTATCTTATTAAAAAAATTCATTCATAAAATTCATTTTATAAATTAATTATTTTTTTAATATAAAAATGTGGTTATAATGCATAATGTAAACATAAAATTTATTTTTATTATTCACCAAAAATTCAACTTTTTTAGAAAAATGTCAAAAAACACTCTTAATTAATTTTGATGTGATGATTTAGAAGAATTAATCTATTTTTTAAAAAATAAATTTCTTTATGGTCTATATTAAATAATTAAATTAAATATAAATATTCTATTGTTTTATAAATAATAATAAATAACATTAAAAATAATTACTTTATTCTTTTAAAATTAATTACAAAATTATATTCACTAATTTAAATATTCATTAATGTTTTACATTTACTTATTAATTTATTCCATCAGTGATCCATAATTTTAACTTTTTCATTCCAGTATTCATATTTACAATATAACTTCCATACCCATTACAATGACTATATCACCTCATTTTATCATAAATATACTTCTTAAATCCAACACATTTAAATCGCTTAGTTTTCCATCTAAGTTATTTTTATTTCATTTATAAAATTTCTGTATTATTTATAATATTTTTATTTCTCATTATAATGTTTTCCATGGTTAATGTACTTCTTGGAGACAATGGTTCATCATATCTCCATCTTCTTCATATATAATTCACATATATTGTTTATGTCATTAAGCATTCATTGATATCATGGACATTAATCATCATTAATTTATAAGTTTCTATAGTAAAATTAAAAAATATTACATTGTTACATGTTCCACTCAATTGAATTATTGAATATAATTATGCTCTAATTTAAATTAGAAAATATTTATTTTAATATGAAATATATAATTTTATGGAAATAATTTAAATATAAAAACTCTAGAACTTTTAATCATTCTTCATGATTTGGATTGATGTGTATTGTTTTGATACAAGTGTATTCCATTTTAGCATGAAACCTTACACAAGATCTATATACCTCAATATCCAATAATACTGCCTTTAAAATTTAACATGGTGGCATGGTGGTGGGACATTTTTTGGATTTATTCTTTTTTATTTTTTACCATGACTTCCCGTATTATATTGATAGTGGACCCACCATAATTCCACTTTACCTCCAAGTGCATCTCCAAATTCCCTAATACATTAAAAAATTAACAACTTGTCCTCATATGTGTATATAGAAATATTTATCTAGAATTTAGAATTAATTAATATTGTTTACATTGGTTGACAGAAAATCATAAACACAATTTGCAATCCTTGGTTGTTACAATAATAAATGATAATGTATATCATGAGGATAACCAGGGGAATTCATGTTTTCTCAATGTAAAATAAGAGTAAATTTTATGAAATAAATGATTACATCATATACATTAACAAATAATATATAATATTATAAAATATAAGGTCTCCAATGATGTCACGGTCTTAAAAATAAAACGTTAAAAGTTTTATGATTCGTGAATATATGAGAAAATGGTGACAAATTTGTAGTGGACCAAGAAAAAAGGCATGAAATTTTCATAATTTTATGACAATGATTTTTTATAGTTCCATGAATCGAAAGGAAAAAATTTGAATTATAATTTATATTTTTTTATTAGATATTATAGTTTAATAGATTTTTTAATATAAAATTTCACAAAAAAATAAATAATGAGATACATTAATAATATTTTGTGGACTATAGAAAAAATTATAGAAGAATTATAGTGAATTTGTAATGGAAATGGTGTATAGTTTTATTCTACTCAAGCTGAATACAATTTAGAGAATCATGAAATCAAACATAAATATTCATCGGTGAACTCTCATAATAAAATATTTCCACAAAGAGAGGAAAAATTATAAATCATCTACATAAGAGGGATATTATACTCATTGGATAAAAATTTGAGTCAAGTGACTGATTTATGGAATTTATTTTATTTTAGTTTGAAATATCATTTATTGGGGTGATTTCTTATTATCTTGGTTTACAATTAACTCAAATGGGTAATTATACTTTTTCCCCTCAAACAAAACATTAAATTGTGTTGTTTAGAAAAAATATAATTTAATAGAGTAAGAATATATTCACACTAATCATTATTATAATAAAATTAGATAATGGAGTGAAAGGAAAATAATTGTATCTAATGATATATTTAAGTATAATAGATAATCTACTTTAAATAATAATGACCCAACTATACACATTTTATGAAACATTTTTCATTGATCATTGTTTTAATAATACTAAATAATATCATATCATGACCTGGAAGATATTTTAGTTATGTAAGGGATAAAATCAATATATTTTAATTCATATATCTAGTAAACATTAATATCATAAGGTATATATTATTTAATATTACTGTAGATATGTTTTTTATAGAGGTTTCATAGGTGGAAGAGATTTTTTCATCAGAGAAAAGTCTGTTTTATGACATTGATCATAGTAAAAATTCATCATCTGTATAAAGTCATCAACCCAACTTGTTTGGATAAAGAAATATTTGGAGGATCTTGTAGGAGAAGTGGATATGTAAATATTTATCCTATGGGTCAAGAAAAGTGTGATAGTTCATAACAAAAATATAGTCTAGTACTCTCAAAAAAATAATTTTTAGATTCAATAAAAATTTATAAAATAAAAAGTAAAGAAAGAAATTTTAAAATTTGATATCATAAGGAAAAATAAGCAGGGGTTCAAAATTTTCACACATTCATTTTCATGTGAAACATTTGGGAAGAATAACGTAAAATTACAGTTTATCCACCACCTTAAGCATATGTAAGAATGATACTCCCCTATCCCATTATGAATATAATATATTAACTGACTATTCATATTATCAATAGACTATATCCTTTAGATTAATTATCAAATATGAAGGTAGTGTAGGAAGTGATGGGTACAAAAACATTAATTATAAAGGTTGGTGCATGATATTTAAGAGTTTATAGAGTTTTATAAACTGAAAAAAATAGTTTAATATTTAAAAAATGCATATTAAGATTGAAATTTATTATAAGGATATAATATATGGTTATATTTTTTATTTTTTGAGTATTCTTATGAGTGTCTTAAATCACTATTATTTTATTTATAAATATGGACTCATGTAGATTTAGAGTTGATAGTTTTGATTTATATAACAATATGCATCTTTTGGATCGTATTTTTCTCTTTATGTATTCAAGAGAGGTTTCTAGAAAATCTAAATTGGGGATTTTTAAAATATCATTGGGTATCGGTGATGAATGATATGTTTATTGAAAACTAGAGAGAATAAAATATTTAAATGACTTTGATGCATGTCAAGGAAAATTATAATTTTGATTTAGGTTGAAAATTGTAGAGTGTGTTCCCTAAACCCAACTTAATATTATATTTTTTCATTTCCATAACATGTTTATAATTTGGATTATATACGTATTTTTTTATTACCATGATAGTGAAATAAATTATAAAAATTTATAGAAGTTTCATATTATAATGATTACCTAGATATATTAGGATATTAATATTAAACATATGTCTTATGATTAATCTATATAAATCTAATCGGATTCGAATGTTGTCTAAATATCAAGTGTTGAGTGCTCCTAATAATTGAGACTTCAATTCAATATTTTCACATTTTTTATCTCATTTCTAACATATCGTGGGGATAGACGCACCAATAGTAACACCACATGTTCAATGTGTCATTGATTTTTTCCTATCAAGGAGCATGTGTATTGGTATATTAACATGAGATCATTTTTAATTTGTTTCATGAATCACATAACTTTTTTCATGATGAAAACCATTATAGATTATTTTTATGGTGTGGAATATTGCATCATATGTGACATGAATGGCATGTCATTGGTGGAATGATCAAGATATGATTTTTCCCTTCTGCATATTAGAAGAAGATATCCTTGGAATTCTTTATTTTATGGTGGTTCCAACATTAACTATATGGTCATGGAAGATGTGGTAAACTCAATCTAGAAATGTTAAAAATGATATATCATGTATAAAAGGATGATTATTGAAGGTTTATATCCTACTTTATTAGATATCAATTAGAAAAAGAGATTATATTACATGTAACATATTTGATGAAGGGTGTTCATTATAATGGATTAACATTTAGAGTTATGGATTCTCTTGTCCCTCTATATTGTGTTATTGAGGTATTGAAGGTGTTGGGATTGATTTTGTACATATACAGTGAAAGAGATGTTATGTTTTAGCTAATAATTTTAATGAAACATAAATAATTTCATAAAAAGTTATTAACTTTCCATGACTTATTTCAAAGTGTTCTGTATGAAGAGGTGTAACCTCAATCCATTATGATCTAATCATTGTATCATTTTTTTGTTTTTTAAACTTGATGAGAAAAGTTTTTCATTAATTCCCCATGATGTGACACACACAAGTGGGTTATTCACAGCCACTAAATGTGGTGAATTTCTTATTAAAATTACTAATTATAAAGTGAATATTCCCATCACTAGTTAGTGTATTTGATACATAAATTAAACAATATTCTAAAAAATATAAATAGATACAAAATGGGTATAACACAAGTTCTTTTAAAAGTTATACACACTCTTGTTATCAAGTGGATAAGCATTGGTTTTTAATGGTTATGATCCAACTATCCACATTATTATTTTATATTAAATAATAATATAGATTTGGAATAGGAATATAATTTAGGACTCCAAGTTAAAGAATGATATAAATGATCTTAAATAACTTAATCAGTCTTTAACTTCTCTTATCAAGTGCCACAATATTTGGGTCAACTATTCATAGTTGTTAATCTAATCAATCTCATCAAAATATCTATTTATGAACTCTATTTAAATGTATGGTTATCTATTTTAACTTATTTGTCTAATTCCTAAATAAAATACATTCTTTATTTATAATCATAACTTCGCCATATAATTATTTATTTAACCATGGCATGGTCTATCTTATCTTGGGTTGATCCAAAATCTATATTCAAATATCTCTTTATCTCCCTATTTTATGGTGAATATTTTTCTCCCTTGAACCAATCATTTATTGTCACCATGGTATAGTGAAACTAAGATTTCCATATATCTCCTCAAATCGGTACTAAAATTGAAAAAATATCTAGAGGCTTCCACCAATATCATGGAATATATAGATTTTTACTTTTAATGGGCCATATACTGTACCCATTTTTTCTATTAATCCTAATGATAAAGATTTAAATCCTTCCATTGACTCCCCTGGACCAAAGTCATCCTTAACCTAAGAATTTCCACCTTTAACCATAGAAAAATAAAGATCCACATACTCATTTTATGCCTCTCCATGGCCTTCCAAAAATCAATAATGTTACCATGTCCTGTAAAATGGTAGCTTATCCTTAGTTTTTTCATATTTTATTTTTGAACATACACTATGATGTGTTTTGGGCTACATCATGGAATAATCTATAAATCCTCATAATTACATAATTTTTTTACAACTAGATCATATTTAATTACCCTATTATTCATCCATGAGAATGTTTTCAATACATACAACACGAAATCATCATCACAACTCATTAATAAATTCCCTCAGGAAATAATTATTTTTGTGAACTAAATATGAATTTTAATTAAACACTGTATTGTGGGATTGAATGATGTTTCTTCAAGTTCTATGACTCATTTTATGATGTTCAATAATATATTAACCATGTGTCAATTAATATCAAATCATTTATCCATATTATCAATTCACTTAATGAGTACTCTTCAATCTCCCCAATCAATATGAGAACTTCAATATACCCCTTTTTACTTGTTGTAAACATGTGAATAACATATAATATTTTCGTTAAGATTCAGCCCCTAACACCTCGTGTCTCCACCTAAAAAACACTATTTCTTTTCTCATTTAATCATAACCTATAAGAAGAATAGATTCTCTCCCACTTTATAAGAATATGATCCACGATATTCTTTCAATTTTTTAAGAAATTAAAAGGAATTAAATTGGTAATATAAATCTGAAAATTTATTATAATTTTAGGGGAAAATTCACTCCCAACTACCCTCATAAATGCTCAAAAGGAATCAATAATAATAGGATTTATCAAGGTATATACAACTAATTCATTTATTGATAATATTTCAATGAAAATTAAATGAATTCCAAATTTTACTTGATGAAATTTTATTTGAAATCTATATAAATTATCCTTGACAATTTTATCATATTCAACGAAACTTTTATTAAACATCTATTATCGCATCCAAACACCATTGGGTATCAAACATAATATTACATATCCTCAAGTTATGATGTAATACACATCAATTTTTTTATGTTTTATGGAGGAAAAACATATTATTATTATTTTATTTTTTAATTTGAATGGATTTTTCTTCTTAGAGTTATAATTAATGTACTTTCTTCTTATAATGATTTCTACTCTACAAGTTAACTTCTGAAAACCATTGTTACCATAAAAATCCTCACTATAATAAAACAAATGAGTAATATTATGAATATTTTTCATTTAATAAACTATAATTAATATTCTCTATTATATATCATAATATTTTTTCAGTACTACAATATGTGAATCCTTATGATATACTGGGAATCATCCATACAATGTCATAAAAAATATGATGTTTAGTATTCATTTTTTCTTATAAATCATACTTCCACTTATCTATTGGAAGTCCTTTTTATAAAAAATTAATCCTTGTTCACATAAAGATAAATTGGTCTTATATTTTATAGGAGTATATTTGTCTTTTGATTCATCTATTTTTGACATCTTCAAAAATAGAAAAGAAAACAATTCCTGTAAAATAAAAAAAATAACTTATTGTGCTCCTGAATTTCAATGATAAAAAGTATATAATCTCATAAATCATTGATATTTGAAATTATTTTATCATTTGGGTAAAAATACCATATAAAATTTCCATTTGTTTATAGTAAAAATAATGTCATCAATATACAAAATCACAATTAGTCAATGTTGTTCATCTCCTTTGATATAGATATTTTTATCCACCGTGACTTTTTCGAAATTAATACACTCTAGGTTGTTGTATACATTTTAATAATATTATCAGGGCACATATTTGATCCCATATAGTGTATTTTTTGATTAAAACTTTAGAAAGATCACCATCGAGGATAAAACCATCCATTTATTCAATTTAAACCTCTTCCCCGTGATCACTATTCAAGAATGATAATTTCACATTCATTTAACACAATTGTTAGTTAGTTTTTTCACATATCATAAGAAAGATCCATATATTATCAATATTTTTTATAGAATAAAATGTTTAATTAATGTATTTACCCTTATTTTTAGAGTATCCCTTTCATACAATATTATACTTTCTCTAAGCTTCTAATTCGTTCTTATTGATCATTTTCTAAAGACCACTACGTTCTGATCTCAATATTTTCTTTGGGGAATGAAAAAAATTCCAAAGTTTCATTATTTAAAATTTTATTTAGTAATTCATTCATCACTACAATAAAATCCACATGTTACAGTGCTTCATCAATAATTTTCAGAAATACTTTCGAAAGGCAACTTGTTTGATTGGAATTTCAAAAACATCTCTTGGTTTGAACACCCATGATACTATCTCCAAGTATGTTTTTATAATACAAATTATTTCTATGTAATGAATACTAAGTTACTCCTTGATATGGATTTCATTATTACTATAAATTTTATAACCATCATGATAATTTGGAAAATCTATTGTTGTTGTTGAATCAATCTCGTGTTGCACAACTCCGTATCCTTCCACTTATTCAATATCATGATCAATGGGAGATGATTGTTGTGAAATATTTTTATTTTCCAAGACAATCACTTCAAATGTTTCAATGATCCTCTTCATATTTTTATGGTTTCACTAAAACCTTAATCCATCATGCATATCCATGAAAAATTAACTCATCATATATCTCATCAAATTTTTCCTAATAACATCCTTTGATTTATATATAACATCATCTTCTAAATACTATTATGATTATTCTGTTTTTATTCTCCCCAAACCATATCTAATAATTACGTTTCATTGATTTTGTTTTCAAATTGTCATTGATTAAACATATAGATTGTTATAGTGGTATATTGAATTTAAAATAATTTTTGAGTTTCATGAAACAATATAATTGTTCTCCTCATGTCCACTAAAGTATAGTCCTTTTTTTAGATACTCCATTTTATTGGGGTGTGTATTAATAACATATAGATGTTTTATTTTATTATTATTAATATATTCCTTATTCCTTTCATTTTTTAATTCAATATTTTTTTAGATCAAAATCATTTTATAGTAAATCTTATTTTATTTTTAAAACACCACTAAAAGTGATTAACTCTATCATAATATTTAGATTTTATCAATAAAAAATAAACATAATTCATATGATTAGATTTATTAAAAACTTTATGTAATACTTATTTTTGTTGTTTGATTTCATGATCATTTGACCACACACGTCTAAGTGTATTGATTCACTAGATTTTTTTGTTTTTTTCTCCACATTGTTGAAACTGTTATTCATAAATTTTTCATTATAACACACATCCCAAGTGTTGATTATTTCATTAATAAACATGTATATAGTCTTTATATCTTTCTATTTTATAATCTTATCCATATTATATTGACTCAAATTGCTATTTATTTTAAATAAAATATCATTATCTTATTTTATTCTTATATAGTAACTATTTTATTCCTTAAAAATCCTAAATAAATTCCCACTTGTTTATTATCCCATCATGGTAATTTTGTTATTTCACATTAGTTATTACAAATACATTCTTATAAAGTATCACTTAATTACTATTATACAAAATTTGAGGAACACTCTACATATTTTTCTTTGACCCTTAAACAATGATAATATCATTAGATTAAAAAATCATCTCAAAAATATTTGTGTTTCCAACTCCATCCATATTTATTGATCTATAATTTCAGAAATTGAATATTAGACCATTATAACTTTGCATATATTTTAATATTGGTTTTTTATTGGTCATGTATTAAGAGGAGTAGTTATCAATTATCAATGGACTTCCACCTTTAACTACATTTCAATCCACTTGAACAATTTTGGATAGTTATTGATTGTTACTTCACATAAAAGATTTAGACATTTCATTCCTCTTATATTTCTCTACTAGTATTGTGAGTCACTTATTGGGGGTTTGATTGAGTTGATCACATCTATCATAATATTCCTCAAAATAATAAAAACTGTTTTACAATTTGACCTTCTCTGTTATTATTTTTCATGGATCGGTTTATGGAACTTTATCTTGACTCACTCTTTATTTATGGACTCTCTTTAATTAGAAGAGTGAAATGTTATACTAGAACAGATAATATTTTTTCCCATACACTTCATTTAACCAACATCTTCTTTAAAAAAATCTCTTTGATTGTATAATTAGTTCATAAAAATATGCTCATTTATTTTTCTTTATATTTTAAATTTGTTAATTTTTAACCACTACCACATTCATAGGAGTATTTCTGTTTATATTTTATTTAAAAATAAGAAAATTCATAACCACTTTATTCTTTCACACTTAAATTTTCATGTGACTTTCATAACCATCATTATAAGGTTTAATATATGTTTCCTTCTTGTAAGATTATCTAATCACTTTTCCTCCTTTTTTTGTAGTTTCCACATTTTTAAACACATGAATGAGTGTCTAACAGAATATTTCATGGAATCACTGGACAATATTCGTGCTTATCATAACTCAAAACACCCTTATAAACTATTTTATTTTACTCATTAACTTAATTTTTAAATTCATGGTGATTCAATTATTTCAATTAATGTTCATTAAAAACAAAATTTAACTCAATAGCATGTACCTCTTCATTCATGGAAATTATGTTTTTTTGTATTGATATCAAGATTCTTGTATCATTCTTGAATGATTAATTTAATTTCCATTATATTCAATCTAATATAAATTTTCATATCAACAATGTCTTTGGAATTTGATTCAACAAGAGATATCAAGAATGAATTATTCTCAATCTTCAAAAACATCATTTCTTTCTCAATATTCATATTTTATTTCAAAAAAACCAAGATATCCATACCCTATTAAAACCTATATGGTTCCTCCTCATTATTTATCTTGGACTTACAATAACCCTATTCTTCTAAATAAGAGGGTTTATTAGTCAAATTTCATTTTTCCATAAATTCATGAAGTTTTTCATTCTTCTAGTTATCTTCCACTATTTCACTATCCTCATCACAAAATATAGAATTAATTTTGAGAGAAAATTATGTATCATTGGTCTATTACCCCTTCCATTACCTTTAAATTAAATTAATATATTATGATCACTTTCCAATTAAATGTCCCAACATGATTTTGTTGTAAAACTACGTGGGGATGAATTAGTGTTAACCAATTTTAACAAATAATTTACTCATTTAATTTACACTATTAGTATTCAAAAATATATACCTATTAATATGTATCTAAATACTCATGTGTTCCAATCACTCACACACACTCCAAATAAATAGTAGTAAAAAGGAAAAGTGGGCAGCATGAAATATTTTTACAAGGTTCATCCCCAATGTGAATGACTATGTATTTGTTGCATTTAGGTTCAATTTGATACATATGTATTTTACTAATATTATAAAGTTAATACAATAGATTAATGGGTGATAATTAAAAACAAAAATATTTCCCTTATGGATTCATCATCCCACTATATATTTATATTTGATTGCTTTAGCTAAAATATGTTCTTCCCAATAAACAACTAAACAAGATATTCTTTGTAATGGACCGACCCAAGCCACCCAAACGGCTCCCAAGAGGAGGTCACTAAAAGGCATCATGGATGCCTCCCTATATAAAAGAGGATTCCAATTATCAGTGATGGAATAAAATGTTCATGGGGGATACTATGTCCTCCAAATTGAGTCTTGAAGTCATGCCTAAATCTATTAAAAATTCAGCATGAACTATACGTATAGTAGAAATACCACAAACGGGTATGAATAAAATGGGTGAATAGTGGGCCCTTTAAATATTAAACATATTTCGTAAATTTATATGATACATCAACCATGAATATAGTATATATAATAGATTAGTACAGGCACCATATACAATAAAATATACATTTCTTAGTACTTGTATATTATAAATGAATATAAATACATTGGGGTCTCACCCCATTGTTATACCATCCTTCCATTTCCATGGAATCCAAAAAGTTCTATCATTTACCATGATCCAAGCTCCATCTATTACTTATACACTGAAAAAAAAACATGAATGTCTACCCCTATACACCAGAACCTACATCATGTATGTAGATATGGGGTGAGTCCAATGACAATGTAAGAATCCTTAGTGCCTCAACCAAACTATGTACTTTTATGATCAACATGATGTGTGTGAAATAAAAATATAGAGTGTAGTTGCAACCATGTAGCACCCCCATCCATAATTATAAGACATGTTCACATAAAATAATATCTTCTTTAAAACAATGTTTGAATCCACCTTGTACCATAACCCATACAGTATCTACTTCGGCATCATTCCAGAATCTTTGTTAGACCATAATTCATACAATAACTTCCTCAAATATCTTATTGTATGGATTTATATTAGGAACCTATAAGTGTGTCTATCCCATGTCATGTGCTTACAACTCAGCTCACAACCTTGTTGTGTACCCTGACACATCCCAACATACTCAGGGAGGTCTATCAAGTCACCATGACCCATCCCTAAAATGTTTGGGGAGGTCAATCAGTCACACCCTACAATCCTTATAGGTTCTAGGTAGGTTATATCAATCACACCATCACATCGCTACAGAACATGGAGAGGCCATCATCGATCACATCGTCCCATCCCCACAAGCTATGGGGAGGCTACATCCAAGAACAAAAATTGATCCTTGCAGGTTCTAGGGAGGACATTACTAATAACACCAACCCATCACTCATCAAGTACCCTAAACCATCCCTATGCACTCAGGGAGTTCACATCAATAAAAAGGTCAGTATATAAATATAAATGAAAACATTTTTGAAACCTATATCACATCTCACAAACTCAATATTAGGGAACTAGTCCCTTGGTTCATTGTACCACAATTAAGTATTTGCACAGGTCCCTTGGACTCATCCCAACCCTATAGGGGTCATTCAAATCTAATAAGATCAACCCTCTACTTTGACAATGTGGTTAGTCAAAACATAGAACACATGAAACTATCATGTATTTATTCAAATGAAGAACACAAAAATAAATAAAAAATTAAACAAGGGACTCAAATTATATCAAGTCCCCTACCTCAAACTAAATCTATGTTCCTTCACATCACAACCTTGCAGTTCACTACCCAAGCTCATCAAAGCACCACCTTTATTCGTAAGGTATGAAGGTCTATAAAATCCATATGAGTTCAATTTCAACCTTTAACAAGTTAATGAAAACCTACCACAACCACCACCATCATCTAATTAATTATTTAATTAATTAAAACAAACAACTACAATTTATATAATAGGTTCCCAACTCACTGGGTAGTCTACCATTTTTAGAATCATGAGATTCAAGGTGTGTTATACTCCCAAAAAAACCCTGATCATATTCCAAAAAAATACCAAATTTTTCTACCCAAAATGACTTCCAATTTAAATTGATTTCATTTTCAACCATTTGAAAACTCATCGGCAAATATTCCTTGAAACAAATGATGATTAGTGGATTTATTTTGGTATTTTAGGATTCTCCCTATGAGCTGCAACAAAATAACCTTATGGAGCAATTATTTCTAGATTCTTTGTTAAAATAGTTCCTTCAAAACCAAGAAAAAGAAAAAAAATAGTTAATAATGTAGGAATAGATCATGAAGGATTAATAAGTATATCTTACCTTGAAATTACATGTTTAGTCCCTCTACAATCACCCTTGCAAATGGAATTACAAGGGAGGGTAAGGGGGATCCAAGATGGGTTATCTCCCTTTTATTTGTCTAGATATGGGATAAGAAACCTGTTGGGGATCTAAATAAGAACCCACCAAAAGACCCAAAGGTTCCTTGTATTAATAGGGGAACACAAACCCAATTATATGGTCAATGGGGCTAATCAACGATATGGTGGGTTATGTTTATTTTCCCAGCACACCAATTGGGTAGTGGCTCCATCATTTTTCAACAAGCACTCTGACCACTTCTCAAACTATTCTTAAGACCCTATAAACCCCTTAATTAATAATTTCAAGTATAACACCACATCATATATTTTTTTTAAATGATTTAAATTCCTTTAAAAATACCAATTCTCCGAACAATACCTCCGTGAAATGAGAAGTTTAAATTCCCTAGAAAATTCCCTAATTATAACAATGTGGGTCATTAAAAAATTTCTAAAATAATTATTCCTTCCATAAATAAAACATGGTAAAGCTCAATCCATGTCTGTTATCCTAAAAAATTCATCAATTTATTAATAACTTAACAAATTTTATTTATAAATACCACCACACTTCCATTGTGAAACTCCAAACACTATGCTCAGCTACACCAGGTCCTTTCTAAAATGCTCGGTTCAATTCATGAACCTAGTCAACCAAAAATAAAATGATGGCTCTTCTGTCAATTAAAAAAACATGTCTAGTTTTACCTAGAATCAATGTTTATACCCTCTCTAATTAACATTCATTAAACCCTTAGTCTCACCCACCAATACATTACCAATACCTTCTAATCTTGATAAAAAACTCTAAAGGCTTCTTGTGACCATCCCAATATGTGCACTAATTTCTAAACCAAAAATATAGTTCTATATCCAGATTAAAATCTATAATTATGAATAAAACCATTATGTTATACTGAGAGAATAGACAAACCATCTATCTGAATTCTACTCGGATCACCTCAAATCCTCACTGGCCCGAGGAAAATGCTCAGACCCCACCTAATACTAAATTTTTGTATAAACTAGAAATTCACTAAAGAAACTATTTAAATCAACCTATTTTATCCACTAGTACCAAAATCTCACATTGATCATCCATCGATTGAACTCATAGACCTAATATCCCCATCACAAGAGGGTTGCATCATCAGGATCGACATACTACACCCCACCATAAGAGAATCCTTATAGTCTCATCACTAAGCTATTTTATTTTTTATTTTCAAGCCCTTATTCTATTCATCACAAAATATTAAGGCTAAAATGGATTGAAACCACTTTCCCCTGAGTTTCACAGCAGGGGTAATTCATCACCTACCCCCATATCATGGGAACACCGTCAATGATTCCCACAGAAAGTCCCAAAAATAACAAGGGACACACCTTAAAAAACTAATGGAATACTCTATTCCATATAGATCTTCCCTTACCACTTTTAGAGATTTATCTTAGATGGGAATCATTGTAAAAAAATGTGTGTGTTTCTACCCAAGCCAAACTCCGGAATTAGCTACATCAATCCTCGATGTTCCCATAGAGGTTCAAAACTTATATTTTCCATATCAACACGTTCAATACTATTATTATCTCATTCCACTAATAGAACACCATGATCCTAAATCAAATCCCCAAGATGCATGATCATGATCCCCTCATTGAACCCAAGTCATTCTATACCCACTATGAAAAAATTCTAATTTAGCGGCTATTTTTTATCTAGCGACGGTTTAAACTCCCTATAGATGGTTTTACAATGGTTTCAAAAAACCACCACTAAAATTGGTGTCACTATTCAAGATGTGGAAGTTCCTTCCATTTAACATCATTTTCTAGAATGTGTTATTGAACTTGTATTTTGCAGTGGTTTTTTTAGTTTTAGCAGCAGCTTTCACTTCAAAAATAATTGAGATCTAGTGGTGGTTTTGAAACCACTGCTAAATTATTAACTTTTAATAAAAAAACTACCACTAATAGAGATAAAATCACTACTAATTAAAATTTTGTCACATTTAGTATCAATTTTAACCACTTCCCTAAAAATATCATAATATAATGGAAGTTTAAACCACCACAAAAAAACAAATATCTTGAGGTCGTTTGAACTGCCACTATATCATGAATTAAAAAAAAGATATAGGTTCTATAGCCTCTGAACCTATAGCCAACAAAACGCAATAGTAACAGTGAAAAATTTACCAGATAATCAAATATAGCCTTAAAGTAAAAGGAAAACAACACATGTTAAAACTCTATAATAAGCATAAACAGATTCTCACTAAAACATAAATAATTGACACATTAATCAAGGAAAACAAAACATTGAAAGAAATAATACATTTCTCAATACATAGAAATATTTAAACAAGACTCAACACATTAAAATAATAAATAATACATAAAAACATTGAAATAATTAACACATTGAAAGAATCAATAATACATTTCTCAATACATTGAAAGAATCAATACATTTCTCACTGAAAGTACATTGATTTTTTAAACTATTACAAAACACATTTCCACAGAGAATATAAATTTAAAACAATTAAAACTAGATTTAAAGAATCAATGTACTTCCATTAAAACGAGGATTCACATGCTAAAACTAAATCCAACAAAATTTCAAATAAGATAAATTAATTTAATAATAGTAAAATAATTCTCAATATGAAACAATCCATCTGAAATACCATTTTCATTAAAAGTATCATTAATGATTCATAACCAATAATAAATTCATAGAAAAAAGATAAATCACCCAAAATATCCATAAATGATCTAAACTTCCACAAGAATGAATTAAAACAGACATGGGTTCATACAATGGGTAAATACATTATGAAATCCTAGGACTTCCAATACAGATCCCAAACCTTTATGAGATCATGAAAAATAATATAGATTCCTCTATGTGCCTAGATAAACAAGAATCTACCTAGTTAGAGTTACTCAATTACATCTTCATGGATTATCCAAAACCAACAAGAGAGAGTTTAAAAATAGGGTCCATGCAAAAATAGGTCACAAAAAACCTCAGAAAAGGAATATTTACCAACACATCAAGATCGAGCTCTAACTAAGAAGGTGAAAAAAGAGGATACTAATTTAACATAGGGTATGATAGATAGGGTTTATCAAATTTTTTTATAGGCTTCAGATATCATTGTATGGATAAGTGATATAGGAGAATATCTTGGTGAGAGATAACATAGAATGATCCTTAGTCAGTAGGATTGGGTCATGATGTGAGGTTTGGAAAAGGGTATAGACATTCCTATAATGGTTGGGGTTAGATAGAGATTATAGTCTTAGAGAAAACCATGGGATTTTGTGTCATGAATTGAGCTATAAGGACCCTACCTAGGACACCAATAAGCTGAGAGTGACACAACATGTTCACCCCAAATAGTTGAATGGGTAATGATAAGCACTAAGTAAGGATATCATTTAAGATGGAGGCTTTATCCTATTGTATGTGAACACACACACACACACTCAACTCCATGAAATACTGTATAGGTACAATAAAATAAAACCTCTTGATGTAAAAAATTCATGTAGTAAACTCTAGTAAATACATTAGAATGAGAAAGATAAATGTCCAAGAAAGGAAAAGGGTAAAATACATGCCTAACCATGAAGAAAGAAAGTAGGATCCAATCTAAAAACAACTAAATGCTAAAAGAAGAGGATTTACCAACTAAATATCTCTATGTTTTACTACCAAACATGAGCATTTTCACTATTTACTTCAATGTTCCATAGATAATAGGTCCACTAAGGACACCATCTACTAGTTGTCTATATAATAAAAAAACTCTGCACACAATGCCCATATAGGTGTGAGTATAAACATACATAGTAAGGCGCCATGGAAAAAAAGTGGGAAACAGTAAAATATAATTTTCTGATCAACCTATATGTAAAAGAGAAACAAGAAACGATACATCATATATGATCATAAATAAATTTTACTCTTCAGAGCTAGTTGAAACAATGAATGTAGACACATGGTTATACAACACATACATAGGGCACACGTTGTCCCAATCCCATCAAAAATATAAGAAAAAGATAAAGAAATACCCACATTGGATGTATTAATACAAGAAAAAAACCTCTCCACTAATCATTTCCCAATGATGAACTCTGCTCGTCACCCTCTCTATCTCCATCTCTACTTCCTGCTACCATCACCTATAAAATAATTATATTGGAAATCAAACAATGTTTTATATTTATATTTAAAATTAAATTCAATAACAGTTTGGGATAAAAATGATTTTGAATTTCTTTGATTTACCTTCTCACCACCACTCATCACTTCAAATCTTTGGTTTCCTGCCAAAGACCTCAAATGGAAATAGTCCCAAACCCATCTCACACACTCGGCCAGGATGCTCCTTCCTAAGAACTTTACCAACTGGGTCATCCTGGGAGACTAAGTAAGACTGTGTGTGATTGAAATCCCAGATTTTGTTAATTTTTACTTATAAATCAAATATCATTCATATTATAAGAAATATAAATTAACCTAGTGGAAAATGATAATAAGTCATTACAATGAAAATGGAATCTGTACCCCAACTTATTTGGTAGGATCATTAACAAAACTCCCATCATATTTTTTATGAACATTAAAACACGCTTCTATTTGCGATTCTTGGGGGCCCAAACTCTGTGAATACATTAAAAAAATATAAATCAATATTTTAATATATTAAATAGATAACATTATCTAATAAATATTTAAACTAATGAAAATATTACCAGCGTTGATTGGATTCTATAAAAACTCTTCGCCCTAGAAGTGTGAGTATAATGCTTCCACCTTTGCATACCATCCATTTAATCAAATAAAATTACGGTCAGAACATATATTTCAAAAAATTCATGCAGAAAAAATAGAAATAATAATAGATACATAGTACTAAAAACAAAATATACATAATAATGATAATGAATGACTCATAGATGACATAAGTGGTTGATAAATGAATGGATTATTGAACATAAAGTCATTTTATCCATCAATAATGTCATTTTCCTGATCCATCATTAATTAATCTACTTTATCCTCTCTTGAAAGACTAATATTTTCAATATCATGATTGGAAAATAAGTCTGCTTCTTATAGTTGATGGGATTCAATATCAGTGCTCAAATCATCCACTTCATCACCCATATCATGAAAGTATCATTATTTTACGTGAGAAACTACACTCCACCCTTCATCCATGACATCTTTCACATAATATATCATTTTTTATTGTGATGATAAGATATATGGATCATGTAGTTCATGTTCACCAACATCTGTCAAGCGAGAGGATTTCACAGAAGTAAATTGAAAAGAATATATTTTATCACCCCTGATAATATCCATCCAATTGAATTTGAATAAAACAACTAATAAATTTCAATGGTTATTTAATAAGATAATATCTGTCAAATTTCTATAGTATTCCACTTCATCAAATGTAAATATTACACTATTCTGTGTTTTCAAATCCTCTTCCCGATCAACTGTATAGAATCTAAATTCATTCACGTTGTAAGCATTGAACATTCAAGCTTGTTTTAGAGGACCTCAAGCAAGAAACTAAAAATATTATGACAACTCAGCTTGAGTATCAATATCCGTGATCTAAAAAAATTAATATACATTATTAGAATTAAAAAATATATGTATCAACCTAATATCCATATTGATTGAAATATTTATGAACTTACATGTCGTGAAAACAATTCAACAAGATCTTTATTAACATCTTTGGTTATATCTTTCTCATTTTGTGTTCATCCTCTCATTACTCTCTTTGTTTGTATCCTCAAATATTCAATAAATGGATTTAAAATTTCACTATTCAGCAGCATATATATATGTGCTCATAATAATTCCATTTATGTTAGTGTAATATTTGAGCTCCTCCAAACTGATTGGCCAATAGCAGGAAATATTTTTGATTTCCCATGTATTTCATTTTGATTCATTAAGTTGTCAACATGTCCAACTTGACTAAATCTTGTCTCAATATAATCCAAGAATCTATAATAAAATTTAATACCCTCCTCTAGTTGAGCTTTATTTTTCACATATGATTTCAAATTCCCAAGATATCTATGAAATAAAATAAAAAAACATAATTTTATATTTAATGACTTTTTTCGAATTATTTACTGAAATTAAAAACATATAAATAAAGTAACTTTCAATTGGATATATTCATCGATAATAAATAGGGCCTCCTAATTTAGCTACCTCAACCAAATGCACAGTTAAATGCATCACGAAAATAAAAAATATGGAGGAAAGATCATATCAAATACAGAGTGTCAATACAAAGCCCCCTTGAATGTTTTCAATATGAAATGGATATAGAGTTTTCTCACATAGTTGTCTGAAAAATGTTCAAAATTGGAGTACAATAGCAATAACCTTTTCAGATAATAATGTATGCAATGCCAATGGAAGTAACCACTATAACAAAAAATGTGAATCATGACTTTTCAATCCATGTAACCTATGATGATTTAAGTCAACAAACTTTGAGATCATAGTTGAATACCCACCAGATACCTTCACATGTTTTAAAATTATAAGGAATGTATATTGATCCCTATTTATCATTGCAAAAAAATGAGAGCATACTTTCAATTCTCATATAGCCAGAGATCATGTTTTATGTTCATTGTTTGTAATTTTTTTCGAGCATTGAGATGATCCTTTGACTTACCATGCTCATTAAGAAATTTAAAGATCAAATTTTCACAAACATCCTTCTCAATAGGCCTCATATAAATATTAATCTACAACAAATTATGTTCCCAATACAGAAGTTTGAAGAATATAATTTTTATTCCATTTTTGTGTTCCGATTTCACTTGAAACTGCACTTCGAACTCATTTCTCGCTATCATTGAAATGATTCATCTTCCCCAATTATATTTCAACATTTCCAATTAGTGAAAATATTTTAGAACATGTTAAAAAACTAGAGGTGGTCTATGATCAATGAAACCTTTGAATTTTGACTTCTCTAGCTGAAATCTGTGAGATGCATCGAGATATCTTCTATGACACAAGAAGCACCATTTTTTACTATGATGTATCCCTTGGGTCTCAAAACCAATGTTATAAATAGGAAAAGAAAAAACTAGGTAAGTGTTCCAACCAGATAAATTCCCATGTCCAAGAAAGTCACGAATATTCCACATTAGAGTAGCTTTCATTTTGAACATTCTTCTAGAAGATGCATCATATGACTCAACATCGTTGCTCTATAACTCTAGTAATTCTTCAATTAAAGGCTGGAAGTATACATCAATATCATTTCCAAGAATGTTTTTTCTATGAATAATCATTTAAATAATAAATGACGTTTATTTCATAAACATCTACAGAGGTAGATTATAAGGGATCAAATCAACCAGCCAAATGATACAACAGGTACTCAAAGTCCCAAATGGTATGAATCCATTGACAGATAATCCCAATAAAACATTATTTGGATTAGATGAGAAATCTAGTTATAATGAATCAAATTTATCAATGATTGTGAATATCCTGGATGTTGCATTAATGCATCATTGTAATTATCTATAGAATTCTACTTCAGGTGTTCGGAGGTTTTCGATGACATGAATAATCTTTTCAATCAAGGATTTAATGGAATGTAAGGAAAAACCATTGCAGGTGTGTTCATTTTATTCTTCTTCAAGGTAGTATATTGATTCTGACTTCTATAATCACCCATAGACTTTCTACTAGATGAAGAAGTTTTTTTGAAATCATGTTTTCTTGAATCATCTCCCCAATAAAGCATACAATAATTGGTATACGCTTGAATTTTTCAATAATTCAGAAAAATCTTATTATCAAATTTATTCATAGCATTAATATACATAGGGATATTTTCTTCAAAAATTGCATCACAAAATATTTCTAATATCCTGGACATTGCATTATTTTTAATTCAACATAGGTAATTGATATGGTACAACTTTATCAGAAAATAATGTTTTGAATATTTCAAATATCCACTATACAGCTCTTGGTTTCCATTATCAACTAAATCATTAAACACATCTATCTTCTTGTTGAAGTATTCTCTTACATAAGTCTCCACAAAATAAAGAGTAGGTTCCAATGATATGTTAAAATCTTGATCTGGTTGTCCTATGGTCTCAAAAAACATCACCTGTCATGTTGATATTTTTTGCACCCTCAATTGGTTGTTCTGATATGTTTTGATGTTGGTGTTGGTTTCTTGTAATGTAAAATGCATAATTTATAAGTTTTCTCATTTCATTGTCCATTATTGACGATGTTGTGAGCTCATACTGTGGATTAACATCAGTGTTCAACCTTTCTGTAATTTTTTATTGTCCATGCCAAATCCAACACAAATATTGAGTAGGGAATTTCTTCAATATCAAGTTTTCATAAGCTTTATCTCTCTTCAGACATATTCTACATTTACTTTTAGTACATGGACATCATATTCTCCCATCAATAGATTTATAGTAAATTTCAAGATCTCACAAGTCCTCCAAACCCTTAGTATACAGAGTTGTGTTCCTTGGTAATGTGATCTATCTATTACCCATATATATCACAATGTTCCTACACATTATTAAAAAAAATTAAACCGGAATAACATTACTAAATAGTAAAAGTGATTAATATATACTAGTTTTAAAAATATAAATATATTAAATAAGGTTTCCTATTTAAATACACAAATGATAAAGAATCAATTTTGATGACTCCATAAGTTCAATAACTAAATAATAAATAATTATATTGTGAAGGGGTCAATCATGTATCATAAATTCCATGAGTTTAAAAACATTTGAACTCTATATATGTTTATTTTTCATTTTAAACAACTCAATCTGATTTTAAAATTCCAATTAAATTCATTAACGTATATGTCTTGAAAGTAATATATACCAAATATGGTACGTGATCATGGGGCTCATTCTAGTGATATAGGAGATGAAATTTTAACATAACAACTTCTTTGAAAACATTATATTCCATAAAAAACTCAATCACTGTAGATAAATGAAATAACTATAATCCCACACCCATGGTAACTAGGACTTACCATCAAAAAGGTTTTCATGACTCACCTATATATGGTCTATCGTAGGATTCAATAAAGTCTTCATTTCCCCTATTCCATCTTCCTAATTTATAAAATGAAATAAATTTAATGATGTAACATTTTAATTCCCCATTCAAGAATCATCATATGGGATGAGGTTAGACATACGTCAAGCATTCCAACACATATGAAAGTGGCTAAAAAATTGTTGCAAGTTACTAATCCATATTCTATGGTGGAAAAATATATCAAATTAGAGTATACTATAAAGGGAAAATAACCAATACATATACCAAATATAAATGTAAACTATAAAATAAACAATGTTATATAATAAATTCGATGAATAAATCCTTTTCATTATAGAGATTTTAAAATGTTATGGAATTCTAATCGAAATTTGGAAAAATATTCATTCCTACTAAATGAAATCCAAATTAATATTACAAGGATCCAGTGAATTTATACACACTGGGATTTCTAAAGTCTACATAGAAATTTTATTTTGGTTTCTATGAAACCTATCGATATATCTTTGTATAACATAGCAATTTTAGATTTATTACACACTCATGTTGTGCAGCTAGCATATTAATTTTTCAAATCACACATGGTCCCTAGATAACAAGTCATCAAAATAGAATTATTAAATTTTTGATCTCACTTAAGGATTAGATATTCATGTATAGATAAATGGACCATTAAAATGAATAAAACATACAATGGGTGTCGTTATGTGTTGAGGGTTAGTAGGATTACTATTAAATTGAAACACTTTGTATTGACAATGTAAGATCATGGAAAATTTTATTTTCATTGTTTTCAATTTAACATGACACATTAAATTTATGTAAAAAATATATAAAATAGTAATTTATAGTGAATATTAGGATTCATTGATTATAATTATTCATGTATACTACAGTTTAGGGATTCAATTATAAGGAAAATATTTGGTTGAGAGGATACAGAGCTTTATCTCTCAACATATAGTAGGTAAAAACACTTGTAATACTTGGATTCTATGATTTATGTTGAATATAATTAAAATATCATATGTAATAGGCCGTATTACAAATGAATTTGAAATCATAAATGAACAAGCCAATTAATGATAATGAAAAATCAAATATAATAGGTATCATAGAGGAATTAATTTCAAATTATGATATCCAAATCAAACAAAACCATAACATTGATATTGATATAATAAAAATAAAAAAATAAAAAAAAATAGGATGGACACCTCTAAATGAAGTAGACAGTTGACATACATGATAAAATGATCTTTAAATAGTGTGTTCTTATCCTCAGTACCAACCATGATAGTTTTTCTACAAACGATATCAATAATAAATTCACCCCCCCCCCCCCCCCGTTATCCCTGTTTCTCAATATATTAAATTGAAAGATAGATATTATAATTGCCCAATAGAAATCATCACATTAAGAAAATAAAAATCTACATATTTTCTAATTTCCTTAGTGATATATAGGTACACATGAATCCCCATTTATTATGATCACATTATTTGGTCAGTCAAGAATTTAAATAGAAATTGAAGAAGAATTAAAATTGGGAAAGTAGACTACAATCCCATGCATAGTTTTTTATGTGATCATGACATTTTTCTAAGTCACACAAACACCACCATCAAATGGGTCAGGTTCCAATGATTTTTTTTTCATCGTGTGATGATAAATCCATGCTGCTACATTTTTTTGGTATCAAATTTATAAACCTAGAAGTTTTCATTAATCTACGTTATAATGGAATAATGGAATGTATTGAAATGAACCACTAAACTAGATCCTCTATATTGATAATAGAGTGGGTAGGGAAAATATATCCATGGGTCCTCCAATGGGTCTTACACCTTGAAATCTATGAAAGGAACAACACCATGAAAAACAATAGAACTTTGGGTAGGGGGCATACAAATCTTATACAGTTTCTTAATGGAACTATGTATGGTTATATATTCACATCTTATACCACCCCATTATCAATAAAGGTAGTGTTCATCAATCTCATCTCATAATTTACCATGGAACAACCCTCTCATGTATAGGAGAACCAACACCATCATATCTTATTTACTCAACAAATATATTCCCCTATAAATTCTACCAAAGTCTATAAAATAATCTTGTAGTGGTAATTCGTGCAAAACCCAGAGTATGTGCTTGAATTATAAGGACCACCACCCTATATATTTATATAAGATCCTAAACCACACTCTAGGAGACATCATCCATTCTCATACACACTACATATGAGTTTGTATCAACTCTCAAAATCATCATCACATTACATAACATTAATAACTACATGTAAATAATTATAATTATATATATACATTAAAAAATAGGAATAAATTATAAAAAACACACCAAGAACTACTATCACAATGAACACATATCCAAAACCCCTTATATGGTCTATGGAGAACTCTTGATAAAATACTAGAAAAAAATCTATCATGTAACACTAATTTAACCATCGATATCATCCCATTTTAGAAAAAACCAAAAATAAAATTTTTCAGTGTCTTACCTTCACAGAAACTACTTTCATGCTTGTGAAGTCATTAAATTGGGTCCTTCTATATTAATTATAGAAAAAACCCATCACAATAGGGAATAATAACCATAACTAGATTAAATCATCGCTAAAACATATCCAAAACTAAGTAAATCTATGTATAGAGAGATAATGATAATACAGAAGGAGATGAGGGGAAATATCACTTGAAATCACCAGTCGACCTTTGAGGGGAGGCGAGGGGGTTGTTGTGATTGGTGGTGAGGGAGTAGAGGTGAGGTGTGGTGAGGACTGGCGAGGAATGTCAAGGTGAGGTGAGGCATGGCGAGTGGCGGCGATGGGTAGAAATGGGCAATGACAAGACTAGGGATTTGGGGAGTCGGTGGGGTGGGGGTCGGGGTGTGTCAGGGGGGTAGTGTTAGGGGAGGGGGAAAGTGTCACATCTGTTAAATTTGTTAACTGTTTAAATGTAGTATATATGAAATCTACATGAAATTATTTAAAAAAAATTAGCAGAGTTTTGTAAACCAATACTAAAACCCCGCCACTAAATGCTTAGTTTGTTGTAGTGATCCCAGACATGGATACTCTCTAAATAAGCCTCTTGGGCATGCACATCCAGTCCATGCATCCCAAAATCCAAATAGAAAAATGCATTACTAATGAATAAGTGCCCTTAAAATTCCATTTATTATTAATAGTTCCATACTCTTATGAAATCTAACCAAAATGAACAACTCAATTCTAGTGATTCACAACTCATAGAACTAATCTTATAATTTTAAGCCATTACCCATGCCTCTTATAAAATATGCTCTCAAAAAATAAATGGGTCAATGTGTTATCTAAAACCAGATAATACCACTATGATGAATCATGCACATGACCACTCATCCTTAGAATTTTTCCAAATATCCAATAGAACTCCTTTTCACTATAACCAACCATCACCACATCAATCTCCAATATCAATTTCTAAGTATTCTTCATCATCAACATTACGAATCACTATGACAGTGACCAACAACACCCATAAACATCATATCATTGGAGTATAATTTGTTGTCCCATCCTAATCTCATGGTGCTCCCTGATATAAGACTCTATCACTAATGACTGGTCCCCCTAGTGGTTCTCCCCACTATAATAATCTTCTACTTAGAGTACACATCAACCAATCCGGATTGGGGACATAACCAAACACAAAACAATCGAACGAACTCCTAAAATCACTAATTCATATCAAACACATAATCAAGAGTCCAATCTAGGAATCTTCTAGAATGAAATCTAGCAAATCTATCGTCACATAAACCATCCCTGTGACTATTGCAAGAAACTCGCACAAATAATCTACTATAATCCCTCTACAAAAGCTCTAACTAACTATCAATCCCATGATCCCTCTACCATTTTCCTAATCAATCATCAACTGCATACTTCAAGAATGCATGATCCAACCACTGGGACACTCCCAATCGATCGTTAGGATCTATAAAATTATATTAAATAGGAATTGTTTGATCTTCCCACACCACACAAAATAAAGTCAAATAATACTAGACTAACCATACCCACACAATGGTTTTCCAATAAACCTAGGTACGTAGGAAATTCAAACAAATAAATAATATGGTTTATCCCTATCCAACTGAAAAAGTCCCCACAAACTTGTTTCTATGTAAATAGATTCTTCATTTCCATATATCTATTTATAAAACACATAAAATAAGCTAAAACAGCCAATGTTTTAAAATCACCTCTTAATGTCGTGGGGTTTTCCAACAAAAAAATCACTTAGGTTCTCAACTTATTCATCCCCATATCTAAAACCAATCAACCCTCCAAAATTCAATTTTTAAAATAATTTCAAACCCCAATTTGAAATTTAATTTAAAAATCATTTTCCTTATATTTTTACAACACATGAAAATCAAATTCATTTTCAAATTTTTTTCCACATGATCCATTTTAAAATAACAATCCATAAAACCATTTACACACTCCTCACATGACTTCATAATATTTCTTTCAAAAACTATATTTTTCTCAAAAAAAAATCCAAAATCCATTTCTCTATAGTGTCCAAACAAGAATATAAAAATTATTAAACATGACTCATGTATCCATATTAATTTCCTCACCCCTTATAATATATAAATTTTAAACTTCGATTATGTTATTAATTTCTTCAATTAATATGGATTTAAAAAATTCCATCATGTCAAAAAAATCCTCCCATTTTCACATATATCAGGAACCTAGCATGCCACTACCATAATTCATGTACAACTCACTAGATCATAGCTGATCCCAACCAATATTATTGATTCTTATTTATCTCACGTTGGGATTCTCAATCCAACCAAACACGTCACTCATCCTAGAGTTCATTATACCAAAATTGGGCATCCCATGGTGACTCGATTTTCAACTAATATCATATTGGACAAGAAAGTTATCAATCTACCTCCTGAGTCCCAATATCCTATATATTATTTGTATTGTTATATATCATCGCTAACATCCTATGATTACATTTTATAATTCCTCAACATGGGCCTCCCAAATGGCATGGGTCTCTATGTGGATTTAGAAATTCCTCCCTATACTCTAGAGGCTTCTGACTAGCGGAAAGGGCCTAATGCAGTTATGGGGAGAATGTTCCCTCTAAAATGAGTCATGGGGATCATTACTAAATCTACTAAGAATTTTGAATGTCCTATAAATATGGTGGAAATCCAACCAACCTATAGACATAAACTGGGATCCCAATAGTCTATTGTAGTCTTGAACATAAGATATAAATATATATGATGAAACAACCATTAATAGAGTAGAAGATGTGGATAAAAATAGAATAGATATCATATACTATAAAAGTCACACAAAAAATATATTCTTACTATAAATGAAAATAAATACACTAGACATTATCCCCACTCTCATTCCATCCTACTTTGTCCATAGCCTCTATGATCTATTATCAGGAACCATGAGTACAGCTCCATGTTGTACTTATATCCTAAATGAATACATGATGTTCTACCCACATACACTAAAATCCATACCATGTAAATGGATAGAGGTTAGTCCGATGGCCCTGTAGATATCCCCAATTCCTCAAACAACTGTTTTCATATTGTGGGAAAGAGGACTTGTATGTAATAAATATATAAAGTGTGGTTATACCCATGCAACACACTCACCCAAAACATACCACAAATACACATACAAGTATACTTATTTTCTAACTATATCAAAATCCTCATCATTATATAACCCATATAAATCTACTTTTATACCATGATAGAATATTTTTAGGCCACAATACATACAATACTGACCTCAACACCATTCTAGAAGGGAAATCTATCAAGATCCTAGAAACTCATGTTTCCTACGGACCAAACCTACCACTTAGGTAATTGCCTTCCCAAGTACCATAAACCATCCCTATGTATTAAGACCAGTATATCAAGTCACCCCAAACCATCCCCATAGAGTATAGATAGGCCAATCAGTCACACCAATACATCCATATAGGTTTTAGAGAGGATACCTTAAACACATTGGCCCGTACATTTAAGATCTGGGGAGGCCATCATTGATCACATCAGCCCGTCATTGTATGCCATATAGAGGAAAAATTCAAGAACACTATCCCACCACCATAGGTTCTATGGAAGACACAACCAATAACATCATCCCATCCCCATATATTTTCATGATTACCTCATCAAGTTCACTTACCCATACCCATGTACTCATGGAGGAGCCATTAAGCCCAAGGTTAGCAAAAAAACAAGAGTATAAAAAGGTTGTGCAATCTGTCTCACATCTCACCAAATAATTATTAGGTAACTAGTCCCTCCAGACCCATTATTATATGTAAGAATCTAATTGGTTCCTGTAGACTAAAATGGGACCTCTATGGGTCTTTAAATTCCTTCAGTATCAACACTCCACTTTGACACCACGCTAAAATGATTATAATTAAAACACACAACATTTTCATCAAGAAAGTAGTTACAATATTTTATAAAAACACAATTACCACGACAATCAAATAAAATGAAGTACCCTACCAAAAACTAAATAAATATTCGTTTACATAAAAATTTGTTAATTCAATGTCTAAGATCCTCTAAGAACTAACTCTATTCTCAAGGCTCAGTGGTGTATAAAATCTATCTAAGGTCTGTTACAACCTCCAGCATGTCTAAGATCACCTAACTAAACAACCAATGCCATCAAATTAATTAAATGAAAAGTTTAATCCAAAAACCCATATTGGAATAATATGTTCCAAAATCACCAGGTGGTCATATGATGTCAAAATCATTATCAATCATGTGTGTTATAATCCTAATGCTCCCCTATGCCTGTGATAAATAAAATAACCAATTTTACTACTCACATAATGTCCAATTGACCACGAAATCATCAAAACCCCTTATAAAACTCACTAATTAACATACCTTGTGGGAGAAGATGAATAAATGATTAACTTCAGTGTCTTGGGATACACTATATAATTCATACACAAAATATCATTATGAAGAAATGATTTTACCATGCCCTAGTGAAATATTACATTTAACCCATATCCATGAAAATTGAAATTCTGAGAATAATGGAGGAAGATAAAAGGGGGATAAAGGAGGATACATTACCATGAAAAAATATTTTCATTCCCTCCTGAATCACCTAGACTAAAGGCATGCCAAGGGAGGAAATTTGAGATCCAATATGGGATCTCCCCCTACTGTTAATCTATCTTGGGGAGAAGAAACCCAAGGGGTTCCAAATAGAATCTCCCAAAAGGATAAAATATCCCTCATTAAAAAGAGGGAACCCAGACCCCATCAACTAGCTTGTGGGACTCATAGGATATAAAATATGTTTGGTAAATGTTCCTAAAACACTATATAAACCATTAGTTGATCAATAAATGCTTTATTTTTTATAATACTTCCTTCCACATCCTAAAATCTTTTTTATTTCCTCTAATTCCCTCCCAAGCCTCCTATAATGTCAAAAACCACATCCTTTATGTGTTTAAATTTTTTTAATTCCCTTACGAATCTTTATTATCACATTAAAACTTCCACCAAATGAGAAGTTCAAATTCAGTTAGGAATTCCCAACCCATAATGATGTGGGTTTTTAAATTCTTCTCTACTCTATATTTAAATATAACATAATAACATGATTTTTTTAAGAATAGGTCTTTAGTATAAAATTTTCCTTATACTACTAAAGTTTGTAAATCATAAATTTTTTCATCTAATCCAATCTATGAATAATAAATGTGTGTAGCCAACATGATACCATAAAATATTTTCTGACTCAATATCAAGTTGACAAATGGGTTGAATATATTCAGTATAAGAAATATCACATTGGTCCTTTATCAATTCACTTCTCTTATCTTTTTTCTTATTTAGATTCTTTAATATGGACATATCATATGATAGGTTTTTAAAATTATTTCTCCATATTCTATTTCCCTTTTTTTCTACAATGATAATACGAATAAACTGTTAGCCCCCTCATTGTCCCATTTCACCATATCTTCTTCTCTTTCTTCATCATGAATGCAGTATCATCTCTTTCTATATTTCATTTCATATGACCTTATTTCTTCATCTTTTTATATATTCTTATAGAATATTGTTTGATTTAGTTCACCCACAACCAATGATTATACTTTTCTTGTCTCAACTGTTATTCCAAAAATACCCATGTTGTCTTTAATTTCTAGTTGATAATATTTCACTGAATTTATCTATATTTTACCACTATTTTTAATTTTAAAATCTTCATAATTTTATAATCTTAGAAATATAATGTAGTTATACTCTCAATTAATCTTTAATTAATATTCCTTCAATCTTATCGTAAATCATTTTTTATTCCCAGAATCACGATATTTTTACATAAATTCCATCTTAGTATCATCAATTTATTTAATATTAGATAATCATCTTATTTAACTAAAAAATGACTATAAAATAAAAAATATTACTCTTACGTATCATAGTGAAGATTTGGGACTTTCAAAATATCATGTTAGTAGTGAACATTATGTAAGAAAATATTACTCAAATATATCTCTATAAGGATCAACACTTTTCCAAATTGGAAGTCCTAAAAAATTACCCTTGTATATCACGTAAGGTTTCTTAATTTTATCATTTTCTCTATCTAATAAACATTATATAAAGAATTATTTACTCTTATGTATCGAAGTGAGAATTAACACTTTCCAAATTTACCTCCCTAACTAATATCCTTTATATATCACATAAGTTTTTTGACTTTTTTGATCTTCTCAATTTAGTGAACCTTTTCTAATAATATTTTGCACTTATATATCACTATAAAACTCCAGATTTTTTCAATTTTTATACATTAATTAACATTATATATCTCATGTCTTCACGAAATTTTAGTATTAATTATGGATGACTAACATAGTCCATAAATTCATAATATTTTTTCAATATTCATTTGATTTTATTTCGTTTATTTATTTATTATTTGATTACAAATTAGTTTTAAAATTAATGTTTTGAATAATTTTATTTCTTGATTATTTTTTAAAATGGTCAAATTGGGAATTTAATTTCCTTATTTTTTTCTTGGAATAATAAGAATAGATTTCAATATATAATTCTTCATATTTATATTATTATGCCTTGGTCATGTAATGTGACATTAGATGACATACTTTATATGTTATCTATTAAATAAGGTGATGATTCTTGGAGGGTTATTATGGTTTCATCCCCCAAGACAGTTTGATGAAATAGAAATGGTGCTAACATATAAAGAACTAATCTAGTACAATGAAACCATGAATTCAGACTATATAAGAATAATCTAGCACTTTGCATTTTAAACATCCAGAACTCCTTAAGTATTATTATTTTTTCCCGGATAATTATTCTTGTGGTGTTTATTCATGAATTTTATCATATGTAAACATCAATTCTAGCTATGTAAACATCATACCTTATGAAAATTCATTACAAGAATGAGGTTGAAAACGAAGTTTATAAGGATTATTTATATATAAATTTGAGGATTTTGGTTTCCACATTAGAATACATAAAGAAAAATCATAGTAAACCACATATATTACAATGAATAATATAAATATAATTCCATGATTTATATTTTTGATAAAATAAGGAAAATATTTTCATTGAATAAGGAATTAGTATATTTCATAGAGATTTGAAGACCATGAAGATCTGGGGAAATGTTGATAACTCAATAAGTGATGATATTAGAAGGTATTTTATAAAACAAAGATATAAGGGTTGGATGAGTATGTTAAAAATAATGGAGTGGGTTCACACTAATTAGGGGGGATAAGAATATCACTAATTTTCATTACTTATTGTTTCATTTTTCTTATTTAATTAATTTTTTAATTTATTATCCTCTATTCTATATCTCTACTACCCTTATAATGAATGTATAAATCATTAAGTGATTAGGGAGGTGAAAGAAATATAATTTTAATTCATGAGTTTCAAAATTCAATAAATAAAAATTATTTCTTTGGTTGAATTATATTATTGTGAAGATGTACATTATAATTCGTATGATATTATGTTTGAATTATTTCAACTAATTGTATAATAAATTGTTTATTGATCCATAATCATTATCTACTCTTTCTGGCCTACATACAATGAAATAGGTTCGGTTGAGTGGTAAAGTTCTTAGTGATCAATGTCATGTGTGGAAGAGGGAAGTGGTTACTCTTGGATTTCATTGGAAGAAAACAACCTGATTTAGAATTTCCTAAATAAACCAGGTTTGATTTTTTGTTTTCCTTAAACACAAAGGATAGAGGGTTGAATTATTAGTGATATATTTTATGTTTAGACTCACCATATCAATTCCAAAAATGGTTATTTTTAATAGATTATATAATATCTCATTCACTAGTTAATAAGAATAAGAGGCTATAATTTAATGACTTTGATAACATTACAACTGAAGAGTCAGCCCTAACCCATTCACCCTCTCATAATATTTTCTTCAATCTCCTTAATTCATTATTTTTTATTAGTTTTAAGACTATTAAACATAAAAAATTCCCCATTCACCAATAGTGACAGGTGATTTTTGATCACTCCTCTCTAGAGAAAACATTAAGTTAACCCTACAATTGCATTTTCCCTTGTAAATAATATTTTTCACACCCTATGATAATGTTCTATAAAAACATAGAACTATTACCATGAATGAATATTCAAATAGTAAGATATTAATTATATTTTCTATTCATTTAATCATAACCCACATAACTCTCATGGCCTTAATATAGGGAAAAACTTATATCAAGGCTTAAAGAATTGAACTTATAATCTGAATATGAGGAATTTTTCTAAATAGGATCATGTGAAACTTCCAGGGTTCACATTGATCTAGACACAATCGAATCCAACCCCATAAAGACTCTAATAGATATATATTTCCCAAAATTCATTAATTAGGAAAATCGATTTTCCCTGCTTATTTTAAAAAATTATTTAGAATTTAGTAATTATTTGATTCAATTTCTACAAATGTTTCACGGTTTTTTTATGTGAAGATACCAAAAAAACATCAGGGAATCCATATGTGTTTTCTTTGAATAAAATCTTAGAGGACTAGAAGAAGAATAATTCAATTTGAGGGAGTTCCCATTTTCACTTGAATTATTATCTAAAGAGTGGTCATATAGCCTACAACTAGGAAAAGTACATGATTCGAAAGACCTTGAAGAAGTTTCCCTAAAATATTCCTTCCTACATCTTGAAGAAAATAAAATATAAAGTAGATTTATATATTCATAATGGAATATGGATACACTCTATACAAATATTGGGAGAGGTTCAAGAAATTGTTTGTCATCTACCCTCATCAACAAATTTAAAGACAAAATATCCTAGAAAATGATTATTAACCATTTGATTAATATATAGGAGGATATCAAATAGAAAAATAACTATCAAAATTCTAAGGTCCAATTGAGAAGATAAACCAAAACCCATAGAAGTTTTTTAAAAGACGTATAGGAACCAAAGGGGTACATGAGGTAAGATATTATGACACATCTTTCTAATTAGAATGAAAATTTGAAGAAAAAACTATCCTTATTATAAACTTTTTCTTAAATAAATATATTGAATATTAATAACATGTGAATCTATATGGTTTAGGTTCATCTTATTACAATTATATATATTAGTGTGTTGAGGTGTAATGAACTAAGAGTTGTCAATAATCTTTCCAGCATAGGAAATATCAATAATAAAAATATAGGATAGAGCGATAACTCAAAAGTGTAATATGAACTTGTAAACCCAAATAAACCTAGGTATACCACCATTCAATAACTATTACCAAAAACAACCTCCATTTAAAAAATTAAACCATTCTAGCACCCACCACCCATTTTACTTCTATACAAAAAGTCCCACAACCAAACAGCTTAACCACAACCCCCATTCCAATGAAATAGACCCTTACTATAACCTTCAAATAGTAAGTAATCCATACCCCAAAAGCAACAAATACCTAGACCTTATAAGCTAAGTCATAACGTGGAAGAGTTTAAGAAAGATGTGAGAATCCTTATGAAGATTTTCTCAAAAAACATAGGCAAATTTCTAGAAACCCCATTCTATAATACAAAATGGTATATGAGGATTATGACCCTAATAAGTAGTAACGAAATTATTCTACTAGAAACACTTGAACCTAACGAAAATCAACCAAAACATGGGGAAAATAATTCTAATGAATCATGAGATATTATCGAAAACCATACCAATTAAGAATCAAATAATGTATGGGAAATGAGAGTTAGGCCAAGAATAAATAGGCATGTTACACACTCAAAAAATAGAAAAGGTATAATAATTACTTTGTAATCTCCATAGCATCAGGGAATTTCCAATAACAGAATATCCAAGAGGAAAAACATCAAAATTAAATTCTAGGAACATTCTAGGAATTTGAGATCCATATTCCCATTCTATAAATTCTAAATAAAATCCAAAACTATTCTATGTTGCTCATAGATATCTACACCAATAAAATGAGACTTAAAGGGAATGAAATTATCAATTTAGGAATATGTGTATTATTTTAAATTGGACAACATTTTATTATAAAATTTTATGATACTTGAACATTTTCAATCACGTTCACCATTGGTTCGATGAATTTTTTATTTGAATTAAATGATTTAGTGTATTTAATTAATGTTATTCCTCACCGTTTTTTAACTTCTTTATATATGGGAGAATTTAATCCCAAAAAAAATCTGGTATAACATACAATAATATCCCCTTATTTTATAGCTGGAGTCTTGGGGGACATGTTAGTAGTATTTCAAAACCAAATCTTTCTAGCTAAATTTTATGTTCTAAATGTGAAGGAGTATAGACCACCATCACACTCACCCATCATTATGTGTAGGCCATTATTTAAGAAATCAAAAAAATATCATTAATCTAAATTATGGAACCCTCACTATGTTGTTTCTAGAAAAAATTATCCACATCAAAAAATTTGGTGCTATTAATTACCCTTAGGAGGAGAAATCACTCACTACACTATTACATATAGAATAGGATAGACCTAATAAATAATCAAGTATATTAAATTTAATCTTATTTTGATGGAAATAATTAATTATTAAAATCCTAATATAGAAAAAACCAGTCCATAAATCTGTAAAATTTATTTTCAGATCAGAGGAAGAGGTAACTTCATATTTTGTTGATTAATTTGACTATTTATTTTATGAAGAAGAAGTTGATTTTTTCAAATAGTGTATTTTAAATCCAAGATTTGTATACAGGGAACTCAAATATAATTTTATCTTTATATATCCCATAAATCAAGAATTACTACACATTACCATTGATTATAAGTATTTGTACCTAATTGAGGGAGAAACAATCCTTATAATTATTGACAATAATATATCCTAGAGTTAAGATCATAAAATGATTGAAATTTTTAAATAAAATGTGTCATATATAGGGTGGATTTTAAGAGATATTCTAAGAATAAATCACAAAATTTTCATACACATGATTTTCTATTTGCAGGATTCCAATACGATTAGGTATCCCCATAGGTGGCTGAATATATCCATGATGAAGGTATTCAAAATAGGTAGAGAGATTCTTTTACATGGAGAAATAATCTACCCAATAATACTTTCACAATAGTTCATCCTTATTCATATAGTTACTAAGAAAACCAGATTTATCATAGTGAGTGTTAAAAATAATGAGTTGATACCTTTTAAAATTTATAATAGTTGGAGAGCATGTATAGAATATAAGAATCTAAACTTGGTCACTAGGAAGGATCAATTCCCTATTCCAATTATTTACTGAATTTTGGAAATATTGATAGGAAGAACTCATTTTGGTTTCTTAGATGCATTTCTAGGTTACTTTGATATTCCCATTGTACCCAAGTATCAAGAGAAAACCACCTATATAAGTCCCTTTAGTACCTTTTTAAAAAAAATGAATCTATTTGGATTTTTTAGGTAACTATTTAAATTATTTATATGTATCATGAAAATATTTTTATGATCATAATGAATACTGACATGAGGTATTTTTATATGGAATTGCTATTTTTGTAATAATCTTGACAATTATTTGAAAAATTGGGAGAACATTTGAAAAAAACATTGAAAATTACCTTTCTTTAAATTTTAAAAAGTTCCATTTCATGATGTAGAGAGTATTAGTTATTGGGAATGTAATTTTTATAAAACCTCATTTATGTAGATAAGTCTAAAATATAAGTGAAAAATTCCATTACTTATATAACATTTGTAAAACATGTTATATATTTTCTAGGAAATCTAGGATTTTATAAGAGATTCATCAAATATTTTAGTATGATTTATCTTCCCATTTCTTGGTTACTTTTATAAGATATTTAAATTACTCATAATTATTATTATAGGGTATCTTTTTATCAATTAAATGAGTGTCTAATTTCATTTCCAGTGATGCTTCCCCAATGTTGGGATCACTAATTTGAGCTACATTCTGATGCTTCCAACTATGTCATAGGATAATTTATATCCTAAAATCATGAAGTTATTTCTCAAATCACTTCATATGCATCAATAAAATTTGATGATACTCAGATTAATTATACCACCATAAAAATAGTTCTTTTTATCATTTTTACATTGGAAAATTTTAGATCATACTTATTAATCACTAAAGTTACAATCTTTTCTGATCATGAATATTTAAGGTATTTGATGAATAAATAATAGGAAAATAAATTTACGGTCAAATGGATGTTGTTTCTATAATAGTTCAACTTATCAACCAATGATGAGAAAATTGATGAGAATCATATGGTAAATCACCTGAGTAGGTTTACCAATACTACTGAAGTGGAAATTCTACATCCAAAACTAGTGGATGCCTTTTTCCAAGGAAGGAGTTTTATTTAACTTAAGGATAAGTTCCATAGTATAATGACAAATTCATTTTTGGAAACATATCAAGTATCATCTAATTTTATCCCCTAAAAATTTCATAGTCATAAATCTAAATAGAAATTTCATAATTGGGTGTATCTATATATTAAAAAATATGTAATGATAATATGATAAAGTGTTTCTTTCTTGAAATATATATAAAATATGTTCTTTAATTATAATATACTATAGATTGTGGAGACCACCCTGGGACCCAAACAAAATACTAGTAATGCTTTACATTCATGAATCTATTGTCCTAATTTGTTTAAATATGTATATGAGTTTTGTAATAGATGTGAACAATGAATCTCACTAGTAACATCTTTAAAATATACTAAATTCCAAAATACCAAAAAACAATAGTAAGATATTTTATGTGTAGGTAATAAAAATAATGGTACCATTTTACTTGTCATTTGATAAATCTTATATTATATTATCCATTGATTGTGTCTCAAAATGGGTGGAATCCCAAACCATTGAAACTGATGATGTTAATGTTTGGTGTGTTTTTATCAAGACTATTTTTAAAATAAATTGACTTCTAAGAGCCATCATCAATGTTAATTGACTCATTTTTTAAATTATAGTAAGTAATATTTGATGAAAAATAATGGAGTGAATAAGAAAACATATAAACCCAACCATCCACAAGAAAATAGTCAAGAAATGATATACAATAGTGAGATCAAAGGTATTTTAGAGAAAAGTATCAATAAAACAATGAAATATTAGATCTAAATTATGGAAGGAACCTTATGGTCCTACAATAATGCATATAAAACACCAATTAGAATGTTTTTAGAGTATAATCTATGAGAATATTTTTCACATACCTATGGAATTAGAGAATATTTCCTACTGGGTAGAGAGGGATATGATTCTTGAAAATAATAGATCTAGAAAATAGAGGAAACTAATATATTAGAAATTAGAATAAATCAAAAGAGAATATTTTTCTAAATCAAAAATTAACAAACAAATCACTATAGTGGATCGTGATAAATTAATTCAACCAAATGTCTTCCACCTATGAGAAAATTTGTTTCTATGAAACTCAAGACTCAGGACTATGTTAAGAAAAATTTATTCCTTGTGTAAAGTTTCATTTATAGTCACTCATTTATATCCTATTGGGAAATTCCATGTTTATAATAAGAAGTTGAAAAATAATTTAATGTTAATTTTTATAGACTTAATAAATTCTATAAGTATTTTCCCTAATAACCAATGTATTAGTTCAGATTCTTACAACCTATCTAACACTGATAATCATCATGTTGAACCTTTCATTAACTAATAATTTATTGAAGTGATTCTATTTAAAAAAAACATGATTAATATATTAAAATTCATTTATTATTCTATATAATTTATGTGTGAGGGAGGGATCCTTTTTAGTTTATTAATTATAAATTTTTTTCTTCATTTACAATTTTTCGATATTTTTCAAAAAAATGTGTCTCTTTTTCAATTTTGTTATGATTTGAAACTTGTTGAGCTCAATTTGAAATACATTATAAATTTTATCTATAAAACTTGTTTGAGTAATTAATTTAACCCATCTACTCAGATTATATGTATATTAAAATAAACATATCTTCAAGTTTAATGTGAATATAATTCCTGAAAAGACAAGTGATTTTTTAATCTCATTCCCAGACATATTTTCATACATTATAATCACTAAATTAAGAGGATTTTGAAAATATGTTGACATCTTCTTACAATTCATTTTTTCTTGAGGGAACTAATATATGTTTGAATAAGCATACTTCTATGAGTAATCTAGTCAAATCATAGCAGCATTAAAGACTTTATTTTATAAATTATTGAGAAGTTATTTTAAATTTTAATTCCTCTTGTACAATAAATTGTATTTTATGATTAAATATTCATTTGACCCTTAAATCCATTAGTATCCATGAATAAATTTTTTATAAATCCACATTACAAGAAAAAAATTACAATCTACCTTACTCTAGAGGCTGATATATGGTCTATATTGAATTTGAGTATAGGAGAGGAAAAAAGTGAGTCTGAGAAATCTATTTTGAAAAATCTATTTCAGGTGGATGTAATAAGTACATAAATATGTTTTTTTCTGTGTTTTGAGCAAAAACTGTTATATGAATAATTGTAATATTTTCTAGATAATATGAAAATATGGGAATGAAATTCTATAACTATTTTGATGTAAAGATACCACTTTTTCCAACAAATATCCAATTCTACAAAAACAAATCCAGAAATAAATTCAATATTAAACATATCACTAATAGAGATGAAATATTTCGTTAATACGAAAGTTGTCTATAGTGATAATCCCAAGAAAATGAAGATAAGTTTAGAGGATATCTAACGTATAATGGATATGAAATCTACATTGAATATACTAGAGTGTGTTGGGCTATACAATGGGTACTATTTGGATTAATTGGTAAATATGTATTACTAAAAGTCTAATTAAAACATAAAAATATAGGAAAATATGTCTTAATATAATGAAAGGAAGATCATACATCAACTCATGCATAAAATGTCCCTCTCTACCTTCATGTTGAGAATATAATTAAAAACAATTAAACCCTACTAATGAAAATATATATATGATCTGATAATATAACAAAAATGTTAAATGTGTGATCTATGCTATCATAACCCTAAGTGGAGGTATTGAATTAATGAAATTGGAATAGAAATAGGATACCATTATTGAATGAAAATTAAAAATCATGAATTATTATTTAATTTAGAGACAAAACACCTAATCAACATAATATTTTTTTAAATAAAATCCACTATCCCTAATGACATAGAAAATCCTTATAAATCCCACATAACATGAAAAAATACAAGAAAAATTGGTTGGATATGAATAATTTCATCAATACTATGTTGAACCTTTCATGAATTGAGGATGAAAAAATATTGTTTAAAATACAAACATGAGTCTTGAGTGAAATAATTCTAAGATTGTACGTATAATTTTTCATGGGGTGTGGAAGAAGTAGAATATAATTTAAAGAATTTAAAAAATAATATGAAACTAAGAACACTAAGTAAGAGTAATAATTTTGAGAAAACATGGCGTTGAAAATGAAATTTACATTTCCTTGTATTTTAATTTTTCTTGATAATCATTTTCATTGTTACTTGTCCTGGACTCCAAGGATTAAGTGTGAAGGAATAAACATAGTTATGAAATTCATAACATTTTTTAAATATTAAATTAATTTTCTTACCTCATATTTATTATTTATTTTAGTTATAATGATTTTTGAAATTAATGTGTCAAATCATTTGATTGAGTAAAAATTTTCAAAATAGAAAAAGTTAATATTTAATTTATATACTTGATTTTTGGGAGTAATATTACTGGATTGATACTAATTATTCTTTATCGTGCTATTGTTATTCCCTGAAGAATGTAATGTGGAATTAAATTCTATGATTGATGATGTGTTTATTAATGAAAATGGTGAATCTTATAGGATTATTATGGATTCATCCACTGAAATAGCTTGAATAAATGGAAAAGGAATTCTCACTGTAAGGATAAATCTAGTGATGAGTAATAATGAATTAATGTTACATAAGAATTATCTAGAAATTTGTTTAAGAATCACCATTTATTTCAGAATAATTATTTTTGGGCTACGTATGTTTGAATTTTGACCTATCTAAACATCAATCCTAGATGCATAAACATCATGAGTTATAAAAAAATCAACAAAAAAAGAGGTGATAAGGGATGTTTATAAAGATAATTTATAAATTTATTCAAGGATTTTTGGGTTTACACACTATAATTCCTAAATTAAAATCATAGATTCTATACAAATTACATTGAATAATGTTAATTGAATTCCATGAACAGAAGATCATACATCAACTCATGCATAAAATGTCCCTCTCTACCTTCAAGATTAGAATAAAATTAAAAAAAATTAAAACCTACTAAAGGAAATACATATATGATCTGATAATACAACTAAAATTTTAAATGTGTGATCGATTATATCATAACACAAAGTGGAGGAATTTAATTAATGTAATGGGAATAGAAAGAGGATTCCATTATTAAAGGAAAGTTAAAATCATGGATTATTATTTAATATATAGACAAAACACCTAATCAACGTAATATTTTTTTTAATAAAATAAACTATCCCTAATGACATAGAACATCCTTATAAATACCACATTACATGAAAAAATACATGAAAACTTTGGTGGATATTAATAATTTCATCAATCCTATGTTAAACCTTTCATGAATTAGGAATGAGAAAATATTTGTTTAAAATTCATACCAGGGTCATGAGTGAAATAATTCTAAGATAGTAGGTATAGATTTTCGTGGTGGATTGAAGAAGTAGAAAAGACATTAATGAATTTAAAAAAGAAGATATAACTAGAATTCTAAGTTAGTGTAATAATTTTGAGAAAATGTGGCATTGAAAATGAAATTTACATTTCCTTGTTTTTTAATTTTTCTTGATAATCATTTTCAAGATTACTTTTCCTAGACTCCGGGGATTAAGTGTGAAAGAATTAACATAGTCATTAAATTCATAATATTTTTTAAATATTCAATTAATTTTATTAACTCATATTTATTTATTATATTAGTTCTAATGATTTTTGAAATTAATGTGTCAAATCATTTGATTGAGTAAATATTTTCAAAATAGAAAATTTTAATATTTAATTTACATAATTGATATTTTGGAGTAATAATAATGTATTTATACTTATTATTATTTATCTTTTTATTTTTATTCCTTGGAAAATTTAATGTGGAATTAAATTCCATAACTGATAATGTGTTTATTAAGGAAAATAGTGAATCTTAGAGGATTATTATGGATTCATCCACCAAAATAGCTTGAATAAATGGAAAAGGAATTCTCACTGTAAGGATAAATCCAGTCATGAGTAAGAATTAAATTATGTTACATTACAATTATCTACAAATTTGTTTAAGAATCACTATTTATTTAAAAATAATGATTTTTGGGCTACGTATGTATGAATTTTGACATGTCTAAACATCAATCCTAGCTTCATAATCATCATGAGTTATAAAAAAATAAATAGAAAAAGCGGTGATAAGTGTTGTTTTTAAAGATAATTTGTAAATTTATTCAAGGATTTTTGGGTTCACACTATAATTCATGATGTAAAATCATAGTGTCCATATGAATTACATTGAATAATATCAATTGAAATCCATGAAAGGAAGATCCTACATCAACCCATGCATAAAATTTCCCTCTCTACCTTAAATATTAGAATAAAAATAAAAACAATTTAACCTTACTAAAGGAAATACAGATACGATCTGATAATACAACTAAAATGTTTAATGTGGGATCTATGCTATCATAACCCAATGTGGATGAACTGAATTAATGTAATAAGAATAGAAATAGGATTCCATTATTGAAGTAAACTGAAAATCATGAATTGTTATTTAATATAGAGACAAAACACCTAATCAACATACTATTCTTTTAATATAATCTATTATCCCTAATAACATAGAACATCCCTATAAATACCATATTTCATGAAAAAATACATGAAAAATTGGGTGGATATAAATAATTTCATCAATCCTATGTTGAAACTTTCATGAATTGTGAATGGGAAAATATTTGTCTGAAATTCAAACACGGGTCTTGAGTGAATTAATTCTAAGATGGTAGGTATAAATTTCCATGGGGCATAGAAGAAGTAGAAAATAATTCAATGAATTCAAAAAGGAATATAAAACTAAGAACCCTAAGTAAGCGTAATAATGTTGATAAAATATGGTGTTGAAAATGAAATTCAGATTGCCTTGTGTTTTAATTTTTCTTGATAATCATTTTCAAGTATACTTTTCCATGAATCGAAGGATTAAGTGTGAAGGAATTAATATAGTCATTAAATTCATAATATTATTAAAATATTCAATTAATTTTTTTACCTCATATTTATTTATTATTTTAGTTGTAATGATTTTTTAAATTAATGTGTCAAATCATTTGATTGAGTAAATATTTTCAAAATGGAAAATTTTAATATTTAAATTATATAATTGATTTTTTTGAGTAATATTAATGGATTGATACTGATTATTCTTTATCTTTTTATTATTATTCCTTTGAGAATGTAATTTGGAATTAAATTTCATGATTGATAACGTTTTTATTAAAGAAAATGGTGACTCTTAGAGGATAATTATGGATTCATCCACCGAAATAGCTTGAAGAAATGGAAAAGGAATTCACATTGTAAGGATAAATCCAATGATGAGTAAGAATGTATTTATGTTACATAATAATTATCTAGAAATTTGTTTAATAATCACTATTTATTTCAGAAGAATGAATTTTGGGCTAGGTATGTATGAATTTTGACCTATATAAGCATCAATCCTAACTGCATAAACATCTTGAGTTATAAAAAATCAACAAAAAAAGAAGTGAAAAGGGATGATTGTAAAGATAATTTGTTCATTTATTCAAGGATTTTGTGGATACACACTATAATTCATGAAGTAAAATTATAGTTTCCATATGAATTACATTGAATAATATCAATTGAATTCCCTAAAAATAAGATAATACATCAAATCATGCATAAAATGTTCCTCTCTATCTTAAAGATTTGAATAAAAATAAAAACAATTCAACCCTACTAAATGAAATAAAGATATGATCTGATAATTAAATAAAAATTAATTGTGTGATCTATTCTATCATAACCCCAAGTGGAAGAATTTAATTAATATAATAGGAATAGAAAGAGGATTCCATTATTGAAGGCATCTGAAAATCATGAATTATTATTTAATATAGAGACAAAAAACCTAATAAACATAATATTTTTTTTCATAAAATACCCAATCCTTAATGGAATATAACATCCTTATAAATCCCACATGTCATGAAAAAATACATGAAAAATTGGGTGGATATGAATAATTTCATCAATCCTATGTTGAACCATTCATGAATTGGGAAATAGAAAATACTTGTTTAAAACTCAAACATGGGTCTTGAGTGAAATAATTCTATCATTTTAGGTATTAATTTTCTTGGGGGATGGAAGTAGTAGAAAATAATTTAATAAAACTAAAAAAGAAGATGAAAGTAATAACACTAAGTAAGAATAATAATTTTGAGAAAATATGGTGTTGAAAATAAAATTTACATTGCATTGTATTTTAATTTTTCTTGATAATAATTTTCAAGTTTACTTGTCCTATAATCCAAGGATTAAGTTTGAATGAATTAACATAATCATTAAATTCATATTATTTTTTAAATATTCAATTAATTTTATTACCTCATATTTATTTATTATTTTAGTTTTAATGATTTTTAAATTGATGTGTCAAGTCATTTGATTCAGTAAATATTCTCAAAATAGAAAAATTTAATATTTAATTTATATACTTGATATTTTAAAGTAATATTAATGGATTAATACTGACTATTCTTTATCTTGTTGTTATTATTCCTTGGAGAATGTAATTTGGAATTAAATTCCATGATTGATATTGTGTTTATTAAATAAAATTGTGAATCTTAGAGGATTATTATGGATTCATCCAACGAAATAGCTTGAAGAAATGGAAAAATAATTCACACTGTAAGGATAGATCTAGTGATTATTAATAATGAATTTATGTTACCTTATAATTATTTATAAATTTGTTTAAGCATCACTATTTTTTCAGAAGAATTATTTTTGGTCTACGTATGTATGAATTTTGACCCGTCTAAACATCAATACTAGCTGCATAAACATCATGATTTATAAATAATCAACAAAAAAGGTGATAAGGGGTCTTTGTAAAGATAATTTGTACATTTATTCAAGGATTTCGGGGTTACACACTATAATTCATGATGTAAAATAATAGTTTCCATATTAATTACATTGAATAATATCAATTTAATTCCATGAAAGGAAGATCACACATCAACTCATACATAAAATGTCCTTATCTACCTTCTATATTAGAATAAAAATAAAAACAATTCAACCATAATAAATGAAATACATATATGATCTGATAATATAACTAAAATTTTAAATGTTTGATCTATGCTATCATAACACAAAATGGAGGAATTGAATTAATGTAATATGAATAGAAAGTGTATTCCATTATTGAAGGAAACTGAAAATCATGAATTATTATATAATATAGAGACAAAACACCTAGTTGATATAATATTTTTTTAATAAAATACACTATCCCTTATGACATATAACATCCTTATAAATCCCACATGACATGAAAAAATACATCAAAAATTTGGTGGAGATGAATAATTTCATCATTACTATGTTGAAACCTTAATGAATTGGAAATGAGAAAATATTTGTTTAAAATTAAATCATGGGTCTTGAGTGAAATAATTTTTGAGATGGTATGTATAAATTTTCATGGGGGATAGAAGAAGCAGAAAAGTCTTTAATTAATTTAAAAAAGAATAAGAAAATGAGAACACTAAGTAAGAGTAATAATTTTGATAAAATATGGTATTGAAAATGAAATTTACATTGCTTTGTATTTTAATTTTTCTTGATAATCAATTTTATGTTTACTTGTCCTAGACACCAAGGATTATGTGTTAAGGAATTAATACAGTCACTATTTACATAATATTTTTTAAATATTCAATTAATTTTATTACCTTAGGTTTATTAATTATTTTAGTTGTAATGTTTTTTGAAATTAATACGTCTAATCATTTGATTGAGTAAATATATTCAAAATTAAAAAATTTAATTTTTAATTTATATACTTGATTTTTTTGAGTAATATTAATGGATTTATACTTATTATTCTTTACCTTGTTATTATTATTCTTTGGAGAATGTAATGTGGAATTAAATTCCATGATTGATTATGTTTTTATTAGAGAAAATGGGGAATCTTTGAAGATTATTATGGATTCCTCCATCGAAATATCTTGAAGAAATGGGAAAAGAATTCACACTGTAATGATAAATCTAGTGATGAGTTAGAATAAATTTATGTTATATAACAATTATCTAGAAATTTTTTTAATCATCACCATTTATTTCAGAAAAATGATTTTTGGGCTATGTGTGTATGAATTTGGACCTTTATAAACATCAATCCTAACTGCATAAACATCATGAGTTATAAAAAATCAACAAAAAAAGAGGTGATAAGGGATATTTGTAAAGATAATTTGTACATTTACTCAAGGATTTTGGGGTTACATACTATAATTCATAATCATAGAGTCCATATAAATTATATTGAATAATATCAATTAAATTCCATGAAAGGAAGATCATACATCAACTCATGCATAAAATGTCCCTCTCTACCTTCAAGATTAGAATAAAATTAAAAACAATTCAACCATTCTAATGGAAATATAGATATGATATGATAAAATAACTAAAATGTTAAATGTGTGATCTATGCTATCATAACCCGAAGTGGATAAATTGAATTAATTTAATAGTAATATAAAACGGATGCCATTATTGATGGAATATGAAAATAATGAATTAATATTTAATATAGATACAAAACACCTAATAAACATAATATTTTTTTAATAAAATACACTATCCCTAATGACATAGAACATCTTTATAAATCCCATATGACATGAAAAAATACATGAAAAATTGGGTGGATCTGAATAATTTCATCAATCCTATGTTGAACCATTCATGAATTGGGAATGAGAAAATAATTGGTTATAATTCAAACATGGTTCTTGAGTGAAATAATTATAAGATGGTAGGTATAAATTTTCAATGGGGATGGAAGAAGTTGAAAAAAAATTGATTAATTATAAAAATAAGAAGAAACTAAGAACACTATGTAAGTGTAATAATTTTGAGAAAATATGGTTTTAAAATGAAATTTACATTTCCTTATTTTTAATTTTTCTTGATAATCGTTTTCAAGTTTACTTGTCCTAGAATCTAAGGATTATGTTTGAAGGAATTAACATAATCAATAAATTCAAAATATTTTTTAAATATTCAATTAATTTTATTACTTCATCTTTATTTATTATTTTAGTTCTAATTATTTTTGAAATTAGTGTGTCAAATAATTTGATTGAGTAAATATTTTCAAAATGAAAAATTTTAATATTTTATTTATATACATTATTTTTTAGAGTAATATTATTAGATTGATACATATTATTCATTATCTTGTTATAGTTATTCCTTGTAGAATGTAATGTGGAATTAAATACCCTGATTTATAATTTTTTTATTAAATAAAATACAGAATCTTAGAGGATTATTATGTATTCAACCACCGAAATAACTTGAATAAATAAAAAAGGAATTCGCACTATAAGGATAAATCCAGTTATGAGTAAGAATGAATTTATATTACATAATAATTATCTAGAAATTTGTCTAAGCATCACCATTTATTTCAGAAGAATTATTTTTGGGCTACGTATGTATGAATTTTGACATGTTTAAACATCAATCCTAGCCGTATAAACATCATGCGTTATAAAAAATCAACAAAAAATGAGGTGATAATGGATGTTTCTAAGGATAATTTGTACATTAATTCAAGGATTTTGGGATTACGCACTATATTTCATAAAATAAAATAATAGTTTCCATATGAATTACATTGAATAATATCAATTCTACTCCAGTAAAGGAAGATCATACATCAACTCATGCATAAAATGTCCCTCTCTAACTTCAAGATTAGAATAAAATTACAAACAATTAAACCCTACTAAAGGAAACACAGATATGATCTGATAATACAACTAAAACTCTAAATTTTTAATCTATTCTATCATAACCCACAGTGGAGGAATTAAATTAATGTAATGGGAATAGAAAGAGGATTTCATTATTGAAGGAAACTAAAAATCATGAATTATTATTTAATATAGAGACAAAAAACCTAATCAATATAATAATTTTTTAATAAAATCCACTATCCCTAATGACATATAACATCTTCATAAATCCAACATGACATGAAAAAATACAATAAAAATTGGGTGGATATGAATAATTTCATCAATCCTATGTTGAACATTTGATGAATTGGGAATGATAAATTATTTGTGTAAAATTTAAAAATGGGTCTTGAGTGAAATAATTGTTATATGGTAGGTATAAATTTTAATGGGGGTGGAAGAAGTAAAAAAATTTAGTGAATTTAAAAAATAATATGAAACTAACAACACTAAGTAAGAGTAATAATATTGAGAAAATATGTCGTTGAAAATGAAATTTACATTGCCTTGTATTTTAATTTTTCTTGAAAATCATTTTCAATTTTACTTTTCCTAGACTCCAAGGATTAAGTGTGAAGGAATTAACTTAGCCATTAAATTCATAATATTTTTTAAATATTCAATTAATTTTATTACGACATATTTATTTATTATTTTAGTTCTAATCATTTTTGAAATTAATGTGTTAAATCAACTGATTTAGTTAATATTTTCAAAATGTAAATTTTCAATATTTAATTTATATACTTGATTTTTGGAGTATTATTAATGTATTGATACTGATTATTCTTTATCTTGTTATTATTATTCCTTGGAGAATGTAATGTGGAATTAAATTCCATGATTTATAATGGGTTTATTAAAGAAAATTGTGAATCTTAGAGGATTATTATGGATTCATCCAATGAAATAGCTTGAAGAAATGGAAAAGTAATTCACACTATAAAAATAAATCCAGTGATGAGTAAGAATGAATTTATTTTACATACGAATTATCTAGAAATTTGTTTAAGCATAGACATTTATTTTAGAAGAATTATTTTTGGGCTACGTGTGTATTAATTTTGACCTATCTAAACATCAATCCTAGCTGCATAAACATTTTGAGTTACAAAAAATAAAAAAAAAGTGGTGATAAGGGATGTTTGTAAAGATAATTTATACATTTAATCAAGGATTTTGGGGTTACATAATATTAATCATGAAGTAAATTCATAGTGTCCATATGAATTAAATTGAATAATATTAATTCAATTCCAGGATTGAAATTTTGAATCATATAAGAAAACATTTTATATCGAGTTAGGAAGTACAAGATTTTTTGGAGATTTGAAGACTATGATGATCAGAGGAACATTTGATTACTAAATACACGTTTATATCATAATATATTTTACTAACCAAATCTAAAAGGTAGGGATGGGTTTTTTTAAAAGTATGGAGTGGTTACTCACCATAGAAGTTGGATGAGAGAAATATTTTTCTTTTTTCTTGTGGCTTGTTTTATTTTATTTTTATTTCATTAATTCTATAATTTCTAATACTTATTCCCTTATATCTACTACCCCAAAAATTTATTGTTAAATAATCTAGTTATTATGGAAGGGAAATGAAAAAAAATTAATACTTGAGTTTCAAGCATCCATGAATAAAAACTCTTTCTTATGTTGAATTATGCTAGTGTGATGAAGTATTTTATAATTTCTAATGAAAAATTGTTTGAATTATTTATTTTCATTGATTATTACTTGTTCAATTGTCTATCATATCTCTCCACTCAATATAGCATATATACTATAGAATAGTTTTAGATGGGTGGTGATGCGCTTGGCGATTGCTAGAACATGAAGAAGGGGAATATGTTACTCTTGGATTTATTGAGAATCATGAGACCCAATTAATATGTACCTAATTAAATTAGAAGTGATTTGTTTTATTCTTTAAATACACAAGAAAGTTAGACTAATTACCTATCAATGTTAAGTTGGGCCTCACCATATATATTCACCCAGTGTGTGGGGTTAATCAATTGTGGAAGCTCTTATTCATCAGCTAATAATAAAAATAATAACCAATAATTTAAAGACTAAGATAGAATTGAAATTTTAGTTAATTACTTATCCCAATCACCCATACATCATCTTTTTTTATCTCCTTCAATTATTAACATAGTTTTAAAACCAATAATATCCAAATATACCTATTCTTTAAATAAAGGTGACATCTAATTTTTTAGCACTCCTCTTTAGAGAAAGCCTTAGATTACAAACACTACAACATTTAATCAGGTAAATAATTTATTTTTCACACCATATGATACGTTATTGTCAATGGACCTTGTTTATTACCTTCAAACATTCCATGCCATTCCCAAATTATAGATTAAATATTCGTAATTACTCTTATATATTACCTTGACGATTTCCATAACTTTACAAAAATCAAGTCTGTATGTTCTAAATGTACCTTATATGTTCTTTAGGTAACTCTTATTTATCTTCGAATCGTTCAGAACATTTTCAATTTTCTAGTATTATTGTTCTAGATAACCCTTTAAAATTGTGTTACATTATCAATTTTATAATCTATATGTTTTTTATGACCCATATGTATCCACAAAATCACCTTTACGTATTCCACACCATTTTTATATTTTTAACCTCAATAAAAGTATATAAGAACTTATTCAAACTATATAATAAATTATTCATGTATTCTCATAGAATCTCCAACAAACGTAAAATCTCTATAAAATATCTAAAATGACTTAAGAAATTATTAAAGTATTTCCAAATTTCTTCAACATATTTTCCCAAGATGTCCACATATGAGTACTCAATTTTTATTAATTTAATCGATCAAAATTTACATATCAAATCCAACATCAAACATATTTCTCTCAAATAATCATCCAATAGATATTACTTATTTATGTCAATATTCATTTCCATGGATGGATTCTCAATACTAAAACTAGCCTTTATACTTCCTTAATTATATATCCTCATGTTAATAAATAGGAAGCTCTTAAAATATCTCAAGTATCATGTGGTGATATTTCACTCCTCTTCGATCAACACTTATCATATTGATTCTTATATAAGTACGGCATACTAATCATAAAATTTTATATTTCCATTCATTAAATAAGTTTATCAAAAAACTCCATAAATTAGTATCATCTCTTTATTCTTATCCAAAATATGAACGAATCTTTATTAGTACCTACAGTGGAAGATAGTAATATATATATCTCATAGAAACTCCAATTATATCACACACCTTTCAAATTCTTCATTCATTGGGATTTTCCATCATCATTCAACTATATCATATATTTAATTTAATACTTTTTAATATATTGAAAAAATATGCAATGAAATATTATTCATCAAAATATAATTAGAAACATTAATCTCACCTTTTATATATGTTATAAATACTTATCATTAATTATAAGGTCAATATTCTTCTGCCTATTTTGGGAAAAATGAAAAGGTGAAGGTATGAGGGAATGTATTACCCATTTCATGATTTAATAATAATTTGAAATATCATCTTCTCCACTTTATTAAAGATAAATCTAGATTTACTTGATTTACATATGGAAACACATTTCACTTATTAATGGGTTATACACTAATTAACTCTATATATACTTGAGAAATTCTCGGTGTAGAAAAAAAAGAGTGACTATTTCTAACAACAATGTTATCCATGGATGGTTTAGTATGTGATACCATCTAATAAATATGTCATTATAGGATATTCATGTATATTATCATGGTTTTTATTTCCTTAACTTGACTTAAAAAAAAAACCAAAATATCCAATTGTAAGCATGTCTCTCACCCTTAAAGTTACTTTCTCACTCAATAGTTACTACCCCTTAATAATCAGAATTAATTAAAATCAAAGAAAGGATATAAAAAATTATTTTTATACGTCATCTTCCTTGATTTCTGGAAATTATAGATTTATATGTTATAAGGATATTATTATAGTTTCTCTACTCAACTCCCCATCAAGGGATATACACAACCATATCTCAATCATGGATAGTTTTCTTTAAAATTAACTCAAAGAATGAAATAATACCACTTTAGATGTTTCAAGGAGGCATCATAATATCAATAGAATCACTCCACAATGGATATATCTTTTAGATGAATAATGTTTATAGCTTTCAACAAGTTCTCTTCTTATATTCAGCATCTTTAATTCCCTATTAGGAAACACAAAATAGTATATATTGAAACAAGGTGGGTCATCATTCTCTTTGTAATGAGAATAATAATCCTATGTTTTTATTCTCAATACAAAAACTCTACCCTTTTCAGATCCACTATTCATCATGCTTTCACCCTTGATTCCCCAAGAACTTATCTCCTTGGGTTGTATTGTTTTTATCCCCTTTTCATATTTCTATTTTTATGTAATATTCTATTTCAATTTAGTTTGTAATTCATAATAATTCTTTTCTAATGTTTTACTAGAATTTTCTAATTATTTTGGCCGAATTACTATGATTTAATTGGTAATATTTTCAACTTCCATATTGTATATGGACTCCATTTTCATAGAAGTGCTCTTGGAACATGAATTCAATTGTTTTTCCCTTTGTTTTACAACAAACCTGATTTACATTGTAAACAATTGAAGTAATTATTAGGAGTTCGGCTATATTGTTTTCACATTCCATAAATCTTCTCCTGAATCCTTAGATCACCCCTCTATGGAATAATCTCAAGAAATTTTGATTCATATTTATTTATGTCTTCCACAAAAACAATATTTTTTATTTAATTATTATATTTCTTCTCCATGTTACTTTATATTTCTTCCCTAAATGTTAATTTTCATAACCTATTTGTAATGATCCATTATGTGGAATTTTATCCCATAATATTAGTATCTACTCTTTGGTGTAACATCATTCTTAACATTTTTCTTGAGTTTGCCTTCTTTTTTCTTGGACTTTTACTTTTTATAATGAAATATAGATTCATATTGTTTTCTTTATTTTGTCATCTATTGTGTTATTATCTTATAATTATCCTATAAAGTAGTATTGGTAGGTAAATACCATAAAAATAATTATTTATACAACTTAATTTTTAATTTAAATAGATTTATTCAAGACATTTAAATATGTTCTTAACAGACATATCCCCCTTCTTTTGAGAATTTTACGTCATCCCAGAAGGATTTATGATGACTTTATATTTTATCCCCCTTGGTATAGGTCTTCCTTGTCACCAAATAGTTGATAATTTATTCCAACATTATTTTTACCTATGTTGAATACCCGAATTGATCCAAAAGATTCTAATAAATCTTGTTCTCTTACCTTTGGTTACGATCTATCTATCTTTGACAAATTTCTATTTTTAGAAAGAAAAACCCTTATGATAGGATTAATTTGGGGATCCAGTTAACCTTATCTTTCTCACATATACCCCAGATATAGTCTTGTGTTTCCCAAAATATTTTCACCAATGTTTTCCTATATTTTAATTTAAAACATGTGAAAAAAAACTAATATAGCCATATATTTTTGGTATAAGGGTTACGGTTTTCATTGACCTTATAATGGATATAGAATTAGATGATACAAGAAATTTGTTTTACTAATATGGGTCATTTTAAATATAATTATTTTATAAAAATTCCATGTTACATATTATTTTTTATACTTTTTTTACAGATTCATCTTGTGTCTCGTCCATATTTTCAAATTTTACCTCCAACTCAAGACACTTTATCTTGATCATGTTATTTTCATCCTCAAAATATCTAACTATTACTCTACATTCCATCATTATATTTTTAATCATCTAATCATGAATCTTAGATTCTTATTTTAAATAATTCTTAATAATGCCTACCCTGTTAACTCCATTTGAGAATTCTTAACATCCATAGTAGCTTCATAGTTTTCTTCTAATGGATATATTCACTCTTCATTGGTTTTACTTAACTTCGATTTCTCATAAATATTATATTTTTATAGTTATTCATCCATGGATAATTTTTCTTTACTTGACATTAAGAATTTATACTTGGATTTTACTTCATTTATGAGAGTGTTTATATTTTTCCATTGTGTTATTAATTCCTTTTTTCATAGATTTTCTATAGACTACCATTTTTGTGTTATCATCATGTACATTATATAAAAATTAAAATATGTAATTGATAGCTTCAATAGGTTATTTATTCAAATAATCCTTAACTTCCTTGTATATATCTTCATCTAATTCAGTATATTTTTTCTTCTCATACTCTTCACATCCTATACTTGATTTTTTAGGGGATAATTATCTGTAAATTTAACATATGAATAGACACATTTATTTCCTTCAAATAGTGGAGAATCATATTTCTCCCTTGATGAATTTAATAACTTATTTTCCTCTACTTTATTATTGTACTTCATTGTTTTTTCTGAATCCTCTATATTGGTATTGACGAGAATGGGAGCAATACTTTCCATCTATGGAAATTCATAATCTTAAATAAATCATATCTTTATATTTATTTAATAAACATAACTATGAAATAAAATAAAAAGAATAAAAGGAATCCCAGATTTGTTTGGATACCAATTGAATGCCTTAATAGGAATATGTAGTAACACTTATAGGTGGTAAATTAATGTTAACTGATTTTTCCAAATTCATTAATCTTTTAATGTCTCAAATTTCAATTCAAACTCATATCCTAGTTAAGATATATGGATGTAATCATGCATTCCAAACATTCACACCACATGAAAAGTAATGAATAGTGAATAATAAAACTAATAATATTTTTACAAGGATCTCCTTATAGAGACCCTCACCTTTCATACATAGACATTACATAATTTTTGAGGAATAATTAAAACATTATAAAAATAGGCGCCCAAATATTGCACTATTCTAGTGCCTTTGGAAACATGTAAAATATAAATAATGGTACATAAATGAGTTACAAGATCTCCCCCTAGGTTATTTTTTACTATCACCCTTTATAGACACATCATACCTAATACAAATATTTATAACCTGGGGGAACAAAACATAAAAATGGGTGATCTTAGATTCTCATTAAGGGTAAAAAGGGGTATATTTAACCATAATCATGATCATAAGGGTATGAGAACATGATCATGAAAATAGAAGATCATACCCTGCATATCAAAGAACACAAACATGAATCATGGCATAAATATTGGATGTTTATAAGATATAACTCATATGGAAATAAATAACATAATTCATGAAAGAATAATAAAGGAATAAAAAAGGAATAATGGATGACACATAATAATATATAATGATTTTCATAGTTGTCAAGGAATTACTACCAAGACTATCTTAGTGGAAAAATTACATCACTGAACCGGGTTCACTCCCTATTCCATCCATATATTACTGAACCAAGTCCACTCCTCATTCTAGCCTTATTATAATGAATAGAGTTCATTTCCCATTCAAGCCCTATAATTCTGGCCCATGTTCATTTATCATTCCATCCATGTCTATCTCATGAGATATAAATCTTTACCCATTGTGTTGGAGGGAGATATTGGTCTCATCCATCTCATAATCAAATAATACCTAAATATGACACAAGATTATAAATAATCGTATCATAACCCATGAAATGAAATGTGTATTATAAATGTGTAATCACATAATAACATGTGTAAAATTGTACGAATCAGAATCATTTCACTATAAAAATAACCTGTGAAAAGAAGCAAGTTTCAAAATCATATAACCCATGAGGGAGAAATCAGTTTCATAAACATCATTCTATCAAAATGTAATCCATTCAGAGAAAAAACATGAATTTAACAGTTGAATAAATTATCAATAGAGGCATGAGTAACAGAAATGGTTGTTATCTTAGATGACAAATAACTATTAAAAATATTTTAAAAACATTTCCTTATGGAAATATCCTTTCTATATTAAATAATGTATTTTAAAACATAAAACGTTTTGAAAGCAATTGTCTTTAAAAATAGATTAAAAAATATAAAGGAGGCATTAAAAACCAAAAAAAAATAAAAAAAAATTCCTTGAAAATGTTCTTCAAATATCTTCGGAAAACATTTTTCAAAACATTGTTTTTGAATATAAGAGATTTCCTACTAAAGAGATAGATAGATAGATTTAACATAAAAACATCAAATTAATTATGAAATAGTGAAAATGCTACTAATAAATGATTATATCATGAATAAACATAGGATAATAAATTTTATGAGTGTTCATGCGAGTTGGATCATTATATTTCATTAATTTAAGCATAATAATAAACAATCTTGAAAAGCGATGAGATTTATTCAATGAACTCTTATCACTTGGAAATGTGGGATCATATTCTCCATGTAAGATAACGTAATTAATTAAATCATAAAATATTATCAAAATAAGAGTATTAATTATATAATATTTAAAATGGAATTATATAAACCTTGATAATAATTTAGCTGCACAATAAAACATGAGTCTCAAAGAAGTAAAATTGAGACAAAACTATTTTACCAATTTGGTAACTTTTGAAACATAAACCCCATGAAATAATGATTACAATATAGAAATGTGAATACCAATAAATTTAATTAAAAGAGAAATATAATACATTATTGGTCAGTACATACCCCACACTCAAAAATTGAGTGGTGATTAAGGCATGTATCTTACAAAAAAACTGAGATGTGATTCTTTTACCTTGTGTATTGACTCTCATCGTACTCATTATAATCACTTGTAAAATAAATTTAAATTTTTATAAACATTTTATAGAACAAAATTATTATATATAATACCATATATGTATTGATTATGAACTTATATAACCCTTTGTAATCAATTTGATGTTAAGGATTCACTTTAGGTAATATCGGTTTTGTTCTTCGAATGTGTCTTAATTTGTTATATATTTAGTCCTCATAAATATATAATGATTTCCAGAATGTAAACCATGATATAAATATCATTTAAATTCATTATATCTGTATTATAATAGTCTATATAATGTAGAATTATAGAATGGAATATATCATTAATGGAGACGGTTAGTCATACATACACATGAACGGTATTTCTATTTAATTTTCGTGTTGAATAAAAAAAGTAAAAGACATATATGTATATATATTTATGTAAATATACTTTTTACAATAGCTTTATTATATCAAATATGTAATATATATTCACTAAAACCAACCATAATACATTCCATGTAGTGTATGAATGAATCACATCGCTTTGAGGGTGTGGTAGTCCACGCTTCGTCAAAGCGAAATTATCATATTAACACAAAATAGAAAGTAAAAATATATTTATTTTAAAATAATTACAGAAGCTTAAATAAATAATAAAGATAATATATAACATATATATAAATATTTTCCATCATAATTTCCACCATGATAGGTTGTAAAAAAGAAATGAACAATCATCATTTTGTGAGGTAGTAGTTTGTCGTACACATAAACAGTATGTTTATTACCCATTAGATGGATGTTTATGTAATTTAGGTCAAAACCTTAGCATAAAAACATAGTAGTGTATTTAGGATAATTTTTTATAGGAAATAATTTAATAAATTTATTTGTGTGGGTGGAGAAAAAAATAAAATAAATGATTTTGAGAGAAGGCATTGCCTCTTAATCGGGTAACTACTTTTCGTTAGTGCGAAAAGGCTTCCTTTGATTTCTATCTTCCCAAAGGGAGGCGTAAATTATTAAGGTAGGGATTTTTTAATATTATTTTTAATATCTTGGTATAACATAATTTTTTTTCTATGTTTCGAGAAGATGGATAGTTGGTGGCCTTTTATAGGGAAGGGAAAGGGAACACTTGGAATTTTTTAAAACAAGTAAGGTGTACCTATATTTTTATCTAATAAAATTCATAAAAATCAACTTAAATAAATAATGGAAGGTTAATGGAATAATAAATTCCATAAAATTGATTTTTTATAAGTTTATAAGTCTTTTTGGGTCTTAAATTTAAGGTTTAATCTTTAGTTAATCTTAATTTTACCTTAATCGATGTAATTAATTTTAATTACATTCACTAATATTTTAGGTATAAAACTAAGTTTAAATTAATAGAAAATATAAATTATGATGATTAAAAATATGGAATTTATTTTTCTAAATTATAATCACATATGTGGAAAAGTTTAATTTAAATTAATCCCGTTTACAAGTCGACATTGTTGGTTTTTGATGTAAAAGTGTTCATACATTTAATATCTTTGTATACCCAATTTCAAACTGAAATTGATTAAAATGCCATAAATTTAGTTATTTGATAAAAATATTACCCAATTAAAATTTTAAAAAAATTTAAAATATAATTTAACCTTATAAATAAATTACAAGAAAATGATGTTTTGAATTAACATTTGGTATTTTTCACTATTCATCCAGAAAATGATGTTTCTCAAAAAAATCAAAAAAAATCCCTAATCCAATTTTAACATTCTAATTTTAAAACAAATTATAAACGTGTCTAAAATTAAAATTATTATTTTTCACTAAATTAAATTAAAGGAAGTTCAATTGATAAAATAGTACATTAAAAAAATATAAGGACTTTACCAAATATTATATCTTGCATCCTCAATATGTTTTATTAATATAAAAAATTCTAAAAAACATTTGAAAAGTAGTTATCACTATTCATATTAGAATGATTAAAGACTATAATATAATTATATCATTTGAATAATTATAACAATAAAAAGATGTTTTGTCGAAACTCAGTGTTGTATGTAATGTATGCAAAGTCGGTTTTGCGTGTTGTGTACACCATGTCACCAAATAACATCAGTGTTTTATGTAGTCAATCTAAAATATATATTGTTTTTAGTTCATGATTAACTTGGTGTTTCCTATAGCACATTCAAGACATATTTCATTAATATAAAATAAACTATTTTTACTGTTACATGAAATGGAAAATATCTCAAAGGTTAAATTAATTCGAAAAAAATATCATAGTGTTTCATTATTCCCCCCATAAAATGAATTTCACCCTTGAAATTCATCTAGATTTTAAAATATTTAATATATGAATTTTTCATTCATTAAAACCCACATCGTAAAAATGGATTCAAAAACTGCCCTAAAAAGGGAAAGCTGGAGCTATAACGGTTTCCCAAATTAACATATAACTAGGATTCCACATTGGATAAAATAGGTTGATAGTGAAGATTACACATGGAGGAAAAGATTTAATATTTATAGGGAGTGATAAATGTCATCAGTCACTAAAAAGTGAATGATCAAATAAAAGTTAAGGGCCTCAAGGTCATAAATCTGCGATAATTTATAAGGCCATCAGTTCAATAAAAATTATGGTACTAGGAAAAAAAATTGGATCATTATCCTATCTTGGATTAATTATTTTATTGAAAAGGAATATAAGGAAATATATTTACTAGATGTATTTCTAAAAACTAAATTTCATTATATGGTTTTGCTTTTAACAATTTATAATTAATCTACTAATTCCAAAATTTATGTCTAGAAATAAACTTTTATTCCCAATGCACTAAAATACACTTTTAGAATATATTATTACCCATAAAAGAATCAAAATTATAACTCTTTCTCTATAAATATTCTAAAAAATTAAAATGTTTAATACATTAATCACTAAATATAAAAAGTAAAACTATTGTTTAATCATAAATAATTATTCATCAAAAATAATTATACATTGACTAGGACATCGTGTAGGCCAATCGTAGGTGCGAAAACCATACTCCCCTTCGGTCATGGGTTCTAGACCCGCAGCCTTGCTGGATTGGGTTTTTTTCACCTTACATACATGATTTCCTTTTCTGAAACCACACTAACATACTTTATAAAATCTATAGACATCATTGAAATATGATTAACAACAAAATAAACTTTTGAACAAGGTTTTAAATACAATATCAATGCATAAATATTTACTTTAATGTTTAACACAAATGTTTCATGAATGGTTATCATTATAAACCCTATAAAAGATGAAAATCCATAAATTTAGAAATAAAGTCCCAAAATCAGCTTAAAATTGATCCCCTATATATCACAATGTAGCTCTTGGTTGTCACATTACAAACATGTTAATCCCCTAATGGAACATTCTCTTGGAACATGGTAACATCCTAAATTACCATAAATCCTTTTGGAAAACATGCAAGATTCCTGATTCCCTAGATTACAGGATATATTCCATAAATCCAATAAGTTTTAATCTTCTTCCATGATAACGTTTACTACTTGTCAATATGTCCTTAATTAGTTCCATGGTAATCTGTTTCATCCAATTTACTTATTCATATCCCACATATCTATATCCAAAAAAACATTATCATAACATAAGGAACATATTAATGGCTATATTTTTCTTAATCATGCATTTTCCATGGACATCACTATTCCAAAATATCACTTTTCACTTACATCGGAACCATTCAATGTGTTCTAGTAATTCCATAGTAAAAAACATTAACTGAAAAATACTTATATATTTCACCATTCATAAACATTATTATTGAATCTAGATTTATAAAAACATTTATTATTCAAAATCATCCTTATTCCATTAACAAGACTTCCTCATCCTATTATACAATACCTGTTTCCATTCACATTTCATATCTAGTCTCTCCATCATTAGTAATATAACTATTACTCATACCACCTTTCTAATCCTCTTTAGGATCTTTCCTCTCAGTATATTAAGTTTCATAATGACCTTTTATTCCACACTTAACCTTTAATGATGTCTTAAGAAGGATAATATTATCATCCATTTCCTTAATTGAACTGACCATTTTTTCCTTGAAGTCACTTGATTTGTGTCTTTTTTTATGAAAATTCAAAACATCTTCTTGCCCCTCTAGGAAATTCAATTTTGTGATTCATTCCACATTGTTGACACAAAGTACTAAATCTTTTTTCCCTATGGTATCCATTATCCTAACTCTTAGTGAACTCTTTTTTCTCTCCCTTGGTGAGTATAAGAGTTGGTTAAGGTACACATTGTTGATCATATTACATGAAAACTAATTAGGAATGATCACAATATATTTAACTCCTATGATCATCCCACTAAACTACTCATCAAAAAATAATCTATCACATTAAACATTAATCTCATTCCTTCTAATTACCCCCATTGTCTAAAACCATAAGCATATTCTAAGCCTTAATTATCATAGTTTAAAACCACATATTCATGAAATTAATTACTTATATGAATTATAAATCATGAAACCTTATTTAATCTATGAAAACCTTGGTTCATCCTTATAAGGACTCGACTTTTTAACATTACATAATCTCGAATTAAAAGAATAATTCACATTGAGGATCTTTTTAGGTTTAGAGTTTTAGAGAATTATGACATAACTATTACATCTGAAAAGATTAAAATGTAGACACTTCTACAAAGTTTCAACTTATTTCATAAAATAAAAACTCTTGATAAAAAGATTCATGTCTAGTTCCATGTTTTAGACATCATGACTTTTCCTTGATCCCAAACTTGACCCTATTCATCTTTAAGTCATGTGAAAACATTTCAAAACATGGGATGAGAATAAAAATCTCAGTAAGGGTTATAAAACAAAAAAAGAAAACATGTGATCATAAATACATAAAAACATGAACACTTTTACTTACCTCATGAAATCATAAGATTTTATGAATAACACATATAAATCATAAATCATAAAAGGAAACTTGTGTTATCCATAACATACTTACAATGTAGCTATCATAGCTACATAGGGAGATACTTTGGAATACCCATCATAGTATATTCCCTAAATCTCTTAGGAGAAACACTCACATTTACCTCTGTCACGTTACCCAATGCATTAGAGAGCTATCTCGAGCTCACCCTCCATAGGTTTATCACGGAACCACCCATATACGTAAATAATTCCCAAGAACTATAACATGATCACATAACATAAGCATAAAGGAAAGATAAAATTTCTACATTGCAATAAAAAAATATCATTTCAAGATATTGAAATAATAAATCCATTATCAAAATCATTTTCAATACCAAAATATGTACAAATAATATATGGTATTTATTTTTCCTTTTAAAAACATTTTGTCTTGTTATGGAATCCGAAGATCAAATAATACTCATGGTGGAAGAAAGGTCGTTGTCACCGCTTACATTAAAAAAACATTCCTTTTTGTCGTTTAGTAAAACTATTCGTATAAAAAGATTCCCTTTGAATGAAATGAAAAATCAAAGGGTTGTATACAGTTTATAAAAGCAAATCATGTATTAAAACAAAATATGCCTCAATGAAAGGAGATTGAGACGAAGTCCCATACCTCATGTCCGACTTGAATCGATCGTTTTTTAATCTCCTGAAAATAAACTAAAGTTAATTTATAATTAATTAAGAACCATTTTCAAGTTTATTATTCCCTTTATTTCACTTATTACCATTTTATAACAATTATGTAATAATTTAAGTTAATAACGTTCATTTTATTGATATTTGGTACTTGAGTCAAAAATGAACACCTTATAATTACAAGTTATCCATGTGATGAATAATCTATTATATCCAGAATGAAATTCATTATTTAGATATCATATATATCATATATATCCAGTATATACATGTATTTATAATAGTACATGGCATTTGGAGGTAAGAAATGAAAAGCACCGTTCATGGAGATGGTAAGTCGTACGTACGCATGAACGCTACTTTAATTTCAATTTATAATTATAATGGAATTAAAACATAATTATACATAGTTATATTATACTTACAGTATAATATCATATATAATATCATTAACTACATCCTTTATATGTTACACATATGGAATTAACAAGTCATATCACTTTGAGGGGGCGGTAGTCCGCACTTCATCTGATGAGATTATCGTGTTTACCTATAATGAAAACCATAAAGGCGTGCTATAAATGGAAATTACATAATCATAAAGAAAAAATAAACATAATTTATATCATAAATAAATATAGTTCTATCATAATGGCCACCATGATAGGCGGTTGGAGATATTTGAACAATCATCGTTTCGTGAGGCGATAGTTTGTCATCCATAGAAACATTATGTTCTTCATCCATTGGATGGAGGTGTGTGTAAGTGTAGTTCGAATCGTTCTCATAACGAAATCCTAGTATATTGAGGATATTTGTGTTTTTACAAAATAAAGTAATAAAAATAGTTTATGGGTTGGAGAAGTAAAATAAAACAAAACAATTTAAGAGAAACGATTACCTTTAATTTGTGTAACTCCCTTTGGTTTGAACCAACGGACTTCTTGAAATGCCTTCTGCATAAGGTCATACATCTAGGAGGAGGGGAGGGATTTAGAGAGATTAATTGGGCAGATTTTGGATGACAAAAATGCTTTTGAGGTGTGTGGAATTGGTTAGAAGTGGTCTTCTTTTATAAGGGAGAGGGGGGGATCTTTAGGAATGTGTGAAAACATTATTTTATTATAAACATATCTTCGGTTTCAAAAGGTCCAAAAATCATTAATTTCGAAGATAAGATGACTCATATTCGAAATAAAATCATCTAATCAGAATTGGACTTGTTTTGGATAATATTATAATCATTATAATCTTATATATTTAAATCATTTATTAATGAGGTAAATACTGCTTCATTATTGTGTCATAAATAATTTAATTTATTTGATGTCTAAAAATTATAAAAAAATACCATGATTTAGGAAATATTTTTACCTTTACAATGAATATATATAGGAAAAACGATTACTTATATAACACAATATAAAAATTAATTTACTAAAATATTTTTGTTTATGTCATTTTTGCCTTTACATTAAATTAATTAATCTAAAGTGTCATTATCTTTCATAAGTGGATCCATGGGGTCCCAAAATCTACCCAAAGATGACCATGGTCGGCCATGAATCATCCAATAAGTTTAGTACAAGTGTTAATGTAATTTTGAATTATTATAATATTCTTTTTACCTTGAATTAACCTATTTACCTTTAACCGCGGTAAATAAAAGTCAAAATTTACTATTTACCAAATAATATTTTCAACTTACTGAACCACATTTTACTTCTTGATAACAACCATGAATATAATATTTCTGAAATTCATTTCACAAAAGCGGTAAATTTTCATTTAAATGAAAAAGTCAGTTTTTTTAATCACAACTATGTGATTTCACTATTCATAAAAATTGATGTTTTTCAAAAAAATACCAACAATTCTGCCTAATAATTATTTCATATTCCGAATTCATAAATTATGTCTATTTTTTCAAATTCAAAACATGGAAGTGGCATTAATTAATTTAAAAATTAATTCCCATTGTTAAAACAAATAGCATGTTTTTAAGAAACAATAACTATCAAAAGATTAACACTTGTTTAGGTCCAATTTCAAAGTAAAATTAATTCCAATGAACATAATTGGATTAAATGTTAAAAATATATTCTAATTACACTTTAAAACTAATTAAAAAGATAATATAACCATATAAATAAATTATATTAAAAGGCACTTTTGAATTAAAATACAATATTTTCATTATTCATAAAAAATGAACTTTGTGGGAAAAATCCCAAAAAATTACACAAATTAAATTTTGGTGTCCCCATTCTAAAGAAGGATTTTATTTGGCCAATTAGATTGTATTAAGCTGACCAAAACTATATTTAAATAGGGTTCTCCATTAAAAGGCGATAAATCGGCCTTTTAATGTAAATTATGCTTAAAATTAGATTCATTCACATTTTAAGCCTCTAACTTTTTACTGTATAAATGTAAATACATTTAACAAACATGTATGATCATATTGTTGTTAGTTTTGTTCATTCCTGCCAATACAATGTCTAGGAGTTAACTACCATCTAAAATAATAATATTATATTATTAGTGTGCAACATAGGATTTCAAAGAAACTCATTGTTGTGTATCGGGTATGTTATCGAACATAGAAACCCCTTTAAAATAAAATTAATATTTAATTCCAAAATATTAATAAATATGAAAATCTCTTATTCTTCATTTACCTGGGATGTTACAATCCTAGGTTATTCATAGCCAACTTATATTTAAATCATTTATGATGGTCTATGAAGAGTTTGAGAATTCCCAAAGCATATCTCTTGGGAGTGTCAAATCAGGTGCATAGCGAGGCCCTTTGTTGTGTACCAGAGTACCTAAAGTTAGGTCCAGAACATCTTGTCGGAGCTGATTCTCTTATGTACATATGTTTCAGAGCCTCTTCCACTTGTTGTATCCATAAAGGGATTTTTGTTAAGAAACCACTCACTCAATCATTTACCAAAATTCCAGGACATTTTTTATCCATGTTCTTATCCCTAGACTTATCATTAGACATGTCCTTAAGGTTCTCACTAATGTTTTCTCGTCGTATATTTGGAAGGTTAACTAAACCATTTCTCTTATACCAATAATCGTGAACCTCATTTTTCAAACCTATATATTACATAACTTCTGATGAATACCTAAAATATTATACAAACAAATGCCCAAATATCATACTAGTCTAGTGCCTTTGGAAACAGGGAAAACATAAACACTAGAACACAACTTAGATACAACATCTCCCACTAGGTTCTTCTTGACTCACACACTTATTAAACACATCAGACATAATACAAACCTACATAACATAAGGGGGAAGGAAACATAAAAAGGGATGAGGTCAAATGCTTAGTGAGGGTAAAAAAGGGAGATATATATGCATAATCATGATCATAATCATAATGGTATGAGAACATGATCATGAAAATAGAAGATCATACCATGCATATCAAAAAACAAAAACATGAATCATGACATAAATCTTGGCACTTAATAAGACCTCTATCATAAGTAAATAAAGAACATAATCCTTGAAATCATAACATAGGAATAAAAAATGTAATTGTGTCAGGCATATAAGCATATATAATGATTTCTATAGTAGTCAAGTCATTACTGTTGAGACCATCTTAATGGACAAATTCCTTTACTAAACTGAGTTCACACCCCATTACGGCCCTGTATTGCTGAACCGAGCCCACTTTCCATTCCATACCTGTAATACTGAACATAGTTCATTTCCCATTCCAACCCTGTAATACTGAATCAAGTTCAATTATCTTTCTATTAATTTCTATATCATGATATATAAATATTTCCCAATGCATTTGAAGGATATATAGGTCCCAACCGTCTCATAAAGAAATCATACATACATGGGCCACATGATCATAAATAATCATATCATAACCCATGAAATGAAATGGGTATTATAAATGTTTAATAATATCATAACTAGTGGAAAAAGTACATGTTTCATAAACATTTTATCATAAAACTAACACATGAAATGGATTGGGTTTCAAAATAATATAACTCCTAATGGAGACATGAGTTTCAGAAAACATTACTCTATCAAAACATAATCCATTTAGAGAAATAATATGAATGAAAACATTCAATAATATCCCAAAAAAGGAATGAGTAACACCAGTGGTTTTTATCATAGATGGGAAATTATTTTGAAAGATCTTTTAAAAATATTTCTTGATGAAACTATACTTGTTGCATTGAAAAATGTTTTTTAAGACATGAAACCATTTGATAACATTTGTCTTTTAAAATATAAATGAAAAATTATAATGGAAGAATTTCAAACCAAAAAAAAATTAAAATAGATTTTCCATTAAAATGGGATTCAAATTTTTTTTGAAAACAATTTTGAAAATATTTTTTAAAATATGCTTTCAAAATACAATAGTCTTCCAACCAAAGACAGAGATGGCCAGAATTTACCTAAAACATCATCTTAAGTACAAAAGAGTGAAAACTGGTACTAATAAATGAGAATATGTAGAGTAACTAGAGAATAATAAAATTCATTAGTGTTCATGAGATATGGATCATGATATTTCCTTAATTTGAGAATAATCATAAACAATCTCGAAAAGTGATGACATTGTATTAATAAACTCTTATCACATGGTAACTTTGTATCATACTCTCCATGTAAGAAAACAAAATTAAATAAAGGTTAAAATATCATGAAAATAAGAATATTTTTTGTATGACATGTAAAATGGATTTATATACACCTCAAGAATAATTTAGGTGCATAAAAAACATGAGTCTCAAAGAAGGAAAATTAAGATAAAACTATTTTACTCATTAGGTAACTTTTGAAACATAAAACCCATGAAATAAATTTCATAAAATAGTTATGTGAATACACATAAATTTATGTTTTTGATACCTAGAATAAATTCATGGGAATTATAAACACCACACAAAATAAGTTAGTGGTGGTTATGACATGTATCTCACAAAAATAAAAGTGAGATGATATTCCCTTACCTTGTGTCTTGACTCTCTTTGTACTCATCAAAATCACATCTATAATAAATATAAATTTATTATAATTATTTTAAAGAACACAATTATTATATCTCATACCATATATGATTGTATTATGACCTTATATTACTCTTTTGTTAACAATCCTATGTTAAGGTTTCCTTTCAGGTAATATTTGCTTTGTTTTTTGCATTTGTCTTAATTTGTTTTATTTGTGGTCCTTAAACTCATATCCTGATTTAAAGAATTTAAAACATGATATAAATATAATTTATATTCATTATATGAATATTATAATAATCTATTGAATTTATATGTATAAAATGTAATATATCATTCAGGGAGACGGTAAGCCTTGCATATGCGTGAACGCAATTTATGTTTAATTTTTGTTTTGAAGGAAAAAAAAGCAAAAGAAATATATGAATATATATATACATACATAAAATTGTGAAATTGGAATTATTAAGTCATATATATCAAATATATTCACTAAAACAATCATTAATACATTCCATTCAGTGTATGAACGAATCACATCGTTGTGAGGGAGTGTTAGTCCACACTTTCTCAAACGAAATTATCATATTAACAGAAAATGGAAAGTAAAAAAATTATGTTTTATAAAATAATTAAATAATATTAAATACATAATAAATATAATATATAACATATATAAAAATAATATATATCATAATTTCCACCATGATAGGTGTTAAAGAAAAAAATGAACAATCATCATTTAGTGATGCAGTAGTTCGTTGTACACGTAAACAGTATTTTTGATACCCATTTGATGGAGGTGTTTGTAAGTGTATATAAAAACCATATAATAATAACATAATATTATATTTTTTATATTTTTTATAAAATAATTAAATAAATATATTTTATGGAGTAGATAATGAAAATAAAAGAAAGGATCATGAGAGAAGATGTTACCACTTAATCAGGTAACTTCTTTTGGTTTGTGCCAAAAGTTTTACTTGGATTGATTTCTTCTCAAAATGTAGGATTAAAGGATGAAGTGAGAAATTTTTATAAGACTTTTTGGCAGATATTTTGATAACCTATTTTTTTGGGAGGTGATGATGAGAGGGGTAGGTGGTGGCCTTTTATTGGGAAGGAAAATGACACACAAGGCATTTTTTGAAACAAGTTAGGTGTACAAATGTTTTTACCTAAAACAAGTCATACCAAACCAACCAAAATTAATAATGGAAGGTCCATGATCGAATAATGGCCAGAAAATGGGTTTTTGGATATGTTTATAAGTCTTTTGGGGTATGAAATTTATGTTTTTGTTCCTTAGATAATCTTATTTTTATCTTAATCGATGTAATTAATTTTAATTACTCTCACTAATCGTTTTGGTAAAAAAATAAGTTGAAGTTATTTGAAATTGTAAATAATTCTTATTAAAAATATGGAATTCATTTTTTAATATTATAATAACATAAGTGATAGAAATTAATTTAAAATTAATCCCGCTTAAAGGACGACACTTGTGGTTTTTTAAGTAAAAACGTCCAAATTTTTGCTAAGTTTTTATACCCAATTTCAAAGTGAAATTGATTACAATTAACTAAATAGAATTAATTGATGCAAATATTATCCAAATAAACCTTGTAATCAATGAAAATTTTTACTTAACCATACAAATAAATTATATGAAAAGTCGGTTTTGAATTAAAATCTGTATTTTTCACTATTGATCCAAAAATTATGTTTCTCAAAAAAATCACAATAATTTCCCATAAGATTATTTCAACATTGTAAATTGAAAAATGAATTTTATTTTATAAAACTAAATTTCTAAATGTGTCTAAAATTAATTTTATTATTTTTCACAAATGGACATTAATGGAGTTCATTTGAGAAACTAGTATTTTTAAAAATAAAAGTAAAATACCTCAAATTATATCTTTCATCGTCAATATGTTTTATTTATCTAAAAAATTATAAAAAATATTTTAAAAGTGGTAATCACTATTCATATTATTATTTTTAAAATATATATTACAATTATATCATTTAAATAATTATAACTATAAAAAGAAGTTTCATAGAAACTCAATGTTGCATGTAACGTACGCTAAGTCAGTGTTATGTGTTGTGTAGGCCATGTCGTAATAAAACAAGAGTGTTTCATATAGTCAAGATAATATTTATTTTGTTTACAGTGAACAATCAACTTGGTGTTACATATAACGCAAGCCAAACCTAGTTCTTTAATAATAAATAAAATATTTTCAATGTTATGTGAAATTAAAAATATCTCAAAATTTAAATTCATTTGAAAGAAATTAAAAAGATATCAGGGATTTACAATCTTCAAATGAGTGTGATTATTTCCTTTATATTTTTGGGTATATTCAAATAAATATGCATTTAAATAATATCATCAATTGTATACAAAAGGTGAGGGTACCATCCTTAACCCTGAGATTATTTCCCAATGTTTACAGTTTCCCACTTGTTCATTATACTAGCTTATTCCAATTAAAAAAATTTCTTGATAACACGTTACAAAAGAAGATCTTCTTCTATACTCTGGATGTCAATGCAACCTAATATCACAATCTTCTTCTACAAGAAAAGGTCTTCCACCACTAATTTTTCTTCTTCTATAGAATCATGCATGTCAAACTTATTCTCCATTAACTAAATCTTGTAATGATCAACATGTGTATTCAAATGGATAATTCACACTATATTCTTCTTAAATATTTAGGATCTTCAATAAGATAAATATATTCAATAGCAAAATAAATTATATTAGTCTTTTACCAATTCACTTCTCTACTCATTCTTCTTATTATGATTTTATAATATAGATATCATAGGAAAGATCATAAAACCTTATTATCCTTTTTCTTCTTAACTTATTCAAAATGATAACAGGATTTCCAAAAAAACGTTGTAGGGACCCCTCTCATTCTCTTATTATCTTTTTTCTTCAATACACATGATGTTCTATTGCAAGGTTATTTCGAGTTTCGCACTCTCTTTAGTTCTTAATAAGTTTTTTATGAATAAAATATTTACTTCTATGATTTTTATTTTTTATGATATTATTTCTTATAGTCTTATTATGTAATCAAATAATAGTGTTTTAGTTAGTTCATTAACTCTTAATCATTATACTTATTATCCTTCTCTCAATTGATATTCCATAAATAATAATATTCTCATTAAATATTGGTTTATAATATTTCCATAATTTTCTATAGCTTTTATAATAATTAATAACATTAAAATATTCTTATTTAGAAATATGATAATAATTGGACAGTGGCCTTATCAATTAATATTCATTTAATTATCCTATGATCTCAACTTAAATTATTTCATAATCACAACATCATTGTATTAAAACTTGAAGACCATATCAGTAATAATTAGATCTTTAACATTCATAAATCCTCATATTTTTCTAAATGATTAATATTAAATATTAAATAATAATATTATATAACATAGTGAGGATTTGGTCCATTTCTAAATTTATAGTGGGGAATAACCTTTACATAATAAAATACGACTCCTATGTATCATAGTAATAATCATAACTTTGTTAAAAAAATATTTCCCAAACTAATGATCCTTATATATCATGTATGGTTTTTTACTTTTTTTACTTTCTAGAACTTATGACCATTATATAAGGAATTTTTAAATCTTTTATATCTCATTGAAAATCAATGTTTTCCAAAAAAAATATCTAACTAATAACTATTACGTATCACATAGGTTCTTTTACTTTATAAATTTTCTCTTAATAGTAACCCTTATTGAAAAATTAGTTGCCCATGCATATTATAGTGCAACTATATAATAGGTCAATTTTCAACCATCGATTACCTTTATGTATACCACAACATCCAAATATTTTAGTTGGAGTGTATTTATGACCATTATTTATTACCATTACATATTTCATTTATTTTTAAAATTTAGGTATGAAATGTTAGGATAAATATTATGTATTATCTTTATGTATTATATGTATTTGGAAAATTTTAGTCTAGAAGTTCTAGATTTCACTTGAATATCTGTATGTGTCTCTAATGAATCAAGGTGATTTCAAACACTTTGGAAATTTTCTATTTTATATTTTTCCAGGACCCTTATTCAAAGTTTTCCATTTCAAATTTTATTTTCAATACATTTTGGATAACCCTTACATATCCAAATAATTATCGATACTTATTCCATTACTTGTCCAATTTTTCATCCTCGGTCATAGAATATAAGAACATCTTCAAATTGGCTCAAAATATCTTCACGTCTTCTCATATAATCCTTAATAAAATTATAAAAATATTGAAATGCCTTAAATGAGTTTGAAAATAAACCAAATATTTACAAAGATATTCAAAATCATTTCAAAAGATCTTTAAAATAATTTCCAAATCCTTACAGCATATGAGTACTCAAATTTGAGTAATTCAATTGATCTCCATTGCCTCATCAACTCCATCTTTCAAATTGTCTTTATCAAATCATTATCCAATAGATATTATCTATTTGACAAACCATCCATTAGGCTTGGTAATTTATTTATTGATTCTTAATCTTCGGATCTTCCTATATGAATACATAATTAAATATCCTCATGTTGTTCAATATCAAGCCCTTAAAACTTCTCAAGTATTATGTGTTAGATTTTTCTCCATTCCTTCAGAACTTCTAAAATTGGTTCTAATATAGTTTTGTCTCTGTAATCTTCATATTTTACATACTATTTCATTGAATATCATGATACAATAACACAAAGAATAATCACTATCTTTTATATATTTTCCATCATATTATTATATATTTTATAGCATGTAAAATAGAATACAGTTGAACATATAGCTCCAAGAAACTCTATCTATATATCACTTCTTTCAACTTCTTCGTTCATTAAGATTGTACACCATCACCTAACTATGGAATATATTTACATTACTACTTATTAATATATTGAAAAAAATAAAAACAATGAATCTCTCTATATCATAATCTAATTGAACACTTCATCCACTATGTTTCTTATGATGATATTTTGAATTGAGCTTATTCTCTATATCTTTATTACTTTTTTAAGGAAAGTAAAATGTTCTCAATACTTCAATAATTGAAATACCTAAATGCATGTTTTCCCTTATAATTTCATTTTAATTATTTCATACAATTTTAAAATAATGAAACATTTTCATTAAATTTAATGGATTCATTTTTATATTTTCATTACACATTATGAGAACTTTTAAAATAAATAAAATTTAAAATTTCATTGGATTTAAACGTAGTCTCCTTATCAAATTTGTTTTCTACCTCACAATGGCCCCCTCCTCATCTCATGGACCAACATGAATTTTTTGAGATATTCAAGGATTCACTAATTTAAGTATTGATCCTATAATTCCAAAAAAATCATCAAAAAAATCATGAATAATTCTCATCAACTTCTTTAATATATTTGAATCTTTAAGATATTCTCCACAACTAATTATTTGGATCGTAAATTTATTATTCTATATAAATAAATATTACCATGATTCATCTTTCACTATAAAAATATAAAAAATGATCATGATATTTTTATATAAATAACTGTTTTTCTTCCATGTATCTATTATGTATATCATTGAATTTTCTCTAAATTCCATTCACTTTTTCATACAAATTTCTCATGTCACCTATTTCTCAGAGTGGTATGATTATGAAAAATGTTTACTCTCTAATAAAATTAAAAATTGTTATTTTCATGAAAATTATAAATTTTTATAACTATCATGACCCGTCCCCTGGTGCATGTGTCGTGACTACCCCAAGCCCGCCTTCCATAGGCCAGGGGCTGGAGACTAACAGTAATGGAATAATTACCTAAAACTGGGAAGGCATTTACTTTAGAACCTATAAACTCACACAACTGAGCACAAGATGGAAACAAACCACTAAGTAAAAGTGTATAACAAAAGTGTGCTGAAAGTAAAAAGGGGCCGGAAATACAAGACCAACTGTAAATTACATGGGAACTGGAAAAACATGTACAAGTGAAGAAAGGAAAAACAGATGATGGGTCGTCCTCTGGGATTTATACCTGAAAGGTAGGTATAGATATCCTCCTTAGCACTCCAGGTCCGTCAGTCTCCTCTGTGTACCGATTCTTCGTAAGGTCCACCTCTGGGTACCATCCAGTCCTGGTACTCTCGGCCTTATTCAGCGATGTCTGTCGTCTACATCCAACACAATAAGGTGCGGGCATATCCAGTGTAGGGGTGAGTATAACGACACTCATTAGATACCCCAAGACCATCAAGGTCTTAGAAAAATCCAACAAGGTTAAGAAACAAATTATAAAATCAACATAAAACCCCACTTAGGTATATGCCCATACATATACCTATGTTATCAACTAATCCATCTCAATCATGAGGAAAACACAAAAGTTATTGACTTAGCTCATATAGGTATACAACTTATGTAGAGAGTTAGAGATGATTAGGTATAGCCACTAAATCAACTATTCTGTCGAACCCATACAAGATCCTGGTACAGAAATCAGAGTTATAGAACCCACACTGGATCCAGGAACACTAGTCAGAGCTGTTGAACCCACACAGGATCTAGGGACATGAGTCAGAGCTGTCGAACCCATAGAGGATCCAGGAATAGTAGTAAGAGATGTCGAACCCACACAGGATCCAGGAACAGTAGTCAGAACTATTGAACCCACAAAGGATCCAGGAACAAGAGTCAGAGCTTTCGAACCCACACAGTATCTAGGAATAGCAGTCAGAACTGTCGAACCCACACAGGATCCAAGAACAGGAGTCAGAGATGTCGAACCCACACAGGATCCAGGAATAGTAGTCAGAGTTTTCTAACCCACACAAGATCCAGGAACAATAGTCATAACTATCGAACCCACACAGGATTCAGGAACAGTAGTCAGAGCCATTGAACCCACACAGGATCCAAGAATAGCAGTCAAAAAACAGCCAGCCACAGGGTTACCGCACAAAGCAAGCTTCATTTCGGGGGGGGGCACTCCTCAAACCAAGTGTTGATACATCAACTTACATTATGTCCCATGAATAAGTATCTCAATGGTCTTCCACGTTATAGGGGTCTCAATGCATCAGACGGCGTGTCATTCGGACGCCCAGTCTGTGAGTTATTAGCCTTTTAGTCCCGGGGGGGCCAAGTTAGATTAGTTCTCTATCCAACCTGACTATATCTCAACTATACCCAAACCTCCAGAGGGGTATACACAAAGGGACTACCATGATCCAAGAACACAAGTGCCGCTGACGGTATGTCAAACGGATGTATGGTGCTGAAGATATGGCCAAAAGAAACTAAAGGGTCGTAGTGGGACAGGGTTCGGTCGGACCGACCTGACCCAACATAGTCTGGGCCGACCCAGTTCAGGTTCAACCCAGACTAACCTATTGGGTTTGGCCCAGCCCGCTGTCCCCGACCTAGTAGGCTGCGAAGGTTGCGAGTTGCACGAGGCCGTGGACCAGTCGCGAGAGCACGGACCTGCCGCGGGTCAGTGTAAGGAAGATTCGGCCTGAAGGTTCCACGAGGGGTGCAGAAGGCCGGGTCAGCGAGGCGCACATGGGGCGTGGCTCAGCAGCTCATCTCGGATGGCCGAGGCTGATTTGGCCAGCGCCGCGAGGGGCGTGGCACGGGAGGCTCAGCCTGGATGGCCGAGGCCGGTTCAGCCAGCGTCGTGAGGGGCACGGCTCGGGCGGCTTGGCCTGGATGGCCGAGGCCGGTTTGGCCAGTCGTGGTGCGGGGCATGCGGAGTGTCCGGTAGCCAGATTTCGTTGCATCTTGGTCCGGCGCGTCTCGGCCTGGGTGTCGCGAGGAGGGCCGCAGGCCAGCGCGGTTCAGGCCAGGGCATACAGGAGGCCGGTGGCGACTGGGATCCGGGTGGCGCGGGATGGCGCGGTTCAGCTGTGGTGCACGGGATATTGGCAGCGGTAGTGAGCCAGGAGGTCGATGGGCGGCCTTGATCCGGGTGGCAGGCAGGCAGCCGGGAGCCAGAAGGTCGGAGCGCTGCGAGGGGTGGCGCAGGTTACGGAGACCGCGAGTACCGCAGTCATTGCATGTCGCCTTCGTTGCCTCATCATTTCGTCTCCATGCCGAATAACATCACAAGAGAGAGCGGCGGAGGGAGTCTTGACATGTCAGTTTGGCTCACACCCTTCGCGTTTAGGGTGATTGCAATCAGTCCATCTAGGAAGGAGAACGATGAACTTCAAATTCCACATCCTCTGCAACAATTCTTTTCCAATGCACAAAAGATAAACCAAGGAAAGCATTAACATGAAAATAAACCCCCAACCTTTGTTCTAGGTTTGTCAAAATTGGCGTGGTGAAGAAGACGGATCATTGGGAAAAGTCGAACGTTGGTGTTGTCGGTATTTTTCTCAATCATCGGTTTGTGCACTGGCTCGTTGTGACCTCCTACCCCAGAGTAGGTTCTAAGGAAGGAAGTCAAAGTCAATCCTTGCCGACGTTCTTAATTGAAAGATTGCGTTCTTCGTGGATGAAGGGTAATACTCCATGTGTTGGGGGTCACGTCACTTTACCAGTTCTTTGTCGCTTGGTGAAGCCATCCAAAAACCTCCTTCTAAACATCCTATATATAAAAGAGGGAGGGAGGTAGGTAACGATCATTGAAATTTATAACAGTTTATTTATTAGGAACCTTCCTAAATTCCAACGATGCTGTCATTTAAATTTAAAAGGAGCAATATAATTAAATTATGCTGGCACAATTTAAGAGGTGTGTTGTCTATAATTATTGGGAGGATACCAAGAGGCTCCCCCCCCCACATATAATAGGGACATGAGAGGATTCATTTAATTAATGGGAGGTTTAAAAGAGGTTTAAAAACTCAAGCAGTCCCCTCCACCATAACCTCTCATGAGAGGTTAAGGTGTGGTGGTCCCCACTTCCAACATCCATGTAGAGGTTCATCACTGATAGACCCCACCTGAAATGTCCACATGGATGATCAAAATAAAATAAAATGAATTTTATTTTATTTTATTAATTCCATGAAAAAAAACCAAAAAAATAACTTTCACCCTTGACCAAATTTTAACGAGGTGAAACTCTCCTTAAGAGAATATTGGTGTTACGTGTTCAACGGTGCCCTCATATTTCAATTCCGATCATCGGTTCAAAAGTTACAAAATGCAGCTCGTGCGTTTACTAAACATACTCAAAAAAAAGTTCATAAAATTATTATCAGTCACCCTCGACCCGCGCCGGTCAAGGTTAGGATTTTCCTTGGTGAAACACACCCCAAAAAACCTAATATTACTCTCGTATTTTTAATCCGAGTAACCGTTTATATGTTATAAATTTTATAATAAAATAATTGTCACTTAATTATTTTATTTTCATCTAAAAACTAACTTTCTCTGGTGGCCCATGCCGGCCAATGTTTGAATATTATTAAACAAAGAATACCCTCACGATTTCAGCAGTGGTCTCGAATTTTTAATCTGAGTTACCGTTTGTGAGTTATAAGCATTTAAAAAGTAAAATAATTTATTCAGTTATTTTATTTACGATTATGCCATTTTTGGGTTTTCTCACAGGAGGCCCGTGCTGACTAATCATAAGTCGCACCTAGGGTAAACTCGTCATCCTGAGTGCAAAGGTGCCCTCATATTTCTGATCCACGTTACCTTTTAAGAGTTATTCCACTTTTTTAGGAAAACTGCTTACGTGCGTTAACTTAAGCTTAACAAAACTACGTCGGATCATTCTGGGAACTCCGGGCCTCAGAATCGCACGCGGTCAGATTTCACGGACTCATAAATTTTCCATATATTTAAAAATACTTACATAGATATTTTGGGTCTTTAAATTCTTCCCACCATAGGGCTCTACGTCCCCATAAGCCACAACTCAAACTAATGGAACAAGTGGGGGTACTGATCACGCATCTGAGCCTCCCACTCCAATGTGCTCTCCCGGAGGTTCCCGTGCTGCTAGCGAACGTGCACCAGAGTTATCGACCATCCAAAAAGGACCCACTTTTATCGATCCTCAATCTCTACTGGAACCTTCGTAAAAGTCTCCCCATCGTCAACGTATAGCTTGCCATGGTCGATGATGTGGGCAGGGTCATGCACGTATCTCCCCAACTGGGATAAGTGGAAGACGTCGTGAACCCGGTGCAGCTTAGGTGGAAGAGCTAAGTGGTATGCCACCTTGACAACTCTGCTGAGGACCTGGAAAGGTCCGATGAATCTCATAGATAAATTGCCACCTCGAACAAATCTCTGGAAACCTCGTCGAGGTGAGACCCGTAGAAAGGTGCGGTCTCCATCCTCGAACTCCATAGGTCTCCATCTTCTGTTAGCATATGACTTATTCATACTCTGTGTAGTCTTCATCCGCTCTTAGATGGTCTGTACCTTGTATGTGGTAGCCCATACCATCTCTGGGCCAACGAGTGTTGACTCCCCTGTGTCATTCCAGCAGAGAGGTGATCTGCAAGGTCGCCCATATAACACCTCAAAAGGTGTCATCCCAATGGTGGAGTGATAGCTGTTGTTGTATGAAAACTCCACTAGTGTTAAGTGATTCTCACAGCTGTGACTGAAGTCTAGGAAACAAGAACGCAACATGTCCTCAAGGGTTTGAATGGTTCGCTCAGTTTGACCATCTGTCTGAGGATAGAAGGTGGTGCTCAAATGAAGTTGCGTCCCGAAAGCTTCCTGCAACCCCTTCCATAACCGGAAAGTAAAACGTGTGTCACGATCCGAGAAAATCGTCAAAGTTACTACATATAGCCGCAAAATATCATGCACATAGAGGCGTCCCAAGATCTCTACTGAACCTTTCTCTTGGATCGGTAGGAGGTGGGCCGACTTGGTGAGTCTGTCGATGATCACCCAGATCGAGTAATGACCTCTGGATGTATGTGGAAGTCCTGTCATAAAATCCATGGATATCCCATCCCACTTCCACTCTGGGACCTCTAAAGTATGAACTAAGCCTGCTTGTACCTGATTTTCTGCCTTCACTTATAGACAAGTGAGGCATTGAGAGACAAGCTCTGCTACAACCTTAATCATTCTCTTCCACCAGTGCTGTCATCAGAGGCTTTGGTACATCTTCTCCACTTCTGGATGTACCTCTAGAGGAGATGTGTGGAACTCCCACAACACATTTTCCTAAAGTGACACTGGTACCATGGTACGTCCTTTGAAGAAGATGAAGTGATCCCCCACCTTCAGAAAATCCATCATGTGCATGTCTTGTGGATATCTGAGCACATTGTGTCTCATGGTCAATGTCCCCACAATGCGCCTCCTTAAATAACTGAAGAAGTGGGAGAGTGACTATAAGATAATGAAGGAAGTCTTCTCTATCTATATCCACAAAGGATATCTATAAAAAAGCTAGCTTCTCTATCGCCTCACTCAGCAAATGCAGGCCATACCTCTTGTTGAATGCATCTGCTACCATATTACCCTTTCCAGGAGTATAGATTGTCCCAATGTCATCCTCTTCTACCACGAGGGTGAGGTTGGATGACTCAAAAGTGAATTGATGCACCCTCTTATGCGTGATTTTGTCCAGTGCTTCCTGGGTTTCCTTTTTCGCCGACCAAGTAAAACCAGAACTTAACGTTGTAGATAAACCACAAAATCTTTTCCTAACATAGTTATTCTGAGTGTGAACTATGTATGTCAACTCCAAACCCAAACTAACATCGTAAGGCCTCGACGCTTCCCCTAAGAGCTTCCAACCGAAACTCTCATCTCAAGGGTCATAACACACCATCAACATAAGTGTGATTATTGAGTCTCCTCACAAAGGTATATCCAGACGTGAGGATCAATTCAACTGTTTAACTGGAACCTCTCGGTCCTAGACAAGATTTGTGGAAGGAAGGAATGATTGGTACCTATGTCTATTGATACGACAACTTGTAGTAGACATAGACCATACCTCGAATCATTCCTATAGCCTTTGGGTCGCATTACATGACCATATGCAACAACTCTCTTCCCCTATCCTCCAGATCCCTGAGCCTGGCGGGGTCCACCAAAAGGGGGTGGTTGTAACATGTCGAAAATTACTCCACCACATGTTTCTCTCCTAGCTATGCTTCCATGTATTCTACCCTGTATATTCATCTATCCCCATCACATCCTCTTACTAAAAAATTTTACAAACCCAAGTCTCTGAGAATAGTTCTAGTTCCCTACTTTCCCACTGCTAACATTCACTGGCTGTATCTATTCAGCCAAAGAACATTCAACCAAAAGGATTCTCTCTAGAACCCTTTCATAAGTAGGAATTCATAGAGTAATAGTGTTGGATCAGATTTCATTTAAACACACCTCTCTCAGATGTTTGAGACTTGAAGCACTGATCGTATCGTATTCATCGAGTATCAGGAAAGATCAGTATGCCTCGATGAATACTCAGCTACCGACATGTAGGCCTTTTGAAGCTATAGAAGTTCTAGAGAACTCTCAGCCACCTCCTAAATCCAATCCTCAACCGCTTGTGAGTCGGGCTCGCCTCGGAACCTGAGGTGTATCTGATGCTGAAACACGTGTAAGGCTCTAAGACTACATGTGTCCTCTACTGGTACCACCGGTTGTGACTGTTGACCAACGAGTAGTGATATAACTGGCATACTACTAGAAGGTACTATCTCGGGCAATGGTCCACGTACCGAAGCCTCATCACTAAGAGGGTCTTCCTCATGGTCACTCACTAAAAAAGACTAGTAGCTAATATCACTATCTACTCTACTAGTGTCTCAACTAGACGGGAAACTCTAGAAACGGCCTCCATCTATCCCTCAACTGCATGGGAATCTGTCTCGGCTCGAAACCTCAGAGGCATCTGCTGCTGGAACTCGTGCAATGTGCTCAGTCGGCATGTACCATCCGCCAATGTGGCTGGTGGTATCTACGACCCCAAGGGTGGTGGTGCTGCTGGTACACCACCTGAATGTGCCAACATAGTAAGAGGGCCCTGCACCAGAGCCTCGTCGCTCGGTGGGCTGTCAGTGCGTACAACTCTCGGAACTCTAACTGGTTGTCTACGTGGAGGCATCCTGAAAGAAATAGATGTGACATGGTAAAAAAATTATACCTAGTGAGATGAATTAATAAATCACAAATAAAACACATAGTTAATTAGTGTTTTAATGCACTGAGTGGGAAATCAGAAGGCAGGGTCTTGGTGAATGGATACGTCGGCCACCGCACTAACATTGGACTCCCTGAACTGAGAACCACACTCACTACCCTTAACACTATTTCTTAAAAGAAAAGAAAGATCATAGTCCTAAGTGCTGCAGTAGAACTAACTCCTTTTATACCAATTTTCACTTCTGGAGGAAGTGTTGAGGGAGTTCCACACATCTCCTCTAGTGGTACATCCAGGTGTGGAGAAGATGTACCAGGACCTCCGACGACAGCACTGGTGGCCAAAAATGATGAAGGTAGTAGCATAGTTTGTCTATTGATGCCTCACTTGTAAGCAAGTGAAGGTAGAGCATCAGGTACCAGCAGACTTGGTTCATCCTTTAGAGGTCCCAGAGTGGATGTGGGATGGGATATCCATGGATTTCGTGACAGGACTTCCATGTACATCCATAGGTCATGAATCGATATGGGTGATCATCAACCAACTCATCATGTCGGCCCACTTCCTACCGATCAGAGAGTAGGGTTCAGTAGAGAGCATGGGACGCCTCTATGTGTAAGAGTTTGTGTGGCTACATGGAGTAACGTCAACAATTATCTCTGATCATGATGCAAATTTTACTTCCAAGCTATGGAGGGAGTTGCAGGAAGCTTTCGGGACAGAGCTTCGTTTGAGCACTGCCTTCCATCATCAGAAGGTTGGTCGGACTGAGCGGACAATTCAGACCCTCAAGGTCATACTGCGTGCCTATGTCCTCGACTTCAGTCACGGCTAGGAGGATCACTTACCTCTGGTGGAGTTTGCATAAAACAACAACTATCACTCCACCATTGGGATGGCACCTTTTGAGTCGTTATACGAGAGACCTTGCAGATCACCTTTGTGATGGACTGACCAAGGGGAGTCAGCACTCGTGGGACCATAGATGGTACGGGCTACCACAGAAAAGGTTCAGATTATCCAAGAGCAGATGAAGACTGCATAGAGCATCTAGGAGGATCACTTACCTCTTGTATAGTTTGCATACAACAACAACTATCACTCCACCATTGGGATGGAACCTTTTGAGGTGTTATGCTAGCGAAATTTAAGAGGTATGTTGGCTATGATTATTGGGAGGATACTAAGAGCCCCCCCCCCACATATAATAGGGACTTGAGAGGTTTCTCCTGATTAATGGGAGGTTTCAAGGAGGATTAAAAACTCGGGTGGTACCCACCACAATAACCTCTCATGGGAGGTTAGGGTTTGGGTGGTCCCCACCACCATAACCTCTCATGGGAGGTTATGGTGTGGTGATCCCCAATTCCAACTTTTATGTGGAGGTTCAACTCCGATGGAACCCACCTGAAATATCTACATGGATGCTCAAAATAAAATAAAATGAAGTTTATTTTATTTTATTAATTTCAAGAAAAAAAACCAAAAACTAACTTTCACCCTCGTCCAACTTCCATCAAGGTGAAAGTGTCCTTAAGAAAATACCGGCACTATGAGTTCAATAGTGCCCTCAGATTTTAATTCCGAGCACCGGTTCAAAAGTTACAAAATGCAACTCGTTCTTTTACTGAACGTACCTGAAAAAAAGTTCATAAAATTATTAACAATCACCCTCAACACGCGTCTGTCGAGGTTAGGATCTTCCTAGGTGAAACACACCCCAACGAACCCAACAGTACTCTCAGATTTTCAATCTGATTTTCCGTTTAGAAGTTATGAATTTTACAATAAAATAATTGGCACTTAATTATTTTATTTGAGGCCAAAAACTAACATTCTCCGGTGGCCTGTGCCGATCAAAGTGAGTATCTTCTTAAATAAAGCATACCCTCACGAGTTTAGTATTGGTCTCGTATTTTTAATCCGAGTTACCGTTTTTGAGCTATAAGAATTTGAAAAATAAAATAATTTATTTCATTATTTTATTTACAATTATTTCAATTTTGGGTTTTCTCACAGGAGGCCCGCGCAGACTAATCTTAAGTCGCGCCTAGGGTAAACCTGCCATCCTGAGCACAACGTTGCCCTTAGATTTCTGATTCAAGTTACCATTTAATATTTATTCCACTTTTTAAGGAAAATTGCTTACGTGCATTAACCTAATATTAAAAAAACTTTGACGGATCATTCCGAGCACTCCGAGCCTCAGAATCGTGCACCGTCATATTTTAAGGACTCGTAAAATTTCAATATATTTAAAAAAATTACATGGAAATTCCGGATCTTTACAATAAATTTTATAATATTAAAATAATTTTCAATGACTTTAAGAATATTAATTCCATGTGATAAAATATATGAATCCATCCACTCTATCTATAAATTAAATCACTTTCAATAAAACATGGGAACACCCTTCTTTTTTATGGAATTTATACTTTCCATGAATATATTAGATCAAAATATGTTTGGAATAAAGAAAAAAATTCAATACACATGAATTCTTGGAAATCATACTGTTGATTATATATTCTTTCATGTTACAATTTATAAATAGAAAATATGATATTCAAGAATAGTCTTGATATGATTCCAGTTGATAGGACCAAGTGAGAGATATACAACCACTAAGATGTGGGTGAATAAGTGGTTACCAAAATATAAAATCTATGGAGATTATTTGTATTTAATATTATAATTTAGGATCCATGAAAGATGAAAATAAATTATTAGAGATAAATAAATACAGAATACACAAAATATGGGTGTTTTTTACAAGGTTCATGAACAATTTTTATCAAGTAGATAATCTTAAGTGTTTGATGATTATTATAACACTAGCCATGTTCTTATATTATTTTCCATAAAAATATATTTTAGTAGTAGGAATATAATCCTAAATTATAAGTATAATAGTTATCTATATTATCTTAAAGGAATCGATAAATATTCTACTTCCCTTCTCAAGTATCTATATGGTAAGATCATGTGTTCATTGTTTTTATTCTCATCAATCCCAACCAAATATCTCTATAGAAACTCATATTAGGGGCATGGCCATATCCCTAAATATTATTCTCTAATTAATTTATAAAATATTTCATTTATTTATAAGGATATTTTTTCCATCAAGTGTTTTCTTTTACCACAACATGGTATATCTTATCTAGGATAGATATGAAATAAATGGTCCAATATCTCTATATCTACCTATTTTATAATAGATATTTTACTAAATTAAATATATCTTTAATATTTACCATTTTATAGTTATATTCTAACACCCCTAGACTTTTTGAACTATTTATTTTGAGTTAATATAACCTTTTTGATATTTTCGATTTCACGCAATACTCAAAATTGTTAATTTATATTAAAGTAATATGTTTGCCTTATGTTATACAAAAAACAATATAATCATGCACTGAATGAAAAATAGAAATTTATCTTTCTCTACATGGACTACCAAGGTTAGATTGTGTAACATGAAACACCGACTTTCCTCGATGGCCTTCGTAACACGCAAGACCAAGTTTTACTGAACTATAAAATACTGTTAAAATATTAATATTTAATATAATAAGATATAGCATAGTCTTTAAATTATATTTTATGATTATTATTAACAAATTTATTAAAATATATGTTTTAAAAAAAATATAGAATGAATTCATAAGTTTGCAATTAATTATAAATGAATATTAAACTTATTTAATATAAAAGGAAATAATATAATTTATATGGTCATAAATATGTTTTAAAATAATGAAATAAATTAAAAGGAATTGGTGAGTGATATTAATGTAATATATATGATATATATTCTATAAAATATTTTTGATATTCATTCAATAGATTTTATATACATTAGATAATAAAAACCTACTTTTAGTCTTAAAAACTTATATTTTTATAAATGTTGGTCCACTCCATTTTGATGGAAACCCCATTTTAAATACCAATTTTAGAAATTTTATAAATTTAATATTTCAAAATAAAAATATTTCTTTTAAATATAAACATGAAACGATATTTTATTATTTTGATGGTATTTTTCTTTAAGGTTACATTTTTTAAGAATAGTTAAAAATACTGAATTTTAATTAAAAAATAATTTTCCATATAATTAATTTATAATGTTAAATTATATTTTATATTTCTTTAGAATTTTAATTATATAATATTTTTATCAATTAATCCAATATAGATCATTTGAATCAGTTTTACTTTGAAATTAGGTATAAACACTTAGCAAACTTTGGGATGTTTTATATTAAAAACTCAAAGAGTCGTCCTGTTAGAGGTATTATTTTTTAAATTAATTTATGGAATTTCTGTGATTATAGTTTAGAAAAATGGATTCCATATTTTAAATCATCATAAATTATAATTTAAAATAATTTAAACTTATTTTTTGACTAAAAATATTAGTGGAAGTGATTAAAATTAATTACAATGATTAAGAGAAAAATTGGGTAAACAAAGTACTAGAAAATAATTTTATGACCCAAAATGACCTATAAACTTATAAAACATCAATTGGATGTAAATTATTTGGAAATAAAACTTCCATTATTGATTTTATTTGGTCAGATAGGGCTTTTTTCGGCAAAAATTCAGGTACACATAACATGTTTTAAAAAAATTCTAAGTGTGCCCTTTCTCATCACGATAAAAGGCCACTGCCTCTCCCTCTTCTTGACACCTATAAATCCATATTAATTAAAAAAATACATAACTAATACACATTAAAACATCCCTATATTACTCCTATAATAATTCCCTTTCTCATAAAGTATTCTAAAGAATCCTTTGGCACAAACCAAAAAGAGGTTACCCGATGAAGAGGTAATGTATTCTCTTAAGTTGTGTCCTTTTATTTTATTTCTCCACCCCTACACTATATTTATTAATATATTTTATAAAAAAACTAGTGTATTAAATATTCTAGTATGTTTTTATACTAATTATTCTACCTAAAATAACACACAGCTCCATCTAATGGTTAACAAACCTACAGTTTACGTGTACGGCGAACTACAGCATCATGAAATGATGATTTTTCGTTTTACCTTTAACGCCTATCATGGTGGAAAATTATGATTGAAAATATGTTTATATATGTTATATATTATATTTATTATGACTTTAATCTTAATTAATCCTTTTACAACACGTACATTTATACTTTCCATTTGGTTTAAATACGATAATTTCATTGGAGGAAGTGTGGACTGTCACCCCCTCAAAGCGATGTAATTCATTCACACACTACATGGAATGTATTAATTATGTGTTTAGTGAGATTATATGATATATATGTAATAATAATTCTACAATAATTATAATATATATACATATATTCTATTTTCTTTCTTTCTTTAAATATGATAATAAAAACAGAAATAGTATTCATGCATACGTATGACTTACCGTCTCCATGAATGGTGTATTCCATTTCATACTTATATATTGTATAGATTATTATAATACAAATATTATAAATATAAATTATATTTAAATATATATTTTTAAAATCTATAAATCATGATATATGTATAAGGACAAAATATATAACAAATTAAGGAACTTGAAAAGAACAAAGAGGATATTACCCTAAGTCAAACCTTAACATAGAATTGTTAAAAAGAGTTTAATATAAAGTCATAATAAAATAATATAACGTAATAGATATAATAATATCATTATATGATATATGTAAAATGAACTTATATTTATTATATAGGAAGTTTGTATGAGTATGATGAGAGTCAAGACATAAGTTAAGAGAATTTCATCTCACTTTATACTTCATTGAGATACAGGCTTTATTCACCACCCATTCCTTTTGTGTGGTGTGTATAATGAACATGATTGTTTTAGATGATTATTATTATTATTAAATTTATGGGTAATTACGTATCCACTCTAGGATATTCCTTTCATGGGGATTATGTTTCAGAAGATACAAAATCAGTAATATTGTTTTGTCTCAATTTAACTTCTCTAAGATACATGGAATGTTATGCACCTATATTTTTATATGAGGTGTACATAATGCCTTTGAAATTTTATATCATGAATATCCTTCCATTCCAGATATTTTAATATTCAGGTAATTTCAGATTCTTAAATGAGTAGTACGGTTCAAAGTTATGAATTGATAAGAGTTTATGGAAATAATCCCATCGCTTTTTAAGATTGTTTATGATTATGCTTCCTTTATTGAAATATTATGATCCATCCATCAAGATAAATCATGAATTTTATTCTCCACTGGTGTTTCATTAGATATTAATTTATTGGTACCATTTTTCTACTCTTTCGTACATAATATAGTTAACACGGTTTTTTTTAAGAAATTATGATTTTAACATCTATTTGGTCAGAAATGTGTGTTCCTTTAAAATAAAATTCTCTAAAAAGAGTATCAAAGAATATTATACTGTTATCCTATAATATTTAAAAGCTATTGTTTCCTTTTTTTTCTTTAACCAGTGTTTTCAAAGGAATCTTCTGGTCACATTTCGTACAATGCATGTTTTTATCCTTTTACCATGTAAAAGTATTTCTCTTATTACAACATATGGAATGTATGAATTTAGTCACCATAATTTGAATGAAGATTCATTTTATTGTTTAAAAAGTTAACTTTTAAGAAAATATTTTTAAAAATAATTTTTAACTAAATTATTTTCAAAACATTTTCATGATTTCTTTTTATGTTTTCTTAGTATTTTTCAAGGAATGTTTTTTTCAAAAGGTTTTTGAGATTATTTTCTAGGATTTCAAAGAAAATTGTTTTCAAGACCATTTCAAGATTATTTTATAATTTTTCAACAAAAAATATTTACAAAACATATTCAAGCTTCTTTTATAAGTTTTTAAGGAAATTATTTTAAAAAAAATTAAACTTATTTTATAATCTTTCAAGGAAAATAGTTTATAATATTTTTTCAACCTTATTTTATAAGTCTTAAAGTAAAACTACTCTCAAAATATTTTCAAGATTATTTTATAAGTTTTAAAGGAAAATAGTTTTTGAAATGATTTCAATACTTATATATAAGTCTGAAAATTATTTTCAATGAAAATATTTTCAAAATATTTTCAAGTTGCTTTTATAAATTTTCAAGGAAAATGGTTTTTAAAAAAAATTCAAGATCTCTATTGATGTTTTAAAAGAAAATGGTTTCCAATTTTTTTTAAATCTTTACTTATAATATTTAAAATTTATTTTCATGAAAATTGGTTTTCAAAAGGATTTTATGTTTTAAAGGGAAATTTTTCAAACAAAAAAGTATATTTTCTTGATGAAATGTTTTCCAAATATCTTTGTAAGTTATTTTCCATCTAATATGAAATCTGTTGATGTTACTACTGTCCTTCTTGGAAATTATACAAAGGCTTTATTAATATTCCTTCTTGAATGGTTTATGTTTTGATGGAATTATTCTTATGACACTCATTTCTCTTCCATGGGTCATATACTTTTGAAACCCACATCATTTCATGGGTTATGGTTTGATGAAATGGTTATGAACCCTTTATCATTTTTTAGAGGTTATGATATGATTACATGTTTATGATACCCAATTTATTTCATGGGTTACGATATCATTTTTAAGGGACTTATGGATGATTTTTGTATGATTTCTTTATGATATGGGTGGGACCTATATCTCCCTCTAATTTATTGGATAAAATATTATATATCATGAGATATACATGGATAGAATGATAAATGAATTTGGTTCATTATTACAGGGCTAGGATGATAAATGAAATTAGTTAATTATTACAGGGATAGAATGAGAAAAGAAATTTGTTTAGTATAACATGGATGGAAAGAGGAGTGAACTCGGTTTAGTATTATCAGGATGGAATGATAAATTAATTTATTTCAGTATTACAGGTCTAGAATGAGGAGGGAACTCATTTTAGTAATATGGGGTTGGAATAAGATGTGAACATGATTCAGTAAAGGACATTTTCCACAAAGATATTCTTGGAAGTGATACCTTGAATACTATGGATATAATTATATTTTCCTATGTGTCTAACACAATTACATGTTTTATTTATATGTTATTATTTCAGGGATTATGTTATTTATTTCCTTATGATTCAAGTATTAATAACTTCCATGATTTATTCCATGATTCATTTTTATGATCTTATGATATGAAATGTATGATCTTAAAATGTTATGATCATGTTCAAATAACCTTATTCTCATGCTTATGATTACATGTCTCCCTTTTCTACCCTTTCTAAGAATCTGAGCACACCCCTTTTTATGTTTCATTCCCCAGATTATAAAAATATGTATTAAATATGATCTGTCTAAGAAGGGTGACAGTCATGAAGAACACAATGGGAGATGATCTAGCTCACTTACATATTGGTGTTTGTGTAAACATGTTTGCAAAGGCGCGATAATAATAAAATATTTGGTCATATGTTTGTATAATGTTTTAAGTATTCTACAAATATTATGTAATGCTAATGTATGAAAATCAAGGGTCACTATAGTTGGTATCAGAGAATCAGTTTAGTTAAACTTTAGAATCTTGTATGAGAAAACCATTTTAATAACCCTAAGAAAATATATTGGGATAAGTATAAGGATAAAAAAATTATTGGCAAATGTCCTGAAATTTTCGTATAGGATATAGTGAGTGGTTTCGTTGAAATGCATCCTCGTCTCGAAACTACAAGTGTATGTGGCTCTACCAAAGATGTACCTAGGAGTAACAACTCTATTAAGATTTATTTGGCCTGGCTGAGGGTAATTTCGTACATCAAAACTGGTCTTGTCTCACACCTGATTTGACACTCCTAGGGGATATGATTTGGGAATTCGCAAACTCTTCATGAACCATCATGGAGTATTTAAATATATGTTCTATATGAATTACCTAGGATGAACCTAGTGTGAAATATATTAAGGTATTTGTCATGATTCAGACATCATGTATGTATTTATTTTCATGACTAGGTGGTTTTATTCTATGATAAATAAAGCTCACACTATGCTTTAGGTTTTAATAATTTGAGGGAAACAAAATGAACTGGATTAATGTTGATTTTTATGGGTGATTTTCTAATGATCAGTCAAGTGGGAATATAATTGGTGTGAGAGATATTGTGCTCATTCCTAATTAGTTTTCATGGAGCATGATCAACAAATTGTACCTTAACCAACTCTTAGACTCACCAAGGAATATATGGAAGGAGTTTACATATATTTTTGGTAATGGAGATAATAGAAAAATAAATATTTTGTTTCTTTTTTGTTAAGAATGTGTAAAGAATCACATATGTGAATGTCATAGTGAAACAAGAATATGTTTGGAATGTAGAAAATAAGGACACAAAGCAAGAGGATACAAGTGAAAAATGAAGAGTATGGTTAATTAAATGGATGATAATATTGTCCTTTTTATGGAATCATCAGAGTTTAAGTGTTTTAAGTGTTGAATAAATTCTCATTATGCAACCCAATGGCCCAATAGGAAAGATCCTAAAGAGATTCGACAAGGTGGTGCGAGTAATGGTTATTTTACTGATGATGATGAGACTATAGATGAAATGTGAATGGAAAGGGGTATTATGTAATAAGATGAGGTATCCTTCTTATAGCTTATGGATGAAGTGGGATAATCAATTTTCTATATATTTAGGATTCAATAATTATGTTATATGAATGGTGAAATAAAGAGGGATTGTATAGTTTATGTTTTCCACTAAGGATTTAAAATATTATGATAATTGTTTCTGATGGACTACAAATGTGATTTAATGATAAGGTGATATTTTGACTAAGGGAAGATAACCTCTAATATGTTACTTGTGTTAAGATATTTTTGTTTAGATATAGATATATTGGATATGAATATGTAAATTGGACGGTACTCATTAACTTGGAACTAAGTAAGGACTTATTGACAATTAGTTCATGCTATCATGGATGAAGTATAAAAATTGCTAGATTTACGTAATATATCCATAAATCTATCAAATATAAAAGAATGAATGTTTTACAAAAGGATTTGTGGTAATAAAGGTTGTTACCTTGTTACGAGACAATTTACTATGAGGGAATTTACATCTTTGGAATATAACAACCAATGGATACATTGTGATATATGGGGGATCAATATTAAAATAATTTCATGACTTTCTTACTCAAGTTTTGTATTTCCATAATTCATAAGGTTTATGAGTTTAACAATTAATGAAAATTTATGTTATGATTCAGAGGAATCATATAAGTATTGAAATTGAATTGAAAACCTTGGTTAAATGGATATTTAGTTATTAACCTTATTTCAAGGATTTCCATCATATTTATTTTGAAAATTATATTAGTGTGGTTTTAGAAAATGAAATCATGTATGTCCGGTAAAATCTAATTAAGTCCAGAAAGCCCATGGGTCTTGAACCCATTGCTGAAGGACGATGAAGGTTTTGTGCCTACCATTGGGTAATGTGATGTCCTGGTTGGGGAGAATCATTTTTTTTCATTTTCAAAATCCGGTTTATGGGTTCCCGGTACACGTAAAAACAATCCCCAAAATCCCGATTTCAAAATTAAAATTCAAACCAAAACACATCCATCAAACCCCACGCACCGCACCTTGAGTCTTGTACCCATCATCACAGGTTGCCTTCACGACATCACCATCACTGCAGGTCGAACCCCATCACTGCATCGCATCACGCACATCCATAATTACTAGTCACTGGAGAGACCATCGGAGGCATCATAGCCAGAACCTCCTCCACAGAACACCACCATTGATTAACACCGCCAACAATCCAACAGCGCAGGTGAGAACAAACAACCAACCTCACCTCAGCAAGCTCAAACACCATTACATAAGTGACATCGCCAGAACAATGAACGAAAACAGAACTATCACTGAAGTTCCAAAACCACAACAAATCATCATCACCACCGCACAACAAAATAAAAAACCGCATATCATCGAGGAGAAATGAATCCACCCGAAGAAAACCCATTCTTTCACCAAACATGCCGATGTGACAATCAACACCAAAACAGAACCTCATACCTAAATGAAATCACCTACTTAGAGAACAAAAACTTTAGGAGACAAGAATACCTCGTCACCACCTAAACGGCATCAACACCAATAACAGAACAAAAAAACAAATGGTTGAAGAAAAACTCGTCATCGCCTAAAGAAACACACCCTATTACCAGATCTACCCAAAGCACAAAAAACCGAGAAGAAACACGACGAAAACCCCATAACACAGAACAGACCCCACACCATGGGGAATCATCATGCTTCCTAAAGCTGGATGAGGTTGAGTAATGATGCGAACATCTGCAGATGATGAGAAGTCCGCGCAAGCTAAGAACAGCCACACCATGAGCTCACTGAGATGAGAGCCAAGGAAAGAGTAGCCAGCAGGGAAGGAAGGCAGCGACAGATGAATTAGATATTTTTAAAATCACAAACAAAGAATGAAATTTTTTTCTAGAAATATGTAAATTATGTATATTTAGTTGTATTCTTGTTCGATAAAAGAAATAATAAAATATAGGATAATGAACAATAATATTTTTTCGTCATAACATAATTTTTGGTGAACCAGTAGCCCTATAAATCATCAAAGATTTATGAATTTGAGGCCCTCAACTTTTCATTGATCATTCAATATTTTTGATTGATGACCTCAATCACTCCCTATAAATATTTTCTCTTTTCTTACATGTCCAATATTTACTCCTAACCTATATTACCCTTTAAGAATACCTATTTATATTTTAATTTTGGTAACCATTATGGTTCCAACATTCCATTTTTATGGGAAGATTTAGTATTCATTTTTACAATGTGGGTTTCTATGAATGAAAAATTCATGTATTAAACCTTTAATAACCCAGATTAATTTCTAGGGAGAAATTAATTTTATGTGGGTGGGGTAGAATATAAAACCACTATATTTAGTGAATTATTATTATTATTGAATTAATTTAACCTTTTTGATATTTTTTATTTCATGTAACACTAAAAATAGTTGATTTTATATTAAAGAACTATGTGTTGATTATGTTACACACAATACCAAGTTAATATTGAACCACACACAAAATAAATTTTAGATTTTTCTATAAGAAACACTGAGTTTACCTTTAATTACACACATTAATGACTTTCATTGATCGCTTGCATAACACACAAGATAGTGTTTTACCAAACTATAATGTATTATTAAAATGTTATTATTTAATATAATAAGATATTACCTAGCCATTAAATTAGATGTTATTAATATGGTTAACTAATTTATGACAATATACGGTTTAAAAAAATATTAGATGAATTATTAAGTTACCAATTAGTTATAATTGAGTATGGAAACCGAAGGAATATAATAGGAATTATTGTTATTATAATGTTCACAATGTTGTTTTACACAAATAAAGTAAATTAAATAAAATTATTGAGTGATATTAATTTAATATATAGGTTACATATTCAATAAAATATTTTTTTAAATTCATTTAATATATTATATATTCATAAGTTAAGAACAAACCCAATTTTATGCTTAAAACAAATATTTTTAAAAATGTAGTTTTACCACCTTTTAATAGAGAACCAATTTTAAATCCCAATTTTTTCACTTTTATAAATTTAATATTTAAAAACAATCTTCATATTTTAAATATAAACATAAAATTTATGTTGGGATAATTTATTTGTATTTTTCTATAGGTTTAATTTTTTAACGAATAGATAAAAATACAAAATTTTAATTCAAATATTCTTCTTCATATAATTAATTTGTTAGGAAAAGTTATATTTTAATCATGTTTAAAAGTTTAATTAGATAATAGTTTTATCAATTAATCTAATTTAGGTTATTGGCATCAATTTTACTTCAAAATTGGGTATAAAAATCTTGAAAAATATTTAGACATTTTTACTTTAAAAACCAGCAGTGTTGTCCTGATAGTGGGATTATATTTTAATTTAATTTATGCCACTTATGTGATTATAATTTATAAATATGAATTACATATTTTTAATCATAAAAAATTATAATGTCTAATAATTTCAAATTATATTTTTGACTAAAAATATTAGTGAAAGTGATTACAATTAATTACAATGGTTAAGAGAAAAATTAGGTTAACAAAGCACTAATCCTTAAATCTAAGATCCAAAAGGACCTATCACTACTAAAAATAAGACAATTAGCGACCGCCAATGGCGGTCGCTATAGAAGGTCGTCAGATCGGCCTTCAGCGACCGCCAATGGCGGTAGCTATAGTGGGCCGGCATGGCACCCTATAGCGACCGCCTATGGCGGTCGCTATTCAAAAAAAAAAAAATTTAAAATTTTTTTTATTGAATTCAATATAAATATATATATATATTTATGTAAAAATATTCATATATATACTATTAAATACAATATTTTAAATATATATATATATATATATATATTATATATTTGAAATGTTTTAATATATATTTAATACATATATAATATCAAATCATTGTGTTATAATAATTTAAATATTCTATATATAATATATTTTAAATATTATATATATATAATATATTTCAGGTCGTTCGGAGCACGTTTGCTCCGAATCGGACCGCCGCACGCCGTTTTGTTTCCGGCCGCCGCGGTCACACGGCACCTCCGAATGAGGTGCCGTCTGGCCGACCATTTCACAATTCACGCCCCGGATGTTGTCGTACGGTTTCGTGGCATTCGGAGGTCATTCGGGTGGTTTTGACCCCCCAACGCGCCATTTCAGCGCGCGCCGCGCTGCTGAAAACGGCACAATCGGACGTGCCGCGTGAACCGCACGTCCGATGGACGTGCGGCCTCCTCCTGCATCTCAGGAATAATATTTCTATCGTTCCCGTGCGGTTTCAGGTCGTTCGGAGCACGTTTGCTCCGAATCGGACCGCCGCACGCCGTTTTGGTGTTTAATGGCGCCGGAAACGCGTTTTCGGCCGCCGCGGTCACACGGCACCTCCGAATGAGGTGCCGTCTGGCCGACCATTTCACAATTCACGCCCCGGATGTTGTCGTACGGTTTCGTGGCATTCGGAGGTCGTTCGGGTGGTTTTGACCCCCCAACGCGCCATTTCAGCGCGCGCCGCGCTGCTGAAAACGGCACAATCGGACGTGCCGCGCGAACCGCACGTCCGATGGACGTGCGGCCTCCTCCTGCATCTCAGGAATAATATTTCTATCGTTCCCGTGCGGTTTCAGGTCGTTCGGAGCACGTTTGCTCCGAATCGGACCGCCGCACGCCGTTTTGGTGTTTAATGGCGCCGGAAACGCGTTTCCGGCCGCCGCGGTCACACGGCACCTCCGAATGAGGTGCCGTCTGGCCGACCATTTCACAATTCACGCACCGGATGTTGTCGTACGGTTTCGTGGCATTCGGAGGTCGTTCGGGTGGTTTTGACCCCCCAACGCGCCATTTCAGCGCGCGCCGCGCTGCTGAAAACGGCACAATCGGACGTGCCGCGCGAACCGCACGTCCGATGGACGTGCGGCCTCCTCCTGCATCTCAGGAATAATATTTCTATCGTTCCCGTGCGGTTTCAGGTCGTTCGGAGCACGTTTGCTCCGAATCGGACCGCCGCACGCCGTTTTGGTGTTTAATGGCGCCGGAAACGCATTTCCGGCCGCCGCGGTCACACGGAACCTCCGAATGAGGTGCCGTCTAGCCGAACAGTTCACAATTCACGCCCCGGATGTTGTCGTACGGTTTCGTGGCATTCGGAGGTCGTTCGGGTGGTTTTGACCCCCCAACGCGCCATTTCAGCGCGCGCCGCGCTGCTGAAAACGGCAGAATCGGACGTGCCGCGCGAACCGCACGTCCGATGGACGTGCGGCCTCCTCCTGCATCTCAGTAATAATATTTCTATCGTTCCCGTGCGGTTTCAGGTCGTTCGGAGCACGTTTGCTCCGAATCGGACCGCCGCACGCCGTTTTGGTGTTTAATGGCGCCGGAAACGCGTTTCCGGCCGCCGCGGTCACACGGCACCTCCGAATGAGGTGCCGTCTGGCCGACCATTTCACAATTCACGCACCGGATGTTGTCGTACGGTTTCGTGGCATTCGGAGGTCGTTCGGGTAGTTTTGACCCCCCAACGCGCCATTTCAGCGCGCGCCGCGCTGCTGAAAACGGCACAATCGGACGTGCCGCGCGAACCGCACGTCCGATGGACGTGCGGCCTCCTCCTGCATCTCAGGAATAATATTTCTATCGTTCCCGTGCGGTTTCAGGTCGTTCGGAGCACGTTTGCTCCGAATCGGACCGCCGCACGCCGTTTTGGTGTTTAATGGCGCCGGAAACGCGTTTCCGGCCGCCGCGGTCACACCGCACCTCCGAATGAGGTGCCGTCTGGCCGACCATTTCACAATTCACGCCCCGGATGTTGTCGTACGGTTTCGTGGCATTCGGAGGTCGTTCGGGTGGTTTTGACCCCCCAACGCGCCATTTCAGCGCGCGCCGCGCTGCTGAAAACGGCACAATCGGACGTGCCGCGCGAACCGCACGTCCGATGGATGTGCGGCCTCCTCCTGCATCTCAGGAATAATATTTCTATCGTTCCCGTGCGGTTTCAGGTCGTTCGGAGCACGTTTGCTCCGAATCGGACCGCCGCACGCCGTTTTGGTGTTTAATGGCGCCGGAAACGCGTTTCCGGCCGCCTTGGTCACACGGCACCTCCGAATGAGGTGCCGTCTGGCCGACCATTTCACAATTCACGCACCGGATGTTCCCGTGCGGTTTCAGGTCGTTCGGAGGTCGTTCGGGTGGTTTTGACCCCCCAACGCGCCATTTCAGCGCGCGCCGCGCTGCTGAAAACGGCACAATCGGACGTGCCGCGCGAACCGCACGTCCGATGGACGTGCGGCCTCCTCCTGCATCTCAGGAATAATATTTCTATCGTTCCCGTGCGGTTTCAGGTCGTTCGGAGCACGTTTGCTCCGAACGGGACCGCCGCACGCCGTTTTGGTGTTTAATGGCGCCGGAAACGCGTTTCCGGCCGCCGCGGTCACACGACACATCCGAATGAGGTGTCGTCTGGCCGACCATTTCACAATTCACGCACAGGATGTTTCCGTGCGGTTTCAGGTCGTTCGGAGGTCGTTCGGGTGGTTTTGACCCCCCAATGCGCCATTTCAGCGCGCGCCGCGCTGCTGAAAACGGCACAATCGGACGTGCCGCGCGAACCGCACGTCCGATGGACGTGCGGCCTCCTCCTGCATCTCAGGAATAATATTTCTATCGTTCCCGTGCGGTTTCAGGTCGTTCGGAGCACGTTTGCTCCGAACGGGACCGCCGCACGCCGTTTTGGTGTTTAATGGCGCCGGAAACGCGTTTCCGGCCGCCGCGGTCACACGGCACCTCCGAATGAGGTGCCGTCTGGCCGACCATTTCACAATTCACGCACCGGATGTTCCCGTGCGGTTTCAGGTCGTTCGGAGGTCGTTCGGGTGGTTTTGACCCCCCAATGCGCCATTTCAGCGCGCGCCGCGCTGCTGAAAACGGCACAATCGGACGTGTCGCGCGAACCGCACGTCCGATGGACGTGCGGCCTCCTCCTGCATCTCAGGAATAATATTTCTATCGTTCCCGTGCGGTTTCAGGTCGTTCGGAGCACGTTTGCTCCGAACGGGACCGCCGCACGCCGTTTTGGTGTTTAATGGCGCCGGAAACGCGTTTCCGGCCGCCGCGGTCACACGGCACATCCGAATGAGGTGCCGTCTGGCCGACCATTTTACAATTCACGCCCCGGATGTTCCCGTGCGGTTTCATTCGAATACTGTGCAGCAGGCATATATGCCTTGTTTCCCTCAGCTAACTGTAAATGCAACTGTTTCCTTAAACCCATTTCTTCCAAATCACGGCGTGCATTAACATGGTCCTTTGACTTTCCACTGACACCTAAAATGGTCCACAATATGTTATCACAAACATTTTTTTCAATGTGCATGACATCCAAATTATGCCTCAACATGTTAGTTTTCTAATACGGAAGACTATAAAAAATACTTTTCTTTTTCCAATTGTGACTGCGCTGCCTACCCGCAGCACGAATATTACGTACTGGAGGAGCCACCAAATCCTGAATTTCATATACCGTGCGAATGTTTTCTTCCTCAATCTGCGATAACATTTCGACTCCTGTCATGATCTTTGGTGCTGGGCTGAACTCTCTAGAACCATCAAATGCCACTCTGTCCTTTCTGAACCTGTGCTGGGGAGGGAGAAAACGCCTGTGACCCATGTACGCCCATTTTTTGGAATGTTTAAGCCATACAGATTTTTTACTTTTATTGCAACAAGGGCAAGCAAATTCCCCTTTCGTACTCCAGCCTGATAAATTTGCATAAGCTGGGAAGTCATTGATTGTCCACAATAAAGCTGCATGCAGTTTGAACATTTCATTCGTTTCGCAGTCATAAGTCATCACACCATCGCCCCAAAATTCATTCAACTCATCAATCAATGGCTGAAGGTAAACATCAATCTTATCCCCCGGACTTTTAGGTCCATCAATAAGAGTGGAAAGTAATATAAATTGTTGCTTCATACAAAGCCACGGAGGAAGATTATATGGAACCAACACCACGGGCCATGTGCTATGAGTTGCACCAACCATAGACTTGAATGGATTGAAACCATCTGCTGCCAATCCCAATCGGACATTACGAACATCTTTAGCAAAGTCGGGATGTATCTTATCAAAATCCTTCCATGCATGAGAGTCTGCCGGGTGGGTTAACATGTCACTTTCATGAACTCTTTCTGCATGCCATCTCATTAAATTAGAAACTTTAGATGACATAAAAAATCTTTTCAACCTCGGTTTAAGGGGAAAGTAACGCATTTGCTTTACGGCAATCGGTTTCCCCTGTATCGCAATCTGACTTTGATGAGTCTTATTTCCCCTGTTCTCTTTCCACCTGGAAGCGCCACAAACCGTACAAATATCCAAATGAGCAGTTTCATTTCTAAACAACATACAGTTGTTTGCACATGCATCTATAGTCTCATATGTAAAACCTAAGTTCTCTGTCAACTTACGAGCATAGTAATACGACTCAGGAATCTTAGCGTCGACAGGAAGAACTTTTTTCAATAAAACCAAAAGCATGTCGAATGATGTGTCTGACCAATTATTCAAAGTCTTCAAATGCAACAACTCCACGATAAATGACAGTTTATTGTAAGAAGTACATCCAGGATATAATTCTGTTTTCGCATCATCAAGTACTTCATAAAACCTCCTCGAATCACGATCTGCACCAGAGCGAAGATTTATCTCACCGGTCTCAAGATTCTGGATGTCAATGCCTTCAGGATCAAACCCACGTACCATTTCAGTAAGCATTTCATGCATTGGATCAGTCATCCTTGCATCAACATCCATCTGAGCTGCATCTGTATTTTGACAACGAACATATTCTTCTCCATGACGAGTCCAACTCTTATAATTTTTCAGAAATCCATTAAAGAAAAGGTGCTCCCTCACAGTATCTCGTGTGAATTGATATCTGTTAGCACATTTTCTACATGGACAACTAATATAGTCACTTTCAAATCCTCTCGTGAACTCAATAAACTGCATAATGCCATTGAAATATTCTCTAGACGTTCGATTTGGAAGATCAATCCAACTCTTATCCATAATAATATCTGTATAACAAACATTTACACAATACTTATTAAATTTACATTTTTCAAATCAACTATATTCAAAATAAATATTAACCATTTGTTTATGAACCATTGATAAAATAATAATGTAACTGAAAGCTCATGTTACCTGATTGAGCTACAAACCTGAAAGGGAGGGGAGCCGAAGGCTGTGCTGCGAGGGAGAGGAGGCAGCGAAGGGGAGCCGGAGCCAAAGGCGGTGCGGCAAGGGAGGGGACGGGCGGCGGCGGCGGCGGGGAGCTGGAGGAGAGGAGGCGGTGAGGGGACGGGGGACGCGCAGCGAGGGGGGGGGGGGGTGTCCGGGGTCGGGGGGGCCTTCCGAGGTGCGGGGAGGGGTGTCTGGGGTGTCGGGGGCCTGTCAGGGGTGCGGGCAGGGGTGTTCGGGGTGCGGGGGTGTCCGGGGTGCGGGGGAGGGGGGGCTGTCTGGGGTGCAGGGGGGCTGTCGGGGGTGCGGGGTGGGGTGTCCGGGGTGCGGGGGGCCTGTCCGGGGTGCGGGGGGGCTGTCCGGGTTCGGAGGGGGGGTGTCCGAGTGCGGGGGGGGGGGGGGGGGCTGTCCGGGGTGCGGGGGGGGGGGGGGGGGGTGTCCGGGTTCGGAGGGGGGTGTCCGAGTGTAGGGGGGGGGCTGTCCGGGGTGCGGGGAGGCGTCCGGGGTGCGGGGGGCGGTCCGGAGTGCGCGGGGGGGGTGCTGTCCGGGGTGCGGGGAGGCGTCCGGGGTGCGGGGGGCGGTCCGGAGTGCGCGGGGGGGGGGGGGGTGCTGTCCGTGGTGCGGGGAGGCGTCCGGGGTGCGGGGGGCGGTCCGGAGTGCACGGGGGGGTGCTGTCCGAGGTGCGGGGAGGCGTCCGGGGTGCGGGGGGCGGTCCGGAGTGCGCGCCGGGGGCTGTCCGGGGTGCGGGTGCCGTCCGGGGTGGGGGGGAGGGCCGAGAGGCCGGAGGGCGGCGGCCGGAGGCCCGAGGGCGGCGGCCGGAGGCCCGAGGGCGGAGGGCGGCGGCCGGAGGGCGGATGGCAGGCGGCGGGGGAGGCCGGGCGGCCGGGGAGGGCGGGCGGCGGGGGAGGGCGGGCGGCGGGGGAGGCCGGGCGGCGGGGGAGGGCGGGCGGCGGGGGAGGGCGGGCGGCGGGGGAGGGCGGGCGGCGGGGGAGGCCGGGCGGCGGGGGAGGCCGGGCGGCGGGGGAGGGGAGGGCGGCGCGAGGGAGGGCGGCGAGGGAGGGTTAGGGCGAGGGATCGAGGGAGAGTGCGCGGGGGGGGGGGGGGGGGGCGCAGAAACCCCCCGAAATTTTTTAGCCAGCTTAGCGACCGCCATTGGCAGTCGCTAATGCTGACCTATAGCGACCGCCAGTGGCGGTCGCCCGAGTCTGGGGGGCTCCAATTCCCCCTTTTCTAGTAGTGTATAAACATGTCCAAACCCAATTTTATGGAAATTATGCGTCCATTAACCTTAAATTATTCATTTTTTTTGTTTGTTTTTTTTTACTTTTATTTTTTAAAAACACAGGTACACCTAACTTGTTTTCACAAATGCCAAGTGTGTCTATTCTCTTCCCTATAATAGGCCACCACCTCTCCCTCTTCTTCACACCCCTCAAAACACTTAGTTTATATAAATATATGCCCAATAAACTTCCAAAAACTTTCCCTTACTCATATAATCCTCTCATTATACAAAAATTAATCCAAAGAATCCTTTTGGCACAAACCAAACGGAGTTACACGATTAAGAGGTAACATCTTCCCTCAAGATCCTTTCTATTATTTTCTTTATGCACCTCTCCACTCTATTTATTACATGATTGTATAAAAAACCTATATCTTAAATATAATATTATGTTTTTATGATAATATTTTGACCTACACATACATACACCTCCATCTAATGGGTAACAAACATACTTTTTAAGTGTACGGTGAACTATCTCTCTATGAAATGATGATTGTTCAATTTTCATTTACTGCCTTTCATGGTTGATATTATAATGAAAAACAATTTTATATGTGTTATATATTATATTTATTATGTATTTAAGGTTATTTAATCTTTTTAGAACACATATTTTTATAATTTCCATTTTGTGTAAATATGATAACTTCATTTGAAGATGTCTAGATTACGACCCTCTCAAAGTGATTTGATTCGTTCACACACAACATGGAATGTATTATGGATGAGTTTAGTTAAATAATATGATATATATTTTAAATAATAATGATAATATAATTAATATATATATATATACATATATTTCATTTTCATTCTTTCTTTTAATAAGATAATAAAAACAGAAACACCGTTCATGCGTACGTTCAGCTTACCGTCTCCATGAATGGTGTATTCAATTTCATACTTATGTATTCTATATATTATTATAAAAAATATATAATTAATATACATGATATATGTATCATTTTTTATATTCATTAAATCATAATATAAGTTTAAGGACTAAAGACACAAAAAATTAAGACATGTGAAAAGAAGAAAGAAGATATTACCGAAGTGAAACCATAACAAAGGATTGTTAACAAGTGAGTTATATATAGCCATAATCAAACCATAAAACGAATTAAGTATAATAATATGGTACTATTATCGATTTATAACAAACTTATATTTATATACTGGATTTGTTTAGGAGTATGACGATAGTCAGTACACAAGGTAAGGGAATTTCATATCACTTTTCATTTCCATGAGATACAAAAATTATTCACCACCCATTACTTTTGTGTGGTTTTTATACATCCAATGAATGTAGTATATTATTATTATTAAATTTATGGGTAATTACATATCCATTCTATGATCTTACATTCATAGGTTTTATGTTTCAAAAGTTACCAAATCAATAGGATAGTTTTGTATCAATTTACCATCTTTGAGACGCATGCCTTGTTATGCACCAATCGTTTTTATGATGTGTGAATACTACCTTTAAAATGTTATATAATGTATCTATATCCTTTAATTATATTTTATGAATAAGGTAATTTTACATTGTTTCATGAGTATTATGGTTTGAATTTACAAAGTGATAAGAGTTTATTGAAACAACCTCATCCCTTTTCTAGATTGTTTATGATTATGCTTCCTTTGTTGAAATATTATGTTCCATCCCTCAAGATAACTCATGAAGTTTATTCACCCATGGTTATTCATGATATATTCATTTATTGGTTGCATTTTCATACTCTTTGGTACATAATATTATGAAGTAAGTGTTTTTTATAAATCCATATTTTACCCTCTCTTCAGTTGTAAATTTTTGTTCCCTCAAAACCATGATTTCTAAAAACTGTTTCCAAGAATATTCAAATATTATAATATAATATTTAAAAGAAATTTTTTCCCCTTTTTATTTTTCCAATGTTTTCAAAGGAATATTCTTTTCTCTTTTAAAACAATTCATTTTTTAAACCTTTTATCATGAAAAAGAAATGTTCTTCTTTCCTATTACGGCATGTATGGATTTACCCGGTTTCATTTATGTGAAGAATCCTTTTCTTGATTAAAAGGTTAATTTTAAAAAAAAAATTGTAAAAAAAATTTCAGTGAATTGTTTTTCAAAACTTTTTCATGATTTCTTTATAAATTTTCAAATTATTTTTCATGGAAAGTTATTTTTAATAATTTTTTGATATTATTTTATTTTTTATCAAGGAAATTATTTTTGAAATCTTCTTAAGTTTATTTTATATGTTTTCAAGGAAAATTGTATACAAAATTTTTCAAGGATTCTTTTATAAGTTTTCAAAGAAATTAATTTCCAAATTCTTTCAAGCTTCTTTTAAATGTTTTCAATGAAAATTGTTAAAAAAATTTTTTCATGATTCATTAATAATTTTTCATGGAATATTGTTTTCAAAATGTTTTCAATATTATTTTATATGTTTTCAAGGAAAATGTTTTTCAAAATTAATTAAATATTTATTTATAATATTGAAAATCATTTTCAAATAAATGGTTTCTAAAATGTTTACAATATCCTTTAGTAATTTTTCATGGAAAATGGTTTTCAAAATATTTTTAAGCGCTAATTTTATATTTTCAATGAAAACTATTCAAAAATGGTTTTAAAATCATTATTTATAATATTTAATGTTTATTTTTAAGAAATTTTTTTTCAAAAGTATTATATGTTTTAAAGATTCTTTTCAAATAATAAAGGATATTTTCTACAAGAAAAGTTATCAAATATATTTCCATGTTATTTTACATATAATATGATATTGTTTGATGTTACTCATTCCCGTCTAGGAAATGATCCAAAGTTTACATTCACATTCTATTGTAAATGGTTTATTTTTTGAGAGAATGATGCTTATGAAACCCATTTCTATTCCATGTGATATATTCTTTTGAAACCCGCTTCTTTTCATGGGTTATGATTTTGATGAAATGGTTATGAAACCTATATATTTTTCCATAGTTTGTGATATGATTACATATTTATGATACCCATTTCATTTCATGGGTTATGATATTATTTTTAATGATCTTTTGGAACATGTATGAATGTTTTAATTATAAAATGGGTGGGATTTATATATCCCTCCAATGAATTAGATAAGGATTTATATCTCATGGTATAGACATGGTAGGAATGAGAAATAAACTTAGTTCATTATTACATGGGTGGAATAAAAAATGAACTCATTTTGGTATCACAGGGATGGAATATGAAATGTACTTGGTTCAGAATTACCGGTGTAGTACAAGGAGTGAACTCAGTTTAGTATTATAGGACTGGAAAAAGAAATGAACTTGGTTCAGTATTCCAAGGATGGAATGAGAAGAGAACTCGGTTCAGTAATACAGGGATGGAATAGGGAGTAAAATTTGTTTAATAAATGAATTTTTTCACTAATATGGACTTGTAAGTGACGCCTTGAATACTATGGAAATCATTATATATACTTATGTGGCTGCCCCAATTCTATGTTTTATTCCTATGTTATTATTTCATGTAATATTTTCTTTATTTTAATAGGATACATGTCTCTTGAACATCCATGATTTATTTTATGATTCCTATTTATGATCTTATGATATTTAGGGTATTATCTTCCAATTTTATGATAATTTTCTCATACCCTTATGCTCATGTTTATGATTGCATGTCTCGTTTGTTTATCCCTACTAAGTATCCGTTCACACACCATTTTATGTTTCCTTCCCCAGGTTATAAATATATGGATTAATTATGACGTCTTTAATAATAAACCATGTAATGATGAACATAGTGGGAGATAATTTAGCTCACTAACATACTAGTGTTTAAGTTTCCATGTTTCCAAATGCACTAGACTAATATGGTCATCAGGCATCTGTTTGTATAATGGTTTAAGTATTATATAAATGTAATGTGATGTTAATGTATGAAAAGAAAGGGTATATATATAAATTTACTATTATTTATTTCTCATAAGATAATAATATAAATGGTCAGCTTCAATGGGTGTTTCCCCCTCCGGAATGGTGCATAGATATATTTCCTTCTACCATGAAATTCAGCAAACCTATTTTCTCTATTTCTCTCTAGGTAAAAATTTAACTCCTTTACTAGACATCCAAAAAAACATCTATCATAAAATTATAATTTTCCACCTTTAACTATAATATAATGAAGACCCCCCATGCTCATTTTACACTCCCCATGATTAAACTCTAAGAAAACATGTGACTATGTTCTGTAAAATTTTCATTTCTCCTCAACCTTTTCATATATAATTTTGGCATATCCACAAAAAAAAATTGGGATACACCATAACATAATATATGCTCCCTAAACACTTATTCAATCATTTTTATATAGTTAATCTTCAATAGACCTCTTAATAATCCATGATTTTTTAATAAATAAAAAATGAAATTAGCATCATAACTTATAATAAATTATGTTAAGAAAAAATTAATAGCATTATAATAATATAGAAGTTTTATAAAAACCAATACATTGGATAAAATGATATTTCTAAGAGTTATAAAACCCTCTACATGTATATTAATTTTGTATTGACCATGTCTCAATTGAGATCAACCCATAGCTCCCCCTTACTCAATACACAACATGATGTGTCTTCAATCATACCAACCATCAAGGGAACTCTATGGTGGAATAAATTTTTATTTCCTATGGATTTAATGAATGAAATATGTCAACATGGTTTTAGAATATAAAATTAATGGATCCATTAACTGTATATTGATTATCTTTTATTGAGTTATGATATATTTTGGGATATTTTGGATTGAAGAGTAAATTTGTTAATGGAATTAAAGGGGTGATTATCACACCAAGATAAGAATAGGCTTAGTTATTATTGTATAATGTAATTTATTATTCATAATGTTTCTCGGTTTCAGTAAAATTTGGCTGTTATTGATGATGGGTTATGGAGAAGAGACAAGGGAGATTGCGGTATAATTTTCAAATGTTCGATTGGTTTACCTTCACTATGTAATAATGCTAGATGTCGCAACATGATTTTTGGGTTCCATTTTATATTTATAAATTTAATTATTTTCTCTAATTTTATCCAATTTCTTTTACTTCCTTGAATATTTTGAAGACTGGTATTATTTTATATATCATAGAATGACATTTTAATCACCTTTGGTTTATTATTTTCTTTAGGATAGATTCATAGTGATTGACGTAATTCAATCATGTTTCTTTTTCCATACACCCCTTTTATTCCTATTGGGTTATCTATATTCTATCTTAAGGTATTTAGGTAATATATTAATGATGGAGGTTGATCAATTATATTTTTTTACCGTGACATGGGGAATTGATAAAAAAGCATCATTTTTTAATACTATAGTGATTAAATAACTGATTCAAGGTTTGAGATTCAAAATTTCTCTTGTTTATTTAGCATATTAATGTATATTTATCATGAATTAGTTTAATTTGGGTGTATAGGTGAAAAATTACAACGTAAATATAATTATTTTAATTGAAATTGGTGAGAATTGTATCAAATACTATATAGTTGATTTTCATATTATTATGATTTTATTGACTGATGTGTTAATCATTATATTATTATACCTAATTAATAATTCAAATAAATATTGTTTATAATCATTTTATAAAATTGAAAATGGTACTGTGATAATGAAATAGAAAATTTTAATTTATTTCCAAAATGTTATATTTTGATAATGAAATGTTAATTTGATAAAAAAGATATAAATAAATGATTGTATTGATTGATGTGACAATCATTATATTTTAATATGTAATTAATAATTTGTATAAATAATTTTTAAAATCATTTAATAAAATATAAAATTGTATTGTGATAAATAAGTAGAAAACTTGATTTTTTTCCAAAATGTTTTATTTTTTGAAGGAAATGGTAATTTGACAAAAAAGAAATAATGAAATGAGATTGTTGTTATATTTATACTATCATGTATTTTTGTTGCTAATACTATGGTGGTGGTGAAATATTGGTGTAGTTAGAATAATATAGAATATGTATAAATATTAATTTAATATTTTATATGGTCTCTTGACGTTGAGGATGTGATTGGTGTCGATAGAATGTCATAGCGGCCCTAAATACAATAGCATGCTAGAGAAAATAAATTAATTAATTAAAGTGTAATGTGTTATAGGTTTATTATATTGGTGAATTGATTATTTTATTAAGTTAAATTAGTTGTAATATTTTATGGTAATTTCTTTTAAATGATAAATTTTTTGAAAGTCAAAGTGGTTGATGTGAAATAGTAGTTTTTTGAACTAATTATACCTAATAAAGTAATGCTTTTAGTAATTAATAAATATTCTTAATACTAAAAAATTAAATGGGAAGAAGATGTGGCTTTTTCTGTGCTAGTGGTGTTGTTTATTTTATTTTAGGGGTCTTTTACATTTGTGTGGTTAGAGCTAGAAGTGTTATCTATTATATGTTATTAATTTTATGGTTATGGAATGTAAATATAAAGGTGATGTAATGTGAAGTTGACACTAGGTGTGGATTTTGGGTATCCTTTTACCAACTTCTATATTTTTTTATTTCAAAAACCCACCTGAGTCAGGTAATATGATGGACACCCATATGATATGTTTCATACCGAGTGAATACTCAATATATAATATGTGGGTAATATAGATGGATGGATACCCCCCCCCCTAGTATCTCATCAAAATAGAGTGGGTGATGTGGCATGAGAATAATGTACATGGAGGTGGATATGCTCTACTGGATAAGTGGTAGTGGTTATGTGGAGGTGGATGTGTGATACACATATACATAACTAAGTATATAGATATTTAAAAGTGGATATGTGGATCTGGTATATGTGTTTTAATTATGTGGATGTTGATATTTGGTATATAGTGTGAGAATATTCCATGTACATTTTGTATGTGGTTTTGATTTGTGGATGTAAATAAGATGGGACTACTGGGAGGATATAATATGATTTATTCGTATTGTCATTAGAGTTTCATGGGATAAACCTTTTATTATACTTGTATACTCACCCCTAATTCTATATTTAGTTTCACATATTTGTAAAATGAAGTCTTTGAATATGTAAGACATTAAGAGATCATAATGAGGTGGTTAGTTGGATTTGAAGTTGTTACCTTAGGAGGTTATTTTTTAATTTATGTTGCAGATTTTTTAAATGTTTCTCTATGAAATTACATGAATGTTTAAATTATTTTAGGGATTATGATTTGTTTTATTTTATGGAGTTAGTGTTGATCAATGGATTATTTTATAACTCATTTTAATTTTTATGGTAGTAACTCCAATATTTTATGGTTTCTACACTTGTACCTAGCTTAAAATCTATGAACATTTAGAGTTGGGTTTTGGGGGTTACTCATATCTTCAATACCAACCCAGTAGAGGATCTAGTAGGGATGTGTCATGATAGTGAACATCATAAATTATTAGCGAATGAATGTTATATTTTCATAGTTTTTTTCAAGATATATGAGATGATAAATGATGAGTTAGGGGTTTTTATATAATTATGTAACACATTTAAGTGTTTCAAGTGAGTGATTAAATTCACATAATATTTCAGATAAGTTAAATAAGTCTAAATATGAATTTTTGTCATTTTTATTAGTTAAGTTTCTTTTAAGTCTAATGTATGAATATGAAACTGAAAAAATAGATATAAAAATATTATTTGTGCAAAAAAATATAATATTTTGATGATTTCATGAGTTTTAGGATTCCCTCATCATTCTATTATATTCTAAATAGAGAATGAAGATAGAGGTAACAAAACTAACATAATTTCTCCATGATATATAATGTTTCTATGGTTTTAATGATCATAAGAACATTAAAAATAACTTACTTATTTCTTTATAGCACTTGAAAATTACTATTGAATAATCAATGGATTTATATCATGTTTAAAAAAAATTTATTAGGGTTCACATTTAAACCCTTTAAGCTGTGAAATATCATTGATGAGAAGTCTATACTGAAATCACATTAAAAATTCGATGTGTTTTTTTAGCTTATTTTATTTGTGTCTATTTCTCATGTATAATATTCAAGAAGAAATCAAGGATCTTTTATATCATATCTAGATTTATCGTAAATAACCTTTCAAAAATATGAATATACCAACACCAAATTCTTATATTGTGCATGGGTTTCTTCGATTGGTAATTGAGAAATCATGAATGAGTTAATTTATGAAATTTAAAAAAAATCTAGAATTTTATTATTTGTATATGATATATTTTAAATATTCACAAAAATGATTTAATTAAGGGAAATATGACCTTCTTATATCCATTAAAAGAAAGAAACTCCAGAGGTTACAAGGATCTATAAACATGTAAACAAATGTGTTAAAAAATTTTTGAATTAAAGTATAAAAAAGAATTACATTTTCAATGATTTAAAAACAAATATTTGGTTACATATAGTTGATAATGCATGTGTATAGTTGGGGATGGTGAATCACCACATTGCCCTGGTCGACCCATCAAATGGGGTAGTGACTATTGACCCACCAAACCTAATAAGAATAGTATAACCCTATATATCTGACATGAGCCATGGTGGGTTTGATTAGTGGAACCCACATTGACCAACTAGTTCAAGTTACCCTTAATAGGCTACATGGTTCCCCTACAACATGATACGTGGAAAATATTCCCAAGAATTTTGGATTCTAAAAAATTCAGAATTACCTCATAAAATTTTACAGGAATATAATAAAAAAATATAAATAGTGTAATATTTAAATATCAATGAACCTTGAGGAAAAAACTTTATAGAGCATCCATTCGACTACACTAGGGTTGTTGGACTCATGACTCTACTCAGAGCATGGAAATATCCCCTTTTAGAATCTGGAACCCTTGTACTTTTGAATTATTGTGGTTGTAAATGTGTAGTAACTAATTTTGAGAGTATATTGACTTGATTATGTTCAGATTTATTTATTTATTTATTTATTTATAATTATTTCATGAGTCTTTTATTGTTATAAATATTATTCATTTTTTTATTAATAAACCATTTATCATTCTTTCTAATGTATAATGGAATGTGTTTCCGCTTTTATTTATCAAATGTAATATTTTTTCCAACCTCACCTCCCATATGAGTATACAATTTTTAAGGAAGGATATACTCATAATGAGTAGGTTTAAGAGTAGAACCATTGTAAACCTAAATAAGAGGTGACACATAATAGTTGAGAATGGATTAATTTGACTTTTTAACCCTAACTCCACTCAATGTTATTGAGAACCTAGTTTTCTAAATGTCTTTAATAACATCTCCCTCTATCATGCATGGTTTTTTTTAATTTTCCCTTTCTTCGATTTAGGTCTGGTTCTCGGTCATTTTCTCAAGAATCGGTTGTTACAATTTTGAATTTTATAGGTATTACATTTGTTTATTATTAGTCTAGTGCTTGTACATGAGTCTCCCCTTTAATTTTCAAGATAAATGTGAGTTTTGGGTGGACAGGGTATAGTGCATGGTTGGCACACCGTAAGTAGAAACTGTGCACACTTCCCAAGTAACCATGTGGTAGGTTGCAGGTTGAGATAGAAGTTATTGCACGGCCAGTGCACAGCTGTGAACCACAGCCTGGGAACTGTAAATTTGGTAGGGGTGTTAACTAGAAGAAACTACATGGATTATTTATGTTATTTTATACCATGTGGACTAATTGTGTGTTTGGTTCCCTCCTTGGTAGAGTTGGTCTCATGGTCACCACACGGTTTGACAAACCATGCAGACTCACCATGAAACCCATCCAGGCCATTAAAAATTGGTGGTTTCTTTTGTCTATCCTTGATTTTAAACCCCAAACACTCCTTTTTTATTCCTAATTCTGGATCCTCCACCCTAGACTTCTTCTCCCTTTCTCATGGATCCCTTGTACCTCCATTTATTTTTAGATTTTGGCTTAGATTATTCAAGGGATCTTCATGTAAGTCTCTCCTATCTTGATTTTCTTCTATTTTCTAGAGTTTCTCCTCTTCCTTCTTGATTTTTCGGCTTTTGAGTAGGTAGGATGATCAATTTAGGTGGTTTCTTGTTTAATAGGGATATATCTTGATTCTCTTGGTTAGATCATGTCTTTATAGGGTTCCATGGTGGTGCGAATGAGGTTTCACATCATATTCCAGAAGTTTCTTCTCAAAAGGTAAGTGGTTCCATGCCTTACTTGTTCAAGATATTTGTAATATATGTGTTTTTGTATTTATCCATGTTCTATAGTCACATGGTGTGGTGAAAATTATGTTTTTGAAATTATTTTTCATTCATATTTGATGAAATTGAATTTTCTAATGGAAATAGTCATGTTTTTATATGTGCGTTGTTGTGGAAATTTGTGGATTTGTTCAATCAATTTTTTGAGGAATGAGAAATGGTTTTTCGAAGGAACATTTGGTTTAGGTGTGTTTTAAATGGGGTTTTCAAAGTAAATGGGTCTTCTATGGCATGATGGATCTCTTATTGTGCAGTATTAGTTTTCCTTGAGAATTGTTTAAATATTGGGAAGCATGATTAAAATGATTTTTTTTTTGTTTTTGTGGATTTGAGAAGGGGGATTGGGACATGGAAATGGTTGACCTAAACATGTTATTTTCTAGTAATTTTTTAATAATTGGATCCTTAATTATTTAAGTGGTGTAAAATAATTGTTTTTAAATGGTTTTGGTGAGTATGAAATGAAAAGTGGATTTTTTTTAAAATAGGTGGGATGCTTGGAAAAATTTGTGAACTTGATGATTTGTGTAATATGTGAAATGTGATTTATAACAAGTGAATATCATGTGTCTTGTTGGGATAACTAGTTCTAGTATTTTAGATGATTTAGAAGTGGTTCATAAAATTTTATCTAGCCGGATTGATGCTTACAACACTAACTAATCTATGATAATGATGGAGGACCTAAATTCCATTATGGTGTCCCCTCTTAGTGGATAATGCACAAGAAATTTGTGATTGTGGTTTCTATTCTACCCTCACTGAGGTACAATGTTCTAATGTCCCACTTGAGCTAGATTATACCTAGGTATTTTCCCATGGTTCTCTCTTGTGTCAGGTGACTGATGTGAGGAGGTGAAGTAAATTGACATATAGTAGAACATGAATGTGTTTCATTTCAATGAAAGTTTATTTTGATAAAAGTTTCCTTCTGATATGTTACCTTTAAAATTATTGTTCTTAAAATTCTTCCCTAAATAAATAGTTTCTTATTAAAGTATCTCCCTTGAGCATGGTTTTCCATCAAATGTTTTCTTTAATAACTATTTTCAATCATTTTGCATAAATGTTCATGTTATTATTTATTTAAATGATATAGTACGTAATACTTCTTTTGGGTGTCATGTTACTAGGATTCACACCCAACATACACTATTGGGAGTAAGTAGACATGTTCTGTTTTACTCAGGTAAAGGGAAGATGTTCGAGGATTTTGGTTCTTGTTTCTAGTGGACTTTTCATGTAGGTTTTGGTGTCAGTGTATTGAGGATGTTTCTCCTCATGTAGAATATAGGTTTGGGGTGGAGTTTTATTTACCTTTTTATTGTAGTCATTTTGGGGTTTTATTCAAAGTTTTATACATTAAATCTAGAATTTGGTTATCCTCTATTTGGTTGTGTGTTTCCATTTTTGGTTTTTTTGTCTTATTGGTATTTTACATTTATGTAAATTGAGTGAAATCATTACTATGTTTTTATTTTTGATACTCAGGCACTTGTTTGCAACCCATGGGGATTAGGAACGATCTTCAGTCCATGCCATGAATTGGTTTGGGCACCAGTTCGGATGACATCATGTCTTGGTTCATGACACCCCGTTGCTAGAGGCTTCTAACTGGTAGTGAGGGACTAGGCTTTGTTCATGGGGAGATAATTCACTTAAGTTAGAGTGGATAATAATGGTATTATAAGAAGATAAAATAAATAATGTAGATAATAATGAATAACTCATTGGAAAAAGACAAAAAAACCATAAAATTGTGAATAATACATAGAATCTATAAAATTAATCATATAAAAAATGATGATGATGTCATGCCATGTCATTAAAAACATGAAAATATGTATATATGGAGATAATTAATAAATACTATACAAATTAATCAAAGAGGAACCGAATACTATCCAAGAATCTTGAGCACTAACTCGGTCATCATCTACCCAACTCCATACTAATGAAAATAAAAAAAATCAAGGGTCCAAAGTAGGGTGATTTCCCTTATCAACACCTCCATACATATAATATTCCTTGGTACCATCATCGGACCAGATAGGGTGTGGGATAAATCTCAGTAGTCTACCACCAATGACATCTATACAATTCAGTCTGTGTATATAAACTAAAACATAGTGTATGTATATTTAAAGGTAAATATTGTTTATAAATGTAAAAATATCATACCTGTTTCATTCTTAGTTGGGGTATGAACATGTATCATTTAATAAATTAATTTAATTTCAGTGTATATAGTTAAGTCATATGAGGTGTAACAGCATTGAAAATATATCATAATATTAATGAAGATGGCCCATGGTATGACAAAGGTATCCTTGAACTCTAGGGCCATCCAAATCATAGTTAAAACTCATGTAGTCTAGAAATAAATAGAATGGGTTTAAGTTTAATCCAAGTTCCATCACCTAAGGCATTCCACTATAAAATATTCTAACCAAGTCAAAGGATCTCGTTTAAGGAAACCATGAGATAATAGTGACTAGGCTTAATGGGGTGAATCTATAGTGCCACATGTATGAATACATCAATATAGATCCATGGATTGTATTTGTGGAATACTAATTTTTAGAAAGATAGTGATGGGATACTACAATTTCATATTGGGCATCCATTAGAATACAATGATCGTTTTTCAAGGGGAGTATCTCTCTACGCAACCAGATCTTTGAATCGGAATGGAATCCTTTAAGTGCTCAAGGAAATCCCTCTGGAATATAGGGCTAGGTCAAGTTTAACTACACCTATAAATATAAAAAGGTTCATGTGAAATATTCACTTTATATATATATATATATATATATATATCATTTTTAGTTTATTAAATTTAATAATCATTCCTTTTAACAACTTAATTTGTTCATTACATTACCATTCATTAATGTGGAAAGATATGTCAAGGATATGCAACCATTTATTAATTTGACTTCACATTCAATTATTAGGTTCATTCATTTATGTTTGACAAGCATGATAAGGAAAACTAAGGAAATGAAACCATATTCAATTAAATTATAATTAACTTGTTCAAATTATGTCTATAAATATACTTTCCATTTAACATTTTAAAGGATCATTAATTAATTGGAACACATACCTTAGAAGGTTCAAGTCATAGCACACCCAAACAGTGGTGAAGATAGTCATGGAAAGCCACTAAAAGAAAAATTAATGGAATATCCTACTTGGGGGGAATGGAATTCAGGTTCCAACCTCAAATATCATGATGGTCATGTTTAGATATGACTCAAGAACACAAGATCGACAATTATAAGCATGCTATTTGAATTAAATAAGCAACACTCTTTGAAACTAAAATTCCCAAAATGGTGATAGTTTATAAAATGAAAATAATATGTGAAAAAATTCATAGTCCACCTATTTCAATCCAATCAAACTCTCCTAGTTTAGTATATTCCCTTTGTTTTTCCTGGATTGGAGTAAAATTGAAAAATGGACTGATGCCTTAAAAATACGGCATATCAACCTGCATTAAAATAACATCATTAAGGGAAATGAAAATGATGAATGGAGCCTAAGGAATGAATCTATTACCTCATGGAATACAACATGAAAAATAGTTAATGAATCGGACTTTAGGTGGTGGAGATATCAATGAACCTAGTCTATGCCAAGGTGGGATATCCAACATGAATAAGGGAGATCATTCTATTCATTATAGGAGAAATAGAATTGTGGGGTTAGTTATAAATATTTTAAGGAAAAATGGTAAATTTTTCTAAAACTTATAGGGTTATATGGTTTGTCCTCATAGTTGTACAAACCATGTTCACCTCACTGCCTCAAGAGGTAACTCATGTGGTTTGGCTAGAAATTTTGAGAAATCATTTGTAAAACATGTTATACAGTTCTATAAAATATTATATACCATTCGCATGGGAATATGGCCCTGAAAAAATGGCAAGGTAAAACCATTGGGACAAATTCTGCCCACCAAATCACCCCTACACGTTTAGGAGAAACTATATGGGATGGGATGATTGATTTATATTACCTATGTGGCCTACTGGTTATTCCACCATCTAGGTTTTCAATCACCAAACAAGCCCCAAACACCCCCTAAAACCTTCGTGAACTCATTATACATTCATAAAAGGTCCAAAACCAATACTTAGACTAAAATTTAAAGTATCCATACTTTATATATAAATAGGGTATATAAATGTAAATTTAGTTAGACATGGATCCAGAATAGCCCCTTAGGTTTTTATATTGTTTTCCCTTGCACAATAATCCAACCATTAATTTAAATCAATTTTTTATTCATCATTTAATATTATCAGTTTAATATTAATCGTTTCATAGTTAATTTGGTGGACTTTTTGATGAAAAGTTCCACATTATATAGTTAGTAATCAGGCTAAATTAAAAATATACTATTGTGTTATTGATGTGTTATATTTAAACATGGTTAATTTTTTGTGAAATTAATCATATACTTTAAATTAACAAGCCTTTTTATATATAATTAGATGTATTATTCTAGAAAAATAATATAAAATACCTTAAAAATATCAAGTCAGAAATTCTTTCAATCATTTCAATTTGGATATAACCATAGTTTAATATTCTTTTTTCTATTATAAAGGTTTCATTCACTTATTGGGGAGTTATAATAATTGTGGTGGATTATATTCACTATGATTGGAATTAAAGTAGTAGTCATAGATATGTTAGTGCTATTTATAAGGTAACTGTTGTGTAAATCCAATCTTAATATTTATATGATTAGGGAATCATCTCAAAATAGCAAGGAACTTTTAGTTAATTCGGTGGACCAGCCTAAATCCTAACTTAAACTCTCGAAGTAGTGGTGTATCCATAACCATACTATGAATAAAGGTTCAAGTGATCATTTCCCATAGAATATCTTAGAAATTTGATATTATGAATCCAACAACAAGGGAAATTTATATTTAAGGAAAATAATGGGAGACATTAAATGATAAATCAACTAATTTAACATCCTTAATTTTTATTTTTAAATTTATCAAATTCTGCATCTAAAAATGTATGTATAAACATATGATGTGATTTCTTTTATTATTTAAACCTATTTTTTATATAAATATCCATATGATAGTAATTTCTCATGCATTAATTTAATATAATATAATAAAATAATAAATCAATTATAGGATATATTGTGTAAATCCATTAATATAGAACATTACATACAAAAAAATTATTCCATAAAAATATAAAATGATTAATGGAATAATACAAACAAATAAATAACATGTTTAGAATTTGATAAACTATAGGGTTGATTGAAATTGTGTAAATGATATATCTTAAGATAAAATTTATTGAATGATGAATGAAGGAAGTAAGAGGTATTTATAGAAGTTATAAAGGCAATATTACAATTAAAAGAGTAACAAGGCCATTAGAATATTAACCTACTTGTTTGAATACTTAACTGATCATTGGAATAGTAAATAACCATTGGAAAGGTAAAATAACTATATAATAATACTTAAAGGAATAAAATAAACAAACAAAAGTATTACAGTTCTATAAAAAAAATATTCAAATTATTTTACTTGAATAGAGTATGTGTGTATTTATTTAAAGTATTTTTTAAATGTTTTTGTAAAAATATAATTTGTTAATTTAATATTTAAATATAAAAACAAAATAAGTTTGAAAAAAATAATAAAAATAATTTCATTTTTTAATCATAGTTTTGGAATTAGGAAAGATAAATTTTTTGGTGCTTTTCTAAAAAACATAAACTCTTGTATGACTGGTAAAAACATTTTTCTTCAAATACAATATCTTTTAAAATATAATATTGATATAATAATTACCTAGTGAATTATTTAATAGTTTTTTTTCAATATAAATAAATTTAATAAAATAAATAATCTATTTTAAAAAAACTAAAATCAACTTCAAAACCCAAAAATTAACTTCCAATGTCTTAAAAGATAATTTATTCTATTAAAAAACTATTTTTCATTTCATTATTTCTTCCCTTTTGTAAAATAAATTGGTTGTGAAAGGTTTTAAAATTCATAAAAATATATATTTTTAATTAAATATTATTAATATCCCTAAATAATTCCAATATTTCAATTATTAGGCTTTAAATAATATTTCATTTATTATTTTAACCCAAAATACACCTCCCCCTTTGTTTATAAATAACCCTTCTCTCACTCATGGAAAATTACTTCCAAGATTCTTCTAATTTCTAAAAAAAATCCTAAATCCCTCTTTTAATGCTCATTAGAGGTTGGGATATGATTATATCTCTCCCAATTCAAGCCTTCAAGGAATTAGTCCATTAGAAAAGGGGTAAACTTCATGGGTGATGTAACATTCTTTTCTCTTCTTTTTCTTTTGTTCTCCTAATCTAATTTAATTTTTAACCATTATAAAATTATTAATAAATAATTATACATGATATTAATGTTTTTGTGATATGTTATAGTTTTTATAAACTATTTATAATTTATATATATAATTTGTTGGGAAAAATCCCTCAAGGTAACATTGCAGCATTTCTGGGTTTATTGTGTTTGTTGACAAAGTAAGTTTCCATGGTAAATTGTCATGTTCCAGAGATTTTGTTGACAACACATGTTGAAAAAGAACCATTAAAAAAGAATGGATGATCTAGAGGTAGTACAAAAAGAGCTATATAAGGTGGATTTCCTTGAAGATCAAATTTAAATATGGAAAAGGCATGAGTTTTGTTAAGACAGACTTCATGGATTGGATTTTGCAAAGACCAGAAGAATATTGACGGTGATGCTTCACTGTTATGACAAGCTTTGTGAATGGTAGAGGTGAAGAGCATTTTGGAGACTAAGAGCATTGCGAGTGGAGCTTCTCGGAGAATGCGCGAAGTAAATGACGAAATGCTTTGCGATTATTAAGAGCTCCATGATCGGAAATCTGCTGTGGTGCTTCACGGTTTTGAGAGAATTTCGGTGGGAACTTTAGAGCTTCGCGATTTGAGATGACATGGCGTTCACTTCTCATGGACGGTTCGAGGTTCGGTGTAATTTCCTATAAATAGGCCATGACCCCCTCGGGGGAAGCATAGAGTTTTCAGAGAAAATATTTTGCTCTTGGTTCGCAAAGGTGGTCCGTGAAGGTAGTGTGCTTCACGAAAGAAGAGCTTCGTGGAGGCTAATCTAGCTCTGCGAATGTCATGTGCTCCACGTTGGCTCACTGAGCTTCACGAGGGAAGTCTCTTTGTGATGACTTGAGCTCTGTGATGGCCTAAGCATTGCGAAGGCTTGGTTTTTGTGAGAGTGCTTCAAAAGAGTGCTTCGTGAAAAGGCATGAGCATAGCGAAGGATTATTGGAGCTTCGCGAAATTGGGAGCCTCGCAAAGTAAGGTTCTTTGCGAATGTGTTTCCAAAGTGAGTTGCCCGGTGTTCAAGGGAAAAGGGGTATTCATCAGTGGATGAACTTCAATAGAGAATCTACGTACAGTTGAAGATTCATTCATTAGTGGTAATTAAGAGACCTACAGGTCAATAAACCATGAGTGGATCTCTTCCAAGTGTAGTGAGCGAAGGAAGAGGAAGAATGTTATCCTTTCTACTAGTAGTGAGCCTGAGAGAGAGAGGAATAAGGAGTGAACCTTAGGAAATCAGTGAGATGACCCTAAACATTATAAAGGTAGTGAGCCTGGGCATATAAGTGTTCTTACCTGAACATTATTGGCAGTGATCTTTAGTGGATTTGGTACAGTGGCACATCATCGTTGTATTGTCCTTAGACGTAGCCCAATGAGGGTGAACCAAGTAAAAATCATTGTGTTTTCCTACTTTGTTCCCTGCATTGCACTCAAATCATCATTATCAGATAAATTAGAAAATAATTTATCATAATAAACCCACAAGTACAAACAAAGTGACCCTTGTAATAAAGAGGTTAAGATCCAGTGGGGCAGGAAGAATTTTGAAATGAATATCCATACCCTGATTCACCCCCCCCCCTCTCAGGGTATATAGGCCCCTATTAATTCTAACATAATATCTCCCCCTTTTTCATCATGTCTCATTAATTATCAATTTTACCACCTATGACGATGTTTTTAACTCTTTAATTATCTATCTCATTATGGCTGGTTAGTGTGAATTATATATAATATATAAATATAAATTTTTATTCTTCTAGATATAATTAAATTATTAGATAAATAAAAATGATCAAACCATTAAAATCATAATAAAAATTTATTGATTCAAATAAAAATGAAATTACATATTTCCATATTAAATAAAATATTTACAAGATAATAAATAATTCATAATAACTTCAAAAAATCTAAAATAATTCAATAATATTTTTTTAATAAATATAATTTGGTTGTATGGAAATAATAAGTGGGAAAAAGTAATATATAACCTAAGGTAGGGGGATTCTCATCGCAATCCCACCTATTTGGGTTATATCCACTATTATTAATCTACGATCCATTATGATAACTTCATATTTTCATAAGAAAATATCCTTACAAAGTTTCAAATAATTTATGGATATTTTTATGTTTTTTCCACTTTTTCACATTGATTGATCGACTCTTCTAATGTTGAATAATCTATTAGTGGTATTTTTTATCTATATTTTTTATTTGTATTGTCTCTCTTTTCCAATCATCATTTAAAATATATGAATATATTTTACAATCCCATTATTATATTCGTTTTATTAATAACCTCTTTAAGGATTTACATGCCTATTTATTGAAATTACAATCAAATATTCTAAAGTCAAATCATATAATGTTCATAAGGGTACCCACAAATTCATTTCTTTTCTTTGGTTTATACTCCGAATTTAACCTTATTTTTTCTATTATTATTATACAATATTATTGAATCTATTCCTACTATTCATTATTTAATTGTTCATTTCTTTGTTTTTGGGCTATTCATGTTTTTATTTCCTTATAATTAATTCATACCATCTCAATTGATTTTATAAAGGAATCAATTTTTTAAAATAATATTTAATTAATTTTTTATATATTATTCCTATATTCAGGAAGTATACTCTTTTTGTCTATTTTTCCTACCCTTTGATGTATAATATAATTTATTACCTTCTTATTTAAGGTACCACCAATTTTATTCATAAAAATTTCTTTTATGAAAATATTCTCAAACTTGTTTTATTTTCATGAGTTTATTTCATGTCTATGATTGATGTATGTTTCTTTTCTATTTGGTACACAAGATTCTAACATTTTATGATGTGATATATGGGCCTCAAATTACATATCCATAAAGTTCATTAGGTAAATCATTATATATCATCATATCATTATACATCGACATGAGACAATTGTATTTGTCTATATTATTGTGGATATACCTGATATAGTTAGCTCTGTGTATTATGTTATGATTTCTTGTAAGTAAGCCTTGGATTCTGTTTATGATATTTAATTATAATTCATGTTCTAAATTTTTATTATTTACATATATTAATTATGTGTTCTATTTATATGGATCATGTTTCTCTTATGAACATATGTTTTACTAGATGATCTCATGGTTATTAGGGATTTTAATTTCATATAGCTCTATTGTACAAATTTTCTATCCCATTTTATGGTCACATTTAATTATTTAGGATATTTTAAAATATCTAATTGATTATGTCACACATGTTTCCATTATTTTCATCTTATAGGGGTTTTAACTCACCTTTGATGTAAGTCCTCAAGTGACCCCAAGTATAAATAATGGTTCAATGAAATATTTTTAGGTCTACAATGAAGGATTTGATTAATGGTTTAAGTTATTATACATTCTAAAGGTGTTTTATTTTCCTAGAACTCTAATATGTTAAATATGGTATTCTTTGGATGGTTCAATGTAATAAATGATCATTTTATGAATAAAATTTATGTATGTGTCGTACAAAATCTATAAATTTGGTTTTAGGGAATCTCATTTTATATCAGAGAAAAGTTTATTTATTATTGGTAATTAAGATTTAAAAAAACATAGGTATAAATCCTCAGATAAAATTTTATTCTAGGGAACTAGTTCTAGTATAAGTAGAATAAATGTTTATGGTATCAATTTTACTTCTACTTATGTTCAATCATATCAAAAACTTACAACATTAGAAGTTACTGTTATTTTTATATAATATAGGTGTGAAAAAATAATAAGTGTTTTTATATATATATAAACTACGAGGATATAATTTATTTATGGGGGAAATGTAACATCTTAAATTTTTTACATATATATGTTCCTAAATTTTCTCCCTTAACATATATGTGTAAAAAATAAATTCATTTATTTTGATTGTATAAAAATATTTTTTTAAAATCTACATTCATTAATTTTTTTATCATACATTAATTTAATACATTTTTATTAAATAAAAAATAGATCATACGATATAAAATGATAAATCACATTAACATTATAAAAATAATAAACACTGTCTTATTTCATCAATATAGGATATTACATAAAAAGGATAAATATATTCCATAAAATTAAAAATGGTATAATGGCATAACAAAAAAACTAACATTATTAAAATTTAAAAATTATTAGGGTTATTTGATTTTAGATATATAATAATCCCAAACAATGCATTAAAAAGAAGAAATATGATAGAAATGTGATTGGAATATTGTATTGATTTTAGGAACCAAGATAGAAAATTAAATTTATGATGAATAAATGATGTAAGATATCATTATAGAAATTTTATAGAAAATATGACTATTAGAATAGTAACATCATTGTTAAAATACTACATTTCCTATTAAAATTGTAACTTAACCATTTTAATAAAAAATGGTATAGTAGGTATTATTTAAAATGAATAAAATTTGTAAAATAAATAAATATAAATATTATAATTCAAAAAAATAAATATCCAAATCTGATAACATAAATAAAGTGTATGGGAATTTTGTTTAAGACATGTTTTAACTTATTTTGAATATACATTTCTATTTCTATTAATATTTAAATATAAAAATCACCAATGGTTTACAATTATTGGCATAAAATTAATATTACCTAAGGAATCATCATATTGAAATTATTTTGGTTTAATTTTTTTATATTAATCTGAATAATCATGAATGTTTTTAAGCCAAGATAAATATTATCATATTTAATCAAGAAATAAAAATCAAGTAGTTGAGGATGGGACACCACCACTCTAACGAAATCCCCTAAACATGAGGAGGTATAATCAATTAAATGTGAAAATATATTACCGTCTCTTTTAAAAAATAAAACATACAAAATTATATTCACTAACTATCTAGTAGAAACTAGTTAATTATGAGTTTCAAAAATATTGAAAATCAGATCTATTGGAAAATTCCACAATCAACTAGAGATAGTTATACTCAAAATAATACAATGGTTTAAAACCTGTGACATTATTGGAAGAATCCCATAAAATAGCCTTAGCTTTTTAAAGTTGGATACTCCAAATATGATTATGAAACCTTAATTCCTAAAAAAACATCCACATTAGTATAACATCACCGTCCCAATACCCCTCATGAGTGTTTATACGAATGATACCTCTAAACCCCAGGAATACCTCCCCATATGCAAGACGCTTCCGACTAGCAACAGGGCTCTATGGGTTATCATCAAGTACCCAAGTCCCTTGGATGCCTGAGCAGTTTGTGAGTATACTTAGTAGGGAACCAACAACACATTACCATACAAAAATTTTAAATTCAGGGTATTTAAATTTTATATGCTAATTATCATGAAATAAATTATTTAGTGCCACAATCAGTCTTCAGGTTTGAATATGACACCCGAGATTGATTATACCATCATTAACCATTGTCTAAGTGTCTTTGATCATGTTAAATGATCATTCTAACCTATAATAGGTGAAATCATCAACCACAGGTAGGTAATATTATAATTTATATAGAATCGATCATAATTCCATCCCCTATGAGGAAATAATACGTAATATAGTAGTCATTCGACAAAAAACCCCTATGAGGTGGTCCTGGGTGATCAATAATGTCATGAATAAAGTCGAATCCTTGGGGGGAAACTGGTTCTTTATAATAATCTTGAATAACTCCCAACTCCTTGGGGTGACCCTAGTAAATCATAATCATTAGTAATCGTCGCTAAATCCTAGGTTGTGACCCTATGATGTCAATCATATTAAGCATAACGTCCAATTCCTATTTGGGGACCCTTAGAAATCATTAGCATCACGTATCATCTCTTACCCCTATGGGGTGACCCTTGGCTACCTATATAATTAAAAGTTTTCAAGATAGATACTAGGATTAATATGATTTACATACAAAAATATACAACTCAGAGGAAAATCAATTGTTTCCATGATATCACATATAATATGTCTCATAAGGTTTGGACGTCCTCCTAGACATGTCATATATAATTGAGGTTGGCATCTAAAGTGAACAAACTAAAATCATTACTAGATATAGATAAGAATTTCATCATTGATCTGAAACCTAAGTTGAAACCCACAATCATCACTACTCATTCCCACAAAATTCCTCTCAAGGATAAATATATCTCTAGTTAACATAATAGATTCCACTGGTTCTCATCATTCCAAGAAACCCTTCCCAGGTTCCTCTATCTAATTTAAGTAACTTGGTTCAATGTCCATCACATATAGGTTATAGAATCCCTTTTTGTAATCATATTCATATCACGACCTCATAGGCCTCATAAATAGGTCATAAGAGAGAGATTTCCTCAAGACTATTCCCTTCCCAAATCACCCTATTTTGATCCTCGCACTCCACAAACCCATTAATATCCACCAGATAATTCCACCTATATAATTAAGTCTCTTTGGGGGAGGTACGCACACCCTATAGTCATCACAACTATCCCTGAGGCTAAAAGGCATTTCACAGTCATTTAATGGCTTACTCAGGTAAATTATTCAAGTTTTCATCCCCACTCGAAGGATTTGTGGGAAACTATATAGGTCCACTACATCCAATTGTTTCATTTACTTCACTCACCTTGGGGTCTAATTATCTCATGTAACATGATTATAACAATACTCTTTGGCACTGGTAGTCAAGACATTAACTAGCTCCCAAGGAACCATCATGGCCCTTAGATCTTGCATTTCCATTCATAAACACATTATTTAAATAAAAAATTCATTTAATTTAATGTTCAATCATATATAGTGGAAATACCATATATAAGTTTAATATAAATATTAACTTATAAACTAAAGGGTTATTTCAAAAGAACCACCTACCTAATTCCATGTACTTTCCCTTTTTAAACACATCTCAGGTATCTCTCTCAGAAGCCCATCCAAGTCCAACAAACCAATTTAAATCACCATGAGGCCATATATCCCTCAAAAAAATCAAAATTAATTAATTATTACAATTTAAAATTAATTAAATAGATTCAAATTTATGGATATTCTGTATAATTGCTGAATAACTCACCGAGAAACCTTGTCACCCCGAAACCAAGACCAAAACTCGTGGAAGGTCCATGGTGTTAACCTAACACAAATCTGGAAAAAAAATATATCAATCAACACCCAATAAATAAAAAATTAAATTTAGGAAGAAACTATTGAAATTTTCAAATTAAATATTATCACCATCCAAACAACATGTGATAGTGTGTAAAAATCATCTATTTTCATCCTCTATAATTTAGTCTGAATGAAACGACATAATAGAATGATTCCACCATGATCTAGTGGAATCATCACTTAAATCTATGGTTGGAGAACTAAAATTAGTGTTCAAACAAAAAGAAACAAGGATGTAGAGATAATTGAATATTGTACCTTGAATATATCATGGAAAAATACTATGAGTCATCCCCTCTCTAGGGGTATCCAAGGATAGGCAAGAGAGGGGTAGAGTCATCTGAATAGCCTCTCCCTGATGCCCCAAACCCCCTAAATCCAAGATCCCCTAACTAAGAAAATATTTTTTCCCCATATAAATGCACACCCAAACACTATTCCTGGTGTGAACCCAGTGCTTCATAGTGTGAAGAACTCTAGACAGAGGATACATCCCTCTACCTTAAGGATTTCAGGGCATGAACCTCAAGTTCACAAGGTGAATAGATTATGGTGGTGAACACTCCTTGAGATACCCCATTCATAACTTGAAAGGATCATGAAAATATCGTTCATTGAATTAAAACCAGGTTAATGGTGTCAATAACATGAGGTAGTCGACTCCCTTTATAACCTAAACATACACTTTCATGCTATGAAGCACCTGTATACACTTCTTTCATGGTGTGAATAGTCCTTCACACCATGAATGGATTTATACTACAAAATTATAGTATCCTATCCACATTTAAACTAATTTTATGATCTCCTAAACACCTGGGAAATCTATCAATCCTCAAACCATTTTCAAAAGCATCGGTTGGAGATATCTAAACACTCAAAATTCCGATCCAAGTCCCAATTATCAAAACAAAACATTAACAAAATTAAAAATTTTAAATTCCCTCAAGAAATTATAAACCTAAAAAATCATGGGGTTTTATAATTAGAATCTATGAAAACCACACTAATTAGAAAAATATATTATGTCAACATCACTATATCACCATTAATCTTAATATATGAAGTCGATAGTTTTTTCCATTTCAAATGAAAATCCAAAAAATTCCTCTATTCAATATAATTTTTTATTATTCTCCACACATCCAATGTTTTTGAGCACATTGAATCTATAATGAATCAAGAAGACACTTATAATTCCTAATTTGATATTTTATTTTTTCCCAAATATTTCATATAAGAATATAATAAACTAGAAAGTTATTTTTAGTTAAACACTTCTTCCAGTCCACAATAATATAAATATGAGATGAATAATGATCCAATAATTTATAAAATGTTTCTATCATAACAAGTTATATTTAATAAGATGAATAATTGACTTAAATATAATAAAATCAATATCCGAATCTAAAATATTATTTTCAATGTTTGAAAAGATAATTTATTCCATCAGAAAACTTGTTTTATTTTTTTTCCTTTTTATAACTAATAAACTTTTTATTGAAAATTTTTAAAAAACATAAGAAAACATTTTTAATTACGTACTATTAATATCCTCATACAATATCACTATTTAATTTTTTAGTCTTTATGTAATATTTTATTTATTATTTTAACCGAAAAATCCATTTTCTATCAAGTATAAATAACCCCTCTCATCCTTAGGGAGAATCATTTCCAAAATTTGAATCATTTCTTAATAATTTACCAAATAATTTCTATTAACCATTCTTAGATCCTTGTATATATTCGGGTCACACCCCACTTCAATCCATTAAGGCATTAGACCCTTGGAAATGGTAAACCACAAGGATGAGGTAACATTTTTTCCTTGTTTATATTTTTATTCCTTTATTATACTATTATAATTTCATTTTTAACAATTATAAATCAATTAAATTATTACTCTACATGATATATTTTTTTATGCTACTATATAATTTTTATAAACTATTCATAAGACATATATATTATCATTCTTCCACTTTCGAAACATCCCATTAATGGTCAGTTTTACCATAAGTGAGGATATGTTCCATTATATAATTATCACTATCATCGTATCTAGTTAGAGTAATTTGTAATTCCTGGAACACTTTTGATTTTTAATAATAATATTTTCATTACTATTATGTTGGTTTTGTTTAACGATGGTGCGTCTGAAATAAAATACTTTCAGAATAAAAATACATACATGTTTTAGTCAATAAGAATGATGAAACCGTACATTGACATAGGTCAAAAATATGCTTACTAACCTATAATTCCTACTAGGAGACCTATAAAAAAATCACAGAGAGGCCAACAAACACTACAACATGACAAAGTAGGTAGTGCACATCCTTTGGGTCGGTCACAATGAAAAACATTAGGGACAGATCGATGGCAACCGAACTAAGCATCAAGGGGATGAAAAGAAACGTCTTCACCATTTTTTTTGAATTTTGGAATACCCTAAACACCTCTTTATAGGGCCTTATGAAAGTTAATTTTCATTGCGGTCCTTAGGTGACTGTTTGTATTTTCAACAGTCATAAAATTTTGTAACTATTGGGCATATTAAGTATCTTGATTATTTTAAGCATACTAAATATATAAGTATTATAAGTATACTAAATTTTTAATATCGTAATTATTTTAAGAACATAATAGTTTTAAATGTTTGAAAATATGATTTTAGTTATATGATTTCAAGAAAATGTAAATTTTTGGAATAATATTTCTCCATGAATATTTATTTAGCTTCTTGATAAAAATGAAATCTATCCAATTATTTTAGGAAGAAATATATATGTATCAAATTATTTAAAATGGTTATAAGTAATATTAAATACTAACATGGTTTTAAATAATGGAATTCCTTATTATAATGAGTTATAACCATGATGATTATCTTAAAATTAATAAAATCAACGAGGTTGTATTTTTAAATTATAATGTTTTAATACTTTAAATGAATTTTAAAAAAAATTGTGTTTTAATAAAAATAAAAATAAAATAACATATGTTTACTTTAATAAATTTGAAGAGATGAATGCATGTTCTTTTTGATAAAAAAAATTTGTATTTTAATTTGAAATCATGTTTTAAATACACTTATTAAACAAAAATTTTAATTTTTAAATAATGACATGGTATAGATAATATGTTAGATTGTGTATTTTAATATATGCATGATTATAATTTAGTTTTAATTATGTGTTATGCTAATATAATTAATTAAATTTTTAGTTTTAATGAAAATAAATATTGAAAATGTCATTTTTATTATTTTGGTTTTAAAATAAGTTATATGGTTTAATTTTAAGTTATAAGTATATTTTGATTTCTGAATGTTTTATATAAAACATTTATGTGTGACCCTAGCTAGCCATCTAGATGATCGAGGGAGGCAGCTTGCACCACTCACAAGGAGTGGGTAGCCAATCCTTGGCCCCCTAGCCAGCACAAGTCTTCCATGAGTTAACACACACCCATAGGGGCGTATGGCGGAACCAAGACAGCACCATCGTATGTGGTGGCACAATGGAAGAGGGTGGGTGCAGAGCACGCCCGCAGAAGAGAACATGTACGGGGTGGTACTGGGAATGGGGAGAGGGAATTATCATGTGAGTGTTGGGAGCTCAACGCCTATAAAGTGGGTTCGAACCCCCGTTCCGTTCAATGTGGGATGCAATTTTTCAGCAATGATCAATTATCAACCATTTAATGTCATCGCACGGGATCCAGACCGCACGATCTGGTCCTGGTTTTGAAACCTACCACCACAACCCTTTCCTCTATGTTTTCTTCAGCCATTTGATCAGGACTCATCTAATCTCAGCTGCTCGTCTCATTTTAAATCATGAGTTTCACCACAGCCATCCAATTAGATCTTTGATATTATCTCAACCATTCATTCATGTTTTAAGAACACTGAAGCAATCGTAGCCATCAGATCAGACTCTTAAGATTGTGATGTCTGACATTTTTTCAGAACTCTTATGTCTTCTTATTCCTCGTGTCGCTCCTGTGCACCAGCTCAGGTCTCCATCCCCTGTCCACTACTCCTCTTCGACCAGTGAGTCTTATTGTCCCTCTATGATCCAGTTGTCTCCATTCTCCTTTCCCCGATTATTCAAGGTGGGTTACTTTATTACAAACCCCAACCACTTCCATGAAACATTCTATATTATATTTACATATCTTATCCAGTCAATATATGGTATTAATAATGGTTTTTGTTTTTTTTTTCAAATTGTTAGAAATGATTTTTATTAAGTTTATTTTTTTTATTCTCTTATTATTTAAGGAAGTAATATAAAACTGTAACTATATAATTTATATACATAGTTTATATAAACTTGCTTTGCAACCATGAAGCCTATATGTTTTCTTCTTCTCAACTTCTCTTAAGACTCTTCTTGTCTCCACCTCATTCTTGAATACATGTAAAGGATTATATTATTTTATTTTCATAGTGAAAACCCATTATATGAACTTTGTGTATATATGAATATATATATATTTATATATATTCATATTGTTTTATATAATTTTCCATTCTAACTAGTTTTAGGTCTTCTAAGTATTGATTATCAATGTTTAACTGGTGTTTTTAAAATGAATGGTAATTGTAAGAGATTATTTTTATTTTTATTTATGAAAAAACATTTAATTATATTATGGGTATTATGGTTATATATGTATATATATATATATATATAACTTTCAAACCCAAACATTTTTTAGTTTTATAAATGATGTTTTACAAAATTTAAATTATGTATATGATGTGTATAACATTTATACGGGGTATTCTTACAAGGCCCCAACCTTAAACCTTACTTAATCTTGAGTTATTACAAATTACACATTGAGGATGTTTTCAAGTTTAGAGTTTTAGAGAATTAGATCATGAAACTTGCATTACATTCCACATTTAAACAAACTGGTTCCATAAAAGATAGTATTCATTCTTCTCATCAACGGAAACATATTGAAAATAAAACATGGATTCTTTCTTGACACATCCTTGACACTATCATCACATCATGTACCTTTCCCTTGACCTGTGAGAAACATTTCAAAAATTGGGGATGAGCATAAAAAGCTCAGTAAGGGTTATAAAAATATGGAAATGAAACAACAGTTCATATATACATAAGAATGAAATCATACTTTACCCATAAAACATAGGCACTTTAACATACCTCATCAAACCATGAATAAATCATAGAAAACATAAGACATAAAGGTAACTTGAGGCATTCATAACATTCTTACGTAGGGAGTAACCCTCTTGGTTACATTTGGAATACCCATCACAGTATATTCCCTAAATCTCTTCGTAGAAACCTTAACGTTTCACTCCTCCGCGTTACCCAATGCATTGGAGAGATATATCGGGCTCACCCTCCCTTAGTTTATCACGGAACCACCCATTTTCATAACAATGCCCAAGAACCATAACATAAACGTATCACATAAAACATGCATAAAGGAAACATAAAATTTCCACATTTCAATCACAATATAACATTTTAGTATATTGAAATAATGAATCCGTTCAAAAAGAAACCATTTCCAAAACCATTTAAAAAATTTAATAAAGATATTTTTGAATCAAAGTGTCCCATACCACCTTGAATCTTTTAACATTTTAGACCATTAATATCCATATAAATAAATCATTAAAACCATTTTAAAAACATGGATATTAATAAGAACAAATCATTAAAACATTTAAAGCGATATTTTGGTTAAAGGGTTTTTACCAAAATTAGAGACACTTGAATACAATAATTGAGGAATAACATTTAATCAGAACTTTATAATATCATGAGAATAAATGGATTCATGATATAATATTCCAAAGGACAGTATATACACCATATAATAGTTAATTGGTTCATAACAACAATGAAGTCTCAATAGAGATGTAAAATGTGATGAAATCCCTTATAAAGAAGGTGTCCTTAAATTAAGGACAAATCAATCTCAAAATTTTGTGTGACAAATATAAATAAACACAATATAATTAGATATTAAGTGTAAAACAATAAAAGGTCATTCACACATATTCGAAGGATTACATATTCAATAACTACATGTTGAACCCAAAGAAATCGAAATTGGGTTAAAAAGTTCCCTTGGTAAAATTCGACAGCCTAACGGCATCACTTCAAAAATTCATAAAATGAGTTGATGAGATATAAAAAGGGAATATCATCACTTGGACATAAAATTTACATCAATCAGGATATAGAAGAACATATCCCAACATAATATTATGTGAATTAAAAGACATAACAAATGAAGTCTTTTAAAATGAGGAGGGTGAAAGGTTCCCTTACCGACTAGGGTAACTTTCGAAAAGTACACCCCATTGAAGAAGTGTCATACAATGAATATGTAAATACCCATAAATGAAATTATATTACAAAAGGAGTGTAATAATGGGCAGTACATAAACCACTCAAAGGAAATTGTGGAAAATATAGCATAAATCTAACGGGAATAAAAGTGAGATGAAAAATCTCTTACGAAAACTCGGCAGCCTAACGGCGCCACATAAAACTTCCAAAATGGATTGATTAAAGGAAATAGGGTCTCTCATCATATCAACATAAATTTTACAGAAAGATGAATACAAAATAACATCCCCCAAGATAACAAAAATGAGCTTAAAAGAAGTGACATAAAGGAGAGTACTTAAAAAGAAAGAGAGAGGTTAGATCTCTTACGAAAACTCAGCAGCCTAACGGCGCCACTCAAAACTTCCAAAATGGATTGATGAGAGGAAATAGGGTCTATTATCATATAAAAATAATAAGTACAGTAGGAGTAATATAAAAGAAAATCCCAATCATAAGAAAGATGAGCTTAAAAGGAATGACATAAAAGAGTGTACTTAAAAAGAAAGAGAGGTGTAGGATCTCTTACCTGGGGTCCGACTTGACTCGATCGTTCTTTAACATCCTGAATAATAAACTTGAGTTAATTTCAACTTTTTTAAGAACATTTTTCTAGTTCATTATTCCTTTTAGATCTCTTATTGCAAGGTTATAAACATTATTTAATCATTTCAGTTAATAATGTTTGTTTTGTCGATATTTGGTTCTTAAGTCGAAAGTGGACTTCTTACGATTACATGTTGTTCGTGTGGTAAAATGATCATTATATCTAGAATTATATTCATGATTTGGATATCATATATATCATATATATCCATAATATACATGTATTTATAATATTAAATAATCATTTAGAGGTAAGAAATGAAATGCACCGTTCATGGAGACGGTAAGTCGTACGTATGCATGAACGCTACTTTCGTTTCTATTTCATATTTTTATGGAATGGGATAATAATGATATAGAGGTATGTTATAATTCTAGTATAAAATCATATATAATAACTTTAAATCCATCCTTTATACGTCCCACATATGGCATTAACGAATCACATCACTTTGAGGGGGCGGTAGTCCGCACTTCCTTAAATGAAGATATCACATTTACCCATAATGGAAACCATAAAGGTATGCCCAAAAAGAAAAATACAGAATCTTAAGTAAAACATAAACATATTATATATCATATATAAATATAGTGACATCTTAATGGCCACCTTTGAAGGTGTTAAAAGAATTTTGAACAATCATCGTTTCGGGAGGCATAAATTTGCCATCCACGGAAACAGTATGTTCTTTAACCATTAGATGTAGGTGTGTGTAAGTGTAGCTCGAATCCTTATTATAAAAAAAATTAGTATATTGAAGATACTGGATTTGTTACAAAAGAAATTAATAAAAAGAGTTTATGGGATTGGAGAGGAAAAATAAAACAAAAGGACTCAAGTGAAGACATTACCTTAAAATCGGGTAACTCCCTTTGGTTTGAGCTAAAAGGATTCCTTGGGAAGACTTATGCCCAATGTGAGGCTTCAAGGAGTAAGAGAGGGAAGTGTATAGACAAAAAGGGGAGGGGTTGGCCGAGCCAAAGGCTTTGGGAGTGTGGTTAAGGAGGTAGAGGTGGGAGCCTTTTATAAGAGGAGAGGAGGGGCACTCTTGGAAAGTGAAGAAAAGTCACTTTATTTCAAAATGGTATTCGGATTTAAGAGGTCCCAAATTGATGTATTTCGATGATAAGGTTATAAGGGTTCGAAATATACTCATACAATAGGTTTTGGACATGTGTAGGTCTTAGATATTACATTATCTTTCCATTTTATTTAAATTGTTAAATAATGAGGTCATCGTTGCATCATCATGATGTCATAAATAATTTAATTATTTAATGTCTAAAAATTATAAAACAAATACTATGATGTAGTAAATCTTTTTATCTTTTTAATTAATATTTATAGTCAAAAATATGACTTGTATAACCCCATGTAAAAAATTTTTTAGTAAAACATTTCATGTTTGTCTCATTTTTACTTTAACTTTAAATAAAAAGATATTAATGTCATTTTCCAACCAAAGTGGCTTCATGGGGTCCCCAAGCTGACCCATGGGTTGTCCTGTTCGGCCATGACACATCCAATGAGGTTAGGACATGTTTCAAGTTCATTTCACATTATTAAAACATTATTTTTACCTTAAACTACACTAATTACCTCTAATCGCGATTAAAAACATAATAAGTTACTATTCACCAAAAAATTATTTTTAGCCCATTGAACCACATTTTACTTCTTCATGAAAACCATGTATGTCGGATTTTTGAACTTTAAAACACAAATATGGCAAAATTTCATTTAAACGAAAAATCATTTTTTTATAAGTACCACTTAGTGGTTTCACTATTCATCAAAAATTGATGTTTTTCAGAAAAATCCCAAAAATTCACCCTAAGCTATATTTGATATTCCGAATTAAAAAATAAAGTCTATTTTAAAAAATTAAAAACATATAAGTCACATTAATTAATTTAATAATTAATTCCCGCCGTCAGAGAAAATAGCGTGTTTTTATGAAACAATAAGTATCAAAAGATTGACACTAGTTTAAGTCTGATTTCAAAGTGAAATTAATTCCAACGACCACTATTGGATTTAATGGTAAAAATACATTCTAATTTCACTATAAAACCAATTAAAAAGATAATCTAATCATATAAATAAATTATATTAACAAGAGGTTTTGAATTAAAATACAACATTTTACACTATTCATAAAAAAATGAACTTTATCGGAAAGATACCAAAAATTTACACAAAGTAAATTTTGATGTCCCAATTCATAAAAAGAGTTTTATTTGTTCCAATAGAATGTATAAGAGTGAACACAACTATATTTAATGATGGTTCTCCATCAAAAGGCGATAAGTGAACCTCTAGTGAAAACTAGGGCATATACGCCTAAAATTGAATTCTTTCCGTATTTTAAGCCTTTATCTTTTATTGGATAAATTTAAAAACATTTAAAAACATATATAATCATATTTTAGTTATTTATATCCATTCCCGCCAATACAACGATTACATGTTAACTACCATTGAAAATAATATTATTTTATTATTAGAGTGCAACGTAAGATTCCCAAGAAACTCGTTGTTGCGTGTTGGGTACGCCATTGAGCATATCATCCCCTTTAAAGTCATATTAATATTTTATTCACAAATATGGATAAATATGAAAATTTCATATTCTTTATTTACCTGGGGTGTTACATCCTTCCCCCCTTTTGGGAATTGCGTCCTCACAATTTTTAAAATTAGGCTCGGAAACTTCATTGAAAATCCCACATCAAAACAAGAGTCGGTATAACAATCACTTTAAAATAAAGAAAGATAAGTACAGAGGTCACCCGAGTTAACCCATATTAGGATTCCATGTAGTAAAACATGGACATGGAGGCGAAAACATAGTGTCATGTTCTGATGGAGAGTGATAGAAAACATGTTTAGGAGAAAGTTAACAATAAGAAAATCACAAACATGTGATGGGTTAAACGGTGTTCGATTCCCCAGTAGGAAAAGTTAATAGACAACATTTTTGTTTTAAGTTACTTTTTATTGAGGAATTTATTCATATGGAAACATAATCACTTATCATGTTGACTTTCAACTTTTACTAGATTCCTTAATCAAACTCATATTTTTTTCCAAAAAACGAGTATTTAGGGAGACTTGTTCACATTAAGAGTACTATAATCAACTTCTAGATAGTCACCTAATCCATAAAAGAGAACAATATACTTCCCATGTCTTTAGACTTTAACCAAAACCAAACCAAAAAGGTTAGTACAAGGTCAGATAATCCAAAAACAATAACCCTTTATAAAAAAACTATTCTTAATCTCAAAATTTGTCCAACAAAACCCAAAGTTCAATGAGGACCATTTGATAACCAATTTGTCCATAAAATTCTTCACATTAAACCAATCTAAGATTGAAACCCAAATATTTGAAGGATTTAGTCACATAGTCTTCCAAGTTAAATCTTAAAATTTATCTCCAAACAACATCAGTTGCTCTTAATGTCTCGTATTGAAAAGTAATCAACCTAATCACATATCCTCCATGATAGGATAATAAATGTCCATAGATAACCCAAAATCAACATACTCTTAATAAATAAAATCATATAACTAAAAAGAATCATTCAAACTGACCAGGGACTTCACTTAGTCCAGTGGTAGGCGATAAATACCAGTCGCACTTTGGTTGTGGGTTCGATTCCCGCAGCTTTGTCCGACGCGACGGGTTGTCACCCGGTCTGCGTGTTGTCCTTTTTCCAAAACTATATAATTCTTAAATCATTCCCCAAAAAGAGATAAAATCGTCAAAAATGATCATAACATATATTAACCTCAAGTTTATCTCATGCCTTTCATTTTCCAGCATATCATATAATAACCCATAATTACCTCAAAAGTAAGGATCATATAAACTCTAATGGTTACCTTTATAATTATTACCTGAACTTCCACATCGATTGGTCATCTCGTACATGATGAATTACAGAACATACCAAGGTTCAAGTGGTTGATCATGACTCCTTGATATTTCGTTTTAGAATAACCACGAGTTTCCTCATTGAATCCTCCATTTTATCTAGTATCTTAATCAGAGAACCACCACAGTTTCCTTCAAACCTGTCGTCTCTTTGGTGCCTGCTAGATCCATCCATTCACTAAAAACAGAAATGTCAGTGTGATTATATCAACAAATCCATCATGTACTAATGAGGAAGGTAAACACTAAGAAATACTTACTCATTCACTTTATCTAAAACTAGGACTCTTTCTGAAATCCTAACCATTATGGTAATGACACTTATGCTTAAAGAATACCCTAACCTCTAAAGTTATCTAAATCGACCTTTGATACCAACTATAAGGCCCCACCCTTAAACCTTACTTAATCTTGAGTTATTACAAGATTACACATTGAGGATCTTTTCAGGTTTAGAGATTTATAGAATTAGATCATGAAACTTGCATTACATTCCACATTTAAACAAAGTGGTTACATAAAAGACAGTATTATTTCTTCCCATCAATGGAAACATATTGAAAATAAAACATGGATTCTTTCTTGACACATCCTTGACACTATCATCACATCATGTACCTTTCCCTTGACCTGTGAGAAACATTTCAAAAACTTGGGATGAGCATAAAAAGCTCCGTAAGGGTTATAAAAATGTGGAAAGGAAACATGAGTTCATATATACATAAGAATGAAATCATACTTTACCCATAAAACATAGGCACTTTAACATACCTCATCAAACCATGAATAAATAATAGAAAACATAAGACATAAAGGTAACTTGAGGCATTCATAACATTCTTATGTAGGGAGTAACCCTCTTGGTTACGTTTGGAATACCCATCACGGTATATTCCCTAAATCTCATCGGAGAAACCTTAACGTTTCACTCCTTCGGGTTACCCAATGCATTGAAGAGCTATATCGGGCTCACCCGCCCTTAGTTTATCACGGAACCACCCATTTTCATAACAATGCCCAAGAACCATAACATAAACGTATCACATAAAACATTCATAAAGGAAACATAACATTTCCACATTTCAATCACAATATAACATTTTAGTATATTTAAATAATGAATCTGTTCAGAAAGAAACCATTTCCAAAACCATTTAAAACATTTAATAAGGATATTTTTGAATCAAAGTGTCCCATACCACCTTGAAGATTTTAACATTTTAAACCATTAATTTCCATATAAATAAATCCTTAAAACCATTTTGAAAACATGGATATTAATAAGAACAAATCATTAAAACATTTAAAGCGATATTTTGGTTAAAGGTTTTTTACCAAAATTAGAGACACGTGAATACAATAATTGAGGAATAACATTTAATCACAACTTTCTAATATCATGAGAATAAATGGATTCATGATATAATATTCCAAAGGACAGTATATACACCATATAAGAGTGAATTGGTGCATAACAACAATGAAGTCTCAATAGAGATGTAAAATGTGATGAAATCCCTTATAAAGAAGGTATCCTTAAATTAAGGAAAATCAATCTCAAAATTATGTGTGACAAATATAAATACAACCAATATAATTGGATATTAATTGTAAAACAATAAAAGGTCATTCACACATATTCAAAGGATGACATATTCAATAACTACATGTTGAACCCAAAGAAATCAAAATTGGGTTAAAAAGTTCCCTTGGTAAAATTCGACAGCCTAACGGTGTCACATCAAAAATTCAGAAAATGAGTTGATGAGAGATAAAAAGGGAATCTCATCACTTGGACATAAAATTTACATCAATCAGGATATAGATGAACATATCCCAACATAATAGTATGTGAATTAAAAGACATAGCAAACGAAGTCTTTTAAAATGAGGAGGGTGAAAGGTTCCCTTACCGACTTGGGTAACTTTCGAAAAGTACACCCCATTGAAGAAGTCTCATACAATGAATATGTAAATACCCATAAATGGAATTATATTAAAAAAGGAGTGTAATAATGGGCAGTACATAAACCACTCAAAGGAAATTGTGTCAAATGTAGCATAAATCTCACGGGAATAAAAGTGAGATGAAAAATCTCTTACGAAAACTCGGCAGCTTAACGGCGCCACATAAAACATCCAAAATGGATTGATGAGAGGAAATAGGGTCTCTCATCATATCAACATAAATTTTACAGAAAGATGAATACAAAAGAACATCCCCCAACATAACAAAAATGAGCTTAAAAGAAGTGACATAAAGGAGAGTACTTAAAAAGAAAGAGAGAGGTTAGATCTCTTACAAAAACTCTGCAGCCTAACGGCGCCACTCAAAACTTCCAAAATGGATTGATGAGAGGAAATAGGGTCTCTCATCATATGAAAATAATAAGTACAGTAGGAGTAATATAAAATAACATCCCAATCATAATAAAGATGAGCTTAAAAGGAATGACATAAAAGAGTGTACTTAAAAAGAAAGAGAGGTGTAGGATCCCTTACCTCGGGTCCGACTTGACTCGATCATTCTTTAACGTCCTGAATAATAAACTTGAGTTAATTTAAACTTTATTAAGAAACTTTTTCTAGTTCATTATTCCTTCTAGATCACTTATTGTAATGTTATAAACATTATTTAATCATTTAAGTTAATAATGTTTGTTTTGTTGATATTTGGTTCTTAAGTCGAAAGTGGACTTCTTACAATTACATGTTGTTCGTGTGGTCAAATGTTCATTATATCCAGAATTATATTAATGATTTGGATATCATATATATCATATATATCCAGAATATACATGTATTTATAATATTACATAATCATTTAGAGGTAATAAATGAAATTCACCGTTCATGGAGACGGTAAGCCGTATGTACGCATGAACGCTACTTTCATTTCTATTTCATATTTTTATGGAATGGAATAATAATGATATAGAGGTATGTTATAATTATATTATAACATCATATATAATAACGTTAAATCCATCCTTTATACGTCCCACATACGGCATTAACGAATCACATCACTTTGAGGGGGTGGTAGTCCGCACTTCCTTAAATGAAGATATCGCGTTTACCCATAATTGAAACCATAAAGGTATGCCCAAAAAGAAAAATACAGAAGCTTAAGTAAAACATAAACATATTATATATCATATATAAATATATTGACATCTTAATTGCCACCTTTGAAGGTGTTAAAAGAATTTTGAACAATCATCGTTTCGGGAGGCATAAATTTGCCATCCACGGAAACAGTTTGTTCTTTAACCATTAGAAGAAGGTGTGTGTAAGTGTAGATCGAATCCTTCTTATAACAACATCCTAGTATATTTCAGATACTGTATTTGTTACAAAAGAAATGAATAAAAAGAGTTTAGGGGGTTTGATAGGCAAAATAAAACAAAAGGACTCAAGTGAAGACATTACCTTAAAATCGGGTAACTCCCTTTGTTTTGAGCTAAAAGGCTTCCTTGGGAAGAATTCTGTCCAATGTGAGGCTTCAAGGAGTAAGAGAGGGAAGTGGAGAGACAAAATGGGCAGGGTTTGGCCGAGCCAAAGGCTTTGGGATTGTGGGTAAGGAGGTATAGATGGGGGCCTTTTATAAGAGGAGAGGAGGGGCACTCTTGGAAAGTGAAGAAAAGTCACTTTATTTCAAAATGGTATTCAAATTTAAGAGGTCCCACATTGATGTATTTCTAGGATAAGGTAATAAGGGTTCTAAATACACTCATCCAATAGGTTTTGGACATTTCTAGGTCTTATATATTACATTATCTTTCCATTTTATTTAAATCGTTAAATAATGAGGTCATCGTTGCATCATCATGATGTCATAAATAATTTAATTTATTTAATGTATAAAAATTATAAAACAAATACGATTATGTAGTAAATATTTATATATTTAAAATTAATATTTATAGTCAAAAATATGACTTGTATAACCCCATGTAAAAATTGTTTCAGTAAAACATTTCATGTTTGTCTCATTTTTACTTTAACTTTAAATAAAAAGATATGAATGTCATTTTCCAACCAAAGTGGCTTCATGGGGTCCCCAAGTTGACCCATGGTTTTTTTGGTCGGCCATGACACATACAATGAGGTTAGGACATGTGTCAAGTTCATTTCATATTATTAAAACATTATTTTTACCTTAAACTACACTAATTACCTCTAATCGCGATTAAAAACATAATAAGTTACTATTCACCAAGAAATTATTTTTATCCCATTGAACCACATTTTACTTCTTAATGACAACCATGTATGTCGCATTTTTGAAATTCAAAACACAAAGATGGAAAAATTTCATTTAAACGGAAAATCAGTTTTTTATAAGTACCACTTAGTCGTTTCACTATTCATTAAAAATTGAAATTTTTCAGAAAAATCCCAAAAATTTACCCTAAGCTATATTTGATATTCCGAATTCAAAAATGAAGTCTATTTTACAAAATTCAAAACATATAAGTCACATTAATTAATTTAATAATTAATTCCCGCTGTCAGAGCAAATAGCGTGTTTTTATGAAACAATAAGTATCAAAAGATTGACACTACTTTAAGTCTGATTTCAAAGTGAAATTAATTCCAACGACCACTATTGGATTTAATGGTAAAAATATATTATAATTTCACTCTAAAAACAATTCAAAAGGTAATCTAATCATATAAATAAATTAGATTAAAAAGAGGTTTTAAATTAAAATACAACATTTTACACTATTCATAAAAAAATGAACTTTATCGGAAAGATACCAAAAATTTACACAAAGTAAATTTTGATGTCCAAATTCATAAAAAGAGTTTTATTTGGGCCAATAGAATGTATAAGAGTTAACAAAACTATATTTAATGATGGTTCTCCATCAAAAGGCGATAAGTGAACCTTTAGTGAAAACTAGGGCATATACGCCTAAAATTGAATTCTTTCCATATTTTAAGCCTTTATATTTTATTGGATAAATGTAAAAACATTTAAAAACATATATAATCATATTTTAGTTATTTATATCCATTACCGCCAATACAAAGGCTACATGTTAACTACCATTTAAAATAATCTTATTTTATTATTATAGTGCAACGTAAGATTCCCAAGAAACTCATTGTTGCGTGTTGGGTACGCCATCGAGCATAGCGTCCCCTTTAAAGTCATATTAATATTTTATTCACAAATATGGATAAATATGAAAATTTCATATTCTTTATTTACCTGGGGTGTTACAATTCTGTAGTTTTGTTTTGATTCAATTAATCCCTTATATACCTATATATGTATATATATTTATTTATACAACAAACCTAAACTAATTTTAGGATTTCCAAATGATGTAAATCTATTTTTAACTAATGTTCTTTAATGAATGTAAATCATGTAAGAATCCATTTTTTATTTAATTGGATCATATAAGAATATCAGTGTATATATGGGTTTATATATATATAAATATAGGTTTTAATTATAATATGAATTAGGTTTTTATAAAAATGATTTTAGTGATTTAATTATTTTCTAGAAGTGTATAATATTAATAAAGAATTATTTAGTATTGTTTTTTGTTGTGCAAATGTCATGTATGAACTTTTAGTATATACGGTTTTATATAATTTTCAAACCCATATATATATAACCACAATATCATGTATTCATTTCTTAATTTATTTAATATGTTTTGGATGGTATTAACTTGGTGATGATTTTATACAACACATGGTACAATTTCATATGGGAAAACAATAACAAAACCCTATTTTATTATTATGGGCCTAAAAAGTATAAAATAAGTCCTCACCTTGTTAAAGAAAATTACTTTACATACATCCTAAATTTTAATTTGAGTATTATCTCTTGTTTATACATATTCACATACAAGCACATATACCTTTAGTAAAGTGTGTGTTTAATTTTTTATGCATCAATATGAATGTTTTACATTATCAAGTGTTATTTTTTAACATAATATTAATCTACCAAAATAAATACTATTAGTTTATGAATAACCTGTTTGACACTTCTGTTTATTAGTGCATGGTTTGAACATGATTAATATCTTTCCTGAATTCAAAATCATGTATTCTAATGCATGGAATGTCTATTTTCTTCGAACAAGGGTTCTAAGAATTGTTATTTTATGTTAAAAACCCAATAAATCTATTATTAATATATCACTTATGATAATTTAAGGATTAAAGAGTCATTTATTTGATGTCGTATGGAACACTTCAAATAAAAGTTATAAATTAGTTATTTGAAGTGGTATGGGACACTTCAAATAAAAGACATAAAATGATAAATCAAAGTGGTATGGGACACTTTGATTTAAAGAAAATTAGACATATGAGAAATGCATTGGATGTATTATGTGACAGATGAGTCCCACTATATCCTCTAGATGCATAGGAAGGTCTCATGAGACAAACCATGTTATAGAATAAGGCCAGGACAAAATGATTATGTATGGTCTTTTCGTGAGGCCTCGACAGAATATTATGATTATATGGAATTATTAACTTCCTCAATATGTGATTAATATTTAACCAACCATTGGATTATTCTACTAATAGAATATCCCTTGGTTAAGAATCATTTAAAATGGTAATAAATGATTTTGGAATAATGAGGTATGTACTTAGAATGTTGATAATATCAGGACTTTGATACATAAGTTGTTATTAAATCTTTCATTACATGAATTTCATTTCAGGTGTTAAGAGAAACATGAAATAGTTACTTTTTCAATTCTAAACAAGATTTATTTCATGTACTTAAAGATATCAGAATCCTTACAAGTCATCCTAAAAATTGGTTTGATTAATTTCAAGATTATGCATCATTCCATGCATCATTGTACATGTATGCATAGTCTGATAACTGTTTTATATGTAGCTTTTTAATAATTGTATTAATTATTGTGTAAGAGTTTTCCTTATAATTTTTTTTATTATGTAGCCTTTGAAAAATGTTGATGACATTATTTTAAAACAAATTACCATTTAAGAAAATGTTTTCTAATTTTTTAAAAGGATTTTTTGAAAAGTAATTTCATTAATTTAATTTAAAACTTTTTAGTGGGCATTTTAAATACTCACCCTACGTTTTCAATTTATTCTTATAGGGTTAGTAGGTTTATCAAGATTTGAGCACTCCATTGTGATGGAAACCATTTGAAGTTTATATTTATCAAGTTTTTGAAGAAATTTTTCAGCTGTGTCTGGTTCTCTAGAACCTAAACCGAAAATATCCTCTCTAATGAAATGATATGTGTAATTTTTATATTCTTGTTTTTATGAAAACAATTACACACCATGTTTCATGCACCGACACCAGGTTTCTGGAGTCATGATCATTACCTAATTTATATAGTGTATATAAAAATACAATTTTAGATATATTTATTTTTTTCAAAATTAATTTTTATAATGTATCAATAACAATTAATGAAACCACAAAATATAAGTGAAAATGGAATAATGCAAAAAAACATGTTTCATTTCATTTATATCATTACCAAAAAGTTAGTGAATAGTTTATAATAATTATAAATAATCAAAAAAAATAATTGGATCTAAAATACATTTATTATAATGTTTTAACAGACATAAGTCAGTAATATAGAAATTTTAAGAGTGATAAAGAAATATAGATCTAAAGTAAAGTGATTCTTACCTCAATTTTACATTTTTGGTGATGTTGCCACTTCTTGATATAATATCTTTATTGATGAGTGTGTACTTATATAAGAAACTATATATGTACATTTTAAATTTATTTATATATATTTACATATCTTTTTAATCTTATCCCATTGATTAGAATTTTCTTCTTAAGTTGAAAAATATATAAGAGGTAATTTTTTTATCTCTCTTATTAGTGGGTATTTTTTCCCTTATCCAATACTAAATCAAAATATTTATATGTATATTATAATATAATTCTGATATTAATTTTATTATTTATATTTAAAGTGATTTATATCTGTTTTTATTTAAATCTCACACAATTATACCGAAGTTTAACTTTATAATATCAATAATGGTATTCTCAAAAGTCATTCTTTTTCATTTCAATTGATACTTTGTCTTCCACTCTATTTTACCTATGATTTTTATAACATTTTATTAAATACCTTAATAATGTTATTTATGTCATTTTTAATTTTTTTCCTTCTTTGGATATTCATGTATTTATTTCCTTGTAATGAATTATGAGCCACATTTAATGATTTTGATAATGAATTTATTTTGGAAACCAATCGTGTATTATTATTATGATTTTTCTTATAATATTAATAGAGTATACTCTATTTTTTATTTTTACGACCCCTTAATGTGCAATATAATTTATTCCCAATTTCTTCTTGGTACATCCATGTTTATTCATCGATAAATTCTATATGATATTACTATGGAACTAATTCTCTTATCATGGGTTTATTTTATGTTTATTCTTGATGAATGTGTTTTCCTATATGGATCTCATAATTTTGAACATATTATGATGTTTCATGTGTTCCTAGAATTATACATCCCTTATGATTGATTGGTTAAATCTTTAAATCTCATGAGATCATTAAGTGTAGACATGATGTGCTTAGCCTTGTGTTTAATGTTATATATGTACATGATACAATTATATTTTTCCATTATTTTATAATGCATTGGAAATAATACTTGACTTATTTTTATGATATTACACTACTATTAATGTGTTCTATTAATATTATTTGAATATTTTTATTTGATATTCTGTTGATATGTATCATGTTTCACTTATGATCCTCTATTTCACTTGAGGATCTCATGGTATTTGAAATTCCAATGACATGTTCCTCTATTATACCATATTCTTATCACATGTTATAATATAATGATATATTAAATGATATTTTTTTATCTTATGTTGATTAAGTTTCTCATGTTAATTTTATGTTCCACTTAATGGTATCTTATCTCACCCTTTCTTTTATGCATGTCCTCAGGTGATCTTATGTAATAAAATGGGATTTATAAAATTATGAGAGGTATATGATAAATGATTTTATTAATGTTTTTTGAAATTTTATAGATCTATGATGTATTTTTCATCTAATCCAACAATAAATTAAACATAAGATTATATACAAGGATGGATGTAATTAATGTTAATTTTATATATACAAATTGTGTATGTGTATCACAAGATCTGTAAGCATCGGTCTGGGGGAACTACAATCAATAATGTATAACTAATTTCTAATCATTGTAAATTTATTGATTTTATAATTTTTTATTTTATATAAATAATGGAAGGAATCACCAAAAACTCATAATTATTCTGAACCATCTAGGATAAATAAAATTTCTTAAAAAAAAGAATATTTTTATAAGGGGAACAAGAATATGCACATTATACTATGTCAACAGTATAAAATCTATTTTCTAGAGTCCCATATTTTTGTTACCCCTCCACTAGGATAGTGTAATGTAGATAAGAAATAATATACAAGACAAATGTGTGATTCATTTTCTATCTAATTAATTATACTATCATCAATGATTAATAAATTATAGAAAATTCATGAGGAAAAAATTCCATACAATATAGTGTCTCATATCTAGATGTTTCACTATGATTGAGTGATACAAGAGAGATATAAAATTTCCAAGAAGATTTTCACATGAAATTTGGGATAATGAACCCATTTTCTTCCTCTTGTTCTCAAAATTTTTGTGTGTATTGAGAGATTAAAAACCCTATGATTTTATTTGGATGAGGAACTGTCCACTCATCTCAATTATCATACTTACCTCATAGCTTCTCAAATTTCATCATTAATTATAATTTGGATACGGATCTAAAATATTTTGTCTATGATTTTCTTTTTTGATAAATATATTATGAATGTTAATCATTTGATTCTTATAAAGAACCAGTAAAGAATGTTAAAGTCTGTTATTTCAATGGGAAAAAAATCAAACCAGATGGCACCTATGCACCATCATTCAAAAAATAAAAATATTAAGAGGTAGAGAAATGATCATAAAGTTATTTACTTATCATGTGGAATGATTATTCACTGTAATAAGTATTTTAAAATTGGAAATAAGAGAATAGGGGAAGCTTAAAATTGAATTATTTTTTTATCTAATGTAATATTTTTATTTTTTGAAGTTATGTGTTACATATAAATTTTAGATTAAACATATATATTCAAATATAGGAACCAAGTATAATTAATAATATTCTGAAGAGTGAAGTGGATCTCTAATAAGTGAATAGAGATATAATTTCATTATTATAAATTATGTAGTATGACATTAATTTACCAAATGGATTTATTCTTATATTTGATAATTATTATAATATGAAAAGTGTTACCATAATGATAATGTTTTTTTTCGATATTAGACACAAAGTTATTTTATTTCAATTTTTGAGGTAAAATTTTATTCTTTTATAAAAAAACTCTTTTCTACTGTATGGAACATTTAAACATTTTTATATATATAATTAAACAATAAAATCCCATATGAGTAATCAATGATGAATTATATATGCATGTCATATATCCCACACATTTTTGGCACTATGATATTAGTTATGTAAAATAGAAATGATTGAATAAAATGGAACATAAATTTTATTTGGACTCTTTCAAGATAAATCCCTTTGATGTATATAATTTTTGTATACATGGTAAAATTAACAAATAACCATTCAGTGTTAAAGGATAATGATCTACATAACTTCTATAATTGATCTCTACCAACATATATGTACCATTTCTAGAATTGATCCATAATAACTTTATATATATCTTTTACCATGAAAATGTAAATATATTCTATACAATATGTATGAAATTTCTTCAATATTATAAGTTTTAGATCATATATTTCCCTATAAAGGGTAATGTGGTGGATGGAACCTTTATTTGGAATCTACTAATGTTTCTTAGTAGGTGAGTGAGGAAAGGATAATGATGGAGTTATTGGGATCTCTTCACTGTGATTATGAGGATATTCATAAAGGAGTATATCTTCATAAAATTATTATGACATATTAATTTTTTAGATCATTAAATGAATATTAATTAGTATATCCATAGGTTAATGTAAAGGGGGGTTGAATTGTGAATGGTGATGCTTTGGATGTTCAGATTAAGTATGAGGATCACCAAGTGTTGTTTTGTGGGATTCTATTTATTCCATTGAGTTTCTAGAAAATATATTTATCTTAGTTTCATAATTTATCAGTAAAAATAAATCCTTTCATAATAAATATGTATAAATCATTGAATAATTATCTTTGGTGGCGTGGGATAAAGAAAGTAGTGGCAAAGTTTGTATCTCAGTGATTGGCATGTTATTAGGTGAAAGTCAAATGTTAGATTTTGGTAGATTTAATGTATCTAATGAATATAACTCAATGGAATTGATTGGATATTTAAATGGATTTTATTTTAGATTTTCCTTATAAATTTAAGTGATTTAGTTTTATTGAATTTATCATGGATCGATTGATGAATTGATCTCATTTATTATCGATTAAATAATCGAACTCAGTAAATTGTTTAGATAAGCTTTATGTAAGGGATATGGAAAATTTCATTTTTTTTATGAGGATAATATTTTTTCATCATCATTAAAATATGAGATCATGAATTTTGTGGATATTTTATCAAGCCTTACGCACCATTTTTTTACTCATAAACTTATTCCACCTACAAATTGATGGTAAAATGGAGCAGATGATTCAGATATTAGAGGATATGTTGAGGGTGTGCATCATTAATTTTGGAAGATAATAAATGGATAATTTACCATTGGTGGAATATTATTATAATAATATTTATAATTACTTTATTATTATAACATCTTATGAGGATTTTTAATGGTAACATTTTGGTTTATCATTATGTTTAGTTGAGGTTTGAGATGTGCTAGTTGGTGGGTTATATATTATGTAGTCTATGAAAGATTGTCTGAAATTTATTTTGGATCCCATGAGGATAAGATATATTATACATAATTACTATGATATTTATAGGAGAACGGTATTGGAGTTTGTAGTTAGATATCGTGTTTTTTTATAATTTTTTCCACATTGTGAACAGTGATGTTTTGGAAAGGGAAGAAAGTTGTTACCAATATTTATTGACCCTTTGAGGTGTTAGAGTGATTTGGACAGGTAGATTATTGATTGTTTATACATCCATGGTTATAAAGGATTATTTATGTAATCTACATGCCAAATATTCAAAATTATGATAATGATCATTTTTATATTTTTGGATTTGAGTGATGTGTATATCAAGGGTGATATAATTTTTGTTCAGTATCTAATAGAAATTCAAGATCACAAGGGGAAAATCTGTGGGGGTTATTTATTTATTTTTGATGTTTATTTGAAGTAGTACTAGTGTAGATTTGATCACATGGGAGATGGAATTTTATATGTGAGGTCAATATCCTAAATTGATTTGAGTTGTTATTATTGGGATTGATGTGGAATTTTTGAATAATGAAGAATATTGAATGAATGTGTCTATGTAATTATTTCCCCTTTTATAGTTTTGGTTAAACATTATTGAATAATACAAGTTTTAAAATGAGTGTATAATTTAGAGGCATAAATTTTTTAATATTTATGGTTTTAGAAAAAATAATAGACTATAACGGGTAAAATTTTAATTTCTATGGTCCCTGAATGAAATTTTTAAACAAAATCAGATTTAGAATTGATGTTTACCAATGGATGCTATTTTAGTATTTTTTTTGCGTGGTTATAATTTTTAGTTAATGTAGGATGATGGTATTATATTAGAGGAACTAAGGCTAGATATTTATTTTATCTATGAAATTCTTGGTCAATGTAATTGAAGTGGGGATTTTAATATGATAATTATATGAAAAAATGAGGTAGACAGATTCAGTGGACACTATAGAAAGGAATTAGTGAGAGGTAATAGTGTATTAATTCAGGGGGATCTATTTTCACCATAAAGAAAATTTCTTTAAAGTTTTATCTATTATCTCAAGAGAGAAATCCTATGAAATTATTGTGTTATAGACAATCAGAAAAAAGTAGTGGATAATTTAAAAAATATAAATTAATGATCAAGGGGGTCATTATAAGGCCTCAGCCTTAAACCTTACTTAATCTTGAGTTATTACAAGATTACACATTGAGGATCTTTTCAGGTTTAGAGTTTTAGAGAATTAGATCATAAAACTTGCATTACATTCCACATTTAAACAAAGTGGTTACATAAAAGATAGTATTAATTTTTTTTCCATCAACAGAAACATATTTAAAAAGAAATCATGGATTCTTTCTTGACACATCCTTGACACTATCATCACATCATGTACCTTTCCCTTGACCTGTGAAAAACATTTCAAAAACATGGGATGAGCATAAAAAGCTCAGTAAGGGTTATAAAAATATGGAAAGGAAACATGAGTTCATATACAAATAAGAATGAAATCATACTTTACCCATAAAAAATAGGCACTTTAACATACCTCATCAAATCATGAATAAATCATAGAAATAATAAGATATAAAAGGTAACTTGAGGCATTTATAACATTATTACGTAGGGAGTAACCCTCTTGGTTACGTTTGGAATACCCACTACAGAATATTCCCTAAATCTCTTCAGAGAAACCTTAACGTTTCACTCCTTCACGTTACCCAATGCATTGGAGAGCTATATCGGGCTCACCCGCCCTTAGTTTATCACGGAACCACCTGTCTTCATAATAATTCCCAAGAACCATAACAAAATCGTATCACATAAATTATACATAAAGGAACGATAACATTTCCACATTTCAATAACACAGTGATATAATAAAAACATTATCAAAACCATTTTAAATACCAAAATAAAAGAAACGTAAAACATGGTATTTATTTTTCTTTTAAAAAAAGTATGGCTTGTAAAGGAAGACGAAACTCAAATAATGGTCAGGGCGACGGAGAAGTCGTTGTCGCCGCATACATATGACAAAAACCTTCACTTTTTTCGTTTTGTAAAACTCTTCGTATAAAAAGATTCATTTTGGATAAATGTAAAATTAAAAGGGGTTTATACACCATATAAAATAAGGTTGTGTATAAAACAAAATATGCCTCAATGAATGGAGATTGAGACGAAGACCCTTACAAAGACGGTATCCTTGGTTTAAGGATAAATCAATTACATAATTATGTGTGACAAACGAATACACCAAATATAAGTGGTTATTAAGTGTAAAACAATCAGAGGTTATTCACACATATTCATGTAAAGACATATTCAAGTAGTATAAGTTTATCCCAAAGAATCAAATTTGGGTTAAGAAGTTCCCTTGCAAAAATTTGACAGCCTAACGGCGTCACTTCAAAATTCAGAAAAAGAGTTGATGAGAGATAAAAAAGGGTATCTCATCACTTGGACATAAAATTTACATCAATAAGGATATATGAGAACATATCCCAACATAACAATATGTAAATTAAAAGACCCAACAAAAGAAGTCTTTTAAAAAGAGGTGGGTGAAAGGTTCCCTTGCGGACTTGGGTATCTTTCGAAACATACACACCATGAAAGAAGGAAAATACATCATTGATGTAAATACTCATAAAAGAAAGTATATTACACAAAGAGTAGAATAATGGGAAGTACATACACCACTCAAAGTAAATTGTGGAAAATGTAGCATAAATTTCACGGGAATAAATGTGAGATGAAAAATCCCTTACGAAAACTCGACATCCTAACGGTGCCACTTAGAACTTCCAAAATGGATTGATGATAGAAAATAGGGTCTCTCTTCATATTAACACAAAGTTTACAGAAAGTTTAATATAAAAGAACATCCCCCAAAATAACAAATAGGATCTTAAAAGAAGTGACAAAAAGGAGAGTACTTAAAAAGAAAGAGAGAGGTTAGATCTCTTACGAAAATTCGGCAGCCTAAAGGCGCCACCCAAAACTTCCAAAGTAGATTGATGAGAGAGAATAGGGTATCTCATCATATGAACAAAAAAAATAATAGTAAGATCAATATAAAAGAACATCCCAATAACAAGAATGGCGAGATTTAAAAGGAAGGTCATAAAAGAGCGTACTTAAAAAGAAAGAGAGGAGTAGGATCCCTTACCTCGGATCCAACATGACTCAATCGTTCTTTAATATCCTGAATAATAAACATGATTTAATTTATACTTCCTTAAGAACCTTTTTCAAGTTCATTATTCCTTTTATATCACTTATTACCATGTCATAAACATTATGTAGTCATTTAAGTTAATAATGTTTGTTTTGTCGATATTTGGTTCTTAAGTCGAAAGTGGACTTTTACAATTACATGTTGTTCGTGTGGTCAAAGGTTCATTATATCCAGAATTTTATTCATGATGTAGATATCTTATATATCATATTTATCCAGTATATTCATGCATTTATAATATTACATAACATTTAGAGTTAAGAAATGAAATGCACCGTTCATGGAGACGGTAAGCCGTACGTATGCATGAACGCTACTTCCATTTCTATTTCATATTTAATGGAATTAAAACATAATGATACATAATATTATTTTAATTCCAGTATGGTATCATATATAATATCATTAAATATATCCTTTATATGTACCACATATGGTATTAACGAATCAAATCACTTTGAGGGGGCGGTAGTCCACACTTCCTTAAAAGAAGATATCGCGTTTACCCATAATGGAAACCATAACGGTATACAATAAATGAAAAATACAGAAACTTAATTATAACATAATAATATTAGATATCATATATAAATATAGTGTCATCTTAATGTCCACCACTTAAGGTGTTAGAAGAATGTTGAACAATCATCGTTTCGGGAGGCAGAAATTCGCCATCCACGGAAATAGTATGTTCTTTAACCATTAGATGTAGGTGTGTGTAATTGTAGAAATAATACTTCTTATAACAACATCCTAGTATATTTAAGATACTTTATTTGTTACATAATAAATGAATAAAAAGATTATATGGGGTTGGAGAAGAAAAATTAAACAAAAGGCCTCAAGCGATGACATTACCTTAAAATCGGGTAACTTCCTTTGTTTTGAGCTCAAAGGCTTCCTTGGAAAGGATTATGCCCAAATTGAGGCTTCAAGGAGTTAGATAGGGATTTGGAGAGACAAAATGGGTAGGTTTTGGCCGAGCCAAAGGCTTTTGAAGTGTGGGTAAGGAGGTAGAGGTGGGGGCCTTTTATAAGAGGAGAGGAGGGGCACTCTTGGATAGGTATAAAATGTAACTTTATTTGCAAATGGGTTTCGTATTTTAATGGTCCCACATTGATATGTTTCAAGGATAAGGTGATAAGGGTTCTAAATCCACCCATCCAATAGGTTTTGTACATGTTTAGGTCTTATATTTTACATTATCTTTTCATTTTATTTAAATCGTTAAATAATGAGGTCATCGCTGCATCATCATGATGTCATAAATAATTTAATTTATTTAATGTCTAAAAATTATAAAAAAAACTATCATGATGTAGGAAATATTTTTAGCTTTCCAATGACTATTTATAGTCAAAAATATGACTTGTATAACCCCATGTAAATTTTTTTTAGTAACACAACTCATGCTTGTGTCATTTTTAATTTTAACATTAAATAAAAAAGTATTTATGTCATTTTCCAACCAAAGTGGATCCATGGGGTCCCCAAGTTGACCCATGGATTTTCTTGGTCGGTCATGACTCATCCAATGAGGGTAGGACATGTTTCTAGGTCATTTCATATTATTAAAACATTATTTTTACCTTAAACTACACTAATTACCTCTAATCGCGATTAAAAATTAATAAGTTACTATTCACTAAAAAATATTCTAATCCCATTGAACCACATTTTACTTCTTAATGACAACCATGTATGTCTGATTTTTGAAATTCAAAACACAAGGGTGGCAAATTTTCATTTAAACGGAAAATCAGTTTTTGTAAGTACCACTTAGTGGTTTCACTATTCATCAAAAATTGAAGTTTTTCAGAAAATTACCAAAAATTCACCCTAAGATATATTTGATATTCCAAATTCAAAAATGATGTCTATTTTACAAAATTCAAAACATATAATTTGCATTAATTAATTTAATAATTAATTCCCGTTGTCAAAAAAATAGCGTGTTTTTATGAAACAACTAGTTTAAGTCCGATTTCAAAGTGAAATTAATTCCAACGACCACTATTGGATTAAATGGTAAAAATATAATCTAATTTAAATTTAAAACCAATTCAAAAGATAATCTAATCATATAAATAAATTATATTAAAAAGAGGTTTTGAATTAAAATACAACATTTTTCACTATTCATTAAAAATTGAACTTTTTCGGAAAAATACCAAAAATTTACACAAAGTAAATTTTGATGTCCCGATTCTAAAGAAGAATTTTATTTAGTCAAATATAACATATAAAATTTTCAAAAGGTGGATTTAAAAGAGGTTCTCCATCAAAAGGCGGTTAATCGACCTTTTAAATAATATTAGAATGTTTACACTTAAAATTGGATTCATTCGCATTTTTAATCCTCTAACTTTTATTGTAAAAAGTAAAAATATTTAACAAATGTATATAATAATTTTGTAGTTAGTTCTGTTCATTCCCACCATTACAATGTCTAGGCGTTAACTACCATTTAAAATAATATTATTTTATTATTAGAGTGCAACGTAAGATTCCCAAGAAACTTGTTGTTGCGTATTGGGTTCGACATCGAGCATAGCATCCCATTTAAAGTAATATTAATATTTTATTCACAAATATGGATAAATATAAAAATGTCATATTCTTTATTTACCTGGGTTGTTACATCCTTCCCCCCTTTTCAGAATTGCGTCCTCGCAATTTTTAAAATTGGTCTTGGAAACTTCATTGAAAATCCCACATCGGAACAAGAGTCAGTAAAACTATCACCTTAAAATAAAGAAAGATAAGTACAAAGGTCACCCGAGTTAACCCATACTAGGATTCCAAGTATGAAAATATAGACATGGAGGAAAAAAAACAAAGGGTCATGTTCTGATGGAGAGTGATAGAAAACATGTTTAGGAGAAAGTTAACCACAAGAAAATCACAAACTTATGATGGGTTAAACGATATTTGATTCCCCAGTAGGAAAAGTTAATAGACAACATTTTTGTTTTAAGTTACTTTTTATTAAGGAATTTATTCATAAGGAAACATAATCACTTATCATGTTGACTTTCAAATTTTATTAGATTCCTTACACAAACTCATATTTTCTCCAAAAGACGAGTATTTAGGAAGACTTGTTCACTATAATCAACTTCTAGAGAATCACTTAATCCAAAAAAGAGAACTATATACTTCCCATGTATTTAGACTCTAACCAAAACCAAAACTAAAATGGTTAGTACAAGATCAGATAATCCAGAAAAGGATAAGCCTTTATAAAAAGAAAATCTATTCTTAATCTCCAAAATTTGTCCAACAAAACCCAAAGTTCAATGAGGACGATTTGATAAACAATTTGTCCATAAAATTCTTCAATGTAAACCATACTAATATTGAAACCCAAATATTTGAAGGATTTAGTCACATAGTCTTCCAATTTAAATCGTAACATTTATCTCCAAACAACATCAGTTGCTCTTAATGTCTCGTATTGAAAAGTAATTAACCTAATCACATATCCTCCATGATTGGTTAATAAATATCAATAGATAACCCAAAATAAACTTGCTCTTAATTCATAAAATCATCTAACTAAAAAGAATCAGTCAAACTAACCAGGTACTTCACGTAGTCCAGTGGTAGGCGATAAATACCAGTTGCACTTTGGTTGTGGGTTCGATTCCCGCATCTTTGTCCGACGCGATGGGTTGTCACACGGTCTACGTGTTGTCCTTTTTCCAAAACAATATAATTCTCAAATCATTCCCCAAAAAGAGATAAAATCATCAAAAATAACCATAACATAATTTAACCTCAATTTTATCTCATTCATTTCATATAGTAACCCATAATTACCTCAAAAGTAAGGATCCTATAAACCCAAATGGTTCTTTATAACTACATCCACAAAAGAACAGATAACTATTCCTTGAATAAAATTTTCATATATTAAACATCAGGGTTACACATACTATAAATAGTCTTCTAATGTAACCCCATCATCAAAAGCGACTTAATACTCTTAAGAATTTCACCATAACTCTTGAATCCCTTATATGTTGACATCTTACTCATTCAACATTCTTCATGATCCATTAACCATTCTTTTCCAACTTATTCTGAAATACTTCTTTCCTACAAAAAAAATCATGAATCATATCCTAAGATTCCAAAATAGGAAAACAATAGTTATAAAATAATCCATACCTTTGATTGGTCATTTTTAGTTTCTTCATCCTCAATTGGAATGGCATTAGGCATTGGTAAACGAACATTTGTATGATCTTGGTGATCCCATTCATGAAACTTCTTCATAGGACATGTGTTTTCATAATGACCATGCACACCAGATTTAAAACATTCAATTGATCCCTCAGAAAGAACTTCTTTCCCTTTCCTCGAGTCAACTGGATGCTTCCTTTTTCCATGGAAGGTTCTTGCTTTATGACCTTCATTTCCACATCTATAGCTTATTTCTGTCCCTTTGAAACATTTTCCTAGGTGTTTCTTTCCACATTTTTGACACATAGGTTTTTCAACACACTTACCTTTATGATTATTACCTGTAGTTCTGTAGGTATTTTTTTCTCGCATATATGATGCCTTAGGGAAATCACCAAGGTTTAGGTGGTCAATCATGACTCCAGATAGTTGGTTGAGGATAATCACAAGAGTTCTCATTGTAGCTCCCATATCATTTAGTTGCTTGCTCAAAAAACTATCACAGTTTCCTTCACATCCACTGTTACTTTGGTGCTTGCGAGATCCATCCATTTACAAAAACCAAAAAGGACAGTGTGAGTATATCAACAAAACCATCATGTACTAATGAGGAAAATAAACACTAAGATATACTTACTCATTCACTTTATCTAAAACTAGGACTCTTTCTGAAATCCTAACCATTTTGGTAATGTCACTTATGCTTAAAGAATACCCTAACCTCTAAAGTTATCTAAACCTCCCTCTGATACCAACTTTAAGGCCCCAGCCTTAAACCTTACTTAATCTTGAGTTATTAAAAGATTACACATTGAGGATCTTTTCAGGTTTAGAATTTTAGAGAATTATATCATAAAACTTTCATTACATTCCACATTTAAACAAAGTGGTTCCATAAAGATAGTATTAATTTTTTTTCCATCAACGGAAACATATTTAAAAATAAAGCATGGATTCTTTCTTGACAAATCCTTGACACTATCATCACATCATATACCTTTCCCTTGACCTGTGAAAAACATTTCAAAAACATGGGATGAGCATAAAAATCTCAGTAAGGGTTATAAAAATATGGAAATGAAACATGAGTTCATATATACATAAGAATGAAATCATACTTTACCCATAAAACTCATAAGACATAAAAGGTAACTTGAGGCATTCATAACATTGTTACGTAGGGAGTAACCCTCTTGGTTACGTTTGGAATACACACCACAGTATATTCCCTAAATCTCTTCAGAGAATCCTTAACATTTCACTCCTTCGCGTTACCCAATGCATTGTAGAGCTATATCGGGCTCACCCTCCCTTAGTTTATCACGGAACCACCCCTCTTCATAATAATGCCGAAGAACCATAACATAATCGTATCACATAAAACATATATAAAGGAAACATAACATTTCCACATTTCAATAACATAGTGATATAATAAAAATATTATCAAAACCATTTTAAATACCAAAATAAAAGAAAAGTAAAACAAGGTATTTATTTTTCTTTTAAAAAAAGTATGGCTTGTAGAGGAAGTCGAAACTCAAATAATGGTCACGGCGGCGGAGAAGTCGTTGTCACCGCATACGTATGACAAAAACATTCCCTTTTTTCATTTTGTAAAATGCTTCGTATAAAAAGAATCCTTTTGGATAAATGTAAAAGTCAAATGGGTTTATACACCGTATAAAAGAAGGTTGTGTATAAAACAAGATATGCCTCGATGAATGGATATTGAGACGAAGACCCTTACAAAGACGGTATCCTTGGTTCAAGGATAAATCAATTACATAATTATGTGTGACAAACGAAAACACCAAATATAAGTGGATATTAAGTGTAAAACAATCATAGGTTATTCACACATATTCATAGAATGACATATTCAAGGAGTACAAGTTTATCCCAAAGAATCAAATTTGGGTTAAGATGTTCACTTGCAAAAATTTGACAGCCTAACGGCGTCACTTCAAAATTCAGAAAAAGAGTTTATGAGAGATAAAAAAGGGTATCTCATCACTTGGACATAAAATTTACATCAATAAGGATATATGAAAACATATCCCAACATAACAATATGTAAATTAAAAGACCAAACAAAAGAAGTATTTTAAAAAGAGGAGGGTGAAAGGTTCCCTTACCGACTTGGGTATCTTTCAAAACATACACCCCATGAAAGAAGGACAATATATCATTGATGTAAATACTCATAAATGAAAGTATATTAAAAAATAGTAGTATAATGGGAAGTACATACACCACTCAAAGGAAATTGTGGCAAATGAAGCATAAATCTCACGGGAATAAAAGTGAGATGAAAAATCCCTTACGAAAACTCGGCAGCCTAACGGCGCCACTTAAAACTTTCAAAATGGATTGATGCGAGAAAATAGGGTCTCTCTTCATATTAACATAAATTTTACAGAAAGAGGAATATAAAAGAACATCCCCCAACATAACAAATAGTATCTTAAAAGAAGTGACAAAAGGGAGAGTACTTAAAAAGAAAGAGAGAGGTTAGATCTCTTACGAAAATTCGGCAGCCTAACAGCGCCACCCAAAACTTTCAAAATGGATTGATGAGAGAGAATAGGGTCTCTCGTCATATGAACAATAAAAATTATAGTAATATCAATATAAAAGAACATCCCAATAACAAGAAATATGATCTTTAAAAGGAATGACATAAAAGAGCGTACTTAAAAAGAAAGAGAGGAGTAGGATCCCTTACCTCGGGTCCGACTTGACTCGATCGTTCTTTAATCTCCTGAATAATAAACTTGAGTTAATTTCTACTTCCTTAAGAACATTTTTCAAGATAATTATTCCTTTTATATCACTTATTACCATGTCATAAACATTATGTAATCATTTAAGTTAATAAAGTTTGTTTTGTTGATATTTGGTTCTTAAGTCGAAAGTGGACTTCTTACAATTACATGTTGTTCGTGTGGTAAAAGGTTCATTATATCCAGAATTGTATTCATGATGTAGATATCATATATATCATATATATCCAGTATATTCATGCATTTATAATATTACATAATATTTAGAGTTAAGAAATGAAATGCACCATTCATGGAGATGGTAAGCCGTACGTACGCATTAACGCTACTTCCATTTCTATTTCATATTTAATGGAATTAAAACATAATGATACATAATATTATTTTAATTCCAGTATGGTATCATACATAATATCATTAAATATATCCTTTATACGTACCACATATGGTATTAACGAATCAAATCACTTTGAGGGGGCGGTAGTCCGCACTTCCTTAAATAAAGATATCGCGTTTACCCATAATGGAAACTATAAAGGTATGAAATAAATGAAAAATACATAAGCTTAAGTAAAACATAAACATATTATATATCATATATAAATATATTGTCATCTTAATTTCCACCTTTGAAGTTGTTAGAAGAATGTTGAACAATCATCGTTTCGGGAGGCAGAAATTTGCCATCCACGGAAACAGTATGTTCTTTAACCATTAGATGTAGGTGTGTGTAAGTGTAGCTCGAATACATCTGATAACAACATACTAGTATATTTAAGATACTGGATTTGTTACAAAATAAATGAATAAAAAGAGTTTATGGGGTTGGAGAAGCAAAATAAAACAAAAGGACTCAAGCGAAGACATTACCTTAAAATCGGGTAACTTCTTTTGATTTGAGATCGAAGGATTCCTTGAAAAGGATTCTGCCCATATTGAGGCTTCAAGGAGTTAGAGAGGGATGTGGAGAGACAAAATGGGCGGGGGTTGGCCGATCCAAAGGCTTTGGAAGTGTGGGTAAGGAGGTAGAGGTGGGGGCCTTTTATAAGAGGAGAGGAGGGGCACTCTTGGAAAGGTATAAAATGTAACTTTATTTTCAAATGAGTTTCGGATTTTAATTGTCCCATATTGATGTGTTTCGAGGATAAGGTGATAAGGGTTCTAAATCCACCCATCCAATAAGTTTTGGACATGTGTAGGTCTTAGATAGTACATTATCTTTCCATTTCATTTAAATCGTTAAATAATGAGGTCATCACTGCATCATCATGATGTCATAAATAATTTAATTTATTTAATGTCTAAAAATTATATAAAAACTATCATGATGTAGGAAATCTTTTTGGATTTCCAATTATTATTTATAGTCAAAACTCTGACTTGTATAACCCCATGTAAAAATTGTTTTAGTAAAACAATTCATGTTTGTGTCATTTTTAATTTTAACATTAAATAAAAAGGTATTTATGTCATTTTCCAACCAAAGTGGTTCCATGGGGTCCCCAAGTTGACCCATGGATTTTCTTAGTCGTTCATGACTCATCCAATGAGGGTAGGACATGTGTATAGGTCATTTAATATTATTAAAACATTATTTTTACCTTAAACTACACTAATTGTCTCTAATCGCGATTAAAACTTAATAAGTTACTATTCACCAAAAAAATATTTTAATCCCATTGAACCAAATTTATTTCTTAATGACAACCATGTATGTTGGATTTTTGAAATTCAAAACACAAACATGGAAAAATTTCATTTAAACGGAAAATCAGTTTTTATAAGTACCACTTAGTGGTTTCACTATTCATCAAAAATTGAAGTTTTTCAGAAAATTACCAAAACTTCACCCTAAGCTATATTTGATATTAGGAATTCAAAAATGGTTTCTATTTTACAAAATTCAAAACATATAATTTTCATTAATTAATTTAATAATTAATTCCCGCTGTCAAAACAAATAGCGTGTTTTTATGAAACAACTAGTTTAAGTCCGATTTCAAAGTGAAATTAATTCCAACGACCAATATTGGATTAAATGGTAAAAATATATTCTAATTTCAATTTAAAACCAATTAAAAAGATAATATAATCATATAAATAAATTATATTAAAAAGAGGTTTTGAATTAAAATACAACATTTTTCACTATTCATTAAAAATTGAACTTTTTCGGAAAAATACCAAAAATTTACACAAAGTAAATTTTGATGTCCCGATTATAAAGAAGAATTTTATTTAGTCAAATATAACTCATAAAATTGTCAAAAAGTGGATTTAAAAGAGGTTCTCCATCAAAAGGCGGTTAATCAACCTTTTAAAGAATATTAGAATGTTTACGCTTAAAATTGGATTCATTCGCATTTTTAATCCTCTAACTTTTATTGTAAAAAGTAAAAATATTTGACAAACATATATAATAATTTTGTAGTTAGTTCTGTTTATTACTGCCATTATAACGGCTAGGCGTCAACTACCATTTAAAATAATATTATTTTATTATTAGAGTGCAACGTAAGATTCCCAAGAAACTCGTTGTTGCGTATTGGGTACGCCATCGAGCATAGCGTCCCCTTTAAAGTAATATTAATATTTTATTCACAAATATGGATAAATATAAAAATATCATATTCTTTATTTACCTGGGGTGTTACAGTCATTGAAATATTATATATTTTTTCCCGCCATAAAGTCAATTTATGTGACTAGGAACACATGTCTTTTATTGATAATTTTTAATCTACCATATTTTTTTATGATGGTAGATAAGTCATACGAAACCATAATAAATTTTATGTTAGTAAATTAAAAAGAAAAATGGTGAACATTTGTCCTGTGGAATAATTATTCTATGTGAATAATTTAAATGAAAATATTTTATAAATGAGGGAAAATTAATTTGAATTGACAATGAGGGGAATAAAATATTATAATAAATGAAATAAAGATTTTTATTATGATATAATTTGGATTTTTTTATTTATATGGATTAAATATGGAGTTTGATTTTATGAAAAATATTCTTGGAAATATTTATAAAATAAAAAAATATATTTTTTGTGATTATGATTATATTAGTGATGAAAGTTTATTTTGATTGATATATTGATATTCATATGAGTTTGGGTGACTATTTGAATAATAAATTGTGTTAAGTTAGTGAAAAATCCAAAACATATAAGAGAAAAGTTTTTTTAAAATTTGGAATGAAGGTGTGCCAATTTGGCATGTTAGTTTGCAACATTTTATAGTGTTTTAACAAAGAATTCTCAATAATTACATGGGACCCAAGGAGGGGTGGTAAAAAATTAGCCTGGGGTTTTTTAAAATAGAATGGGTCCATGCTAATTTTTCTAAAGTTTCCACAAATGATCGTTTATCAACAGAGGGTGGTGAGGGGCATGGGTGTTATGTCACGTGGTAAAGGGTCATTCAACATTATAATATTGATGTATTTTTTTGTTTATGGTGCAGGGGTTTTATAAATTTTACATGGTTAGTGAAACTTAGAAAAGGTGTTGTGCCATATTATCATGAAGTTCATGTACCTATATTAATTCAATAATCACTTTTATATGATGGGACGATTATGTATATGGAAATATGTGGTGAATAGAGAGATGGATTGTGGTTATTCATGATGAAGTAAATATAGTTAAGATGTTATGAAGCATGTATATTACCAAGATTTGTGGAATGTTAGTAAAGTGGTGATTACTCCATAAGAACTTGATTATGGTAGACCTCGGTACGATAGTGGTATGAATGTAATATGTGATTGTTTATTACATAAGACCTTTTTATTTGTGGTATCCTAGGTGATTGATACAACAGACGATGGGGGTCTGAATCCATTTTCAATACATAATAATGGACATGATGATGACTGGGATAATGTGGTGAATGATGTGGAAATTTATATAAAACATGTGAATTATAGTGGTGATGATATGGGATAAGGATAGAAAAGTACCTGGGGTGGATTCCTAGTAATACAATGAAAATACATGTGAGTGTATAGTTACCTAATTGTTTTAGGTTGTGATAGAGGATAGTCTCTAAGTGTGGAAAACCTAGGAAATAGTGTAAGTCTGGGTGGGTGGACTGTGATCTTACCAATGGACATATTTAGTGAGGTACCTATAGGTGGAAGACCACCTGAAGATATTATGGTGGCGTCCCTATGGGTGTAAAATTACATATACTTATTACAGTATGTTCCATACAAATTTACAAATGTACTATTCTAAAAATATATAATTATGGTGATTTTTATATCATGGAAGATAAATTTTGGTTTTTTTTCTAGAAAGGGTGATTGTAGTGGTGTGGAAATTTAGTTATCTAGAATGCATCATTTGTTAATTTTATTATTTGATTTAATTCATACATGGTTACATTATCATTCTTAATTCCCAATTACATTTGAGAGTTTTGAGAATCCTACTGAGTATATTTATATATTTAGTGTTATTTTATATATAATATTTTACATATTATCAAAATAGAATTAGTGTTGGGGTCAAGTGACCTTAGCATTATACATGGGAGATTATTGGAGGATTCACATTTCATTATAAATTTCTTGAGGAGTAAATGAGATGTTAGAATTTAAATGTTTTGTTGTAAATTGTATTAATATGACATGAAATGAATTTAATATACATTATTCTTGTTTTTTGTTTTGAAATTTCATTTCTATTATTTATAGTGGTGTAGAGGTTTCATTTATAAAGCATTGTTTCATCCATATATATGTGATCATATAACCTTAATTCTAGTTTTAAACTAATACCTTATTGAATTTGGCCTTCGAGGGTCACACTAAAACTCATTACTACCTTAGGTGGAGTACCAGTGAGGGTGGTTCAAGATAATGAAATCATTAATAGTCATTTAAAACTATGAAAATTCATGAATTTTACATTTAACATGGACTCTTTAATGGGGATATGAGATAATCTACTACGTTCTCGAGGGGTATTCACTTATATATCTATAACATTAAATTGATTGGGGATTCCTTATATTTAAACCTATATCCCTTATTCATGGGATATCCAAAAATTATTGACCCCATTTTATGAATTATTTGTGTCATTTGATCATATATTTATTTTTAGAATTTTATTGATATCTTTTATAATTAATGGGTGGGACCATAATTATTTAATACACAATGGATCTACTAGGGTTGCAAGCCTTGAGGGTTGGGGACCGGTTGACACAAGCCCTATGGGTGGGTCCTAGTTATAGATATCCCCTTAATGCATCGGTAGTCTCATGAGATGAAAACAGTTGAAAAAAAACATCACGTTTTTTTTCAATCAGAATCATACAGGTATCTACCTATAGACTTAAATTATCTTGACAGTATTATGGATCATGTTCCAGATACATGACGTAAAATAATTAATCATTTCCTTTGTTCAGTAATCTGTATTTATTATCCATTGGATTTTCACTATGACAGAATTTTTGGATGCCTTTTTATTTTTAGTTTATTGATTATATGGTATGTGTTTTTCAATTATTTTTCTATCCATATTGAGTATTCCCTAATGATTATGATTCAATAATTTTTGATTCATGATCCTACTATACCTAACCATTAATAAACATTTAATCTCACCCTTTTATTTTTTTCCTTCCAGAGGTTATAAAGATGAAATAATTGAATAAGATTCAAGGAATAATTTTATTTTCTTTTGTTGTGTTATATGTTCATTTACCAATATAATAATGAAGCCATGTATGGATATATTTTCTTCAAGACTACTAAACTGATCGATCCTTAGTGAGGTGATATCATGTATCTATGTTATTTTAATAAAATGATCATGAACTTTCGGCAACAGGGGTAAGGGTTGTTATAGTTGGTATTCGATAAAGTTTATTAGAATCCTTGGGAACTAAATTTAAAAAACATAGTTTAGGGAACATGACCCTAATAATGACTTTGAAGATAAGGTTAGAAGAACGTCCTGGAATTATAGTAAGGTAGAGATTATGTGGGTCTTCCTAGAAATAAATTCCAATATGGATACTATAAGTGGGCGTGGTTCAGGCACAGATATACTTAGGGGTAACAACTCTAATAATGTGCATCAGGCCTGACTCGGTGTGTAACACCCCAACCCCAAAATCCTAGATCCAGTGCATTATTTTATTATTTTGGGATGATTACAAGGAATAAAATCCAGAAGGACCAATAATTTTTGCAATCTTGTAAGACTAGATTAAATTAGTGATAGACATAATACATTTGGAAAAGAAAATAGATCATTATACATGATAAAATTAAATAAAATGTATCATTAAAATATTATTAAAATTTTTCCTTCTTCATAACCTAGGGGAAGGAAAGATAATAAGTGTGACATAAAATGATCAATATGTATATATGAAAAAATAATAATAGATGTAATGTTAATATGGAATATACATTATGGAGAGGTAAATAATCCAAAAGACACATGCCATCAATACACTAATAATGTAAATTCATCAATATATTTTTTTCATAGTGAATCCATTCTAGATAATAATAATAGATTATTGAATGAAGGAAATGATTTATTATTGTACATCATCTATCTGTCACATGAACCATTATAACATCAAGATAGTTTATGTTTATGGGTAGAAACCTGTCTGATTCTATTTAGAAACAAACAAAAAGGGGTTTTCACCAACTGTTTTGTCACATGAGACCTGTCGATGCATCAAGGGGATATAACAGGCCCCACATGTCAATAAAAGTCCAAATAATTCTTCATTCATAGATTTAAATAAATAATTATATGAATTGATAAAATATTTTTTTTGGATTAAAGGGTACAAATTCATCCATATTTCCCTAGTTAAAACAACATTTAAAATAAATAATGTTGGTAAAATGGTATACTACTAAGACAATAAACTTATCCATGGTACAATAATATTGATATTTAATATAAATATAATTAAAAATGAAAAATGAACTCAAAGGAGAAGTCTATATACCCCATAAAAAGGATTATTTGAATAATACCAAGTAAGTTTCAATGTAATATAAATTGAGATGAAGTCCCTTAAATTATGACTAAATGCGTTATTCACTTGATCTTAATGTCCCAGATAATCAAATTAAATTCATTAAATAATTAATTAAGAAACTTTTGTACATGTATTTCATTGATTATAGTTTTATTGAGTTTATTTATATCCTTTTTCTGAGTTATAGAGTTTAATTTCATCATTTGGTGACATTCATTTTCTTGGTTTTCATTATCTGTTCGCTTGTTTATAAGTAATGAAGTTCATGTAAAATGGGTATAATTCTCCAAAATTGGAATTAAATTTTATTAAAAAACATCCAACATATTTAATTGTACTATATATTATTTTTTCCCAAATATGAGGATGATTCATATGATATAACTTTAATGATAATCGTTTAGATCATTTGGGTAGTTTTTAGATCATCATGAAATAGTTTTGTCTTTGTAATTAATATCAAGTATATATATTAGTTCTAGAATACTAAATAAATTATAATATTTATAATAAAATATGGTTTAACCATATTTTTGATTTTATGACCAGCCGTGAAGGTGTTAATGGAAAATAAAAATTCATCATCCATGATGTTTGTAATTTGACACTGCACAGGAGATGTTTTCATTTATAAAAAAACACAGAGAGGGAGAGAGAGAGAAAGGGGTTTGATGATGGGTCTTACATTAATATAATATAAGTATAGTATATTAATAATATTAGAGTTATCATGTATATTTGGATATAGGAGTTTAGGATATGATAATAAATTAAAAATAAAATTGAAAGGAAATTAAAATGAAATGGAATAGGATTTACCTCTTGAATTCTCCTCTTTGAGAACCTCTTTAAAGGACTTGGTTTTAGCCTTTTTATAAGACCAAGAGATCCTGGACTTGGGTGAGAAACTTTTTAAGAGTATTGAGTATAACTTGGATAGGGATCAAATCTTGTAATGTGTGAGGAGATGGGGTGGTGATGGTGGAATTTATAGTAGAGGAGTGGGGTATTTTGTGAAACTTTTATTAATTGTTTTATTATTTTGGCTCAAGATATGAAATAGTGATAATTCTTGTGACTAAATACAGTAATTAGTTCATGTGAGTTCAAACCAGTGGTACTTAAATCATTCATGACTCAATGAATAGTTTATCTAACTTATAATGTTTATATATCGTATATTACCATATTTTACTATTCACCAAAAAATCTAGTTTTTCAAAAAAAATCCCAAATATTCATCCTAACCATTTTTTGACATGTAGAATCCAAAAATGAACTCAATTTTATGAAAATATTTTTCTAAAATGAGAAATCTAATTTTTAATTAAAATCATCATTTACTCACAAAATACTGATTTTAAATATATAACTCAATTTATAAAACCTTGAAAAATTAACAGAGGTCTCACAAAATCATCCTAAAATCATAGGAAAAATATATTAACATATGAATAAATTTTTTAAAAAGATTCTTTTAAATCATTTTATTAATTATAAAATTGTATTTAAATATTTATGACTTACAAAAATACCAACATTTAATTAATAATCTTTAAAATATTCATTTACTTATATTATGATATAATTCTATCACACTTTCATTTATAAGATTCATAAATTATATTTATAATTTCTTTAGTGATGTTCTTATTCATTTGGATGATTTACTATTCATAAGGGTCCTAATTCTATTCCTAATGTCAAGTTACTATTTCACAGGTATAGGTTTTTTAACTTATAGAAATACCTCTTATTTCATTAATTTTTCATTAATAAAGTTTTATTGTGTTATCTTTGTGATTTTATGTGATTTATACCAAATTTTACAATTTTTTGTGTAATGTAAACTATCAAATGAATTTAATTCATTTAAGAAGATATGTACCATAAAATCATGGGGCGTTATACGGCGTAACTTGGTACGTGACAATGGGAATTACTACGCACCTGGTTTGACACTCTTGGGGGATATTCTTTGGATAATTCAAAATCTATTTACAAACCATTATGAAGGATTTAAAAGTAAATATGACCCCAATGAAACCATGTTTATGATTATGAGATTATCTATGCATAAATTTTCAAATCATGTTTTGTGTTTTTCTTGTATGAAATTATTCATTATGATTCATAATATAATATAGTTTATTATATATTTTTGAAATGTTTCCTAGTTGAATGAGTGTGAACTTCACCAATTCACAAGATCTGAAGAGTAAGAGTGATAGCACCTTTTATGATCCTAAAAAAATCATTCTAATGGAAGTAGTATCCCAAATATTTTCATCACATGAGGAAATAATATCATGTTCTAATTAGACATAGAATGAATTATCCAAGTCTTATTTCTTCAAACGTATGAAATATATGAATAGGGAAGCTGCAAAAAATATTGATAATGGGAATAAGGGAAAGATTTATTTTCTCACATGTGATAATTTTGGAAGAAAATACAGTGGTATATGTTTAAGTGGAAATGTAGTTTTATTCATTTGTGGATAAAAATGCCACAATTCGTGAATTTTTTAGAGAAGTAATTAATTTTCAAATATTAAATGCTTTAACTGAAAGGATATGGGATGCTACACAAATCAATGTCCCAAGTGTCAAGGGAATATATCTCAGAAGAAGAAATTGGATCGTGGTCAAGCTTATGACACTACCTCAGATGGAGAGGAATGATTAATATTCTTGTGTTTGGATTCAAGGATTATGTTATTTGAGTATTGTATAAATAATTCTTTGTTTATAATATTTATGATATATATATGGATTGTACTGTAGTACTTATTCTTTAAGGAATTAAAAAATGTGATGAATAGGACCTCTATTCAAGAGAAGGGATTTTATTGTAGGTTCATATTTTTGAAAACACATGTCTTGGGAAAGATAACCAAATATATGTTCTTAATGATTGATATAATAATAAATAGACATTTTTTGGATTTTATTACTGACTATGAAGGTGGTTATTGAACAGATAGTTTATGTTATGTCAGAATTATCGTATTTTTTTATTTATGGACAACCTGAGTTTTTACTCATGAAATAATATTTGTTTTATAAAGGATTAATAGAGATAAATGTTATCATATATTTGGTATGTGGTATTAAGAGATACATTATTTGTTAAATCTTATTTTAAGTTTATTTTGGAAATTTAGTGACCTTCCTTCTAAATTTTTTGGTCTTTGAATGTGGACAGACATGTTTTATAGGAGTCTTAAGATTATGTACTTATGAAATGGATCATCCTAAACAATGGAAATTATTTTTCATTTATAACATGTTATAACCTTCTTGATTAAGGTAGAAATTTAAAGGATTAAGGAATGACTTAAAGACCATATGATTCGTTAAAAGTTCTTCATGCATGAAAATTTTATCTTGAACATTCATTTCCAGGTGTAAGGGATGAAGTGAAAATAGATCAAAGTAGAAACAAAGAATGAAATTATGAATATGACATGGAAATTAATAAAGTAAGTTTATTTTATCAAGTTTTTATCTAAATATTAATATTATACCTCAACTCTAGGAATAATATTTTGGAACAAAACATTATCCATTTACTTTTCTTTCTAGGAAATCAATGGTCTTTTAATAGATCACAATATTTACAGTTTTGTGATGCTTAATTTTCTAATAACCATGTTCTCTATCACTCTCCATCAGAAATTGATAGTATGATTTCTCTTCCATGTCCATGTTATCACATTCCACTAATGATTTCCTACCTAAAATCCTAGTTTTGTGGAGACCTTCACATTTCCCTTTTACTCTTCTTAAGAATATATTTTATTAACCCTATTTATGATGTGGGTTCCCCCAAAAGGAATTTTTAAGTATCAAACTTTTATTTTTGAATAACAAATTGCAAGGATGCAATTTATTGATGGAGGTACGAATATGATACCTTATGATTTTATGATATGTATCCTCTTAAATAAATTCCATTAATTTGATAGCTTAAATTTCACACAAAATTATTTCGTATAGTATAAATCATATAAAATCACATAGATAGCACAAAGAAAACTCTATAAATGAATAATGAATGAAATAATGTGATTTTTCTAGAAATTTAAAAATATATACTAATGAAATTGTAACATGACCATTGGAATAGTAATGTGACCATTAGGAATAGTAATTTGACAAACAGAATAGTAACCTCACCAATGAAAGTATAAATAATATTTAGGCATCATATAAATGAAAAAATTATATAATTATATCATATTATAAGTAAATAAATATTTTGAAAATGATAAATTAAGTGTTGGTATTTTTTTAAAACATAAATATATATTTTCCATTTAATAATTTATATAATGATTTAAAAGAATATTAATTTTCATAAAATTTATTCAGAAAATTAATATTTTTTTATTAGGATTATAATATAATTTTATGATACCATTATTAAATTTTCAAAGTGTTATAAAATCAATTATAATTTTAAAATTGGTATTTTACAAGTAAATGATAATTTTAATTAAAAATTAAATTTATCAAATTGAGAAAATTATTTTTAAAAAATTAAGTTCATTTTTTAATACAACACATTTAAAAATGGTTATGGTGAATTTTTCATATTTTTCTAAAATTGTTGACGTTTTAGTGAATAGTGAAAACGGTAATTTATGGTATAATCTAAATACATGAATTATGGTGTCATAGATGATTTATGGTTAATTTAATCACCATTGGTTAAAACTCACATGAACTAGTTACTATATTTAGTTAGAATAATCATCACTATTTCTTTTCGTTAGCCAAAATAATAAAAATAATGAATAGAATAATCAAAAAACACCCCTCTCCTCCATTATAAATACCACCCATCACCACTTATTCTCCTCACTCCACCAAAACCATGAATCATGTACAATTTATTCCCAATCATATTCCTATGTATCTCCCCAAAATCCTATTTCCATTGTTTCAATAAAAGACCAAATCCATGTCCCTTAAGGCGGTTCTCAAGGAGAAGAATTCAAGAGGTAAACTCCTCTTTCATTTTCTTAATTTTTATTTTCCCTTTATTATTTTATACTCTCATCACCTCTTCTATCCAAAAATTTATGATAAATCCAGTATCTTATATATTGTAAAATTTTATTATTTCTATGGAAAATACACTATCAATTCTCTTCTCCTCTTCCTTTTGTTCTAAAAATGAAAACACCATCTAGTTTTCCGATTTACTGCCTTTGTGGACGATGTGTTTTCATTTTTTAATTCTACCTTTAAGGCTGGTCATAAAAAAAATATGGTCAAACCAGATTATAATATATGTATTACATATTATTTAAAGTTCTAGAACTAGTATTTATTCATAATATTAATTAATAAAACAAAATAAGTTTTTGATTACAGAAAAAAAAAGCCAAAATAATCAAAAAGATTATCACAAAAATTTTATCTAATGACTCATCCTCATACAATATAAATGAATGAAATATATAAAAATTTAATATTATATAAGTTTATTGATAAAATATAGTTTCAATTTTGGACAACTATTATCTTGTTACATGATTTTCCATACATGTATACAAGTAAAATGATCATGAAAACAAACGAAACAAACACTTATGAAAGATAAAATTGTATCTTATATCTCATCAAAAAGGTCATAAATGAACATAATAATATTAAAATAAATAAAATAAATTTAAAAAGGGTTCTTAATTAATTACTTAATGGATTTAATTAGATTATCTAGTATATTTAGATCAAATGGAGAACACATTCTGAAATAAGGTATGGGTTTTGTCATATCACTTTCATTTTTGTGAGACATGCCTTATTCACCACTATTTCTTATGTGTGGTGCATGTAACTATCCATTGATGTATCATATCATGAAACTTTTTATATTCATGGTATAATATGTTTAATTGTTTGATTATTAATTTATTGGGTCATACAATTTGATTTATTACAATGTGATAAGGGCTCCTTCCCAAACCTCTATTTTTTCTTCAGGTTACATTTTATTTCTCTTTACCCCATGTAATTCTTAATTATTCCTACTTAATCCTCATTCGATATATTTTTATGTTATAAATATTTGTTCCTAGGTCAATTATTATTTCTTTGAAGTTAAAGTACATGTTTTATAAGGTTTCCTTTTTTATTTCTCCGGGTAAGTAAGCTCGATTAAAGGGAACATCCCAATTTCATTCTCATTTTCAAGTAAAATTAGTAATATGTTTTAAGACACAATTATATTTAATAAAATAAAACATGTTATCATGATTTTTTTTCATATCTTGTTTTATGAAAATTATTATTTATTTTTTTCTTTAAAGTCTATTTTATATTTTCCGTTAAACAACACTAAAGTGGCTCATTTTTAAAGTTTCTTAAAAACACTTTCTACCTTTTTTTCACTTTAGTTGGACATAATTTATGCCTAAAAAATAATTTCATTGTCCTTAACTTTTCATTTATGTGATATAAATGTTTAAAATCTGATTTAATTACTTATAAATTAATTTCCAAAGTAATTATTTTTTAAGAAGTAAAAAAAAAGGTAATTCTCTCAAGAATTTATCAATAATTTTGTTAGAGTATTTTAACCTATTTCAAAACCCTATATTTAATCATATTCTTGATCCCTTATGTTTCTATATCCCATATTTTATTTAATTTTTTATGGTTATTTTGACTGGGGATGTTCTATATTGATACCATTCACCGTATTACTCTTGATAGTTATTTGATTATCTGGGGAAATATTGATAAATCAGTATTTTTTTTAATATGGATATTTGATGATAAGAAACACTATTTATTAACTAAATCAGTATATGATTAATTCTTATGACTCGTATGACACGGGTTGGGGACCATTTAATACATATCCTATGATTTGGGGATTGTATAATGCAAGCCTTATGGATGGGAACATATTATAGATATCCCCTCAACACATTAGTAGTCTCATGAGATGAAACCAGTTGGAAAAAAACCCATCAAGTTTGTTTCCAAGTAGAATCATATGGGTATCTACCCACATACATAAACTTTCGTGATGGTATTATGGTTTATATTACAAATACATGATGTTCCATAATTAAGCATTTCCTTCATTCAGTAATATGTTGTTATTATCTAGAGGATTTTTACTATGAAAAAATCAATGGAGGGATTTTTATTCTCTCTTTATTGATTATATGGTGTATGTGTGTGTTTTTTAGTTATTTATCTATCTATAATGAATATTTACTAAGGATTATTCTTCACTTATTGCTGAATCAGGATCCTATTATACCTAACCCTTATTGAGTGTTTGAGGTCACCATTTAATTTATTTTACTTCCTCGTGTTATGAATATGAAATTGTAAAATTAGTGTTATGGAAGCATTTTATTTTCCCTTCTTTTGTCCTATGATTATTTACAAATGTAATAAGGTAACTATGTATGTATATAGTTTTATCAGGACTATTAAAATGATTGATCCTTGGTGATGTGTTCTCTTATATCGATTTCATCATAATAAAATGACCCTAGAATTTAGACTATTGGTGTTAGGTTTATTATAATAATAAACCTCAAACACAATTCCCACCTCTAGAAAACATTGAACGGGGTCACCAAGTTTCTTTTGATTCAACTATATTCTATTTAAAATAATCAAAACAAGTCTATCACCGTTCATCCCACAAAAATTATTGATCCTTCATAGTGGAAACTATAAAAGGAGTCATAGTCTAAGAGAATTTGGGTACGGAACTACAATAATAGCATGTAATACCAAGGACACTCTCAGCCTCCACTACATTTTTAGGTTCCACCTTGAAAAAAAATTACTCGATCTTCAAAAGATCCATGAAAACTATACATTGAGACATAATAAGCCTCATGATATAGACCTCATGGGCCTAAAACATACACTTTGATAGATTCTAAAACAAATGACGATGTTGAAGAATACCTAAAATAGATCATATATTCTTTAAATTCTCCTCAGTAGACTCATAATACTCAAGGATTTCATTAATGAATTCATATATAAAATAATATAGAAATTAACAAAATAAATAATTAATCAATCTTGTGAGAATAACAAAAAGTGGGTGAAACTAGATAAAACTACCCTAAACTCATAATTATATAACATTATCTGAAGGTTGTCTTAGAATATCCTTATCCTTTACCCATATCTGATGATGTCCTGACTTCAAATCAATGTTTTGGAGCTAGAAATTTTTTTTATCTAATGAAACAAATATTTAATAGATGAGAAAGGATAGTGGTTCTTCATTGTAACCTAATTCAAGTTACAATAATTGATTCATAATCATAGACTACCACATTTCTTATTTATAAATATAACTAAATAACCCTAAGGTGACTTAATAGACCAAATAAATCTTCTCTACATAAAATCATCAGTTGAATCCATATCTCTCAAAACTCATAAGAAAATATCCTCTATAGGGACATAAATATAAGACTGAATCCCGGCTATAACTCCATCTCTAAAATGATCTCATGATTGGGTGGAACCATCACAACCTATTTCCAAAATATTTCAAGGTATTCTTCTATAACCTTTAGAAACACCACTGGCTAATTTTATATAGAACTCAACATCAGTACATCCATAAAAGAAGAAAATAACATTACATTACTCCAAACCATCCAAGGGTCTTGATCACCAACAAACAAAACTTGATCTAAATTAGTATCATATAATATAACAGTCCTCCTAAAGCAATAAAAAAATATTGTTCTAAATACATCAATTCCATCTTTTGGATGATATCGCATGGTTGTATCTACAAACATAATAAATATATGAAACAAGATGTTTCCCTATCATCATCTCACAATAATTACACATAAAACATATCTTAAAATCTAAAAAGTGTAGTAAACACTAAGTACATGGTGATACTTTACACTTCAATCCCCAAATAAAGGACTATGGAGGGTGTAATGAAAGAGTGTATAGATTCTGATTTAAATAATGTGTATACCCTGGTAGAATATAAGCAGATAATACCTCATATGACATATGGATTACTTAGAACTAGAAAATATAATGCGAAAAACATAACCTCTTCTAGATCAATGACCTCTCTATCCCGGGTGGAAACCACCTCCATAGACTCAATCATTTCATTTTCCCTATGTACAAGGTGCATCACGGAGTTTTCCTCTACCTACCTTATCTCCGCTCTATTGATCATAAATTGAAGATTTTTTTTATTTCCTTATATGATACTTCTACAACAGCTATGTAACAACCTGATATTTTAGAAAATAAAATATGTTTGATGGTATATTTGACATGCAACACTGAACTTAAAAGACCTGTGATATATATAATCGTTATAACCTAGCTATTAAATTAGCGTGTATGAATACTATTAACTAATCTATGATATATATATACATATATATATATATATATATATTTCCTACTCAATATAATTTATTGAAATATTTTTAGAAAATAATCAATCGGATTTTCAATAAAGTAATTTTATTCTTAAAAATTATTGTTTTTCAAAAAAAAATTATATCTTTTCATGGAAAAAATATTATAATTATTTTTTGGAACTATTAGATATTTTATTAGAAGAAATTGACATAATTTTTTCAATTTCATATAAAAAATTACTTTGGGTATGATTTTTCTATTTTTCATAAAATAATTATTTTTGATAAATTATTGATTTTTCAGTAAATTGTGAAACTACCGATATTTTTAATAGTGTATTTATTTTCAATAAATTAAGAAATTTAAAATTTCAGTTTTGTTTTTAATATTATTTAAATTAGTATAAGTATTATTTATTTATTTTTAATCTAATTATTTTATTTTGAATCAAAATGATGTTGGATTTTATTATAAGTATGTTTTTTGTCCTAAAAATAGTGTTTTTAATGCTATTTTCGAATGCATAATGTTTATCCATTTTAATTAATTAAGATAATACACGAGGATGAATTTTTTAAATGAAATATACATTATATATCAATTAATTTTAATTTTAAATCATACAATAATTATTATTTGACATAGTGTTAATATAAAAAAATTCCGTTAAAAATAAACTTCTTGAAAAACTATTTTTTATCACGTCTATTGGTTTAATTTTAAATTAAAATTTTTTATTCTATGAATTGAATTTTGAAAAAGGTATTCCATATTTAAAGAACCTAATATTTTATAATATCTAAGAATTTTAACTTATTTTTTTACCAAATTTAATAGTTAAAATAGTAAAATTAAATTATTGTGGTTAATGTGAAAATGTGTTTACCGAGGTGTCAAACTAAAAAAAGAGTCAAAATGATCTAAAAACATTTATAAAAATAATTTATACCCATATTTAGACCATATATGTCTAATAATATATAATAATTTAATTTTTATCCTTGGGTCATGTGAAACATTTGGGTACACCTTTTTCTTTTCAAAATATACAAGTGTGTCGCTCACTTCACTAATAAAAGACCACCCCTATCCTATGTTATTGATTACATAAAACTCCTTTGGTTTATAAAATTTCTACTTAAAACACTTATAAAGTTCCATGACCTCATTCAAGATCCTTTTTTGGTCATAAATCAATTCTAGGAATACTTTATGTATAATCATGAAGAGGTTTTCTAAGAAGAGGTAAAATTTCTAACTATGTGTTTTTATTTTATTTCTTCTTCTCCCTCCTTAAAAAATCATTACTATATTATTATATGATAAAATAAGTATTTAATTTATATTTATATTTTATTATATTAATTTAACAACCAAAATTCATCTATTATTCCATTGAATGGGATAAAAATCATCATTTGTGTGTACGGTAGACTACCGCCTCACGAACTGTTGTCATTTGTTTTCCATTATCACCTCTAACAACTTTTTTCAATTATGTATTTTAATAATATATCTTATATATTTAACATATTTGTACTTATTTAATTATTTTATCACATATACCAATGTACTTTCCATTCGATGCGAGATATGATAAAGTAGCTCATGTGTACAGCGGAATACCACCTCGTGAAACGATGTTCTGTTTTTCACTAATGCTTTACATGGATGGTAATAAGGGAAATGTTAATGAATATATGTGATATAAATGACATAATATTTATGTTAATCACATATTTAGTGTTCTAAAATAATAATATATCATTTTACTTCTTATACTGAAAAATGATAATGTCATTCATGTACATGTGGACTACCGCCTCCACAAATTGATGTGATTCTTTTTTCATAATAACATCACAAGAATTATATATATAATTATTTTTAAAGAAATAATATTTTATTTAGGAAATTATTATTATTAAAATATAAAATAATACATAAATTCTTTCTATAATGATCATTGGAAATGGTAATGTTTCTCATGCATATGTACGGCCTATCATCGTCATGAACATAACATAGTTCAATTCTGATAAATATGTTTCATGATTCAATTAAAAAGTATTATTGATGAATAATTATTATAATTATTTAATTATTATTATTCCATATATTCTGAAATATTGAACTCATTGACCATGGTCAACACACCATTGTTGTTTTGAAACAATGAATTGAACATCTTCAAAACACTTGATGTATACTTAACTGATTAAATATTTATATATGTTATTAAAAAGAAATAAAATTAATGATTTAAGTGTAAGTTATTAAAACTAGAATGTTTTATTAAGAAATCATGTAATTGATGTGAGATCATTATTCATGATTTAAAGGACATACAATGAGTGTCAAGACTCTAGGTAAGGGTTTCTAGTCTCACTTTTTATTTATGTGATACATATGTTGTATTCACCACTTATTTATATTTTTTGGGTATATACTACCCCTTTTACATGTAATATCATGAATCCTTCATAAATAATGGTATTTTATGTTTCAATTTGAATTATTATATCCAAATATATTTTACAGGAGATTTTACAATTGATAGTGAATTTCTTAACCCAATTTCTTTTATTTGGGTTATATTACTTACCCATTACATTTGATATTATATGATTATTTGTGTAATTTCATTAGATTATATTTTTTTGTATTACCATGTGTTTTATTTCTATTTAAATTTTATAAACATAATATATTCATTTATTATCTATGAAATTCAATGGTATGATTTGTAAGAGTTTTCGTCTCGAATTCTCTTTATTTGAAACATACATTTATGGTATGAGACTATATTCATTTTTGAGGTGTATATACTACACTTTGACATGTTATATCTTGAAATTTTTTATTTTAATGATATTTAAAGTATTATTTGATGTTATTCATTCAAGGTTCTTGAGATTGAAGTGTTACCAAAGTGGAAAAGACTTTATATTGCAATATCCTTTCTTTAGAGATTGTTTAAGTTAAAGGTTACTTTGGAGGAAATCAATTGCTATTATTTTCTAGAACCACATATCTTTCTTTATAAGGGATATTAATGTGGTTAACATGTTTGACTTCCATTTTTTCTCTTTCTGAATGAATAAATATCGAGAAATGTGATTCTAAGTGATACTGGTCCTTTTTTTTGATCTAGTATCTTTTTCTTCCATATCCATGTTTTCAGAAAAGAAATCAAAATTGTTATTTTCTAAAATTAAATGATATCATAAATCTATTTTACCTATTATTTTTCCTTATTTTAAAATGTTTTAAAAGGAAATGTATTAATGTTTTCCAAATGATTCACTTTGGACTCCCTTTTGGAAAATGTTTTGAAAAGAAAGCTTATTTTTAACATTTATGACATGAAAGTATTTTCATACTGTAATGTACATTATTTTCCTTGAATTTTAATTTATATTGTTCCAATTTTGTTTTTAAAGAAAAATATTTTCATAATATTTTGTTAATTTTTAGTTTTTAAAAGAAATATTCAAAATTAAAAGGTTATCTTCATCAAAAACAATTAAATTATCATTTAATGGTATTTCAATACAAAAAAATCATAAACCCTTAATGTTACATTTGATAAAATGGGGATATATTGTAATGATACCATCCTCATTCATTCTCAGGATATATTAAGATTGTTTTGAAGAGATTGACAGTGAAACCATTTCTTTTCCAGGGGTTAATCATGTTTCAAAGAGATTCTTATGGAACCCTTTTCTCTTCCTTGGGTTGATAATCATTAAAATAGATTATTTTAGAACCAATTTACTTTCCACGGTTTAATCATGTTTCAGAGATATTGTTATGGAACTCATTCTTCTAAATAGGTTAATCATGTTTCAAAGAAATTCTTATGGGACACATTTATTTTCTATGGGTTAATTATGTTCTAAAAATAATATAGTTTTTTTATGATTTAATGATGAAACATAATCTCTATGTACATTATTCATGTTGTTGAACTTAGACATTATATATTATGGGTGCACTCAAATATCATCGAGTGATCCTGATATAGATTTTACGATGGGTTCTCCCAAATAGAGCCAGATGATGCTGCTATAGCTTATACAATAGGTGCGCCTATATTGGACTCTAATGAATTAGTTAATAATTGTGTTCTCCAGATAATTATAATTGAATTCAATCATATTATTATTCTATTTTTTAGAGTGAAATGGAAATGATGTCTCAAAGATACCAATACATTTTATCTATTCTTATTATGGGTTTGTAATGTTTTTTATGATCAAGATTTATATCACGTGGATCGGGATTATTGATTTTGATGACTCATTCATTTCTTATATCATTATTCCGTTTTTTTCATGTTCAATTATCTAGGTATATATTATTATGAATATTATTATGTTATAATCGGGAGTTTTGACTATGTCAGCATACCCTTATACCCTTCTTATGCTCACTGGTGATATTGAATTGTTAATACATATATTTACCCTTACTAAGAATTTAAGATCACACTTATTATGTTTTCCCCATGTTATAAAGATTTAGGTTGAATGAATTATTAATATAATGTATTTCATATGAATTATGATGATGAATTAATTTGAAATAAGAAAAGTAGGATTTTGTGGGATATATGATCATTTAAACACATGGGTATTATTTATGTATAATTTTGTCCTAATTCTCTAAAAACTAATTCTAAAAGTTCCATGATAATATAAGTGACCCATCTTTTATTTTTTATGTTTTATGGTTTCTGTGGATAAAATTAGGTCGCCATCATTAGTTTCAAAATAGGAAAAGTAAAGTTCATATTTTCATCATCGGATCTAAGAGTGCCGGTCTGGGGATGTTATAGTTAGTATAAAATGAAAGGTTTAGATAACCTTGTAAATTGAAAAGTTTTCAAGTAAGGTTATATTAATATTTATGGATACCATCCTAGTTTTATAATATTAACATGGTTCATATGTTCAATGTCTTTGACACCCCATTTTAGGTTTTAAGTGATGATATCTTAAATTGATTATTGATACTTTAGGTGACATGTTATTGGTTTGAAGTATAAATAAATATTTAGTTTAATTTAAAGTATTTATTTTTATTTTTCATATATAAGATATAATTTATTGGTAAATTTTTTTATTTATATGATCTTGTATATTGATGTAATTATGGGAACACAAGTTTTCTCATATAGATAACCATGGGATTGAAAAATGATTTGGTGACTAAGTGATTATTATTATTTCAAAAGGAGATATCAATATTTTAATGATTATAATATGAAAGGTATGAGATAATATTTGAGATTAAAATACTCATTAATTTTGGGGTTATTTAGGAATGATTAATCTAGAATTTGGGTATTATTGTTGAATTTTGAAGATTAATGTATCATATGAAGGTTTATGTAGTTTAGAAATTATTTTTCCATGTGAAACCCATTTTGGTTTTATTTAATGTATAAATATAAAAAGGAATTTATTTTTATTAATCGTATTATTATTTATTCTTTAAAATCTGATTTTAGTGGTTCATACATGAAGAAATAATCTTGAATAACAATCATTTAGAGAAAAATATGAGATTGTGGTGGAAATTGAAAAAAGGATGATATTCTACTCATCAAGTAAGTATATTTTCTTATGAAATTATTCTAGATAAAAAATTAATTCATAAAAACTATGAAATGGATCTTGAAATACAATTTTTTCTAATTACTATCATTTATGATGATATCAATGACATTTTTCACACCTATATAGTTTATGAATGTGTGTTTGTTAGATTTCTCTTGATAATTCACTTTTTTGTATCAATAATCTATATTAATATATATAATTATTCTAGATTTCTAATATTATTTTATGTTCAATTATTTACTTCCCACTTATTTTATCTTATTTTTAAACCAAATATGTGTTATTCTAAATGACCATCATACATCCTTTTCCAACTTATCAAGAGGGTGTATTATTAACCCTTTTTACGATGTGGGATTCCAAAAAAGAATTAATTTTAAATGACCAACCTTTTATTACTAAGATAAAGTTCAAATTTTGAGGATGACATTTATTAAATCTAGGAGGATGTAACACCCATATATTTTGAAAATGAAAACTATGTTTGATAGTGTATTTTAGATGTAGCATCAAGCTTAAATGACCTAGGATATATATAACTGTTTCCTCACCATTAAATTAGAGGGTGTGAATAGTATTTACTAGTTTGTGATATATATACATATATATATATATATTACAAAATATAAATCGTTGATAAATGTTTCATATATATTCAATAAATTATTTAGTAAAGTGATTTTATTCTTTAAAAATATATTTTCTTCAAAAATAATATTTTATTAGTATTTATGAGAAAGATTTATAATTAAATTATTTAACTTTTATAAAATTTATTTGATAATTTGAAATTCATTTTTTGAAATTATAATATCAAAATTTACTTTGGGTAAAATTTTGATTTTTTTTGGAAAATATTGATTTTTCATTGAATGGTGAAAAAAATGATTTTTTAAGAAATGTATTTCATTTAAATAAATTAAGAAATTTTAATGTAACATTATGTTTTAAATATGATTTAAAGTAATTTAAATATTTTTTTCTATTTAATAAAATTATTTTCTTTTGATTCAACTTCATATTAGATTTTAGTATAAGTTTTTTTTGGGACTAAAAATGGGATTTTTCTAAAAACTATTTTAAAATGCATTATATTTATCAATTTTGATTGATTTTTATAATCCATAATTATTAGTGTTTTAAATGAAATTTATAGATTATAAATTAATTAATATTAATTTAAATTCATATAATAACTATTATAAGTCATATATGTAACAATCCAAACTTTTTGAATGTTAATTGTTCTGTAAAACAATTTGTTATATTATTTTAAACAAAAAAACTATATATATTTAATAATGAAGTGAATATGAATTGAAATTTCACATTTTGGTTCTGATCATTATACCACCATTGTTCAATTATTACTGTTGGTCAATAGGACCATTGGAAACTATATTCTTAATAATAATTTTAATATTATAATTACTATTTATAACTAGAAATGACGAAGGATAATTAATTCATAAAGAAGAAATTATGGTCTCGACCAGTAAATTTGTGTTATATAAAGCCCCCTTTTTAGATATTGGTAGGGAGGCGGCATCGTCGGGCTTTGCTCATGACCATTCCCAAGACGATGTTCAATAAGTGAGGCTTGAACGAAATTTCTTATGGGAGAAGTTCATGTTAGTGGAAATTACCACTCTAGCAATGTTAGTTGAGCCACCCCATGAATATATCACCATCGCACACCTTATCCTTAGTTTGTATTCAGGTGTTCTAAGGGTTTATGTTTCAAGGACTTATTTATTTAATGTATAATCCCTTTGTATAAAAACAATTTTTTCCATTAATTTTGTTTTGGGATTAGTTTTTCTTAAAAATATGATTAATGTGATAAATTGATTTTTTAGATAGAAATTTTACTTTTTAGAAAATATATAATTATTATAATAAAGTAATGTATTATTAATAATTTTTATCATAATAAAATATTATTCTGAAGATAGTCTTCTTTAAATATAAATGATAAATTAATTTTTTTCAAGTGTCATAAATTTCACAATATATTTTTTGTCCGTTATTATTTTCAATAATAAAGATTTTATATATTTAAAAGATGAAATTATCATATTTCAAGAATTAATATGATAAAATAAATATCATTGTTAAAATATTCACATCAAAATTAGGTTAGTGAAAATTTATGGGAATTTTCTAAAATATTTTGGTTTTTGGTGAATATAAAAAATATAGTTTGGATTTTTCAGTATGTTTGATGACATCAAAATTATGTCATATTGATGTAATAATTAGTTAACCATAATACACAAATAAAATTATTTTATTATATTAATATCAAGTATTTTAATATTTTTTATTCAATTCCAAATATATAATTTACTTTTCAATTTTTAAATTGGAAACTCGAATGTAAAAAATGATGTTATTTGGAAACATTACATTTTCTTGCCAAAATAAGTAATATAAAATTATTTTAGACACTTTTGGGTTAAAATTAAATAAAATAATATTCAATTACTCAATACCATAGGAAAATATTAAGGACAAGCTTGTGGTTTTTCAATTACCATTACCTAGGTGTTAAATTATTTTAATTGTAAATTAATAAAAAAAATCCCCCTTTTGCTATAAATACCTACCTATTTTTCAATTTTATTTCATTCCCAATTCATACTCCATTATGTTCATATTTTTTTACCTCCCAAGGTATCCTCAAGACTCCAAGGTCCCAATCTTTATGTTTTAGGAGTTACTCTTCAAGGTAATGAAAATCTCAACCTCCCTTTTCCTTTCAAGTTTTCTTTTTATATGGAATATCTTTCAAGTTTCCAAACTATGTTATTTTTTAAATATTATTATATAAATTTAATTTAATATGAGTATTTTATGAATATTATACCCTCTTACCCTCTCTTTTTACCATTTTCTAAAACTATGTTTCATGTCGTTATGCTACCTAATTTTCTTCTTAAAATTTCAAACTTTTTATTTAGAAAATTATTTTTTTCTTTTTCATTTTGTGAATACCCATCCCTATTTATTTTCTAGGGGTATCCACCTATATTTAAAAATTATCTATTTTATTCAATTATGGACATGAATTAGACCCACATTTCCTTTCTGTGGGTTTAAAAATACATAACGATCATGATTTTAAGATCTTCTTAAAAATGTCATGATTTTAATATGAAACTTCTTTATTTTATTCACCACATGTTATTTTTGAAATTTTTTATTATGATCTATATGTCTCACATTAATTAATACATGTGAAGGGTTTTCCCTAATAGTGATCTAGTGAATTGGGTAATGAATTTAATCTCTATAGATTACATGTTTTACGATGCCTTGGTGAATAACCTTGGTAGTTTTTATGAAACCATGGTGAAAATATTTGGAGATATACTTATTAATGAATCAAATAAATGTTTTATCCAAATTTCCATGTTATTATTCATGTTATTTTTACTATGATATTTATATTTTTCTTTTTTTCATTCCTTTATTCCTCAAGTTCTTATTGAAATTTCTCAAGATCACAAGTAAATTATTTCCCATTCTTTTCCTTATAAGGCCTTATGATCACCCCTTTCCTTTTATGTGTATCCCTAGGTTATGAGCTATAGTAAATCTATTTAGGATGAACCTATGATGAATCCATTCATGTTGATTAGAAAAATGTGTTATGTTTTCATGTATTATATACCTTATTTCCATGAAACTAAACTTTAAAAGATCCTCTGTTTGTACAATGTAATGTACAATTATGTAATAAAAAGTTGAGATGCCATAATAATGTTAATTTAAAATCAACTTTTCCTTAAAAAATGACACTCATTGAAAACCTTCTTTTTCGTTGTTTTTACGAGTTTAATTTTAAATTTTATATCAAAAATTATGTGAATTAGATTTTGTAAAATGGATAATATACTTGTAATCATAATAATTTGTATTATATAATAATTTCACCTTTATTTTTCACCATAATTAATTGTGAAAACAAAAAATATAAATTATTGTTGTTAAGGTGAAAATAGATCTATCGAGGGTTAAACTAAAAATATAAGAATTAAAACGAACTTAAACATGTATAAAATATATTGGATATCCATATTTTTACCTTATCATGTATAAGGTTTTAGAATAATCCATTTTTTATCCTTTTGGAATGTCAAAAACGTTGGTACACCTTTTTATTTTCAAATATTACAAGTGTGCCACTCACCTCACTTATAAAATTCCACCCCCTATTCTCTTTTATTCACAACATAAAACCCTTTTTTCAGAAAAAACATACACATATCACTTAAAACATCCATAACTTCATCATATAATCCTTTTTTTCAGAAATCCATTCAAATAATACATTAGGTTCAATCCTAAAGAGGTGTCCTTGGAAGAGGTAAAACTTCTAACTATGTATTTTTTATTTTTTCTTCTCCCTCCTCCTTCAAGTATTCTTAAAATATTCTCATATTATAACAACATTATCTCCTATATACATATATTTTATTTTATTAATTTAATAAACTAAATACATATCCTCTTCAATAAAATGGGAAATGAAATCATTATTCATGTGTATGGAGGACTACAGCCTTGCGAACTGATGTCATATGTTTTTCATCATCACCTCTCACATCTTATTGTAATAATATATTTAAATATATATATATGATATTTTTAAAATAATTATTATTCCTTATTTATGGTATCATACACACATTTTTTACTTCTCATTCCATGGGGGGAACAATAACGTTGCTCATTTGTATGATGGACCTCCGCTACATGAAGCGATGTGATTTGTTTTTCACTAATGCTTTACATGGAAGGTGATAAGGATAATGTTAATGAATATATGTGATATAAATTAAATAATAATTATATTTAAAAAATATTTATCATTCTAAAATTATTATATATCATTAAATTTGTTACACTGAAAAAATATAGTGGTGTTCCTGTATGTGTGGATTATCGCCTCCAGGAAGCGATGTGATTTTTTTTCACAACCATGTTATAAGAATGAAATATATAAGTATTTTTAAAGAAATTATATAATATTTATGATATTATTATCATTATTTAAAGATAAAATAACATATATCTTCTTTTTTTAATGACCATTGAAAAATATAAACATTACTCAAGCGTACGTAAGGAATACCATCTCTATTATCGTAGACTTCATTTTTCACAACCATTTTTTATGATTGATGTGAAAATTATAATTAATGAATAAATATGATACTTATTTCATTATTATTATTCTCTATATGTTAAAAAATAAACTATTTGACCATGGTCAATACACTGAAACTTTTTTGAAATAATGAACAAAACATCCCCAAAACACCTATCATGGACTTAACTAATTAAATATTTAAATATTCCATTAAAATAAAATAAAATAAATGATTTAAGTAAAAGGTATTAAACCTAGAATTTTTTTAATAAATAAAATAATTTATATAAAAATATTATATGGGAGTTAAAGGACATACAAGGGATCTTTGGACACCTGGTAAGAGTTTCTCATCTCAATTTTTATTTCTACGAGACATATGCTATATTAACCACTTATTTATATTTTTTGGTGTGGATAATACCCCTTTAAAATGTAATATCATGAATACTTCATTAATTAGGGTAGTTAATGTTTCAATTTTAATTATTTCATCTAAATATATTCAACCTAAAAGTTACCATGTGATAAATAATTTCATAACTAAATTTCTTTCCATTGGGTTATATTACTTATACTTTGTATTTGATATTATTTGATTTTGTATTTAATGAATTTTAATTATCTTATCTTTCATTTCAACTTGTTTTAGGTGTATTTAAATTTAATACACATAATTGTTTCATTAATTAATTCTCAAATTCAATGGTATTGTTTTTGAACAGGTTATTCATCTCAAATTTTATTTCATTGAGACATACATTTATGATATGAACCTATATTCATTTGTGAGTTATATATACTTACCTTTTAAATTTTATATAAATAAAATCCTTTTTTCATGATATTTAAAGTATCATTTGGTGTTATTTTTTCATGTGGCTTAAGATTGAAGTGTTACCAATGTGGGAAAGGCATTATGTTACAATCTAAATCCTTTAAAGGTTGTTTATTTTCAAGGTTACTTGGGATTAAATCATATGTTCTTATTTTATTTAAACACATTACTTTCTAATATAGCGGTTATTAATTTTTTTAACTTGTTTTATTTATATTTTCTCTCTTATTGTTTTAATAGATATAAATAAAGTCGTTTTTAAGTGACACTGATCTTGTACTTGCTTTTAGATCGGGTAACATTGTCTTTCATATCCATGTTTTCAATAATTTTTTCTAAAATGTTCTTATATAAAAATAAATAATTTCATAAAACCATTTTACATTCTATTTTACCTTCTTTGAAATTTTTTTAAAAGTAAATTTCTTAATATTTTTCAAATGGGTAACTTTTGAATCCCTTTTTCAAAAAATTTTGAATAGAATATATATTTTTAAAATTTATAACACTAATGGATTATAAAAATTTTAGGTACATTATTATCCTTAAATTATCCTTTATATTTTCCTAAGGTTAATTTCAAATAAAATTATTTTCACAAATTTTTTGAATTTTTAGTTTTTGAAAGTTATTTTGAAAATTAAAACCATATCTTCATAAAAAAATTTATTATATTTTAAAGGTTTTCCATTCATCAATAAAAACAACCCCTATTTTTTACTTCTGATCTAATGGGGACATATTATAACGATACCATCCTCATTGTTTCATTGGATAGATTAATATTTTTCAAAGTGATTGATAGTAAACCCATTTATTTTCCATGGGTTAAGCATGTTTGAAAGAGATTCTTATAGATATTATTTCACTTCCATGGGTTAATAATCTTTCAAAGAGATTTTTATGGAACCAGTTTCTTTTACATGTGTTAATATTGTTTCAAATTGATTTTTATGAAACTTATTATATTCTATGGGTTAATCGCATTTCAAATATGCTTTTTATAGAACCCATTTCTTTTCCATGGGTTAATAAATTTCTGGATAAAAAAGGTTGTTATTATGGGTTTATGATTAAATTTAAGATCTATATAATTTATTCATGTAGTGGTTCATAGAAAGTATATATGATTGGTGATGATAGATAGTGTTGGGTGAGCCAGATATATCTTATTCGATGGGTGCACTCAGATAGAACGGGGTGAGCCAGATATAGATTATACGATGGGTGCACCTAGATAGTGGTATAATTCATTAGGTAATGATTATGTTACCTATATAATTATAATGGAATTCAGTTGTATGGTTATTACATATGTAATATTTATAGTAATATTTAAATATATAATTTCCCAAAGATAAAAGTACATTTTATTTAGTCTTGTTATGGGTTTATAATGTTTCTTATGATCAAGATTGATATCACATGGCTCATGATTAATGATTCTCATGGATCGTGACTTAGTTTATGCCTTATTACATGTTTTCATTTTTTATGATCTTGGTATTGATGTGTATGAATATTCTTATGTTATACTCAGGCACATTGATTATGTCATCTTACCCTTATGTTATTCTTATGCTCATTGATGGCATTCAATTGTTAATTATTATGTTTACTCTTACTAATCATTTTATATCTCTCTTATTATGTATTTTTTTTCTAATGTTATAAATATTTAGGTTGAATAAATTTTTTCTACAAGATATTTCATATGGATGATGATGATGACTTAATGTGAACTAAGAAAAGATAGGTTATGTGGGAGATATGATCAATTAAATATAGGTGTATTGTCTTTGTATAAGCTTGTAATAATTATCTAAAACACTAAACATAAAATATACTTGAGAATGTAGGTAAAAAATTTCACACCCTGGATTTTTAAATTCTTTTTTTATTCTTTCATTGTATTTGGATCATTTTATTGAGGTTCATGTTGAGTTCCTGATTTTAACATTTTAGTTTTGAAATTTTTTGGGTGAGTATTTAGTGTAAATAGAGATTTTTGGATTTTTAGAAAGTGGTGCAGGGTTGTCGCACATTTAGGGGAAACTATGTTCCCTCACCCATGAAATCATGTGGATAATGTTGATTTTGGACAGTGGTGACTACATGGTTGGAAAGTGTTTTTACAAACCATGTGGTGTGTTCCTCTTAGGCGGTGAGGGGAACATAGTTGGTGCATATTTTGGCAGACTGTGCAACCAAACCATGCAAGTTTCCCTGGTCATTAAAAGTTGGAAACTACCTTGTTCCCCTCCAATATTTTAACTATATTTTGGGTTTCTATTCCCTTAATCGACCCAGGAACACCATGGGAGCTCCCAATCTTACATTATTTTTCCCTCAATTTACCATAGATTCATTATAAAGGTTTTAAGGTGATTTATTCATAGTTTTTGGTCAAATTCCTCCTATTTTCTCTTTTCTCTACTGATTTCTTGGTTTTATTTTGGGGTCTTCACCTTGGAGGAACCCTATAGGATAAGATTTATGTATGGGATGTTTCCTTTTATGTTAGGGTGTATGAATTGTCTCTTGGGGTGTATTCTTCTTTTTCTAAATGTATGGTTGTGTTCTCATATCGTTGGGGTAGGTGTTTCCATATATTTCCTTTTTGGAACATTCTTCTAATGCTTGATCATTCCTTGAATTCATACAAAATTTTATAATCTTGCTTTTTATGTGAAAGCATAAATTGTTTTGTTATTTTCATGTTTGAAAATGAGTGCTAAATGGTTTCTAAAGGGTTTCCTTAATTTTTTATTTATCAAAATTCACACAAGGTGATTTATTAATTTTCAATTGATCTTTTAATGTGAAATTGGGTGATTTGGGGAATTTTTTCCCATCGTTATATTTTATAAAATTTTTCAGGTTGTGATTTTGATTTTATATGTATAAATTGGTGAATTTTGTGTTTTGAAACTTGTGTGTGGCTTGTTTTGTGGTTTAAAATCAAGTGATGAGTCTTTATAATGGTGTTTTCAATTTCATTTGAAGTAAACATGTGTTAAAAGTTTGTTTTTCAAATGAAATGGGTGTTTTGGCACGTGAAATTCCTTGGTGTGCCCCTCAAATGTGTTTGTAAATTGTAAAGGTGATGTGAAGAATGTTTTAGAGTGTATTTGGTTTGTGTGTGAATTTTGAAAGGGCATTTTGACATGGGAATGGTTAGATTTCAGAGTTTGTTTTCTAGATGGTTTCTTGAGGCCTATTTGTTACATGGATGAAAATAAGTTCTCCCTTGACCCATAATTTTCCAAAGGTTCTTCCTCCCATTACACATTATCTTTCCAAAATGGTTTCTTGATTTCTAAATGGTGCATTTTTGTTTCATGTAGATTTAAATTTGGTTTCAAATGTGTTACCAAAAACATGGACTATTTGGCATTTGAGGTATTTTTTAGCGAATCGATCAGCATAAAACCCATTTGTCCCTACTCATTTAGTTTCATTTTTTCAATTGGATTGGAAATATTTTTGAATTTGAAGGACCATTTGGAATTGTGAATGTGAAAGTGGTTTTTTTATTAACATTAGAAATGGTTTGGAAATGTATTTGTAAATTTTTCAGTTTGAAATTATAAAAGGCCTGGTAAGTTATTTATCTTTTTTTTTAATTTCTTTTGATATGAAATGACAAGAATGCATGAATGGAACCTTATGATGTTTTTGAATTTTTTTTGAAACTTATGTGATGTATGGTCCCAGTTGACATATTGGCATGTTTTGGAAACTATATTGGAAGCTTGGGTAGTGTGAAGGCCTATTTGGTATTTTAAAAATATTTGGAAAGTGGTTTTTATTATGAAAAATGGGGGTTTCCATGCCAGCGTTAATCATTATATGAGAATGCTTTTGATAGAAATGTATTTTCATGTATGGTCATATTGACCCGGCTTATGTTTCTAGGCTACTAGATTTTTGGGATCAAAACTTCTCTAGTGGATCATACATGGGACCATTATGGGTATTGAGTCTATTAAAACTTGGGATGTGTTCCCCTATAATGTATCATGCATGATAAATCTTTGGGTTATTTTTGTTATACCATGTTTTTTCAAGTATTATTACTATCATGGGATTCCTAGGTGTCATTTAGATAGTCGAGTGATAGTTGTTTATCAACCACAATTAGACGTGTTGGTACCCCCATGACATGATGGGGCTGGGTGGGATGTGTGAATAGATTGGCTAGTTTAGAGCATCCAATGGGTTATTGATTATGGAGTCACACCATATACTTACATGTGAGTATGAACTGAGTATATCTAGGGATTTTCTTTATATATGTTTAGAAAGTGAGCATGATTATCTATCATGAATTTTGGATATTTATTTTTCTAGTTGTTCCTACATTTTTTGTTTACTTTACATTCTTCATTATCCCTCATTCGTTATCTTGTTTGGATTTGTATTTGGGTTTTTTATTTGGAAATGGGTTATGGAAAGTGAAACCAATTTTCAAAAATAAAATATTTTTGTGTTGTTTTAAAAAGGGAATTTTCCATAAGCTATGTTTATTTGTCAAAAAAATTTGAAATCCTATTTTATAAATTTATCTTAAACTAGTGTTTGGGGACTATTTTGGGGGAGTAAATTCTTATACTATGTGGTTATTACCTACTTCTATGCTTAACCAAAAACCCTTATTGTACCAATTTTCATTGATAGACCCAATATTCTTTATAGTGGAAGGTTTTTTGTTCAGTTTCTGTTAAATTAGGTTAGTGTTGTGGTGGATGGTGAACAATTGGTCACGTGGATATCGTGTCAGCATGGTTCGATCTCATTTTTTATTCAGTTTCTATTATATTCTTAAACTGTTGTATATGGATTTATTTTTTATTTATTTATATTTAGTTTTTCTCTCAATGCTACATTCTTAGATTATTTATTTGATCTTGGTTTTTTCAGAGAAATCATTCCCATTGTGATTACTTTGATGCTTGAAACTAGTTTCCATCCCATGGGTAATGGGAATTCCCTTTAGGCCATGTCTGAGACTAGTCTGGGTGAAGGGTTGGATGGAATCCTGGCTTGGTTTGGGATAAAATAGTATCACATAATGCCATTGTTATTAAGGGTGTCGGGTAGGTCATAGATTAGGACTATCGGGACTCTGGAGGTACCTATGGTAAGGAATTCATGAACCCTTTCACATTTTGATCCTCAAGTTTCCAGGGGTAGTTAGGGATCTTAGTTTTCTTCATTCTTTAATTCATGTTGATAAGGAATGACAATGGAGTCAAGATGGATTTGGGTCATGATTTTACCTGTATAAGTGAACCATATGGAATCTGAGTGCATCAATCGTGTTTCTCTTAGTGGAAAGTGTTGATTGGGGCATGGTCCACTAACCATGGAATTGGGTTAAGCAGAACCGTTATTTCCTCATTTCGGTCGTTTGGTATGAGTTGTGCATTCTGGGATTCAGTGGTATGAATAGGATTTTAAACTAAAAATTGTTTTTGAAATAGAAATTATTTGTCTCAAGTGGTTTTGGATTGAAATGTGAAATGAGTTTTTAAAATAGAAAGTTATTTGGACTGAAAATTTAGTAAATTATTGGGTTCAATGATAAACTGGTAAGTATGACCCCAGGTATTCCTTATGAACATTTTTATATATGTGTGTGTATTTGAAAATTTCATTTTGGAAAGTGTTCATGGATGGTATAATAATAATTGGGATGAACACATATTTAATGATTCATATGATGCCATGGGTGAGTTTTTTAAATCAATGGTTCAGCTTGGTTTTATTTCCAAAAGGGTTTTCAAATGAGAAAATGATTTCGGGGTTGGATTTTCGTTAAAAATGGATTCCTATTTTTTTCAAAAATGGATTTTGGTATTTGTATAGTGTCCTTCTAATAATGAATTTTTGTATTTGGAATAGAATGGGATTTTTGAAAAGAGGGTTTTGGGTGTGCTGGTAGTGTTTGACTTGTGATCCTACTTTGTTGTATTGATATGATCTTTTCAATCATTTTTTGGGTTGATGTTGATTATAGTTTTTTATTCCTTGTGTTATTTATAATATGCTTCACAAAAATGTCCCTAAAATTTCTAGTTCATCTTTCTCATTTTTTTGTTCATCTCAGTTGTTTTCAATCTTTCGTGTTGATCAAGGACTAATAGAGGCAGTGAAATGTATTTAGGAAATTGAGTGTTTCTTTATATTGTTGGGAACTACTAAAGCTATGAGAGTGCATGTTATTCTAGGTTTGTCTGAGGCTATATCATTGGATAAATGTAAGGTGATTTCTCCATCATCGATGCATGTTGGGATGATGTGGGAGGTTTTTAAGACCACTTTAATCTAATGGTTTGTACCTCAGGAGGTGAAGGATAAGAAAGTGGAAGAGCTCATGAGTATTCAGCAAAGTCTGCGGACAATGAAGGCTCATGTTGATAAATTCAATGAGATAATTTCATTATCTTCAGAGGTAGTAGAAAAATATTTGTTGAAATATCTTTCTTTCATTTTGGGTATTCATCCCGAGATCAAGGAGGTATTCCTTTCATCTAGTGTAGTTCATTTCAAAATGTTAGTAGATAAGGCATTCTTAGATGAGTTGATTACCAAATTGTAGTCAGTGGTAGGTGGTGCTCATGAAGGTTCCCTATCAGGTGAAATGTGTGTACCAGAGGAACTAATTTTGGAGAATCCACTTTCATTAGTTTTGTCTTCCACTTTATTATTCCTTTCACTCAAGTCTTTTTAGTGTAGTTAGTTTGGGAACATGAATCCATCTTGTCACAACTATTTGATGTCTTCTCAATATTGTGTCCATTTGTGTCATTTAGAGAAGTTTTAAAAGAAGAATTTACAGAAGATGAATTATTCTTTGGAGGATGTCATCTTATGACTATGAGGCATTGGATTCTTCATATATAGATCCCCAACTATAGGCTCTAGAGTTAATCTTGTGTATAGTTAGGAAACATTGAGAGTGTGAGGAATTGATGAATTGATGAATTTGTTTTCTTCAATGTTCGAGTTTGAGTTCCTTTCTTGGGTTTTCCCATGTGTGGGTAATTTATAGTTCTAGTGGAAATGTTTTCTATCTTGTGTAGAGATTATTTGGTTAAATCATGTTTGGAGTTCCTGTGTCGGTCGACCTAGGGTGGTGTCATCAAAATTTCCTATGTTGGCCTACCTGAGGTGGTGTTTTTGGGAGTTCTAATATTTAACATGTTAGTTTGGTTCTTGTGGTGTGGAGAACCCACTATTTTTATCATGTTGTTCTTCATGTTTTGGTTTCCTCTATAATTGGTCATGTGTGACTTATGAAGCGAAAGGTCACCTTAAGGTATGCATTTTTATTAATATTTATTCGGTTTGGGATTGAGTTTTGTCTAACATCTGGTTAGGTGACTTTATGGGGGTATAATGTGTTTTTTTAAGGGATAACTGTTACACCCCAATATTGTAAATTCTTTTATTTTATTATTTTCATGGATTTGGATCTTTTGGTTACCATTCAGGTTGAGTTCCCAGTTTTACCTTTTTAGATTTGGATGTTTTTGGGTGATTATTTGGTGTAAAACAGAGATTTTGGGATTGATAGAAGGTGATGCATGGTTGGAACATGGTTAGGGGAAACCATGAACCCTCTCCTTGGAAAATGTGTAGTAAATGTTGATTTTTGGACAGTGGAGATCACACAATAGGCGCATGGTTTTCCAAATTGTGCAGCATTACCATGTGTCATGTTACTCTTGGATAGTGAGGGGCACACGATTGGTGCACAGTTTGGAAAACCATGCATCCAAACCATTAAAGTTTCCCACGTCGTTAAAAGTATGAAATTACCTCCTTTACTTTCCAGTTTTTTATCCCTATTTTGGGTTTCTCCTCCCTTGCTCGACCTATGTTCACTATGGGCGCTCCCAATCTTCCCTCCATTGGACCCCCATTTCCCATGAATTCATTTTGAAGGTTTTAAGGCGATTTCTTCATGGATTTTGGTTTGATTCATCCTTGTTTATCTTTTCTCCCTTCATTTCTTATTTTTCCTTGGTGGGGTTTCACCTTGGTCGAACCCTAAGGGTTACAGATGATGTGTGGGGTGTTTCCTTTGATGTTAGGGTGGATTGGCTCTTGGTTTTATTCTTCTTTCAATCATTGTTTGATTGTGTTAACATGTCATTGAGGTATGTGTTTCCATATATTTCCATTCTAGAACATTTTTTTAATGCATGATCTTTCTTTATATACTTTAAAAATGTCTTAATCTTTTTTTATGTGATAGAATAAATGTTTTTGGTATTTTCTTGATAGAAAATGAGTATAAAATGGTTCCTAAAGGGTTTCTTTAATTTTTCCATTATGTATATACACACAAGGTGTTTGATAAATTATCGGTTAAACTTTTAAAGTAAAATTGGGTTCTTTGGGGTGGTGTTTTCCCTTGGTTATATTTTGGAAATTTTGTTGGGTTGTGTGTTGGATGTTATATGTGAAAACTAGTGGCTTTTTTGGTGTGACACTTGCATGTATCTTGTTGTTTGGTTTGAAATCAAGTGATAATTATTTAAGAATTTATTTTCATATTGATTGGAAGTAGGTATTTTTTTGACAGTTGTTTTCCAAAGGAAATGGGTTTTTTGGAACATTAACTTCTTTGGTGTGCACCTCAAATGTTTTTTTTAAATAGTATAGTTGATGTGAAGAATGTTTAGAATAGATTCATTGTGTGTGTGAATTTGAAAGGTTATTTACCAATTGGAATGGTTTGATTTCATAATTTGTCTTGTTAATGGTTTCTTGAGGGCTATTTGGAACTTGGGTGAAAATTGGGTTCTTCACTGAACCATAGTTTTCCAAAGGTTCTTCCTCTCATCCCTCTTTCTCGTTCCAAAATGGTTTCTTTGTTCAAAAAAGGTGTGTCGGTGGTTTATGTGGATTTTAATGTGGTTTTATATGTGTTTCTAAAATCTTGGATTGTTTGGAATCTAGAGGTGTGTTTTGATGAATTAATTCTCATAAAATATTATTTTTTTCTTCTCATGTTATTGCATGTTTTTCAGTTTTCTTAAAATGAGTTTTTTATTAAAATGCATTTTGGCATTGTTCTTGTGAAAGGTGAGTTTTATATTGACTTTAGAATTGGTATGTAAGTGGATTTGTAAATGTGTTTGGTTTGAAATTATTAAAGGCTATGAGGGTTATTTAGTATGTTTATGAAAATATTGTTTGATATGAAATGATGTGAATTCCTGATTGGAACCCTGTGATGATTTGGAAATTCATTTTGAAACTCATTTGATGTATTAGATAGGTGGTAATGTAGTCATGTGGTGGAAAATGTATTGAAATCATGGGTAGTGTTAAGTCCCAGTTAGTATTTTAAAATGATTTGGAAAGCGGTTTTGATTATGAAATATGGTGGTTTTGATGTAATTTTTAATCATTGGATGAGTGTTCTTGTTAATGAAATGGATTTTAATGTATGTTCATGTTGACTCGGCTTATGTTTGGATTCCACTGGAATTTTGGGATGTGATCATCTCTAGTCACTCGTTCTTGGGAACTTTATTGGTATTGAGTCCATTATAACTTGGTATGTGTTCCCTTATAATATATTGTTTATGGGAACATTGTGGGTTATAGTTGTTATACCATGTTCTATCAAGTTGTATTACTATAAGGGTATTCCTTCAAATCATATAGAGGGTCGAGTGATAGTTTATTATCAACCCCGATTAGATGGGCTGGTACCCCCCTTGACTTGATAGGGCTAGGTGGGAAGTTCCACTAGATTGGAATGTCTAGATTTTTCAATTAGTTATTGACTATGGAGCTAAACCATATACCAGTAGGTGAGTTGTAACTGATCACCTCAAGGTATTTCTTCTAGATATGTTTAGAAAGTTCCCATCATTATTTGTCTACATGTTCAATTTACCTCTATTGCATATTGGATATTGATTTTTCTATTTGTTCATGATAGTTTTGTTTCCTTTAATTTCTGTACATCTCCACTTTGGTTATTTGGTTTAGATTTGTATTTGGTTTTTGATTTTGAAATATGTTGTTGAAAGTGAACCCGATTTAAAAAAGAAAATATTTGTGTGTTGTTTTAAAAAGAGAATTTTTGTAAATATAATTTTACTTTCTATAAATGTTTTAAAAGAAAATTTTCTAAATTAATTTCAAACCAATGTTTGTGGAAGGTTTTTGGGAAAGGAAATGTATTGAATCCATGGTGATCTCCCGTTGAGATACTTAAGCTCACACCCTACTTGTGAAATTTAGTGTTGATAGACCCAAGTTATTTTTCATGTAGAGGTTTCATGTTCAGTTTCTCTTAGAGTAGCTTGGTTTTTTGGTTGGTGGTGACCAAGAGGTCACATGGAGATCGTGTAAGTGTATTTCAGTCTTAGTTTTGTATTTAGTTTCTATTTTAATCTTCAGAATTTGTATATGGATCAATTTTGTATTTATTTATATTCCGTTATTGTTGGTTATTTTTCATTATAATATTATATATTTGATCCGGGTTAGTTTAGGAAAAATCATTCCCATTGTGATTACATTGATGCATGGCCCTAGTTGTCATCCCATGGGGATCGAGAAAACCCTTTGTGCCATGTCACATGCTGGTTTATGTGTCGGGTTGTATGGAATAATATCTATGTTCATGACAATAAAACCATTCCCTTTGATTCTATAAGGTTTGGATATAAAAAAATTGGGTCACCTTCATTCTTATCAAATCAAAAAATGTAAAGTTCGTGGTTTTAGCACCAGATCTGGGAGTGCATTTTTGGGTTGGTATAGTTAATATCAGATGAAATGTTTATATAGAATTGTATATTTGAATGTTCTCATGTGATGTTGTATTAAGAGTTATGGATACCATCATTGTTCTATAAAATTAAGGTTTATCATAAGTTAATAGTCTTAGACACCCCTTTTGAGGTTTTATGTTATGAGATCTTAACACGAATAATAACACTTTATGAGACATTTTATCAGGTTGAAGTAAATGTAATGATTTAGTTTAATTTGAAGTATTCCTTTAAATTTTATATACACATGTTTTAAGGTATTTATAACCTTTGGGGTTTATATGGTATTAAATATTGAGGTAATTATGGGAACACAAGTTTTATCATATTGATAACCATGGGATTTAAATGTGATTTGGTGACAAAGTGATTAATGTTATTTCAAAAGGTGATCACCATATTTTTTTGGAATTTACGATAAAATTTATGGTACAACCATTGGGGTTAAACACTCTCTGATTTTTTAAGTTATTTAGGAAGGGTTTAGTTTGGAATTTTGGTATTACTATTCAATTTTGAAGATTAAGGTATCATATGAAGGTTTATTCATTTTGGAAATTATCTTACCAAGTGAAAACAATTTTGGTTTCGGTAAATTTTTAAAGATATTATGAATATCTTCTTATCCATTTTATGATTATTTTGTCTTTAAAATTTGATTTGAGTGCTTCATGCATTAGAATTTCATCTTAAATATTCATAATTTGAAGAAAAATATGGGATTGTTGTGGAAATTGATAAAAGGATGAAATTTTACTCATCAGGTAAGTGTATTTCCTTATTCTCTTAGACTATATGGAAAATTAATACATCAACTCGAGGAAAAGGATATTGAAGAAAAATTGTGTCCTGCTACCATCATTTATGATGACGTCAATGACCTTTTTCACACCCTTTTGGTTTATAGTTTTGTGGTTGTTAACTTTCTCTTAATCATTCAATTTATTTTGATAAATGAACTTTTTCACTCCAAATAATTATTTTGGAACCATTATTTTCTTACATGTGTAAATATACACTTCCCACCTATGTTGTCTTCTTTCAAAACCTAGTACGTGTTATTCCATATAACCTTTCCACATCCCTTTCCCTCTTATAAAATGGATGTTTTATTATGCATTTTTATAATGTGGGTTTCAAAAAAATTATTTTAAGATTTTTACCATTGATTACTAAGTTAAAGTTTAAATTTTGAGGAAAAAAATTATTAAATGTGGTGAAATGATGTAACGACATGATATTTTAGAATGTAAAACTCTGTTCGATAGCGTATTCGACATACAACGCCGAACTAAAATGAACAGCAGTATATATAATCATTATAACATATATATTATGTTGGAGGGTATTAATAGTATAAAATACTTTATGAAATATATCTATATATATAAATCTCCTACTCAATATATGTTATTGATAAATTTTAGTAAATAATCAATTAATTTTTTACTAAAGTAATTTTATTCTTCAAAAATATGTTTTCTTATATAATTAATTTTGTTCCTTTTAGAAAAATTAATTGATAAAATTAAAATTATTTATGAAATCATAATATTAAAATTTACTTTATTTAAAATTTTTGGGATTTTTTGCAAAATGTTGATATTATAGTGAATATTGAAAATACCGATTTTTCTAAAAATGTATTTTTTTCAATAAATTAATAAATTTAAAAGACCTATTACGTTTTAAATATTATTTAAAATAATATATGTATTATTTATTTATATTTAATCCACTTATTTTACTTTTAATCAACTTCATATTGGATTTTTGTATATGTTTGTATTTTGGTCTAAAAATAGGCTTTTTCTGAAAACTGTTTTAAAATCCATAATGTATATCCATTTAAATTAATTAATAAAAAAATAATGAAAAGTGATTTAAATTATATTTATATATTATACATAAATTAATATTAATTTAAAATCATACAATAATAATTATTAGTGATAGAGTTAATATAAAATCTTTATTTTCCTTAAAATATGCACTTCTTCAAAACACAGATTTGTGTCATGTCTACATGATTAATTTTAAAATAAAATTTTAAAATTATGTGAATTAAATTTGGTAAAAATAATTTCATATTTTCATTCATAATAAAATTATATTATATAATAAGTTGAACTAAATGTTTTATCATAATTAATAGTGAAAACAGTAAAAATAATTGATCACGATTAAGGTGAAAATGGGTTTACTATGGGGTTAAACTAAAAATAAAAGGCTAAAAATTACATATAAAATTTTATAAAAAAATATAATAAGGAAATATTTAATCTTTATCATCTCTAATTCTCGATAATAATCTATTTTGGAGCCTTTTTTCATGTTAAAACGTTGGTTACACCTTTTTCTTTTTAAAAATTACAAGTGTACCACTCACCTCACTTATAAAAGGCCAACCACTCTCCTACCTTCTTCAAATATTATAACCCATTGGTTTCATTCATTACCTACCCAAATCACTTACCAACATTAATACACTCATCCTATAATATTCTTAGTGTTAAAATTTCATTCTAGGAATACTTTAGGTATAATCCTAAAAAGGTTTTCTAAGAAGAGGTAAAATTCGTAACTATGGGTTTTTGTTTTTCTCTTATTAAACCTACTTAAAATATTATTCAACTATTATAATATATAAAATAAATTATATAAATTATAATTTTATGTTATAATATTAACTTAATAAAATAAATCTGTCTCATATTCCATCAAATGGGATACAAAATCATCATTCATATGTATGGTGGACGACCACCTTGGAAACCAATGTCATTCATTATTCATCATCGCCTATCAAAGATTATTGTAATTATATATTTAATTTATATATATGATATTTTTTACAGATTTTTTCTTCTATAGTTTTGATATCACATATACCTTTTTACTTTCCCTTAAGTGGGGAATACGATTATGTTTTTCGTGTGTATGGAGGATTACCGCCTCACAAAATGATGTGATTGGTTTTTCAAAAACACATTATATGGAAGGTGATAAGGATAATTTTAATAAATAGATTTTAAATAAATGAAATAATTATTATAGTAATTAAATATTTATCGGTATGAATTGTAATATATCATTTCTTTCTTACATTAAAATATGACAATGTCATTAGTGTACATGTGGACTACCACCTCCACGAAGCGATGTGATTCTTCTTTCATCACCAATTCAGAATAATGATATATATCAATTTCTTTAAATAAATAATATGGTATTAATGATAATGTTATCATTATTTAATGACATAAAAATACTTACCTTCTTTTCAGAATGATCATTGAAAAATAGGAACGTTACTCGTGCGTACGTAGAGCCAACCACCTCCATGACCGTGACGTAGTTAATTTTCATTTACATTTTTCATGATTTGTTTCATAAGTATAATTTATTAATAAATATGATAATTATTTCACGAATATTATTCTATATATTTTTAAATAATGAACACTTTGACCATATTCAATACACCAAATTCGTTTTGAAATAATGGATTGAACATCCTCAAAACACCTGATGTGGAATTAAAAGATTAAATATTGAAATATATAATTAAAAATAAATTAAATAAATTATCTAAGTATCAGTTATTATACTTGGAAAATTTTATTAATAAATAAAATAATTTATGTAATCTTTTTATACATGAGTTAAATGACATATAAGGAAATTATGGACATGGGGTAAGGGTTTCTTATCTCACTTTTAATTTTGGTATGACAGATGCTATATTCACAACTTATTTAAATTATGTAGTGTATATTATTTAAATTTTACATATAATATCATGAATACTTATTAAATCATGGTATTTTATTTTTAAATTTTAATCATTTCATCCAAATCATTTTGACATGAATGTTACCAAGTGATAAAGAATTTCATAACTCAATTTCTTTTCATTGGGTTATATTATATATTCATTATTTGGATATTCTTTGATTATTATTTTATTGAATATTGATTATCTTATGTTGTATTTACACTTTTATGTGGATTTAAATTTAATGCACATCATTAATTCATTGATTAATTCTAAAATTCAATGGTATGTTTTTTGTAAGTGTTATTCATCTCAATTTCTATTTCATTGAGATATAAATTTATGATATACACCTATATTCATTTCTGAGGTGTATATACTTCCACTTGAAATGTTATATCATGAAAAAATTATGTTCATGATATTTAAATTATCGTTTATATTGTTATTTCCTAGGGCTTATGATTTAAGTGTTACCAAAGTGGGAAAGGATTTATGTTACAATCTCCTTCCTTTCGATATTATTTATGTCCACAGTTACTTTGGAGGAAATAATATGATATTATTTTTTTGAAACATATATCATTATTATAAAATCATTTTGAATTTTTTAATCATATATTATTTTTATTTCCACCCTTATTTATTGAAATAATATCAATAATTTCATTTCTAAGTGATACTGAACTGGTGTCTTCCTTTAGTTCAGGTGTCTTTCTCTTCCATATCCATGTTTTCAAAAATGTTTTAAGAAATATTCTTTTCTAATAATAAATGATTTCCCAAATCCATTAAACATGATATTTTACCTTATTTAAAAAGGTTTTAAAAGTAAATTTCTTAATTTTTTCCTAATGGGTAACTTTTGACTCCCATTTTCAAAATGTTTTGAAATGAATGTTTATTTTTAACATTTATAATGTGAATAGATTTTCCCTCTATCATGTACATTTTTATCTATGAAGTTTACTATATATTTTCTAAAGGATGTTTTTAAATAAAACTATTTTCACAGTATTTTGTGAGTTTTTATTTTTTAAAACTTATTTTTAAAATTAAAAGGTTATCTTCCTTAAACATGTTTTCAATTATCTTTTTACTGTATTTCCATTCATCAACATCAACACACATTATTGTTACCTATACAACAATATGGATGTATTAAAATGATATCATCCTTATTATTTCTCTGGATGGATTAATATTGTTTCAAAGTTATTGATGGTGAACCTGTTTCTTATCTATATGTTGAGCATGTTTCAAAAATATTTTTATAGAAACCATTTATCTTCTATGCGATAACCATATTTAAAATATAATTTTATGGAACCCATTTATTTTCCGATAGTTAATCATGTTTCAATGAGATTCTGATAAAACCTGTACTTTTTCAATGACTTAATCACATTTCAAGGAGATTGTTATAAAACCCATTTATTTTCCATTGGTTAATCACGTTATAAAAATAATAAAGGTTGTTTCTATGAGTTTATGATGAAATGAAATATCTATAGACTTTATTCATGTTGTAGTTACTAGAAATTATATATGATGGTTGTGCCCAAATATATCTAGGGGAGACTAATATAGATTATATGATATGTGTGCCCGGGTACCACTAGGTGATCCTGATATAAATTATACAATTGGTGGACCAAGAATCCACTCCAATGCATTGGGTAATGATTATGTTCTCTAGAGAATTATAATATAAGTAAGACATAAGGTTATTCTCTTTTTAAGAGTGATTTTAAGGGTGAAATAGAAATGATGTCCCAAATTTTCCAATACATTTTATCTTTTATTTCTATATGTTTATATTGTTTCTTATGATAAGTATTGATATCACATAGACCATGATTATTAATTCTGGTGAATAGTTTATTTGTTAAATCCTTATGAAATGTCTTAATTTTTAATGATCTAGGTCTTGATGGGTATTAATATTTTTATTTTATAATTTTATACTTAGATTATTTCATCAATCCATTAGGGTCTTATTATACTCACTGATGACATTCAATAATTAAAAATTACATTATCCCTTACTGAGCATTTGAGATCACCCTTTGAATATTTATTTGTCCCCTGGTTATAAAGATTTAGTTTGAATGATTTAGGTCTGAAAGGGATTTTATATGGGAATTTATCATGACGTAATGTGAAATAGAAAAATATGGTGTATGTGGATATATGGTCATTTAAAAAAATGGGTATTATTTATTTTGGATTTTTTAATATTTATCTAAAACTCTAAACCCAAAATTTCCTTGATAATGTAAGTGATCAAACTTTTCCTTTTGATGTTTTAATGTTTTTATGGAAAAATTGGGTCTCCTTCATTATTTTAAAAGTTGAAAATGTAGAGTTCGTGTTTTTAGGATCGGATCTAGTATTACGGGTTCATAGAAATTATAGTTTGATCTTAAAGAGGGTTTCCATATCTTCATTGAAAATTGAATAAGGATAGGAACTAACTCTATTTATGGACATAATAATCACATGAAAAAACATTTTTATCAATCTAGAAGGGGTTCAAGTACTATTATCCTCAGTGAAATGGAATAAAGATGGGTGGAACTGACTTCCTACTATATAAATCTTCTTTTTACTAAGAAAATGAGAACCAATGGCCATATTTATGCTCTTAAAAGATTCATGATTAATCACCTCCTATGTTGAACCATTCCTAACTAGTTCCCCCTAAATGAAAATACCAATAATAATGATTAATCAATGACCATAAACTCTAATCTATCTGAAACAACTCTATATGATATTAATTTCTAGATCAATCACCAACTAGCTTCTACAGACATTAAAATAGTTAATATAGATAAGTTTGATCATACAAGTATAGTTAATTGGATCCTTCCCGAAATATATCATGTAAATATGAAATAGCCATGCTAAAACCCAGTTTATAAAGAGAGGAAACCAACTTGTTTCCTAAATTTAGGGAACTCCATCCCAACCACACCAAGGATCGCTCACTAAGAAATGAATAGAAATAGGTAACATAATATCAAAAGAATATATATATATATATATATATATATATATATAATTACCATGCATCCACTTCCCTATTGGTTTGTTTCTCTCACATCAGAACACCAAATTTAGTATGTTATAATCCCTTCTACAATTCATCTTCCCTACCGAAAAATTCGTATAAAATCCATAGCATCATCTCATCTTACACCTCATGCATCCCATCACATCCTTATAATCACAACCTATAAACAAGAAAAATCAGAAATTTATCATAGCTCATGTATCATGAACTATACTTCAAGCCATCATAGCTTATTCAAGTCCAATTATAGGAACTACTGTCTCTATAACTAGAATAAAAGTATATTTTATAACCTCAAGTCTTTATATCCTACACATACATGTATAGTGAAAGGGAGATGAATCACATTTCATGTATGAATGTTCCATGTATTTTAATCTATTATATCGAGAGTATTTATACACACCATGCTATATATTTTTGGAGATTAGGGGATCGGGATTAGTTGGAATCTGTTACTTTTCCATCCTAGATGTTGGGGAAAACACCTAGAACTAAAAAAAATTGAGCTTCATCTTCTCTACTGACTTAGGTTATAGAGAATATGAGATCATATAATATCACCCCAGTATTGGATAAAGACATTATGTGGAAAACTATCTTATAAAGACTCAAACTATAGCTAACATTCTTAATGAAAACCTAGTAGAAGTCTCTAGGAATAGGAATCTAATTCTCAACAAAACATTCAAGCACCATGGTTCAACATCATTAATCATTTTGAAATTTTACAATTACCGTTTATTATCCACAACTCATTCATAAATTAGGGATTAATCATTTAAATTAACCATAAAAATACAATTTGGTTGGATAATTAATCATCTAAAATTCTATATTCCTATTTCATGATCTTAGAACATTTATCCCAACTAATTATATATTTATTTGTTAATGAATCATCACTATTATTAACACATGTTTCCATCAATTATTTATAATTCATTTCCATTCCATATTAACAAAAATTACCATTAGGTCATTCAAAATCTTTTATCATCCCATAATCTAGGTATTCTTTCACTCAATCTGGTCTACCCCAATGAGGATGAACTAGAAATGAATTAGGCTAACAATAGAAGGAAGATGGAAATATCTGAAATCATCATTAATAAAAATTATCCCTGAAGCAGCAAAAAGTAATAAAAATGAGTGGGACTTGATACCAACCTATTTTATCCATCTTAGTGTCATAATTAACACAATTCCACACCATTTATTCTATTCCAGCACTATCCACATCGAATTACTTCCAAAAACTAGGGAAGGCTAGACCATACCTCAAAAAATATCCTAACTATACTGGTTTCACAAAAAATAGTAAGGTATATAACATCATATGTAATATTCACATGGTAGTAAAATATAATTTTAGCATAATAAATGTATGGGGTGACAACGTCCATCACATCAAGAACACAAGATTTGAAAACAAGGTCGACCTTATAACTTCCCCAGACACTTTAATTCTAGAAAACAACCTTGTGACATTACCATCTTAAATTAACCAATTCAATATAACCAGGTTTTAATAGCAATAAACCAATATAAATAGTAGTTAATATAATATTTAATCATCCAGAGAAGTTCCTAAATCAACATCTTTCATGTTTAATATATTTTAGAGAATAATGGATATTAAATTAACATGCCTTATTAATTAACCAATTTATTTTTCCATATTTATATTGTTTATCCAATCTCATCTTTTCAGATATACTAAATAAAAATAAAAATAATATAAATTATAAATCACATTATCTAGAAAATCATGATGCATCCATCAAACATATCATAAACCACATATGAATCACATCACACCTTTTATATTTATTTTCATTTATAATTCTAGTTAATTATCTTTGATTGGGTTGATTCCAATTCTTACACAAAAAAGGAATGATACTTCCACATCAATACATAAAAATAAGCAGAAGTAAAGAATCCCCAACATCGATATTAAGCATTGAGTAATCGTCACATAAGAACAAAATAAAAATAATCAACCAGTGTAAAACTAGAAGGAACCCACCTAGAAACCTAATAGTGGAAATGTAAAATCAGTTCATGCTAAAATATCAACCCAAAACTAGAGGAAAATAGCATAAAAACCATATCATTGAGAGAAAAGAGTAAGAATAGGGGAAGAGGAGAAGAGAGGGTATCATTATTCAAAAGAGTTTAATCCCAATGATCCAAGGTGTTTAACACCTCAAAAGAAATGGTTGGTGATTACTGATGGGTTCAAGGTTTGTCGAGGGTTTAAATGAAGAAAATAAATTCAAACTAAGGAATATTAGACCACCTTTTTATAGAAAATGTCTGACAGTCATCCACTATAGCGTTGCGACTTCAACCATGGTCATAGTGCCTCTGGTCAAAGCCAAATCTAATCTTCCATCCATTCAAAACATTTGTATCTCATAGAAACTCATGTTCTTTACAAAAAAAAATTAGATAGGTTTTTCTAGAACCACTATATATTCTATAGTGAAAAGGAAACCATTCAATCTATATATGATCACCTTGATTTCTCACCATGGTGCATAGGAAAATCCCTAATAATTTCATCTCACCTTACACAATACTACAGTGTGGAGAGCCCCTGCTCACTATTTCTACTCTTCCTCACTCATCTCAACAATTTGATTAACTCACCATCATGCCCATAAAACTGGGTTATTTAATGATCCATGATTACCATAAATAACATACCCATGTTCCACGCCTACTAAAATTACTACCCTTTGGCATGGTGCTCCACATGCCAAAAAAGGTAAAATCATCCAAATTTTCAGTGACATAATTACATTCACCATGTTCATGGATTCCTTCACTATTTTATATAGGGAATCTCACTACACACCATACCCCTCAAAAATATTGTTTCACTCCCCATGTTTGGAAACCTATAAAATACTAGCACACTACACCCAAAACTATAAAAATATCCCCACTAGATCCACCATCATGCTTACCAATAATATTTAGTGAGCCTTTAATGGGCCAAAAATATACTCTCCACCTCTTGAACACCTACAAACTCCCTCTCAAAAACTAAAAATCCTAATATACACAAAGGAATTGATTTTAGAAGATCATTTCCTTTAAAATGATTCTTCTTTGCTATGGTAGTTATAGTATTCGAGTGTTTGGGATTCAATTTATGAACCTAATTAGTTATACTTCATACATTTTTCTAGATGAATATGGTAGAGTGAGGAATTTCATGGCAATGTTATGTATGGATATCCAATGCAAGGTTGTCTCCTTCATCTTATTGACATTTATTGAGGTTCTAGTAAAGATAGAGGTTATTAAGAAGATGAAATATCAAGTCATACCATTAAAGGAGAAATGTCATCAATATTTCTTTGGGAGAATAGATATGGGAATAGGATCTTAGTTTCTTCGACAATCTAAGTTTCAAATAGAAAAGGCTTGGCATGGGATACCTTATCTCATTTCACCTGGGCAAGAATTTCTCTGACCACAATTGGAAAATTGGATCTTATTTGATTTTATTATGAAGGTAATGTCTATCAGTTTCTTGACAATTCGACCTTCCATGAAAGTCAATATGGATTTGAGAACCCGCTGCAGGTTCAACTCTTACATTAGTTTCCTTATAAGAAGTAATATCACTAGTAAGATGCTCATGGTTTTGGACAATATAGAGGAGATAGAGCTAGTGGAGGACAACCTTGTGATGCACCTTAAACTTAGGTACATAGGGATAATAATGTTCAATGAGGTAGAAGTAATTTGTGTTAGTGAGACAGATGTGAATTATAAGGATATCTACAAGAGATATATTTTCCAATTACAACAAGACCAGAAGTTATATGAGGTACCATATGATTAACTACTACTTTAGTATACATCTTGTTTGATTCAGTACCTAAACACCCCTTTATTTCACCAACCTTATTTTTATATTTAGGGCTCAAGATAAAGATAATTCTAGTTCCCTTTATTGTAACTACTCCAGTTAGGAATTAGTCTTTCTTGAATGATGTTTATAGTGATTGTGAGATAATGTTAGGGAAAAATTGATCATCAATAAATTTTTTATATTTAAATATAAAATCATATGATGTAATTCCTTGTATGTACTGTTTATATTTCATGCAATCTATTATTGGTTTCTTTTTTAGGAGGGTTATTTCCTTTGATGAAAAATGTGAGGATGTTGCGTTAAATAGTGATAAGGAGGGTCGAATTTGCTTTCTTTATGAGGAATATCTATCTTCAATTATGGTAGATTTAATGTAGAATTTATTCTAGGTTTAGGAAGAGGTGTTTCTAAAATTTGTGGAATAATTTCCTAATTGTTTTCCTAATGTAGTTATGACCTTACCCCCTCAATTTGATATTGAGTTTTTGATAGATTTTCTAACTTCCCGGTATGGATCACCTCTAAGATGGTGGTCGGACCGGTGGGTTACATGACCTCAAGCGCATCTCCCCGAACCCCAGAGGCTGCTGACTAGCAGCGAGGGACTTTTTGTGTCCAAGGGGAGACTATGCCATTTTAGGTAATAGGTATTATCATAGCGGATGTAAAAAAGATAATTCTAAATAGGGAAGCATATAAATGAATAAACTATAGAAAAAGGAAATAAATAATCCCAACTGAATACATAATAAATGTGGAATATGGTAAATGAAACCAGGTACAAAAACAATGTCATGCCATGATGTATTTCTAAAACGAAAGAACAAAAAATAGAACCCAAGCATGCTATCAACTAAAAAGAAAAGAAACAAAGTGAAAAAACTACATCACGAGCAAGGCTCGGTCCTCTTCCCCAGTCTCCATCCTAATATGCAACAATCAATCAAGAATTGGAAGCAGCATGCTTCCGTTTGTCAATACCTGTAAACATATAATCTACTCGGGTGTCAACGACGCCCGAGCAGGGTGTGAGATAAAATCCTAGTATTTCAGCACCCGCGGTGTCTAAACCTTTCCATTTCGTGCAATAATAAAATGTAGTGTTCCATTATATAACAAGTGTAGATAATTTATTAAGTGAAACGAAATAAATAACTCGACTCGGGTTCCAAGCGGCACCCATGCCTAATCACCTACTTCAGCATAAGCCAGAAGTCTGAAAGGAGTACCTATAAGTAGAATACACATATGCATATATAATAAGCCTATAAGAGTAAGGTAAAACAAGGAAGAGGCATACCCCCAGGCTTGTGCTTTAACTTAGGGTCTAAGTCATGTGTCGACCTGGTATGCTTCAGCATACCAGAAAATATCTCAAATCTCAAGAGACTAACAACGACATTAATATAAACCTTCAGTGCATCATTATTATGGTTCAAGTTGAGAGTTGGAGTCTGATCCCGTCATGAAGGTATCGCTATAGAACATCCTTCAATTATCCAATACCACTGAGCCCATCCAAAGAAATCTTTCAAAAAACCAAGTATCGCTCGTGGCATGGCTTTACCTTGAGTTCGTCCTGATCTCGCAAAAAGGGGTCAAGTGTCATCCAAGGCTGGATTAGCCACATTGCAAAAGGATCCATCCCTATGGTCCCCTATGGAACAGGTATCACTCATAAGTATTAGAAATCCCGTGGAAGTCTCGTTCTGGAAATGCCAAGAACACCTCCCGCAACACATAGAGGTAACCGCCCAGAACGAAGGGTCTAAGCGTGACCCTTAATATGGGACCCACCTCATTTTCCTTCCCTGAATTTAATTAATGTTTTCATAGTAGCAGATATGATATCAACATATGTAATTCCAGCATGAAACCAAAAATCTGCACCCATGCATCACACAGTGAAAATTAAATATTTCAGCATAACAATCTTAATAAGGAAATGTACTACATCAACATAAGCAGATAAATCCACTTTTAAATAAATAAATAAATTAGACCAAACAAATACAAAGATCTAACAATTCCAAATTTTATAATTAATATAAAGTAATTATTTAAGTTAAACACAAAAAAATAGGTTGTGCAAAATATCCAGATAAAGACTCTTTTTAATAATAAACAAGCACAACCAACTACCAAAGATTCAACAATTCGGGATTCATAATTAATCTAAATTAATTATTTAAATCGAACATTATAAAAAATAGGTTGCGCAACACATGCAATTAAATAAATTAAAATTTTGGGCTAACAGAAATTATACATACCATGTCGGCAATCCCCAATGTGTGTCCAACCTTGTTGCAACAAATGAAAAAAATTAATTCATGATCAATACGGCAGCAACAACTAAGAAAAACACATTAATTAATGTATTTGGGTGAATTTTCATAAAGTCGGTAGGAACTGACTAACAACACAACGGTTCATTTTTATAAATGGAAATGTAATGGAGGTAAATAGAGTAGACACCCTACCTTATGATCGTACATGATCATATGATCCGTGGTAAGCTTTGATTTGACCTAAAACGGATGAAAACAGATGATTTTTTAAAACCTTCAAAATAGGGTAAAATCCTTCCACAATGAACTGCGCAAATGATTTGGAATGAGACGACATTATTATTAGTGTTTGGGATAAGCCTTACTGAGAGGTTCATAGCGCACCTGATAGCGAAGAAAGCGGATGACGAATGGAGGCGCGACGATCTTCTAAAGGGAAGAGAAGGTGGTACACACCACCTAGGGAGGAGAGGTGCACCACGCAGAGGAGAGGAGGAAGAGAGGAGGAGAGGAAAAAAAGAAATAAAAAGGAATGGAAAGAAAAGAAAAATGAAAAAATAGAAAAGGGATAAATAAATAAAATAATGAAAATAAAATGGTGGAAGAAATGAAGTAAATAATTAAAATAGGTTTACCTCATTTTAATTATTTTTAATTTCTCTCCAACCATATCTATTTTATTATTTATTTTTAACCCTCCTTAAATTATATTAATTTCCTTTAATCCTTTTTAATTAATTTAAACCCAAAAATAGTGTAATGGTGTGATGTAATATTTTAAATAAAGCCTGAACAATCATTTAATTAATTTTAATAACTATCTAGGACCCGCAATAGGGTTTGCAGGCGTGTGCTATGGGTCTCTTTAATGATTTGGATTAAAAACATAAAAGTACACAACTTGATTTAATTCGACATGTTAAATGCATTTATGTAGATAATTAATAATATTTTATCTAACCTAATAATAAAAATCCACTCATGTATATACATGTTATATATATATACACATCTACATATTCATGTATATACACCCACACATGTATATATAGCTATATATATAGATATTTAATCCCATATATATAGATATACCTCACATATATTTATACATCAATGTTTTTTTCCCAATATAATAATAAAAATAAAAATGATTAATATAATTATTATTATTTATTTCAACTCAGCAATGACACCATTAATATTTTAATGACAAAAACCATTAATAAAAAGGATAAAAGTTATTAAATAAATATTTATTTCACATTTGTATTTAATTAGAACAATTAATAACATCATATTTATTACATTAACTGGTTATTATTTACACTACGACAAATTTATTAATTATCGAAGTGTATTTTCATTTGTTGACATCAACACAAAAATAATATTAATAATAAAATTATTATTTTTATTTCTAATGGCCAAAAAAATATTTAATCTAATTAAATTATCTTCAGGTGCGGTATGACCAAACGTCTGATGGTCGCAAATTTTATACACTGCCTAGGGTAAAAATCATGTCCCTAAACTATCGGTGGCCTCAAATTTTTAATTTGACACATCGTTTGTGAGAAAATAATAATTTATTATATAAAAATTGGAATAATTAATTAATTAAAAATAAAGATGGAATTATAATTTATGAGGGTGCCAAACACCCGATAATAATCAAGGTTATACTCTGCCTAGGGTAAACCTGGCATTCTGAACCTAACGGTGGTCTCAGATTTCTCATATGATGCACCGTTTGAGAGTTATTTCAATTTTTTTTTGAAAAGAATCAAACATGTGTATTAATAAAATAAACTTAATATGTTTATTCTATAAACACCGTAGTGTCGACTATAAGAATAAATAGTTCTGACACTCTGTTTTTAAAACCATCCTTCCCAGTTAACGGGGAAAAAAGTAATTTCCTTCTCTTTTTCATCTGGTTCAAAACACAGGACATTACAACCTTCTCACTTTAGAACTTCTCATCCCCAAGAAGACTTCGGTAACAACGCCACCCTCACCCGATCTATAGGTTCATGCAGTCTCATACAAAAGGTCGTGCTGCGTATCTAAACACCCAATGCATGCTCAAACATTGGTTAGGAAAGTGGCATATAAGCCATGTAGATCTGAGCCAGTGCTCATTTTCCAGCTGATACACCAAGATGGTACTTATTCCAACTTGTTTATCTAGAGACATGAACATGTCATCATCTCATTAAACATTTAGTCAAATTTACTTCCCACCTTAGGTTTTAATGTTAGAAGATGGAAAATTCCAGGTCATGACACCTTCCTTCGTCAGAATTTCATACATGACATGCCCTTAAGCATTCTAGATATGCTTCTCGCTTGATTTCTGAAACAGCTAAAACGTTCTATTCCCCATCGCCCTTAAATCCCAAGTCAAGATATATTTTGAATAAAATCAATGGTTGACCCAAACAGCACTTGTCTCACCTGATGACGTGACAGAGAAAGGTCCTTCACTAACTACTTTATTGAACAATAGAAAGAAATAGTCAAGCTACTCCGAATGACCATTTAAGATGATGCTCATCTTAGAAGGAAGAAGTTTTATAGACTAAATTGTGTTGTCTTCTTCAAATGTATCTTGCATTCACCATGAACACATCCACTGAAATTCATACCTGACTTCTAGTGATGATACCTTATTTAAGCATCACCGAGCTCGAAAACCTAGTCTGGGGAAAACTCATATTGGCACAACTAGGGTGAAAGAAACTAACACAAGGTAGTCCATACTCCATGCTTATTAGTGATACGTTGGTACAAGGACAAGACGTCCAAAACAGGTCGTTGAAGGAGCCTAGAGTGACATCAACCTATTGGTCACATTGGAAGAAATGGCTGGTGTACAAGAGTTTTTCCAATGAATTTCTGCATGAAAATTTGAGGGTCACTCAAGACTAACCAAATACTCAATAAGAACGATGCATCAACATGCAACACTGAGAAAAATACACTAAACAAGCCCAATAATTGTTAAAGCTTTTTCATGGCGTAAGACCGATGCTCTCTTAGTGCATCATGGATGAAGGAAATATAGGGGACATTCTCGTCACTTAAGGAAGAGTACAGTAAGAGGATTTGTAGACTACTAGAAGGAAAAAATTTACTCAGTTGGCTTGAAATCCCAACCAAACTGGCTGGATTGTCAAAACTCTTGAGACTCTGGAAGTTATCCCTAGCATTGGGACGAACATGATTCCTTTAACATAGAAGTCATTTTACAATGAAGATGACCTGAAAAGTATTTAACAGCACAAGAATTTATGATTACACTAAAATAAACTGGTTCATCACAACGTTAAGCACTCGACGGCACCGCATGTGTAAATGAAAACTACCCTAAGGTGATACAGAAGAAAGATTACTTTTAACTCGGATGATGACGTACCAAGTCATCCATCATTGTGGAGAAGAGAGGGTCGAATGACCTATGAATCAACTGATCATTCTTAAGGAATTCCTAACCTTATGGAAATGACCATTACCGATGCTCAATCCTGGAAAAGAAAAGACAAGAAAAAAATGACCACCCATTCGAACAAGGGTGTCATTTTAAGCAAGGGGTTTGAATAGGGAAAATAACATGTGAATGGTTCTATTCCAGAGAAACTCAGTAAGAAACTCAAACTACTCTTATACCAAGGTCTTAAACAGAGGACATCACTACAAGTAACATATCCTAGCCCTTTATATTTAATCACAATTAATCTTTAATCATCAAAATATTTAATCAAAAAATATCAAATACCATTTTTTTTTAAAACAAAACACAAGGTACATTATCATAAACAATGCCTCAAGGGAAAACATTCAACATTTATAAAACTCCATTTAAAAGTTTTTTAAATTAACTGACATCCTGTCCTTAACTAACAAATATATCACATAAAATCATTTTAATAAGATAAGGAAACCTACAGGGGTTCCACTTAGATGACCCGGGTTCATTAGAATGTAACCCAAAAATAATTGGTTAATTATTAAGAGTTGCAACATCCATACCGGGCAATCTCATAAGAAACGTGAATCAACTAGCCTACATGGTCCAAGTTGTGCCTTTAGGTAGTTAACCAATTCATTTGAAATTATAACATGCTCAAACACATATCATCCTGGATATATGGGTGGTTATAAACCTATGAAGTGACTATACACTTTATAGTTTTGGAATTTGGATTCCATTCAAAGGAACCCAATAAATTTTAGAAAAGAAATCAATTACATAACAAACAAGCTAGTAGGTCACTACAAGAAGCTAACAGAGAGAGACATGTTGTAATCACAAAATCATAACATTACAATCAAATAGACATGATAATAGAAACAGAATCAAGATACAAGGTAAACATGGTATTAAACAGACAGCATGGAATCAAGAAAACATGCTAAACATATCACTGAAATATGGTATCTAAAAAGGAATGATAAATAATTAAAATACATTCCATACATTCAAGGCATACAATTTGAATCAGTAGGCAGCCTAAAATGAAACTACATGGCATGGAAATATGCATGGCATGTGAATTCCTATGTTCCTATTATGATGCATGCAATGCTTCATCCTAACCTTAACTGGCCAAAGGTAAAATATCATAAATTCCATAAATTCATAAGTAGTGGAAATTACACCAATCACGTGAGGTGAAATCATATCAATTGTAACATCAAAAAGCATGAACAACAATCCCAACCATGGCCACTTGGTCATTTTCTATACATGGGGTGATCAGTCCCAATCACGTCTATTATCCAAGCACTGACACGTTCCTAGTCTCCTGTCTACCAACCCAAAATAGTAAGACAAAGGAAAAAATATCACCTCTGATACCACTTTGTAACGTCCCAACCCAGCTCACCTCTAAGATGGTGGTTGTGCTGGTGGGTTATATGACCTCAAGTGCATCTCCCCTAACGCCAGAGGCTGCCAACTACTAGCAAGGGCCTTTTAATGTCCAAGGGGGACATTATGCCCTCATAGTTAATAAGTATTATCACAGCAGAAGTAAAAAAAATTAATAATAAATAGCAGAATCATATAAATGAATAAAATATAGAATAAGAAAATAAATAATCCCAAGTGAATACATAATAAATACAAAAGCTGATAAATGAAACTAGGTACAAATACAACGTCATTCCATGATGTATGTCTAAACTGAAAGTGCGGAAAATAGAACCCAAGCATGCTATCAACTAAAAAGAAAAGAAACAAAGTGAAACAACTGCATCACAAGCAAGGCTCGGTCCTCTGCCCCAGTCTCTATCCTAAGAAGTAACAATCAATCAAGAATTGTAAGCAGCACACTTCCCTTTTTCAATACCTACAAACATATAATCTACTTGGGTGTCAACGACGCCCGATCAGGGTGTGAGATACAATCCCAGTAGGTCGGTACCCGTGGTGTCTATACCTTTCCATTTCATGAAATAATAAAATGTAGTGTGTCATTTTATAACAATTTAATATAATTTATTAAGTGCAATGAAATAAATAACTCGACCTGGGTACCAAGCGGCACCCGCGCCTAATCACCTACTTCGGCCTAAGCCAGAAGTTTGAAAGAGTACCTGTAAGTATAATACGCATATGCATATATATGAAGCCTAGAAGAGTAAGGATAAACAAGGAAGAGGCATACCCCCAAGATTGTGCTCTAACTTAGGGTTTGAGTCATGTGTCATCCAGGTGTGCTTCAATATACCCAAAAATATCTCAAATCTCAAGAGACTTACAATGACATTAATATAAACCTTCATTGCATCATTATTAAGGTTCAAGTTGAGATTTGGAGTCCAAGAATGCCCTGAAGGTATCTCTATGGAACATCCTTCAATTATCCAATACCACCGAGCCCGTCCAAGGCAATCTTTCGAAAGACCAAGTATCGCTCATGGCATGGCTATACCCTGAGTCCGTCATGTTCACTCAAAAAGAGGTCGAGTGTCATCCAAGGTCGGCTTAGCCACATTTCTAATGGATCTGTCCTGATAGGCCCTTTTGGAAATGGTATCACTCATAAGTATTAGAATGCTCGGGCAAGTCTCGATCTGACAAAGCCAAGAACACCATCCCCAGGCACATAGACGTAACTGTCGGGAATGAAAGGTCTAAGCGTGGCCCTTAATAAGGGACCCACCTCCTTTCCCCTCCCTGAATTTAATTAATGTTTTCATAGTAGCAGATATGATATCAACATATGTAATTGCATCTTGAAACCAAACAGGTACACCCGTGCATCACATAGTGCAAATTAAATATTTCAGCATAGCAATCATAACAAGGAAAACTACCACATCAACATAAGCAAATAAATGCACTTAAATAAATAAATAAATTACACTAACCAACTACCAAGATCCAACAATTCTAAAGTTTATAATTAATATAAATTAATTATTTAAATTAAACACAACAAAATAGGTTGTACAAAACATGCAGATAAAGACACTTTTTAATAATAAACCAGCACAACCAACTACCAAAGATTCAATAATTCAAGATTCATAATTAATCCAAATTAATTATTTAAATCAAACACAATAAAAAAATAGTTTTCGCAACACATGAAATTAAATAAATTAAAAGTTTGGGATAACAAAAATTATACTGACCACGTCGGCACAACCCAAAGGGTGTCCAACCTTGTTATAACAAATTAAACAAATTAATTCATGATCAATACAGCTACAACAACTAGGTGAAAAAAATTAATTAATGAATTTCTGTGAATTTGCACAAAGCCAATGGGAACCGACTAATGGCACAACAGTGCGTTTTTTTAAATCGAAACGAAATGGAGGGAAAAGTAGACGCCCTGCCTTATGGTCGTAGATGATCCTATGATCTGCAGTAGGCTTTGATTTGACCTAAAACGGAAGAAAACAGAAGATTTTAGAAGACCCCCAAAATAGTGTAAAATCCTTCTGTTGCAAACTGCGCAAAAGATTTGGAATGAGATCACACAATTCTTGGTGTTTGGGATAATCCTTACCGAGAGGTTCACAGTACACCTGACGGCGAAGAAAACAGATGACAAATAGAGGCATGACGATCTTCCGAAGGGAGGAGAGGGTGGTGCGCACCACCTAGGGAGGAGAGGTGTGCCACGCATAGGAGAGGAGGAGGAGAGGAAAAAAAGAAATAAAAAGGAAAGGAAAGAAAAGAAAAATGAAAAGAAAAAAATAAAAAGGAGATAAATAAATAAAATAATAAAAATAAAATGGTGGAAGACATGAAATAAATAATTTAAATAGGTTTACCTCATTTTAATTATTTTTAATTTCTCTCCAACCGTATATATTTTATTATTTATTTTTATCCCCCTTTAAATTCAATTAATTTTCTTTATCCTTTTTAATTATTTTTAACCCAAACCCTACACTATGACGTGACGTAATATTTTACATAAAGCCTGAACAATCATTTAATTAATTTTAATAGTTGTCCGGGACCCGCAACATGGTGCGCAGGTGCACTCTCTGGGTCTCTTTAAAGATTTGGATTAAAAACTTAAAAGTTCACAACTTGATTTAAGTCGACATGTTAAATGAATTTTTGTAGGTATTTAATAATAGTTTATCTAACCTAACAATAAATATCCACCCATGTATATATGTGTCATATATATATATATACACACACATATGCATATTCATGTATATACACCCACACATGTATATGTAACTATATATATATATACATATATTTAATCCAACATATATATATATATATATACCTCAAATATATATACATCAATGTTTTTATCCCAATACAATAATAATTATATTGATTAAAATAGTTATTATTATTTAATTCAACCCATCAATGACACCATTAATATTTTAATGACAACAACCATTAATAAAAAAGATAACGGTTATTAAATAAATATTGATTGCGCATTTTCATTTAATTGGAACAATTAATAATATCATATTAATTACATTACTCGGTTATTATTTACACCGCGACAAATTACTTAATTACGGAAATGTATTTTCATTTATTGATATCAACGCAAAAATAATATTAATAATAAAATTATTATTATTATTTATAACATCCAACAAAAATATTTAATCTAATTAAATTATCTTTGGGTGCGATATGACCAAACGCCCTATTCTCGCAAATGTTATACCCTACCCAAGGTAAACCCCATTTCCCAGAATTATTGGTGGTCTTAGATTTCTCATTCGACACACCGTTTGTGGTAAAATAATTATTTATTATATAAAAAACGGAATAATTAATTAATTAAAAACAAAGATGGAATTATCTTGTGCGATGGTGCCAAACACCCGATGTGAATCAAGGTTATACCCTTCCTAGGGTAAACTCTGCGTTCCAGACCTAACGGTGGTCTCAGATTTCTCATATGACGCACTGTTTGAGAGTTATTTCATTTTTTTTAAAAGAAGAAAATACACGTATTAATAAAATAAACTTAGTATTTTTATACTATCAACATTATAGTATCGAATATCAAAATAAATAGATCCGACAATTGGTTTTTAAAACTGATCTTCCCAATTAATGGAATAAAAATTAATTTCATTCGCTTTTTTATCCATTTCAAAACACAGGACGTTACAGATTTATAATATGACACTACTAGGGTATTGTCTATACCCATAGTTTCAAGGAATCATGAGAAACCAAGGCGTTGGTTTAGACTTGAGATATACCCATAGTTTTAAATACCTATAACCTTGGTTTCCATACCCTGGGTTTAGGTTCATTCCACCGTGTCATTGACCCTATACCCATGGTTTCAAAACTGTGGGTATAGGATTTAAAAAATTGACGTTTGTGGGTTTTGATCCTTAGACCACTTCTATACGGTTTTGGTGCCTAACCACGACACCATCTTCTCTTATTGATATATAAATATATATATACTTATATATATTTATCTAAAGAAAAGATATATGTGAAAAAACGTGAGTATATGTGTTCTTGTGAATTTTTATTGTCCCATGGAAATTTTTATTTTCCCACCATAATGCGGTAAATCTATACCCGTGGTTTTCAAAAACCATTGGTATAGGTATTAAAGAAAAACCTGTACACACTATTTGGAAAAATTGTGGGTTTAGGTCTCAAAAAAACCTATACCCATAGTTTCGGAAAAATCGTGGGTATAGGTAATGAATAAATACCTATACCCATAGTTCTGCCAAAACCAGTGGGTATAGGTTCCCATAATATCCCTATACCCACTATTTTGGAAAACCATGGGTATAGGTCCATTTTCTAGTAGTGTGATTTCTCTTCTATTTTGATTCCCACATATTGAATGGTTCATTTTGAGTTATTCTAGTTAAGGATCCATAACATTGACCATTTTCATAAGAGTTTCATTATTCTCAGTGTGTCTTCATGGGGGCTCTCATTTTATTTTTAAAAAAGGATGTTGTCTATTTTTAACTATGTAAATATTATCATTAGTTGAATAAAGTTATGGTTAAGAACCATTATCCAATCCTATGAATTTATTATTTATTTGACCATTCAAATAAAAATATTTGGTTCTAGAAGATCATTTTATTGTTTGATATCATCTTATGGGGGTGAACGAAGAAGATATCATGAAGACTACCTTCTGATGTCATTATAGACACTATGTGTTCATGGTGATATCTTTTGGAATCATGATTATTCTAGTTGTGAACATGGGATTGATGAAATTTTTTTTTTTTTGAGTTCTTGGTATAGTTTATAATAATCTTTATTAAATAAATCCTTATTTATTTGGGGTTTTTGTAGGATAATAAGTAGTATTTGAGAGACATTATTGAGGTTATTCAGCATCATAAGTTGTTTAGGAAGTTATCTATGTTTATGTTTTGGGTGATAGAGGTGAGTTTATTGGATTATGTTGTATCTAAATGGGAAGTATCTTTAATATCCTTCAAATATCAAGTTTTTTTGTTTCTTGAGTATCCACTAAAAATGTTATATAATTTCATAGAAACCATAGTCTTGCAGGATACTATAGGAGGTTTATACATGATTTTTCCTAAATTCTGACTCCTTTAACATAATTTTCTAGGAAGTATCATGTCTTATTTTAGACTAACCAATTCCAAACAACTTTTTATTACATAAATTATAATTTGGCCAGTGCTCATGTTCTTCTTTAACTTTGGAAAATAGTTTTTTCAATGAATATATTGATACTTTGAAACCTTATTTGGGATGACTTATGATGGATTGAAGATGATTCATATTCTATGGGTCTTGGCAGTTATTACCACATGAAAATAATTACACAACCACTAATATAAATCTTTCCATAGTTATGTTTTCCTTGTCGAGTGTTTGGTCAGTGTTGAGAACTTTCTGAGTTCATGATTTCCCCCCTTGGGATTTCTTTGAGTTTTTTGAGAGAGGTATGAAATTTGGGCTACACTAACTGAAGCGCATGGTTTGCGCATGGTTATTACTAACTGTGAACTATCCCAGGAAACCATTTGGTTAGAGGCAGAACCTACTACATGGCCTCTGCATGGCCAAGATACTTTACTTAGGTAAGCGTGCGGCTGGGTCCCTTTCATTAGAGGTGATATTATGGTCTTTTCATGGTTTTGGAAACTGTGCAGACTAATTGTGATGTTATGCCAGTTCATTAAAAGTTGGTGTCTATTTCATTTCTACACATGCTATTAAGTTAATATGGTTCATATTTTTGGTAGGGAGACCCACCATGGGTTTTAGGTAATTTATTTTAGAAGGAGTATAATGTTAGTCTAACCATTATTAAATGGATTATGTTCAGGACTCCCCCAGTTAGTGTCCTGATTCTGTCTCGGAGAATTATGTTGTCTCTTATGGTGGGGAGTTCCTTCAGACCTCCCTGTGTCAGGGTAAATCTTTTCTATCTATAGTGTTGGCATGGAAGTAGGTATTATCATTTGGGGGCTATCCAAATAGTAACTTCTTTCTTGGGAATGTTTTGGGACTAGATTGTTCCCAACAGTTCTTTTGAGGTAAAGCTACGGGAACCCTATTTGAATTCATCATCTGTTTCGGGTAAGATGATTGAGCTTCATCTGGAAGTGGATAAGGTTTTTTTATCTTAGTATGTAGTTTAATTATGTTATCCCATTTCATGAATATTATGTAAATTTTTGGTTGGGGAGATTATTCATTCCTTTATTTGATCAAATATAGGTGTTTTTCCTGTTCCAACTTGGTATATCGGTAGGGTTTTGTTTTTTCATCTAACCAAGCTGACTTTCCAAGGGTTGAATGTTTTTATGGTGAGGATAGTTTTCACATTAATGGTTTATTTAAATTGTATTTTTCATTTACTTTCTATTCCTCCTTTCTTTCGGGGGGGGGGGGGTTCCTAGGCATTTTGGAGAAAATGGTGGTTTCTTCTTGGTTTGGGCCAAACTGTGATCCCATTTCCAAATTAAAAAAATATTTTATAAATCATTACTTTTTTAACATTTTTCACCCATTCCACATACACCTTACCCAACCATGACTTATTAAAGACACTATATCAAATTTTACTGCTTCTGAACTCATAATAATGGTGGATTTTCGTGATTTATTCAGGCATTGGGCAACCCATTAGCCCATTTCCAATTTGAAAAAATATATTTTATTTATTTTATATAACATTCATGTTTTAACATTTTTTGGACATTTCAACTCTCACTAAATCCCACAAACCCTAGGTGCACCCCCAGGTTCCATTTTCCCTCTTTTGAGTTCATCTTCATCTTGGATAAGGGAGAATTTTCTCCAGGTTTCTCAAACCATCAAGATTTGCAAAGGTAATTTGTTTCTTTCATAAATAATTCATTTTTTAATATTTTTCCCCCATTTAAGTCCCCACTCGACTTACTCAGCCTTATTCAAACATCTCTTTCAATTTTAACTGCTTGGAGATTCAAATATTGGTTTATTTGGGGAGATTTGTTCAAAGTTTCTCAAGTAAGTGAATCCCTCTCTTGTTTCTTCCATTCTCATTAGTGTTTCTTCCCTCTTCCTTTATTTTTCAAATGTCCAGAAAATAGGTTTTCTTACCTAGGGTTCATTTTTTGAGTTTCTTGGTGCAATATTATTGGATTATGGTTCATTTTCATTTCTTTTTGGTGTGGCATTGGTGCGGTTGAAGTTTCGCACAACGATTTGGGGGTTTGGACACAAATGGCCGGTGATTCGATGTGTAATAATTTAATGATGAGTTATTTTTCTTTTTTTACATATTTATAATGTTCTGTATATGTTTTTTGTGGTGCGAAATCTAATTTTGATGGAATTGGTTAAGCATTTAATTTTAAAGTTACATTTTTTCATGAAATGGTATGTTTTTCTTGTGTAACTATTGCGGTATCTTTTGGGGGCATTTTATAACATAAAAAACGGTGTATTAAATGTGTATTGGGATTCAAAATCTGTTTTGGTAGGGTTTTGGGGTGCTTTTGGAATTGAAATAGGTTTTCTGAATGGGTTTTATGTGAAAAATCTTGTTATACTCCTTGAAATTGTTTAATAAAAATCTCAAATGGTTTATTGTGGTAAATAAAGTGTGAAAACGATGTTGAAGTAATTTTTTTGAGTGTGTATGTTATTAAAATGGGTTTTTTAAAGATAAATTTATTATTTGTGATTTCAAATGTTTTAATAATATTTTATAAATTGTGGAATGATTTATTAAATTGCAGGAAAGGTATAGGACATGTTTATGGGCTGTTTTGGTGTGAGTATGGTGTTAAAATGAATTTTAATCTGAAAAGGGGTACTCTGTGTCTTTTGTGTAGGATATTTGAGGTGATTATTATTTTTAAATGTAATTTCCATGTGAAATTGTATTTATTAATATGTGGAACTTGTTTGAGCACAAAAAAGGAAAACAAGGGTATCTAGGTTGGCAGACATGTACTAGTATGCTAGTGATCCGGAGTGGTTTTATCCATGGTTCACATAAGAAATTTTAATGATGACAACACTAACTATACTATGATAATGATTTTGGGGACCATTAGGTTATGTGCCTCATGCATGAGAATGAATATTTTTTATGGTTACTTTTCACATAGATACGAGGTATATAGGGTTCACAACTAACTAGTTACTAGGGGGGTTTTGTGACTAGTTCTCATTGGAAATTTTTTGAATAGTATCATAATATGGTGTGTTTGGGATGGAAAATTTTGTATCATGTGAATTTTCTTTAAAAGTGTCCATTCTTTAAAGTTTCCCACTTGAAAAAAATTTTCATTTAAATTTGTATCCTATAAAAATTGTTTATGGCATTTCCTTTTTATATAAACTTGCAGGATTTTTGTCATATAATGTTTATCACATGGAATATATTTTTTGTTGAATCCTATTGGGCTTAGGATCACATCCTACTTACACATTTGGGTGTAATTAGTATTGGAAATAATAGCCACAAGTTTGGGTAAAGATTTGAAAATTGGTGGTTCAGGTTGTTAGCTTCGATCCTCAGTGTGGTGTTGTGGAGAAGGCATGGAGATGATGAACCCTTTCTTTTTGGTGGTTATAGGGTTGTATTTGGTGCTAATTTTGAGTTGTTAACCTCTTGGGATTTTTTTAAAACCATGTATTTCAAATATGATTTTTTATTAAGTGCTTGTTTGGATTAAATTTTCAGATTTAGTTTATTTATTGCAGTGGTTGTTTTATGTTTATAAATGTGGGTAAATCATTCCCAAATTTCAATTTATCATACTCAAGAACTTTTGTCATCTTGTGGGGATTGGGAATTCCCTTTGATCCTTGCCACAAATCGGGTCGGGTGTCGGTTTTGATGGAGACCAGATCTGGTTCGTGGCTGTATCAGGATGGATTAATCGGCTTTAATAATTTCCTATTAGGTTTCTTAGACTAAGGAAGAATCATATTGAGTTAATCATACTTAGGAATTGTGGTGGTGCTGATTAATTTCTATTTTATTTATAATGAATATCATACTGGAAGAATTTAATTAAATGAATAGTACTTAGAGGAATCAAATAAGGAAAATAAGACCAAATAAAATCAGACTCAGTTTTTCTGAAAAAAGTCTAGAAAGATCTTACCTTTTTTCTGGGTAATAAATTAAATAATTGTATTTCAATTGAATACATTTTTTTAATTGAAAATAAGCATAGGTAACATGAGTTTTTTCACAAATATTTTAATTACCCTTTTTGTACAAATAGGGTGCACAAGCACTTGGGGATTGTTTAAAAAGTGCTACATGAGTGAAAGGGTATATCCTAATCATTGTAATACAAGGATAGATTTATAGTGGATTTTGTGGTGTTTGATCATTTCCAAACCATACCAAGGATGTGTCTATTCTTATTGAATAATGAACCTTGTAGATACTTGTGTTCCTTTGGATGTGTGGGTGAATTTTCCTCAATAGGGAATTGAATTATTAACCGGTGGAAAATGTTGTTTCAAGGAATCATAAAAGAAAAAGTATCATTGATTCACCCCTTCACCTCCCAGTGATATAATCATCCTGATTGGTAACTTTCAAGTGTTATCAAATCATAGGTTCCCTTTTCTTATTCCTTACTTATAGATAATTTGAATTGTGTAAATAGTAAAGGTATTCTGATCCTTGATGGAAAGAATTGTCATATCTAGAAAGATAGAATGTTTCCTTATCTTATGTGTATCAGTTGTGATGTTCTTCAAGCTTCAACAGTTAGGTTTCAACCCATTTATGATAAAACTCCTCTTACATCTATTTATAATGAGAATTCGTAGAATAATGGATGGGTGAAGAATGTTATATTATCATCACTTTCTGAAAGTGAATTCTTGAGAGTGAAAGTAATTTCTACAGTAGAAGGTATATAGTATAAATTGAAAAAATATATATATGAGGGAAATACAGAAGTGAAGAAATAAAAACTAAAAATCTAGATATTGAAATATGACAATTTGATGATGGGTGAGCATGAATATATTGGGGACTTCATTACCAGGGTGAATGAAATTTTTATTATTATTAGATTTATTGGTGAAAAGTTTAATGAATCTATAATTGTGGAAAATATACTTAGAATCCTACATGAAAAATTCGATGAAAAAGTTTCTTCATTAGAAGACGAAGATCTTGAAACATTATCTCTTGATGATTTTCATATCACTCGTATAACATGTGAAATGGGAAGAGAGAAATCTATGAGAATAAAAATTAATGTTGATAGGGAAATGTCTTTTAAGGGTGAAATTAAGGATAAGTCAAAGAATATTATTTTTAAGGAATAAGATGGTGATTCTGACTCTAAAAATGAGGTATGTAAAAATATCAATGATATGTTATCATTTTTTTCTAAAAATTTGAAAAGATGTGTAGGAAAATAAAAACGGAAACTTCCATTGAAATTTTGAGAATGTTGAAGATTTGGTCATTTTTTCAGCTAACGATCCTCAAATAATGAAACATAGGGTAGCGAGGAAGAATAATTAAATCCAAGAATATTAGGGAAGAAACAGGGTGATAAAGGAAAATTTTATTCTAAAGGGAAAGATAGGAAATTCTTCAATTCCAAAATAAGAATCTTCTTATCTAAAGATGATGAAGAAGAAGAAGGTAGTGATGTTTAATATGAAAAATAATTTGAATATTGTATTGAAAATACTTTTATTGAAATAATGAATGTTGAATAATTCAGAAGTAGTAGTTTTGAAGAAGAAGAAACTCAACTTGAACATCATTTGAAAAAATGTTTGAAATAATGTCTGAGAAATATCCGAAGGCATGAAAACAAAAATAAAAATTTAGAATATAAATTTTCTTCAGCAATAAATAAAAAAAAATTGTTGAGAAATTCATTCTAGAGAAGGTGATTTATGATTTGAATAAATCTCTCGAAGAAAAAATGAATCATAATGAGCATCTCCATGTGAAGTTAAAATCTAAAGAAGAATTGTTGGAACTTAAACAATAAAAAATATCTAAACCTGAATTAAAAAATACAAGTTTTCAAAATTTTACTACTGAAGTTGGTGAATTTTTCTTGTAATGAGAAACTAGAGAAGGTTAAAAAAAACATACCTTCAATGGTTGAGAAGAAATATGGAGTTGGTTTAGGAAAGAAGAAATCAATAAAGGTCATGTATATGGACAAAGTAAAGAATTTTGATGTTACAAAATATCCTGATTTTGAAAAAGTATTATCTAGATCCATAAAAGTTTTGAATAATTCTAATTATATTAAGGATAAAAAAGAAATATAAGGTGGTTGAGAAGTTTATTCATCATTTCAATCATTTTAGAAGTTTCAGAGGAAAAAAATTCTTCTATACCTATTGCTGGTATTGTGGGGGATTCGTACACGTAGAAAGCATGTATTGGTTCAACCAACAACATTACTACTGTCCCACATGTTATAAAAGGAAAAGGTTTAGGGGGATTCAATTCCCTCAAAAGAATAAGACTGAAAAAGTTGTTGTGAAGAAGTATGAAAATAGCAGAATAAAGATTAACTATAGGTTCCAAACCCTGGAAACAATTTGTGAAAGATATGAATAGCCTGGTAACCTTGAAAAAGTATCTCTTGTTTTGTTACTGGCACAAAGAAAGACTCTTAACAATACTCACAAGCTGGATGTGAAGAAAGAAAAGAAAGGATAAAAATATCTTATTGTAAAAACTACATTGAAAGCTTCATAGAAAGAAGAACCTTGGATACTTGATAGTGAGTGTTCTTATCACATGATAGGAGACTTGAAATTGGTGAATAATTTGAATGATTTTAAATAAGGCATAGTGCAATTTGGAAATAATGAATCACTAAAAATAAAAGCTAATGGATCAACCATCATTGGAAAAAAAAAGATGAAACCTAAGAAAACATGGTATGTTTATGGGTTGAAACATAATTTTATAAGTGATTCAAAATTGTGTGATTAGGGTAGAAAAGTTATTATTAGGAAACAGGGGTTTTTTTAAAGAGTGAGGAGGATAGGGAGATTGTTACAAGAGGCTAACATACAGATGAGAATTTGTTTCAGTTTGGTGAAATACAAAACTCTCATTACATGAGAATGGTTTAAGAGAATAAGTTGTGGCATAAAATGATTGGACATATGTTCTATAGAAACATGATCAATTTATCTAAAAGAGGTAGTGTTTGAGACATTCCTAGTTTTCAAAGAAGAAGATATTGGTGTTGCGCTATCTTCCAGAAATGAAGGATTTCAAATATTGTCCATAATAAAGTTGATATTTGTTCAAAACAACCCCTATAGATGATTCCTTCTAATATTTGTGGGCCGATGAGGAAACAATAAACAAGTGGAGATATGTAATTCATCACTTTCATTTATGATTTTACTCACATTACTTGTGTTATATATATAACTCAAATCAAATTCATTATAAATATTTAAAAGGTTTAGAAGGAAGGTTGAGAAATAATGTGAGTATTCAGTGGAGAAGTTGAGAACACGCAATGGTGGTGAATACCTAAGTGAATAATTTTAATGATATCTAGAAAATCATATAATTTAGATTGAATATATTTTCCATTACACTCCTCAACACAATGGGGTTTCTAAAATAAAGAATAGGAGTTTGGTGGAAATTGGAAGAACTGTGTTACTTGAACATGACCTATCTCGTTATTTTTGGAGGAAATTCATGAGTGATTATAGTTATATTCATAACTATTGTTTATACATACCTTATTCATATATGACTCCATATGAATTGTTTTATGAAGAAACGCCAAGATTAAAACACTTTAGAGTTTTTTAGAGTCCATGTATTATAAAGAATAAATGTGGAAACTATGGAAACTTTGAGTATAAAGGTGAAGATGGGATCGCTCTTATCTATGCTCTAAATTGAAGAGGATATAGATTATTAAAAAAATAAACAAAAAAATATTGATTAAGATTATTTTAAAGTAATTGAAAACTTGGAGGAAGATAAACATTCTCAGGCATCCAAGGAAGATGCTTAATATAAAGAAAGCAATTCTGATAAGGATACAAATAATTGCATTCCTACTCGAGAAGATGAATTAGACTCAGTTATTTCCAATGATGAGGAAGACACTCAAAAATATTATCCTAGGATAACGAATAAAGTGGAAGCTCAAAATATAATTGGTGAAAAACATATAAAGGTTTGATCCATGAGAACAAAAAATGTTATTACACAATATTCTATGTATTAAAAAGTGGAACCAAATGATGAAAAAAGAATCTTTTGAGCATTCAGAATAGGTTTAGACCATGAATAAAGAATTATATCAAATTGAAAAGAACAATACATGAGAACTCATACCCAATCCTGAAAACAAAAACATCATTGTCACAAAATGGGTTTTCCAAAACATGAAGAATGAATAAGGTGAAGTTATAAAAAACAAAGAAATATTGGTTTGCAAAGGGTATTAATAGATTGAAGTAATTTATTTTTATGAAACCTTTTCTCAAATTTCCATATTAGAAACAATTATAATCTTTCCTACTATTACTCCATAGAGAGGCTACAGGATCTTTCAAATGTGTGTTAAACCCTCATTTTTGAATGGTGGTCTTGAAGATGAGGTTTATATTGAACAACCATATAGCTTTGTTGTTGGGAAATATGAAATATATGTATGTCAATTGAAGAAATACTTTTATGAGATAAAACAATCTATAAGATCATAATATTCCAAATTGGATACTTTCTTAAGGAAAATTAATTTCAAGAAAGGAAGTGTGGATAGAAATATTTATATCAGAGAAATTCAAGAGTATTCCCACATTGTAATTGTTTATGTTGATGATATTATCTTTGTTGTGAATGATGAAAGAAGTTGTTAAAGATTTTCTAAATAAATGAAAAAGGGTATTTGAAATGTACATGATGGGTTAAATGAATTACTTTCTTGGGTTACAAATCTTGAAATAGAAAGAATAAATTTTTCTCTCCCAAGAATATTTTTCTAAAGAACTTCTCAAGAGGTTTGGCATGGAAAACTCAAAACATATTTTTGCACTAATTTCAGTGGGAAAAAATCTGAGTAAAAATGGATAAGGAAAATAATTTGATCAAAAAGAATATTGGAAGCTAAGTAGAAGCCATTTATATATGACTACCTCAATACCTGACATTGTTTATGTTGTTACCTTATGTAAATGATTTCAGAGTACCCTAACGGAATCATATCTTATTGTGGGAAAAATAATTCTAAGATACATCAAAGGAACAACTAAATATGGGATCATGTATTTTAGCTCAGATAGTATTTATTTTTTGGGGTATTCAAATGCATATTGGGTTGGAAATATTGAGATAGAAGATCCTAATCTGGTGGAGTATTATTTATAGGAAAGAGTTGTGTTTGTTGGAATTCAATGAAATAATATTCAGTAACTCTCAGTATAGCTGAATCTAGGTATGTTTCTACCACTCAAGACACTACTCAACACTTTTGGAAGAAAACACAAATAGAAGATCTACTTATTGAAGTAATTGTACCCTTTCTCTTGGCTTGCGATAATCAAAACACAATAAATCTCACTAGGAATCAATTTCAATATTTTTATTTTAAACATATTGATATCAAATATCATTTCATCAAAGAGAATGTGGATATGAATGAATTGAAGCTGAATAATTTTCCAACATAGTAATAATTGGCTGACATTTTCACAAAACCTTTATCGATGAAATCATTCTAAAAATTGAGGTTGAAATTTGGTGTCCAGCCTATTTCTCATCAAGTATAGGTAAGTTTTTGTGTCCCCTCTATCATATTACCTTTGTATTGTATTATAAATGGGGATAATTGTTTCATAAATATATTGTATATAAGAGGGATTTGTGGGAAATCTATGAAATCAACATTGTTTTGTGAATGAACTATTCTAACTGTTTGTAGGTGTGGTTGTAGGAAATAATTGTTTTTTATTCCATGAAGTATTAATAAGAGGTGAGGAAGTAAAAATAATGTGGTTTTCATAATCACAACTTTTGGACAACATGGTTTTGTTGTCAATGGTTAATTTTTCCTATAATGAGTTACCTCACTTAATCCTAGAATCATTAATATGTAATATGTTTCTTGAGGATATAAAGTTTAGTGATTTATGAAAAAATCCTAGATAACAAAATCCAAATGGGGAGATATTTAGGACCAAGATGAGGATGAAGGTGGTGGTTTTCATGTGTTGTCTTTGGTTTTCAATAAAGTTATTGAATAATGGAAGAAACGAAATCACTTCACTTTGTTTATGGTAAAAAAAATATTGAGGTTTGTTTTCCTAAAAAATTGAACAAATATTTTTTAAAAAATGGACTCACTATGAAATACCATCATAATGAGAAGAAATTACTAGGAAGGAATGGTTTTTATTGGACTCAACATAGATCTGGAATGGTAGTGAATACATCTTGCTAAATGTAAATGGTCAGCAGCATCACTCTGGATCTGATGCAGGAGATGTAGTTGTTTTGGTGAAAAATCGGACTGTATGTGACTATGATGAATTAATTTTCATGTTTATTTGATGATTTACATTTCATATAAATCATAATTTGACTGGATAACTTCTATTGAAATCTTGATGGAAGAATGGGGGAGTAAAATGTGGTGTGGATTCAAAAGGTGGTGTCGATTAAAAAGGTGGTGTCAATTCAAGAGGTAGTGATGATTTACTATAGCATCTTTTTTTAAATGGAATATATATAAAAACATCAGTATCTGGATGATCATATCCAGAATGATCATATCTAGAATGATCATACGTAAGATTATTATATTTAAAAAATATCGTACACAGGTTGAGAAGAAAATAAAGTGGCTGGAATGAATGGAAAGTTATGATGCTTTCCAATCAAACTATGATGATGTTAAACTTGTTCTAAAAAGAATTTTAAGTCATGAGTGAAGTCGTGAAACAAGCATATGATTGTGAATAATGGGTTTTTTTTAATTTTGTTTAGAGAATATTATGAAAAAATAAGATCCACAATGTAGTCAATCATTTTAAAAGGGCTGAATTACTTTGTAGGTTTCCAATTGGGTCAAGAGAATAGGAGAATATGAAGTTTTGAATCTCAATTGGGTCAAGAAAGAAAGAGAAGGGGAATGCTAAATGAATTTTCAATGGGGGTTGTATATTCAAACGAAATATTTTTATTCAAATTGGTTATGAGAGTCATATTAAGTAAATCAGAATGGTATTCATTTCTTTATATATTTTTTTAATTGATATACATCTTTTTATTGAATAAATTGGATTGAGAAAAATTAAATTCATGTATTTAAATCATATTGATGATTCAAATTAAATTATAAAAAATGAGATAAAGTTTGTAGAAAATTTGAGAAGCTTCGAGAACATTTGACAAAGTCAAAATGCATCCTGATATTTTAGGGGAAATTGAAATTATGGTGAGTTTATTTAAGCAGTAAATAATTTTAGGATTCTCACCAAAGTTCTTAAGAATCACCTAAAAAAGGAAAAAATTACATTGTACTTTTCAGATGATGAAGTAATGTTCACCACAATAGAGATAAAAGCTCCATGTTTTTAGTGATAGAAAGAATCTTTTGTACAGATCTTTTGTTGAAGATGTTTTGACGATGAAGTGAAAGAAGAAACAAGATTGAAACATTGTATTCAGCTGATAATCATACTAAAAATTTATTATACCCAACATATCAATGTATTAAGCTTGTTATTTGTATTCGATTGGTCATCGTGCCGGGCTATATTAATCAGATCTAAGATTTTTGTATTGGGTTTCTTGGACTGAGGAAAAATCATACTGAGCTAATCATACTCAAGAATTGAGGTGGTGTTGATTCATTTATATTGTATTAAAAAATGAAATCAGATTGGAATAATTATATTGAAATAATTTTATGTGGAGTAATCAGACTAGGAAAATCAGACCCAGTAAAATCGGACTCAGTTTTTCTGAACAAAGTCTAGAAAGTTCTTACAATTATTTTGGGAAAAAAATTGAAGATTTTTTTTTCAATTGAATACATTTGTTGAATTTAAAATAATCCTAGGTAACATGAGTTGTTACCCAAACATTTGAATTGCCTTATTTGTGCTAAGAGGGTTCACAAACACTTGTATATTTTTTACAAAGTGATACACGAGTGAAATGGTATATCCTACTTATTGTGATTTATTTCTTGTGTAGTGTGTGGTATTGGATCATCTCCAAACCATACCAAGGATTTAGCTGTTCTTAATTTTATAATAAACCTAGTAAATTATTTTGTTCCTCTGAATGTGTGGTTGAATTGTTTTTAACAGGTAATTGAATATTCAATAGGAGGTGAAGGATGTTTCAAGGAAACATAAAAGAAAGAATATCCTTGATTCACCCCCTCCCCTTCTTAGTGATACAATCATCATGACTGGGCACTTTCATGATGTTGGTAGAGCAAGAATTAATGAATGTCATAATGTGATGGGGAATAATTGTGGAGTTTGAGAATCAAAGATTATCATTGTGATTGGATTATTGTGTCCATCAAGGATGGTAAACACAGTGAGGTACCAACTATAGACTTTTTTATATGATAAAGTGTTATGAATCAGATAGTTATCTTCATGTGTTCTTTTTAAATGATAAATACATGTTATGGACTGAAGTATTGTGTTCTTAGGGTGTTGGAAAGTTTCATTTATTTAGGTGTGGTTTCAACCCGATTATAATTGGTGGGAGATAAAAATAAATTTCATGCATTAGGTGTTGGTGACTAATTTCATTCACAAGAGTTGAAAATTGAAACTTCTTGATGATGAAAAGTGTTTTGGTTGGGAGGTTCTAATGACTCATTCCATTTTTTGTTAGTGAAATTAGAGAAAACCATATTTTATTGGATGTAAAACTATATAAAGTTTGGAGATTTTATATTCCAATCAAGTTTTATTGATTTTATACACATTTTGAATGTTTTTGTGGATTTTTTCAAGATGGTGGATCATGTAGAGGGGGCTGGAGCATGTTTTGGGGGCTCAATAGGATAGATGGTTTAGTTTGATGGTAGCGGTTATCCATTAAGTACATAGTGGAGGTACTAAAGGACACATCCAAACCTAGAGACATCAAGTGGTTGTTGCTTATCATTGGGTATTCGTTAGACCATCGAGTGGCAAGTATTGGTGGAAGAAGTACCTAATACTAATTTATTTAGTTTTTTAAATAGGATATTATGAGTCATTATTCCTAACATTATTTGAACATCCCACTCAGGGGTTATTTTCATGTGTTGGATGATAAAAGGGGAGTCACAACCCTTCCCCTATCCTTATTCCTCTTCATTATCCTTGGTGTGGGATTAATCTAGGGTGTTCCTTTAATTGATTAAGTTGAGTTGTATTCCCCTTCATATACCAATCTTGTTTGTTTCCCTTTTCATCAAATATTTCAATGTTGGGGTTACTGATTTAATGTTGATTTGATTGAATAATGATTTAATTAGATTAGTATTATGGGGCTTTGGTGTGGCTTTGATATAGGAGGCACCTGTAATATTAATGATTAAGGTTTTGAGTGGTTTTCATGAGGTAAGTCACTTCCATAATTTTTTCATTTTTTCCATAAATATAAAATTAAATTCATTAATGAATTAATTTTAGTGTTAGGTCCTTTGATGTTAGTGGCCTCGGGGGTATGTCGAGAGTGATATACACCTCATTACTCAAGGTATCTGCATTGTTACACCACATGATTAACTATCCCTCATATATTTAAAATTAGATTAATTTTAAAAAAATTAAATAAATTAATTATAGTCATTTTTAATTAATTATAGTGGATGTTTTATGGATATAATACCTAGTGGAGGTGATTGATGGAAAATATAGGCTTGGATTAGTCTGAGAAATGGGGTCTTAGAATTTATTTAGGGGTAAAATCATGGTTGAGATAGGAAGTTCCTAATATTAACTTTTATTTTGTTGTGGATATATTATGTGGAATGTAAGAGTGGCCAATTGAGTAATGGGTGACCCTAGTGAGAACCATGATTGATTTCCTTATTTTAAGGCAATACTATGGAGTTAATTAGACTATTAGAGATCCCTCAAGGATTATGAATTTATGATCTAGCCACTGGTGGATATTTGGAATTTGTGTGAGGCTTTTTTAGAGGGAGATGAAACCATGAGGGGTGTTCATCCCTTGATATACGAATCAAATAACCTAGGATGGTTTTATTCTCATAATTTATACTATTATAGAGTGATGGATAGGGTTTATTCTACTTGTTTTCTCGGGGTCTTCCATATAAGATAATGAATTGTAGTGAGAATGTGATATTGACTTGGGATGGAACCAAATGGGATTCCCTTGTCTATTAAGTTATTATTTGGTCAACCTATATCTTGGTAGGAACCTTAGACTGTGCATGTTGATCATGTAGCCACCAATGATCACAATGCCTCAAAAGTGGTGAGATACTTCGAGAATGGGTTCATGAGGGCAGTTTCCGAGTCCTTAGATTTTTTTGTGAGCATTGTGTGGTATCGTTGAGTATTCTTTCATCATGGAATCTCAAATTCTAGTTAGTATAAGTGTTGATATATCCTTTGTGATAAGAATTTGGTCTTATGAGTATCGTTATAGAATGTCCCTTGTGAGATGAATGGTTATATGAGATCCTATGTTATGTCAAGGGTTGTTGATCTTAATGTATTTTTTAGTGTTTATACCCTAGAGTTGGTGATGTTTTTTTAGAAGGGACATATTACCTCAATTAATGTATATTAATGGAAATATATTATCTTTAATTAATGTTTTTTTGTATAAAACATGGGATATGATTTAATAACATCCCCATGGAATATATATATTATCAGGTTGTCATTGATCTATGATAATTATATTCGATTTTAATGAAATTTTAAGATTGGTATGAGTAAGATCACTTGTATAAAGGTACCACTAATCACTGATAGGATATAGTTTATTGAACTTATATTCATATTTACTAACTTAAATCACACTCATGGATTGTAATATATATATATCATTGGGGTTAATTAAGTCAACATTAACCATATATCCTTCAACCTGAGGTTGTTAAAAAGGTTCCTTACTTTTGAGGTTTCATAGTTTGATGCCTATCTATATTCATTTGAGAATATGTCATAATAAAATTTGATTGAGTATCATACTAATAAAGTGGTTGGACTTTATTAACCATGATAGGATGTGTCCATCGATATAAAGTGTTATGACATCAAAACCCTCAATTGAGTTTTGACCAAGTCCATGCACATACCAAGATAATTACATGTGATATAATTATATAATATTTAGTCTGCTTAGGAATTTAGAACAATATATAAACTTTTTGAGATTCACATTATCCATGTCTCATGCTTATTCTCAATTTCAAAGACAAAGGAACCTTTTTAATGGACATGTGGTGGATTAGATCACAACAAAAGCCTTAGAAATTTCGATATCTATGACATGTTGCTATATACCTCTCTTAGTTTTTAATTATGAGAAATATTCATGATTATTGTCAACTTTACAAATGATACTTTGGGTTTCATCTAAGATAATCCTAATTGGGATTTTTTTTGGAAAATGTGATTAATTTATGCATACAAATGTTTATTTTTATTATAAGAAAAAAAATTAGATTTAGGTTTTTTGAATTTTATATATTTAATAAAATAATAGTTATTTTATTAAATAATTAATATGGAATTATAATATGAATAAAAATTTATTTATATTATTAAAATATAAACATTAGGAAATGAAAAATACCAAGTGGGATTAGGGCATGGGATTGGAGTAATGGGTTTATAAGTCTTATTTCATGTGAAAATTCATAAAACCACCTTCATATATAATTTAAGAACATAGTTTTCTACATTTAACAAGTTTTGAGGCTCATTAATGCACTATCTATAGTGGTTTGGGACTTAACCCACTTTTAGAGGATGTTGAATTCTCCAAATGACCATTGGATTATATTTATTTCACCTCCTTTGGTATGATAAGAATTTGAATTACTTGAAGGCTATTGAATTACCCTATCTTTTTCTTTACATTATATATTCTTACATGGGTTTTATTATTTCTTCATATCCATGCCTAGAGTTGTTAATATATTTAAAACCATCCATTGGTGTCAAAGCCATACATGATAAATGAAGAATACATAAGCTGACTATTATAATATTGTATAATCAAATGATATATTCACATTATGTAAAATTAATTTAATAATCACATGAAACATTGATAGAATGTTTGATCATTAGATAGATCCTTTTAAGGATAATTCTTAGTAAGAGTTTCTCATTTATCCCCTGTATGAAATATCATATTCTATGTACTCTAGTCCACCAAACCCATTAAGCATGTTGGATCTTACATCTTTCTGAAATTGATGTGGGGACATAGAATTATTCAATGTAATATTATTAAATTCTCAACCATATTGTGAGATACAGGTTATGAATAAGATTGATTATATATGTATATGATATATACTATTTAATTTCTATGATATATACTATTAATGATGAGAATAAATAATAAATTCTTCATAAAATATCAAAGTTCTAGATGCCTTCTAATAATAATCGCTTTTATTAAGACCTTGATTGATAAAATATATGACTCGTGATTATCCAAGCACTAATAATTTATCTCGTGTTAGAGGAAAATGGTGATAATTATCCTTATATGAATATTTGGTGACACTTGATAGGGTAACTCAATTAGATTGGATCCTAGAGGCATGGTGTTGAGAATATTCTTGACATAAATTGGGAATGTTGTTGACCACTCAACGATCTAAGAGTTGTATTAGATACAATTAACCTGATTTGTATACTAAAATATGAATTTCATGAGAGATGAGGTTAGTTAATTTAAGACATGTAGAAATATGAATCTTTGCCACTTAAATTTATGATAATGAAGGTTATTATTTTAGTGGAAGTATATTCAATAGAATACTGTATTTATTAATAATATTTGTGATACTAATAGTGGCACATATTTTCTGTACATATTCATGGAATTAAACGCAAACTCAAATTTATCCTTGAGATTGGTCCTTGAGAAGTAAAAATTTGGTGGTGATAATTTCACTGAATATTTTTATAATTTGAGAATTTTTCTCAAACAAGAAAACAAATTAAGATTCTAGAACCACCCATACCATGAGTTATTTGCTTCTACCTTACAAGAGGGAGAAGTACATATGAAAAGTATCCTAAATATATATATAACATAAGATGTATTCTGTTATCTACCATCTTTTCTATGCATTATAATCTATATAAATTCATGGAATAATTCAGTGTGATTAAATGGATGAAGAATAAATCAAAGATTCATAGGTGTGTATAATTATACATTATAGATATAAATTTCCCAAACTCTAAATCATGGGTATTGGATACCAGATATACATCACATATTTGTGGTATTGTATGAATGTTCATTTAATAAAGTATGTTGACAAGGGAAATGTGTACCTATAAGTTGGGAATAGGGAAATAGTTGATGAATTATCATTGAGGATAATTAATTTACTTCTTCATAATGAGTTTTTATTATTTCTTGATGATTATTATCATGTACCATCAATAAACTGAAATTTTATTTCTACATCCTACCTAGAGAGGGAAAACTTTTCATTTAGAATAATGAATAAGTGATGTTAAATTTATATAAATGAGATGTTTTTTAATTAATATAACATTTTTAATGTAAAATATATATTTGACCTTGAAAATCCAATGTAGTTTCTTACTCAAGTTCCAGTAAAATGGTTCACTGTGATGGTTCACCACATAGCCTCAAGCATGATTTTCCAAACACTAGAGGCTAAAAACTATCAGAAAGGGTCTAATGACTGTATAGTGGGGATACTATACCTCTTGATTAGTATCACATATATAGTAATAATAATAAATAACTAGTAGAATAAGATTAATAATAGGTAAGATAAATATAATAATGACTGATAATTTATAATAAATGGATAAATTACCATGCATGAAAATGATACAATGCACAAGAAGCATAAATATAGCAAGTAATACATAAAAAGGACTAGAATGAAAAGAAAAAAATAATGGAATCTAACTTTTAAAGTAAATATGAGTACATGATCAACTACTACTCCCAAGCTCTCATGTCCAATCCTAGTTCATAAAGAATAACAGCAAGCAAGCAACCATAATTCAGGATCCTGATCCTATAACCTAGAGGTCTGTTTTGGTACTAAATGGTGTCCCGAAAAGGGTATGAGATAAACTCAATAGAAAACAACCTATGGTTTTTAATTAAATCCACTCCATGAATATAAAATCAAGTAGTGTGCAACTATAATAAATAAGAAGTGAGTAAACGAATAATCTGGTCACCTCAGGTTCCTCAACGACACCGGTCCAACCATACCTACTTCGACCTAATTTATAATGTCTCTATGTAGGTGTCAATATATATGTATATGTATATATTTATTATTTAATAGCATACATAAATGTATATATATACATGACACTAGCTGGGAACCTAGGTGTAAACAAGACATCCATGAATAAACCTAATAATATAATAGGAGTACCCTTATTTAATTATGGGTATAAGCTCAATAATATAAATAAGGTACATAGAGCCCAATGATCGACCATCCAAAAAAATAATGTGAAAATTCATGTTTGAAATCCTCCTCATGGGGCATGAAACATCATGTCCAACCACAAAAATGGATGTGAAATGTTGTGTTCAATATCCAAGACCAATGGAGTGTAAACATCATGTATAAAAACCCTAATTAAGGCCTCTAAATAATAATCATGTTTAAGTTAATCCTACTTACCCTATGAGCCCTTAACCAAGGTGTTTTGTAAAGAGGAACACGATATCACTCAAGGCGTATTGTAATTCCTCTAACCTATAAGTATTCCCATGGAATTCCTACTTAGGAGTCTAAGGTTTAATCAAGGTGTAATATAATTACTCTAACATTTGATGTCTTCCAATTAATTCTTTATTGGGAATACAATAATTTCTCAATGAATACTACTTTAATATGTAATCAGTTCGCATTCAATAATTAATGTAGTCCATGAGAAATCATTCTTTCCAAAATATAAGTCATGACCGAGGAATAAAATTTATAACATAATCAAAACAACTATGAAAAAAACCCATTTCATTAAGAAATTAAAACTCAACTAAATTAATAAAGTTGATTGATTCAAAAATTTTAATCATACTGTAAGTTAATAAGGACCACGTGAGTTATAAATACCGTTTTAATTCATTAATTCATTTATAGATGTTCCAATGAATTTAAATAACACACCCAAGGGGTGGTTTAATCACTAGTCTAGGAAAATACAAAAAAACATGCAATCAAAATCACCTTAAAGAGGCTATCCGACTTGAGGTTGTCTTCCTCAAACCTTGTAAAGGGTTTAAGGAACATCTTGGTTATGCTCAAAGCACTTAATTTAATGCATTTTATATTTTTTAAGGGAAATGTGTGGGAAGTGTAGCATGAAAAATAATGTAAAATTTTATAAATGATGAAACAATAAGGAAAAATCATATTGACTGCCTACCCTATATCCATGATGCTTCACTCATCCAATCCCAGGCTTCAATTTCAGCCGAAATGGTAGAAATTAAAGGATCATGCAAATTCCCTTAAAATAGGGAAAATATATCATAGTATAATAACATTTAAGATGAAGATATAAACTAAAAAATGTGGAATTATTAGTATTAGACTTACCAATAGGCTTCCAATGCTTCTAAAAGTGATGAATGAAAACCAAGAATTTTGAAGAATCCACTATGTAAGGAGGAGGAAGATTGTAGTACTCATGGGGACCTCTTTTTGAATTGAGAGTAAAAATGGGGTAATACCCTTTAAGAACTAGAGGTGAAAATGTAAAATTTCTCCTATTTAATGATCCACACATTTTGGTCACATTTTTGGGTAAAATATGTGCCAACCCTGTAGTTCTACTATCCAAGGACACCCCCACCTCATATAACTAATGCATGATTAGAAAAACCATGCGAAAACCATGTGGATCCTCACTAATTTTTTCTATATACATCCCACATAGTTGTGTTACCAACCTCACACGGTTTCTAAAACCATGCTCCTTGGGGTCACATGGTTGAGCCTCACTATTACCACTAACTGTATGCCAACTGTTCACCTTAGCCTACTCCTTCCTTAAAAAGAAGTTTTGATAGCTGGTGATTTTGAAACTCGATAGAACACCTAAGAAACCCCTCAAAACTTAAACCCCATATAAAAACATCACATTTAATTACTAAAATTATTGTATTTACATATTGAGACTTAGTTTAATATTTGTTCTATACACCAAACCAAAATTACAATGCCTTGTTGATGTTTCAACCCAGTCCAAAATATGGCATGTTACAACCTCTCCACCTTTGAATTTTGAATCCCTAATAATCCTTGAAGAAAAAAACATGTGACCTACTTGGGTCATGAATTCCTACTAAATGGCCTTATTTCATTTTCCAAATTCAACACAACTATATAATCTACTTTAAATACCTGGTGATTAAGCTGTTAAAACTTGATCCAACGCATATATTCGCAAAAGAAATATCAAGATGGATCTTATAGAGCCCTTATAACCTGATACATGATATTATAATCATCTATTTAATCATCTATTCTATGGCACTCCCCACCATAAACTCTAGCTTTCCACAACCAATTCTAAATCGTAGTACTCCCACCATTAAAATTACCTATTGAAACATGGCCCTAGCATATTTATGACACTTCGGGAATGATTCTCTACTCATGACACCCATTCTCACATGAGGATTCTAATCTTGGTCCTCAATTAGATCAAAATAGTTTAATCTCGATCAGTTAAGCTTTAATCTTTTATGTTAGATTTTCCTTTAGAATCCTAGACCAAATATTACACAACACTCATCTCATGTGACAACATATTAAAAAAGTCTTCTCTAAAATCCACATTAAACTAACCATTAAAATGAAATTTGAACCACCTTCGGCCAAATATTCTAAAAACTTAGCTGCAGATGAATTTCAAAAATATGATTTTGGTGCCTTTATACTAATGGCCACTTAGGTCATTCTGAGAATGCTCACAAAAGTCCACAATCAACATCTGGGGAAATATATTATATAAACCATCCTAGGGTCCATAATCCAATGGCATTAAAGTGCAAGAATTATTTCCCAATAACTAGCTATAAGATCCCATAACCCTTATCACATTATGTTCATCCTCTCATAGCCTATGGTGATCCCTTCCACCATAAATATTTTCTCACAACTCTCCTCAATCATAACTCACAAGAATTTATTTATAGTAAACTAGAAAATCCACTTGATTATATCAATTTAAATCAAATTCATTCCCAACATACTCATGTTGATATAAATATAGGGAACATTATCATCAATAAACTGAGAGTACACTAAGATGTTATTGAGGATTTCCACTGTTATCTATGTATATCTCCCATGATCCATGCTTGATCAAATCAGGCTATATTTTCCTTTAAACAATCCCTAGAAAAACATCTCCCAATTATGTGTCACTAAGTATAAATATGAGTCAACTTCGTCAAAAAATGATCATAATATAGAACATGATTCAAATTTAATGGCCTTAAACCACCATAAATATTTAGTTACCAAAGTGTTAGAAAAATTACACCAAATTCTTCTATTTATGAGGAATCTAGCTTACTAGAATATGTAGTATCTAATGGAACAATCATGTCATTGTAAATCCAATGTCACTTTTGATTATTCAAGAAAAACTATTGAATTCCATCCATGATTCTCAGTGTTTGACAAAAGTTGTGTACTCAAACACCCACCTCACCATCATGCTACCTTGCAAGCACATATGTGTTACTGAACCGTCGAACTCCCATATCATTTATTCCTACTGATCCAAAATCTAGCATCCAGTCTTACTTTAAACTAACACTGAAGGTTTAAAATGACTCTTCCTTGCCAAAACATGGATGATTAATTTTAAAAAAAATTACTAACTTCTAGAAGACTTTAGGATCATTTGAAATTGGGTTTTAATGGTTGTGTTCCATCTACAAGGAAATACATTCTCCTCCTGATAATCGTGATTCACCCCACCTTAGGAGTGTAGTAAGAATAATTTTACTAAAAATGGGAACTCATTCCATGTCATGCAATCCCTCACTACCGAATGTGGCTCCTAGATGTGGCAAACATTATTATAGAAAGTTCTCAAAAGAAAAGAGATGAACCCGCCACTTACAAGTTTTTTGGGACAAGTTGTCTCTTAGATGAATGTGTGATGTTAATCCCAAGTAACATTCATGAATGTCATCAACATCAAGTATAAAATCTCAAAATAAAAATTATTAGTAGTTTTATTTCCTTTATCATCTTTATAATGTTTTCCTGAGAATGGGGATAACTTATCCTTCTTTGGATGTCTTAAGGATACATCTCTCTCAAGAATCTTTCATACCCAAGTCACTCTACTCCATAAATGAACACTGAATGGAGCCCATTGGTACTCATGACTCTTTCCAAGAAATCTTGAAACTGGAAAGTTTAAAATAGTATGGGACCTTGTTTCTCAACATGTATGTAGTTTAACACATCACTTCTTATCTCGACGGGAACCGTGTGTAACAAAACATTCTCCTATGATATTGAAATATTGTAATATGTGCTACAAATTATTAAAATGTGATAGCGTACACATATATCAACTCATAATTGTATCATTTATAAGACTAATAACAAACTAATGACTCTCGATTCATGCACCATCAGAGAATAAGAAAGGTTACCTGCCCAATAAATTAGTTTACCATGCCCGAGGAATGTCTAATACACTGGAAAAAAAGCATTAAAATATTCTCATGATTCCAATAGAGTTCAACTATTTCATGACCACCCAACTTAATCAGGTGTGGTTATATGAACTAAGTATCATACGAAACTCAAACGACACTCAAAAATCACCTCATTTCTAAAAAATCAATGCAACATCAATTGATTCTTCTCATTTCTAAGGTTCTACAAAAATAGTATAGGACTTATTTTATAAGCCATAAAGCATTGACTTTATAATTAGGTCATGCTGAAAAAGGTTACTAGACTTACCTTCCTAACTTTTATTCTTACTGTAAAAGTAAAATGGTCAACTAAGACCTATGGGAAACAACCACATTATGGTCTAAGGTAACATTTAATTCAAACCCTTACTATAGGGTTGAAGCTAAGAACACCACATTAAGGCTTCAGGTTTCAGTCATTTAGTCGATGCCCCTTTTTTATAATGTTAAAATAAGCTCATAGGTAAAGGATATCCATTATCAATTGTCAATAAAACCCATACTAATAACTTTATTTAGATGACGCCATGTAGTATAGTAGAAAAATTACCTCATAATTTCCATTAAAACATTTAATCGTTATTTATTTGTCCAAAACATTATCACAACTTTCTTAGTTAATGAAAATTTCAATTTCCAATCTGTAAAGTAAAACTCCATTTAAGTTGTAATTGGAATTTTAATTAATGTAAGCCTCATAATAATAAATATAAAAAGAATATAAAAGATATTTTATCAATTAAGGGGTCATCTGTTCAGTAATATACCCCCATAAATTTTTACTTAACCCATATAAGTGGTTGTTGACACTTTAAATAACCATCCCATTTATCATAATCATACACCTATGGAGTTAATTACCAAGGAATATAAGTATAAAGTTGGAATATGATGGTCCATTTATACAAAATTGAGTCCTTATAAGTGAAACCCAATAGATTTTGTTTTATTTAAAATCAATTACACCCTTAGTGGTTTTATCTCATAAGAAACGTTCCCCAAGTGACCTACTTGGGTCCAATTTTTCATTTAGGCATTTCTTAATGTGGGCCATCATACCCAAAACATAAAATTACAAGACATTACATATATATAACATAATTTAGTTAGATGATTCACCATTCCCAAATTATAAAGTTATTTTCCATTATAAGTTAAAATTAGAATTCATTTAACTACAACCAGGTGTTCACCTTCGGTCTCAAAATGTAGCATGTTCATATATGTTGGTTGGATTATATGGGTTATCTTTCCCAATTTATGAAGCACCATAGACATTATAAATTTTTATTGACACCCATTTAATAACAACCATAAATTTTTTTCCCATGAAACCAAATTTTTGTTGATCAAACATGTTGAAATTGGTTAATTACGGTGCCACCATCAAGATATAAGGGAAACCACCCTTTAGGTTGATTCAGACACTTTAATAACCAATCATATGTCATAACTATAATAAATAATTTTATCAAAAATAAATGAATGTGAGTAAGTACAAAAAAAAATAAACAAAGAATGTTATATAAGAAAACATTCTATAAAATCACCTAAGAAGGTATATCAATAAGAATACTAATAAATCGCACAAACATGAAATACAAATCATTAGGCATATGGAAATCCAAAATGTAATATACATGGTATAGAATATGTATGGAATGTGAATATCTATGTGCCTATAATAATGCATATAATTATACTTCCTTTCTACACTAGACCAAGGTTTAAGATACTATAAATCCCATAAATTAGAAAAAAGTAGAAATGTAATCAAATCATCAAGGTGAAATATTAATTAACTATAATAAAAGAATCATGAATAATGAAATCCATTGAAACTAGATCTTTCCCTCTTCTATGGGTTAGATAGACCTAGACATGAGATATTTACCAAGTTTTGACACATTCTTAGCCTCCTATACCAACCTAAAATAGTAAGACAAAAGGAAAATAAGGATCAATACAATTTGTAACATCCCGGCCTGGGATCCACTAAAATGGTTACATATGTCGGCTCTCCATATGGCCTTAAACACACCTCCTCATATGTAATAGGCTTTTGACGAGTAGAAATGGTCTAATAGAGGTACGATGGAAAGACCATACCCTCTGGATCAATATCACATACATTGGAATCATAGAAAATAACCAATGGAAGAAGATGAACAATAGAGTAGTGGAATATAATAATGATTAAAAATTAACAATAAATGAATAAATAACCCTGCATAAATATGTTACAATGCACAAGAAGTAGACATATATTAGGTAATACATAAACAAGACTAGACTAAAAAGAAAAAATAAATAAAATAAACCAAATATTGAAGCCAAACCATTTTTATGGTCAGCATATACTCCCAAGCTCCCATGTCCAATCCTAGTCCATAAAGAATAACATATTTCAAGAAATCATTAGCTATGATCATGATCTTGTAACCAAGATTCCTACTTGGGTACCAAATAGGGGCCTAAACAAGTTGTGGGATAAACTTAGTAGTCCACCACCAACGGTGTATAATGAAATCCATTCCATGAATATAAAATAATGTAGTGTACAGGTTTAATAAATAAGTAGTGAGTGAATTAATGATTAGGTGAGACTCAAGTTCCTCAAAGAAACATGGCCAACCATACCTTCTTCGACCTAAGTTGGAATGTCTCTGAGTAAGTTTCACCAAATATATATATATATATATATATATAATTAAGTATATATATATATTATATATACTATTATATATAAATATAAATATATATATATATACATACATGATACTAGCAAGTACCCAAGGTGTAACCAAGGCATCCATGCATAAACATTAGAATATAATAAGAGTCTCCTTATTTAATTATGGGTAAAATATAAATCATATGAACAGGGGATATAGAGATCCATGCTCAACCATGGCAATAAATTCTATGAAAACTGATGTTCAACATCCTCATCATGGGGCGTGAAACATCATGTACATCCACCCAAATGGATGTGAAACTCTATGTCCAACATCCTATACTAAGTGGGTGTAAAACATCATTTCCCATAACCCTAACCAAAAACTCATAACAATAATAATGTATAAGGTAATCCCACATTCCCTATGAGGCCATAACTAAGGAGTTCCATAAATATGAAACTGATATTTCTCAAGGTTCGGTGTAATTCCTCTAACCTAAGAGTATGTCCAATGAATTCCTACTTTGGAGTCAAACGTTTGATCAAGGAATAATATAATTCATCTAACCTATGATCCCTTCCAACAAATTCCTAATTGGGAATCCAAGGTTCTCTTAATGTGTAATTATTTAATGTGTATGTAGTTCTCATTCAATAATTAACATCAGTCATGAGAATTCATCCATGCCAAAATATAAGTTATAGACAAGGAATACAATTTATACCATAATCAAAAAAAATTCAAATAAACCATTTCATTAAAAATATTCCAATTCAATTCAATTAATAAAAAATTATTATTAAAAAACATGAAGAAATAAGTAACATTTCAAGTAACAATAGGTTTATTTAAACCATTTTAATTGTTTAAGTCATTTATAAGTGTGACATGAAATTTATGGAACACACCCAATGGGTGGTTTAATCACTAGTCAAGGATAGTACAAAAATCATGTAATCAAACTCACCTTAATATGTGGTTTGGGTAGAGGTCTAAAACCTCCAACCATGTAATGGGTTTAAGGAATATCTCAGTTAATCTCCAACCACTTAATTTAAGTCAGTTTACATATTTAATGGAAACACGTGGGAAATCTTTTATTTAAGAAAATAGTGAATTTTATAAATGATGAACCTTTAAGGTAAAATCATATAGACTGTGTACCTTATACCAAGGATGCTTCACTCTCCCATTCTCAAGCTTTTATTCTTGTCAAAATGGGAGAAATTAAAAGATTGAAAAAATGACCTGAAAATAGGGAAAATATCTTGCACAATAATACCATTTAAGATGGTGAGATAAAATGAAAAAGGAGACAAGGGGAGTCTTATAATTTCCAAGAGGCTTCCAACACATCTGATGATGATGAAATTGAACCAATAAAAGTGAATAACCCACCATGGAAGGGGGGATAGTAGAGTGCGCATGGGGGGACTCTTTGTAAAAAGGGTGAAAAATGGGGTAAAACCCTAAAAGGACTAGAGAGAGAAAATAGAAATTTTTACCCATTTAATTAGCTACGCATTTTAACCACATTTTTTGGCTAACCATGTGCCAATCGTATAGTGATACTATCCAAGGACACCCCACCTTACATAGATAGCACATAGTTAGACAAAATGTGCACAACCCATGTGGTTCTCCACCGGATTGTTCTACAATAATCTCACATAGACTTGCAATCCACATTTCATGGTTTCTCAAAACATGATCCTTCATTTAGTGGTTACACATTTGAGCCGTATAGTTACTACTAACTATGATCCAACCATGTGAATCAGACTCCTCTTTCCTTTAAAAGATTTTTTGATACTCGGTGCTTTTGAAACTCAACCAAACAAATAAGACACCATTCGGGCCTTAAAACCCATCTAAAAACACCCTAGTTATTTTTTATGACACTCATATTTAGATTCTGATACTTGGTTTAATTTTTTCCTATCCACTAAATGAAAAGTAAAAAGACTCATGGTCCTTTAAACCTAGTCAAAAGCATAGGACATCACATCCTATCTATAATATAAATAATAAAAAGCTCAAATCTAATGATTTAAATTCAATTTATCTCTGGTATGATCACCTTGGTCATATAGATAAGAATAGCACCCAATGAACCCATAATGATGGATTATTGGATTCTAATGATTATGTGTCATTTATATATATGGATCTTGTCTATTATGTAAAATAAAAAAAATATCCTTTTAAGGGTAAAGGTAATTGACCTAATGATTTATTAAAACTCATACATATTTATGTATGTTAACCTATAAATAAAGTAACTCAAGAAAAATTTTAGTGCTTCGTTTTCTTTACTAATTATTTTTTTAGGTATGGGTATGTGTATCCTATAAATCATAAGTATTAATCTATTAAAATTTTCAAAGTTTCCAAAAATAAATTACAAAATTAACTTATAAAAGGTATTAAAACACTACAATTTGATGAAAGTGGAGAATATTTGAGTCAAGAATTTTGTGACTACCTATGAGATTGTGGTATAATATTATAACTCACTCAACCTAGTACATAATAGTGAAATTTTGTTATTAAAGGAGGAATCAAACTTTGTTAGACATGGTTCGATCAATGATGATCCATGCATACCTTCCTATTTTCTTTTCAAATTATTCTCTAAAAACATATTCATTTACACTAAATTGTATTCCATCAAAGTCTATTCAAAATACACCACATGATATGTGGACTGGGAAGTCTTTTAATTTGTGTTTTATGAATATTTGGGGTTGTAAGTAACATGTGTGATATAATGCCTAAAGTAAACTATAACCTAAATTAGGTAAATGACTTTTTATTGGTTATCCCAAAGAGAAAGTGGGTTATTATTTCTATAATCCATCAAATCAAAAAAAATGTTGCTCTATATTGTTTCCTTATAAAAATGAAATTTATTTACAAAATAATTAATGGGATTAAATTATAACTTAACGAAGTTCATGACCAATATGATGATTTTATTCCTAATATGGATTAGTCTGAAACACAAAGGGTTATGGAAAATAAACAAACTCAATATAAAAATTAACCAAGAAAGTTTGGTATATTTCATCAAGAACATGAGGGATATGTATTTATTGTTTCTGATGGAGGTGATACAACAGTTATATAAAATTATCCAAAATTTATCCATCATAATATTATGAGTTTTTAATCTAATAAATGCTGAAAATAATGGAATTTTAAATGGAATCCATGTAAAATATTAATGTATGGAGTCTTATATATCCACCAGAAGAAATAAACCCCATTGGGTATAAGTTAGTATTATCAAGAAAAACATACATGGATGGTAAAGTTTCTATCTACAAAGATCAATTGTTAGCTAATTGTTTTTTAAAAAATCATGGTATTCACTATGAAGAAACAATTTATATAGTGAATTTAATTAAATCTATTTGAAATATTTTATCAATAAGAAGAATATTATGGTTATTAGATATATCAAATGGATGTCAAAACTATATTCCTTTATAAAAATGTGTATGATAATATATATGTGATACATCTAGAAGGTTTTGAGGATCCAAGAAATGGTATTAATGTTTGTAAGGTGTAACAATCCATTTGTGGGTTTAAGCAAGTTTATTAGTGTTGGAATATTTTTTGATAAAACCATCAAAGAGTTTTAATTTATAAAAAAGGAATATGAAACATATGTATATAAACAGTTTAGTGGGAGAATCATTATAGTTATGGTGTTGTATATGGATGAAATAAATCTTATAAAATGGCAATTCAATGTTACAATCAATGAAAAATTGGTTCAAACATTTCTTATCAAGAAAATATCTTGGTGATACATCATACATACTAGGAATGAAGATCTATAGAGATATATCTGACTAAGTTCCTAGACTTGGTCAAACAAAATACATTAGTAAAGTTCTAAAAAAATTACGTGTAAAAATATAAAAATGGTTATTTACCAATACTTCATGGAAATATTTTTTTCAAAGGCATGGTTTCATTTAACTATTCAAGAAGAAGAATACATGAGTAAAATTATATATGCTTAAATAATTTTATCAATCATATATGTTATACTATGTATTCATCCTAATATATCTTTGGAATAAAGTATGATGAGTAGATACCAATCAACTCCTACTAAAATTCATTAGGGAACATTAATAATATCCTTAATTACTTGAGAAGAACTAAGGATGAATTCTTAGTCTTTAGTGATTAGAAAGAACTCCATTTAAATGGTTACAATAATTCTACTTTTTAGAAATTCAAATATGTCTTTAGATATTTGTTATGATTTCTATTTTTCCTGAATGGTGAAGTTGTAAGTTAGAAAACTCCCTACAAACTGATTGTTTTTTATTTTATAATAGAAGATAAATATATTATATCATCTGATGCATCTAAAAATATTATTTAGATAAATAATTTCATTACTGAACTAGGGTTGTCCCAAACATCATGTTTTTTTATTGAAATCTACTTTGATAATAGCAGAGTGGTTTAAAAATCTAACTAACCCTAGTCCCACCAAATATCAAACATCTTTTATATTGATTTTATCTCATTTGGGAGATAATTATGGGGTTTATATTGAGATGTGTCAAATTCCAATAGTGGAAAATATTAAAAATATTCTATAAAATACCCTTATGAAACAAAATAATGAAATCCAAACCATTTCTCTCATTTATATAATGTGAAGTTTCTTTTAAGTTCAAATTTTCCGTATTTTAATGGAGAAACTTTTGAATATAAGTTTAACTGGATATTCAAACAGAACCAAGTATGCATTGGTCATGATCTGGAAGATTCTTGATCAAAAGTTATATAATATGTTAATTTCTTTTATGATTATATGTAAGGGTATTTCATTTTTATTTTTTTAGTAAAGAGACTGAATAATGTTCATCAGATTAGAATGCAAGTGTAACTTTATATTTCATTGGCTGTTAATAGTTGTGGTTGGACAAGCAACAAAACATTGGAGGTAACCATTGTAAAGACCCAATGTTTTATAAAGGGAAATTTATATCTTATAAATATAATCAACTACTAAGTTCTAAGTAAACTTTAAACATAATTTGTCACTTCTATGTTTGGAATTTCAAAAATCTGACATACACGGTTGTGATCAGTATGTTATTTGGAGTCTGATAAGAAAAACATAGTTTTTGGTGATTAGTAACCTACCCTTATGAATAGTAACATACCCTTATAAATAGTTATATATCCTAATTATTAGTAACCTTACCTATGATAATATATAAATAATATTCAAGTTGAAATTATGATATATCTATACATTAGAATAAGGTAAATGGAGGTTTTAAGACTAGTTTTTGATAATAAATTATTATTTTAATTAAATATTAAATTAATCATATTTAGAAATTTATTTTTGAAAATTGAACTTCATTTTTGGATTCTACATATCAAAAAATGGTAATGGTAAATTTTTGGGATTTTTCTGAAATACTTGAATTTTTTGATGAATAGTAAAATGCGCTAATTTACGATAAATGAAAAATAAGGAATTTATTGAGTCATTGGTGATGTTTTGATGATGTAAGACCAATTTTTTAGGTATCACATGATAAATTTACTATTATTGGTCATGGAATACTCAATATTCCTTGTTTTGTGGGGAGTTAATAAATTAATGAATTTTATATTGAGAAATACCTTTCCTCCTCCACTATAAAAACCCCCTTCACTCCCTCTTATCTTCACTCATCTCAAGACCAGTTTCTTGCCAATATTCTGCCCAAATCAATCTCCAAGATCCTCCCCCACGTCCAAAATCTTCTATACTCTTCAAAATACCAAAACCTCTCCCCTTAAGAGGTTCTCAAAGGATGAAGTCTCAAGAGGTAAATTCCTCTTTCCAATTCCTTCATTTCTTTTAACTTCTTTTATTTTTTGTTTCTTTTATCACCACCCTTCATCCAAATGGTATGAAGAATAGAGTAGAATAAATGTACTATAATTCTATTATTATAATGGAATACTTCATTCTATTCTCTTCTTTCCTCACCTTTTGTTTGAAAGAAATGAAAGCACTGTTTGAGATGTGCCAATTTAGCACATTCAAGGACAAAAGTTTATCAATTTCTATTATCATCTTTAAATTTGGTCATGAAACCATTTTTGTTATGTTTGAACCAGATTATAAATATGTAATATATCCTATTTTTTTGTAATATTTTTGTACAAATGGTATTAAGTTATAAATCAAAACATGTTCTTTATAATCAAACTAACTAATTAACAAAAACGGTTGTCACTATGGTTTTATATAATAGTTTAAATTCAATATAAGTAACCAAATTAAATTTAAAACCATGTAATATCCTTTATTTTAAATAATAGAATATAAATTCATTTCTTCATGACCACTTCTATCTTTCATGTTTATCTGAACTTGAATATAAGTGAACCGATCTTTTAAAACCAAGTAAACAAATGAGCCCGAACAATGAAATTAAACCTTATAACTAATCAAGAATTCCTTGAATGAACTAAAAAGGGTTATAATAAATAAATTAAATATATAATAGGTTCTGGAATTATTAATTAATAATACTAATTTGTTTATTCGTGTCTTTAATAACAAGTGGAGAACACCAACGGATTTAAGGTAAGGGATCCTCTCCTTTTCACTCTTAATCAAGATTGTTCTCTATGATATGCCTTTTTTTGTGTAATACCAAGTGATGTAGTATGTTTTCTCACCTACCCCATAATATCATAATGTTTTATAAGTTATGAGAAACCCCTTATCTCTCTCATCAATCCCTCTTAGTTACACCTGATACCTTGCCAATAAACCGTAATGGATTCTACCTGAACTTCCTTTATTCCTTCGGTTGCTCTATCTTTATTTTTACCAAAATTTAGTTGTCTTTTATTTTTATGTAAAACCTATAAATTCTGTTTATATGCTCCAAAATCATGTTCCAAGATCCATCTCTCATTCTCTTTCGGGGATATACATGCTTTTAAGTGAATCCATCCTCGATACTTCCGAATAAGCACACTCGTTTTAAAGAAACTTCCCAAATTTTTACCCAATTTCAAGTTAACTCTATAATATATTTTAAGACTCCATTATATTTATAAAATCAGTATTTTTATTATAAAAATCTTCTTGGTTCAATTCTGGTTTTTTATAAAAGAATGTTCTCTTTACTATTTTAAAATCTCAAAAGTATTTTCCTTAAAACCGCACAAAATGTTTTAATACTAAAATTTCACCAATACATTTCATACAAGTTGTCACTCCCTTTTTACATCACGTACCATGATATATTCCTATTGAATTTCCATTTATAATTTCTTTCATTAATGTAAACTTTCATGATACTCCCAATTTTTATGATTTATGTCATCATTGTGGTACCTAATTCTTTCCATGGGTACCGTTATGTTTGTGTAAGGTTGATTATGTATGTTTATTGGTGTGGAAATATTATTTATGTGGCAAGAATATTCATGAAAGTGTTGATATGGGTGCACCCAGATAGTTCTCTGATGCATTGGGTAAAGTTAAGACTCATGAGATGCGATGTGAAATGGGATTGGTCATTAGCCATGACCCATTCTAAAATGGGAAACGAGATTATCAGTTATCCTTGACCCATACGAAAGAAATTTACTTTGATTATTCCACATATATATGATTCCATGTTTATATGATCCCATGATTATATGATATGATTTCATATGTTCCATGCTTTTTTATCGTTATGTCATGCCTCCTAACTCATGTGCTTAAGATGTATCCTTATGTTCATTCCCTTACTGAGCTTTTTAGCTCATCCCTTTGTTCATGTGTTCCCCAGGGTACCCTATGTAGATGTAAGGGCTCAAAGGAAGTTAGGATATCTTTATGGAGATTAAATAATGACATTTTTTTTAGCTCCATGTTTTATGTTTTATGTACCTAGTATTCCAAGACACTATACTTAACCATCCTTGGCTTGTACTCTGGTTTATAATTATGCTTAAAATCCAGAAATGTTGTCTGAAAAAGGCTGGGGTCACTATAGTTGGTATTAGAGGATGGTCGGGTTATTTTTAGAGAGTAGGAATAGATCTACATAGTGAGAACCTTAAGGCTGAGACTAATTATAAGAAAATAGTCTTAAATTTTGGTGATTATTGAGTAAGTGGTTTATCAAGAAAATACATCCCTGTTTGGATTCGAGCAAGTAGAGGTGGCTTTGGCACAGATGTACCTAGGAGTGAAAACTCCAATAAGGAGTTTCGGGCTTGACCTGGGGTATCCTAGTACATGACAACGGGCCTTGTGGCACTCTTGTTTAGGACACTCCTGGGGTATATTCTTTGGTAGATTCATGAGCTTATTACAAACCATTATTAAAAAATTCCATAAGAATATATGTTAAGAAATGGATTGAGGATAATCTAGATTTAAACTTAAGTAATCACAAGTTAGGATATACTTCTTCTTTATAGGTTAATCCTTTTATGTTTAACGTTTTTTTATTCTCAATAGATAAGTATTAATGAACTCTAATTATACGTTATTTTTCATGGTTAATGTTGGTAAATAGAATAACACATTCCAACAACCAATGTGATAGGCAATGTGAAGATTGCTCTAATGATATGCCTGATATGACAGAAGCGGGTGCTAAAAACTTCATGATTGTACTTGCTCAACTGGATCGAGTTATGAATAATAACTTGAATCATGTGGAACCAACTCCTTCTCTAAGTAAAGAGAAAGTTTCTGTAGAATCCTCTATGCGGAAAAGGCCTCTCATGTTTAGTGGATCTTCTAATCCCCTCCTCGCGGAAAATGGCTTAACTCTATCGAAAAGATATTCTCTGTCCTCCAGTGCTCTAAAGAGGATAATGTTGTACTGGCAGTCTATAATTTTGATGGGGAAGCTGATCAGTGGTGGAAACTGATCAATAATACAAAGTCCCAAGAGGAAATTGATTCCATGGATTGGGAGGAATTCAAGAGGTTGTTTTCAAGAAATTTTTTCCTCAAACCCTCCATCTCAATATGGAAAGAGAGTTCCTCTAACACAAGTAGATGTAAGATGAGTACATCAGGGTGTATGAAGAAAAATTTACAAGGATTGCAAGGTATGCCTCTAGATTTTCCATGAATGCTGAAATCAAGGTGGATCACTTCTTTAGTGGACTAAATCCGAGTATACAAAAAGCATTGGTGATTTGAGACTTCAACAGTTATGAGAATATTGTCTATTATGCCCTCAAGGTTGAAATTGAGATTAGAGACTCTCAGTGGTCTCGTGGGCCCAATGACAAGAGTAAAGAAAATGGAGAACAACATGGGTGGTTCATTAAACGAATCCATTGACAGAAAAAAGCACAACTTTTCACCTTTCAGAAATTGTGGGAAGAAGCATCTTGGTAACTGTCTGAAGGGAACCAAGAATTGCTTCAAATGTGGAAAGTTTGGACATCGAGACAAGAACTGCTGAAGGGATTTGAAAAATATGGATAATTTTTAAGAAGAAAGGAAGGTTCAGATCAACACTCAGCCATCAAGGAAATGGTACAACTATAAGGAGCATGTACATTATGCGAACAATTTCTATAAGCTAAGGGTTTTCTAAGGCAATCAATAATATCCACTAAGGTAAAAATGAAGGGCTTATTCTATCACTACTACTGAGGTGGAGCCGGAAAACGATGTGGTGATAGGTACGCTAGTTATTCATTCAAGAATAGAGAACATACTATTGTATTCTGTTTCTACGCGTTCTTTTATATCTTACAATTTTAGAAGAACTATTCAAAAAACACCTCAAAATATGGAGGAAAAGTTATATGTGAGAATAAAAAATGGAGAAATTATTGAGTCCATGGTTTATAACTCCACCCAGGTTAATTTTTGTGGACTGAACCTCCCGTAAAATGTTTTTATACTTCATTTAGTGGAGTTCGATGCTATATTGAGCATGGATTGGCTGTCTTTATACAAATCCAACATCAACTTTCGGGAAAGGGAGACCACTCTTCATATAGCGAATCATCCTCCAATTCTATACAAGTGTAAGGGGGAAGATGAATCTCTTTTTGGATCATCATCTCATGTGTGGATATTTTTTCCTTATGAGCAATAATATCTAGCTCAAATGATTTAGACAGAGGAGAGAATCATGCTTGAATACATGCCCATTGTGAGTGATTACACTGAGGTATTCCCTAAAGAGTTGCATGGCCTTCCTATTGACCGAGAGGTTGAGTTCTCAATTGAACTTATCCCTGGATCTCTGCCTATATCAAAGACACCTTATAGAATGGCCACCGTAGATCTGGAAGAGCTGAAGAAGTAGTTACAGGAGAATATAGAGAAGGGTTTTATATGCCTGAGTGCCTCACCTTGGGGTGCGCCAGTCCTCTACGTCAAGAAGAAGGATTGATCAATGAACCTATGCATTGATTATCATGAGCTCAATAAAATCATGATAAAGAACAATTATCCTTTACCATGGATAGATGACTTGTTTGATTACCTTTGTGGGGCCAGTTATTTCACTAAGGTAGACCATCGGTCAAGATATCATCAATTAAAGGTGAGGAAGAAAGATATTCCCAAGAATTCCTTTTCAACGAGGTATGGAAACTATGAGTTCCTAGTAATGCCCTTAGGACTCACTAATGCTCCAGAAACTTTCATGGATTTAATGAATAGAGTATTTATAGATTATCTAGACAAATTTTTGATAGTATTTATTGATGATATTCTGATATACTCTAAGAGAAAGAAGGAACATGAGGAGCATTTAGAAACTGTGTTAAATACTTTGTGAAGGAATAATTTGTATGCAAAGTATAGTAAATGTGAGTTCTAGATGGATAAAGTATCATTTTTGGGGCATGTTATCACTATAAAAGGGATATCTGTGGACCCTTCCAAGACAAAGGCAATTGAAGAGTGGCCTAGGCCAACTTGTGTAATAGTGATTCGAAGCTTTTTGGGTCTATCTGGGTATTATCGATGATTCATGAAGAAAATTTCATGGTTTTCAAACCCAATTACCAAGATGAAATGGAACGGGGTAAAGTTTGTTTGGAAACAGTAATGTGAAGATTGTTTCAAGGAGTTGAAAAAGAGTCTTATCACTGCCCCAGTACTCACTCTCCCTATAAGTTGAGAACACTTTGTTGTGTATAGTGATTCTTCTAAGAAAGGATTAGGTTGTGTGATAATGAAAAATGATAAATTGATAGCCTACGCCTCAAGGAAACTAAAAATCCATGAGCAAAATTATCCCACACATGATCTAGTGTTGGAAGCTGTGAGATTTGCATTGAAAATTTGGTGGCATTATCTATATGGGGAGAAATGTGAGATATATATTGACCACAAGAGTCTCAAATATATATTCACATAGGAAGAAATTAATATACTCCAATGAATATAGAAAGAGCTCATCAAGGATTATGACTGCTCAATCCACTAACATCTTGATAAGGCAAACAAGGTAGCAGATGCTCTTAGTAGAAAGGATCCTGCAACTTTATCATTGATGAGAATTGAAAAAGATCCAATCTTCATAGATTTGCAAAGGATAGGCATGAGAATCATTAAGGGGGGGACATCATCAATCCTTTCTCAAATTATTGCTTAACCATCCCTCTTGGAGAAAATAAAGGATGCTCAAAGAAAATATGTGGAAATTCAGAAAAGGGTGGTATCTATTAGAAATGGGAAATCCTTCGATTTCAAAATTGATGAGGAAGAAGTTGTTATATTTGGGACATGATTATGTGTACCAACCAATCTAGATATAAAGAAGTATATATTGAATGATGCACATAGCTTGACCTTCTCTCTCCACCTAGAGAGCACAAAGATATATCGAGATCACTAGGAAAAATGTTGGTGAGACAATATAAAAAGGGAGATTACTGAATATACATCAAAGTGCCTGGTATGTCAGAAAGTGAAGGATAAGAGGAAAAAGTGTAAGGGGGTGATGCAACCACTACCTATACCAGCTTGGAAGTGGGAGAAAATTACCATGGACTTTGTCCCTGGACTTCTAAGGACATTCAGAGGAAACAATGCTATATGGGTTGTTGTGGATCGTCTTACAAAGAAAAATCACTTTATCGTGGTTCGAGAGGACTTCTCCTTGGATTAACTTGTGCAGATTTACATCAAAGAAGTGGTAAGGCCGCTTGGAGTACCACTATCTATTGTATCCGGTCGTGATCCGAGATTCACCTCAAAGTTCTGGAAAAGTCACCAACACGCTCTAAGCACTGAATTGAACATCAGTACGGCATATCATCCTCAAACTGATGGCCAATCTAAGAGAACTATTCAAACACTAGAAGTCATGTTGAGAGCATGTTCTATGGAATTCAAAGGAGGATGGGACCAACATCGTCCATTGGTTGAATTCTCCTACAACAACAGTTTCCACTCGATCATTCGAATGGCACCATATGAAGACCTTTATGGGAAAAGGTGTAGAACACCGGCGTGTTGGGATGAATTTGGTGAGTGTAAGATTCTTGGACCTGAAATGGTTGAAGAAATAGTGGAGAAGGTGAAAACCATTCAGCAGCATATCAAGATAGCCTAGAGTCGACAGAAGAGTTATGCAGATAATCATCGAGGAGACCTTGAGTTCAAAGTTGTAGACATGGTATTTCTTTGAATATATTCGTGGAATAAGGCCATGAGGTTTGGAAAGAAAGGGAAGTTAAGTCCCAGGTACAAAGGCCCCTTCCAAATCCTTGATCAAGTCAAAGCTATGGCCTATTGACTAGCACTTCCACATACTATGTCGAAAGTACATGATTTATTTCATGTATCCCTCTTAAAGAAGTACATACCAAACCCTTAACATGAACTCTCTTTAGAGGTGGTATAGTCGGAGGATGATCTCTCTTACGAGGAGCAACCAGTGAAGATCTTGGATCATAGAGACAAAGTTCTATGCAACAAGAATACTCATATAGTCAAGGTACTATGGCGAAACCATAAGTACAAAGAGGAAACAAGGGAACTAGAGGATGAAATGAAGGAAAAGTACCAACATCTGTTTTTGTCTTAAAATGAAAAACGAAATTTCGAGGGTGAAATTTCAAAAGGGGGGAAGAATGTAATGACCCAATGTTTTATAAATGTAAAATTTTGTCTTATAAATATAATTAACTACTAAGTGTTATGTGACCTTTAAACATAAGTTTGTCACTTCTATGTTTGGAATGTCAAAAATCTGACATACACAGTTGTGATCAGTAAGTTATTTGGAGTCTGATAAAAAAAACATAATTTTTCGTGAATAGTAACCTACCTTTATGAATAGTAACATACCCTTATGAATGGTGATATACACTAATGAATAGTAACCTTACCTATGATATTATATAAATAATATTCAAGTTAAAATTATGATATAGCTACACTTTAGAATAAGTAAATGAATGTCTTAAAACTTGTTTTTGATAATAAATTATGATTTTAATTAAATATTAAAATAATCATATTTAGAAAATTATTTTTGAAAAATGGACTTCATTTTTGGATTCTACACATCAAAAAATTGTTAGGGTAAATTTTTGGGATTGTTCTGAAATACTTGAATTTTTGATGAATAGTAAAATGTGATAATTTACGATAAATGCTAAATAAGGAATTTATTAAGTCATTGATGATGTTATTCTTATATAAGACCCATTGTTTTGGGATCACATTATAAATTTACTATTATTGGACATGGAATACTCACTATTCCTTATCTTGTGGGGAATTAATAAATTAATGAATTTTACATTGATAAATATCTTTCCTCCTCCACTATAAAAACACCCCATTCACTCCCTCTTTTCTTCACTATTCTAAAGTCTTGTTCCATGAAAATATTCTTCCCAAATGTCTCCCCAAGATCTTTCCCCACGTCGAAAAGCTTCTAGCCTCTTCAAAATACCAAAACCTCTCCCCTTGAGAAGTTTTGAAAGGAGGAAGCCTCAAGAGGTAAATTCATCTTTCCAATTCCTTCATTTCTTTTAACTTTTTTTATTTTTTGTATCTTTACTCACATCCATTCAACTAAATGGTATGATAACTCCAGTAGAATACATGTATTGGAATTATATTATGCTAATGGGATACTTCATTATCTTCTCATCTTTCCTCGCCTTTTTTTTGAAAGAAATGAAAGCATCGTTTGAGATGTGCCAATTTAGCACATTTAAGGTCAATGATTTATCAATTTCTATTATCATATTTAAATCTGGTCATCAAACCATTTTTGTTATGGTTGAACCAGATTATATAAATTTAATATATCCTATTTTTATTTCATAATCTTTTTGTACAAATGGTATTAAGTTATAAATCAAAACACGTTCTTTGTAATCAAACCCACCAATTAACAAAAACGGTAGTCACTATGGTTTTATATAACAGTTTGACTTCGATATAAGTAACCAAATTAAATTTAAAAACATGTAATCTCCTGTATGTTCAATAAAATCATATAAATTAATTTATGGATAACCACATCCATCTTTCATGTTTATCCGAACATGAATATAAGTGAACCGATCTTTTAAAACCAAGTAAACAAACGAGCCCAAACAATGAAATTGAACCTTATAACTAATCAAGAAGGACTTTAATGAACTAAAAAGGGTTATAATAAATCAATTACATATATAAAAATTTCTTGAATTATTAATTAATAATCCTAATTTTTTTATTCAGGTCTTTAATAACAAGTGGTGAACACCAACAGAATTAAGGTAAGGGATCCTCTCCTTTTCACTCTTAATCAAGATTGTTCTCTGTGATATGCCTTTTTTGTATAATAACAAGTGATGGGGTATGTTTTCTCACCACCCCCATAGTGCCCTAATGTTTTATAAGTGATGATAAACCCATTATCTCTCTCATCAATCTCTCTTAGTTACACCTGATACCATGCCGATAAACTGTAATGGATTCTACCCGAACTTCCTTTATTCCTTCAGGTTTCTCTTTCTTTCTTTTTACCAAAATGTAATTGTCTTTTATTTTTATGTAAATCTTATAAATTCTGTTTATATGCTCCAAAATCATGTTCCATGATCCATATATCATTCTCTTTCTAGGATATACATGCTTTTAAGTGAATCCCTTCTCGATACTTTCCAATAAGCACACTCGTTTTAAAGGAACTTCCCGAATTTTTACCCAATTTCAAGTGCACTCTATCCTCTATTTTATTACACAATTGCCTTTTTAAAATAATTATTTTTATTATGAAAACCTTCTTGGTTCAATTATGGTTTTACATGAAAGAATTTCCTCATTAGTATTTTAAAATCTCTATAGTATTTTCCTTAAAACCGCACAAAATGTTTTAATGCTAAAATTTAACAAATACATTTCTTACAAGTTTTCAATACTTTTTGACATAACATACCATGATATATGACTACTTAATGTCCATGTATAATTATCTTCTTTCATGGACACTTTCGTGATATGCCCTTTGGTTATGATTTATGTCATGGTTGGGGTACCTAATTCTTTCCATGGGTACCCTTATGTTTATGTATGGTTGATTATGTAGGATTATTGGTGTGGAAAGATTATTTATGTGGAAATAATTTTCATGAAAATGATGAGATGGGTGTGCCCAGATAGCACTCCAATGCATTGGGTAATGTTACGTCTCGTGAGATGTGATGTGAAACGGGATTGGCAGTTAGCCTTAACCCATTCTAAAATGGGAAATGAGATCGGTGGTTAGCCTAGACCCATAATAAAGAAATGTATTATGATTCTTCTAAATTTATATGATTCCATGTTTATATGATCAAATTCTTATATGATATGATTTCATGTGTTCCATGTTTTGTTATCATTATGTCATTCCTCTTAAATCATGTGCTTAAGATGTATCCTTATGTTCATTCCCTTACTGAGATTTTTATCTCATCCCTCTGTTCATGTGTTCCCCAGGGTACCCTATGAAGATGTAAGGGCTCAAAGGAATTTAGGAGCTCTTTATTGAGATTAAATAATGAAATGTTTTTTAGCCTCATGTTTTATGTTTTATGTACCTAGTATTCCAATACAATATAATTAATGATCCTTGGTTTGTACTCTAATGTATAATTATTCATAAAATCATGAAATTTTGTATGAAAAAGGCTAGGGTCACTATAACCTTGATTAATAGTGGTCCCCCACAAATGTTAAAAATTTGTGGGATTGTTTAATTGGTTGGGCCCCACTATAACGGTTGGGTGAGAAGACTTTTGTATGTTTATTGTGAGTAGTAATCAAATTGGTTGAATTTTCAATAGTGGTTGTAATCTTATAGATTTTTTAAAATAGAAAGAATAAGTAGTTTTATACTATGGATGTAGGACTAAAGTTTGAACCATGTGAATATTTTTTCCCTTTTATTGTATGATTAATTTTTCACTTGAATATTTTTCTTTTCTGGATGTGTGTGTATTAGAGTGTGTGAGAGGGAATCAACTCAATGTGGTGATTTAGGGTGATACCTGACTTCTGAAGTTCTAGTACATCAGTGTTAGGGGATTCTTATAGTTAGGGAAGTTCCAAATATTTTATTCCACCTTTGTAAGTTATAGTGGTTTCTTTTAGTGATTGGTTGTTTTGAGTCTCAAAAAGTGATATGTAATCATATACTTGATCTAGTGCCTCATACAAAAAATTTCTATTATAAGATTATGTTTAAACAGGGATTGGTAGCATGCTCGAAAGAAGACTATTTAGATATCATTCTTCTCTTAATTTTTTTATTCAATTAGAGTCATTATTTTAGGGGTTATGTCCTCAAAATAAGGAAAATTATGAAAATAAAAATCCAACAGGGAGAATTTTGGCATCTAGAGGATGAAAATGGAAGATTATAGAATTCAAAAGGACCTTTAACTTTCATTGAAAGGAGTCAAACCAGAGGCAGTGGAAAAAAGGGGAATGGAAAAGGATGGTAAAAAAGTCATTTGAATTGATTTGGATGTCATTAGCAATGAATGTATACTTTAACATCAGGGAGGTAAAGACCATAGTGGAGCTGATGAATGCTCTAGTGGTCATGTATAAGTATCCAATATATACAATAAATTATTCATTATGTGGTGGTTATTTGGCATGATCTTATTTAAATAAATATCATCAATGGAATATATGAATGGAATTAATATGGTTTAACTTTATCTCGAATCAATTAAAGTAAGGTTTAAGAAATATGTTTGGGCTATGTTATTATTATAAACTTTACTAGAATCATGGGATGTGATGGTAACAATTATAAGAAACTATTGTAAGAAATATAAACTAGTGTTTGACGATGTTATAGATCTCAATATGAATGAATAAATAAAATGGAATGAAGTTCAAGAATTTATCATAACCAAAACCAATGTAGAGAATTTGATGTAGATTTACTATTCTTGGACCCATATATTGGAACTTTCATAAGATAATCCATATCAAGAAATATTCTAGAGATCCTTTTTTTAATTATGGAAGGGAAGCTTCTAGAAGATCAAGTTCTATAAATTTTATGATGGATGGGAATAATAGTTTATTGTTGAGTGTTAATATTCCATTATAATAAAAAATCATTGATTTAAGGGATTCAATCCATTCTATTACTGATAGGGGATTCATGTTAAATTATGTATCTATAGGATTTACAATTGTTCACTTAGCAGATGATGAATATATTGAGTTCATAGAGAAGGGAGATATTAAATCCTAGATGACAATTGAAATCTACCGGATTTTATTGGTAGTGAGACACATTCTAGGTTTACTAAATAACAAAATTTCTATTGGTTGGCTGGATAAATTAGGTTATTGAACTAAATTGACAAATAGATTATGTAATATTACTAGAGGTTACATGTCCATGGCCATAGTTGTTAAATATGGGATGTTTTATTTGATATAAAGTTCATTTGGAGATATATTTTTTAGAATAATAATTTCTAAAAGTCTAGAGTTATGAAATTATCATTTTAAACACCTAGTGATAAGAAAATAAGAATTCTAGTAGTAAAGGGTTTATTGAAGCTCAATCACATGGATTTTGAAAGTTGTTAAAGTTTTTAAATCCGAAATCATAAAAAGGTATTGTTCAACTTGAATATAAGTACACCCAAGTCACAGAAGTTGGATCTTGGGCATATAGATATTTGGGGGGATTTACTATTTAATTCTCATAGTAGTTTATTTTACTTTGTGAAATTCATCAATGATAAAAAAAATTATTGGATTGCCTATTTAAGAAAAATATGTGTAATTTAGAGTGTTTTTTTATGTAAGGATGTGGTGAGAAATAGAAAAAAAATCTAAAATGAAAAAGGTATGATAATGAGTGAGAGTGTTGTGGAAATGATTTCTATAATTTATGTCAGATGAAAGGAATCAAGTTTGAGAAGACTATACTTTGAACACTAGAGTATAATGGTGTAGTGGAGTGGATGAATCAAAAATTAACTAAGAAAACTTGATTCATTGGACTAAAATCTAGAATGTACAAGGCAATTTGGGTAGAATCAATCAATTGTATAGTATATCTTATTAAAAAAATTGACTACACCATAGGTTCATGAGATTCTAGAACACATTTGGTCTAAAAACAGTGGAATTGACCCACCTAAAATTTTTTATAGGTTCAGCCTATGTCCTTGTGCATTCAAAGGATAGGTAAAAAACATGAATCTAGGTCCCAAGAATATTTATCTATTGGTTATGGTGATAAAAACCTTAGAACATTGGGATAATGAATCTTGGAAGGTAATTGGAAGAAAAAATATTCCCTTCAATGATAAGAACTTATAGAAATCCTGGAACGTGGTGGAAATAGTGTGGAGAGAAAATAATCAAATGAATATGTCCATGTTGATCTAAATAGAAGTTCTAGAAGGACAGAAGTTCCAGTAAGTTTAGAGAGCATTGAAAATTATAAAATAATAAATTTTTCAAAATAAATTAAGGTTTATGAATGTAAAAATGTAATTTGAAAGGTCATAAGATTTACCTAAATGCACAAGAGGTAGCATGGCTCAGAGTTATGAAAGGTGAATTCTTGAAAGTTACAATTCCCAAAATAACATAGCATTATATTAAATTATAGGGATCTACTAGAATCATATAACTGATACAAATTTTTGAAAGTAATTTTTATTAATTTCTTCTTGTGTATGGAGGATATCCTAAAATCTTTAATAAAGTGGAAACTCTCAGTGATTCTAGAAGTGGGAGTTATCCATGAAAGATGAACTGGATTCATTATATGTAAATGAAACCTGGGAAATAATGAAATTACCATAAGGTAAGAAAGAACTAAAAACAAATGGTTTTTTATTTGAAAAAATAAACTAGAGGTGGGAAGAGTTAAAAGGTTGGGTTGGTTTGTAAGGTGTTTTGGTAGAAGGAATGAGTGTAATTATTTAAGATTTTTACAATTGTTTCCAAATATATAATCATTTGAATGATGCTAAGAATGATTGCATTAAAAAATTTATCTGTAATATATGGGTGTGAAAAATCAATCCCTCATTAGGATTTAGATTTATATATATATATCAACTGGATGGTTTCATTTAAAAATTAATAATAACTTGGTGTGTAAGTAAAAAAACGAGTCTTCATAGATCGAAACAAACACAAATACAGTTAAATTAGATGTTCTACACCCTCATGTCATAAAATGGGTACATATAGAGAAAATAAGATCTTTTTTTAATTGAAATTCATTCAAGGATAAGATCTTTATTATCCTTTTCTTATATGTTGATGACATGCTCTCAGTAGTTTTGGATATTAAATGTATTCAAGAAATAAAATTTAATTTTTTAGGAATATTCAAGATGAAAAATATGAATTATGCCAAGAAAATATTTGGTTATAAAATTGATAATGATATGAATATTATAATATTGGTTTTTTCTCATAAGGATTATATATGGAAGGTTATTGAGAGATTCATAATGACCATATGTAAGACGATGACAACCCCATTGGATGGACACTTAAAATTATTCAAAGAGAAGGTTTCAAAAACTGAAGGTAATGCTGAGTATGTGGTGATTGTTCTATTTTTATCAGGGATAATTAGCTTGATATACACAATTTAATGTACATGTTTGGATAATAAATTTTATATGGGAATTATCAGTCCGTATATAGAGAATACATGAAAATAACACTGGGAAGTTGTGAATTAGATTCACTAATATCAAAAATCATTGGAATATACAACCATATTCATTAGAATATATGATCTATTTCTAGGTTATGTGGATTTGTACTTTTTTAGACATATGGATTCATGGAAGATCATTATAGTTTATGTGTGTGCACTCAAAAAAAATATGTAATCTATATGTAGATATTACAATTAGTGGTATCACTATCTATAATAAAAGCTGAATTTGTGGTCATCATGAAATAATATAAATAACTGATATGGTTAAAGTTTTTTTTAGAAGTTTAGAAGATGTTGGGTAAGTGTATTTTTAGTATGTGACAAAATAAGTGAAATTCCTTTTTCTATGAATATGATGTTTCACTCACAGTCAAATAAAAATGATTATAAATATCATTTCATCTAAAGGATGCTGGAGGATAGAGCATTGGAGAAGTGGAATATTAGAGAAATCAAAAATCTGATTGATATGTTCACTAATGTTTTAGTACAATAACGTTTGAGGAAACATTGTGCCTCACTACTATAACTTGGGCCTTTATCAGCGCTAAAAACCGGCATTAACAGTGCTAGAAAAGCGCTGTTAATGCCGGCATAGATAAGGGGGGGGTCCCTTTATGAGCACTTCTTTTAGCGCTGATAAAGGTCTCCTATATCGGTGCTTGATGGAGCACTAAAAAAGGGTTCCTTTATCAGCGCTCCTCTAGCGCTATTAAAGGTGTCCTTTATCAGTGCTAAAAAAGCGCTGATAAAGGCCCCATCGCCTGCACCAAAAAAATTGTACCTGCACACCTGCACACCTGAATACCTACACAAAGTAGCACATGCACACCTTCACACCATAGCACCCGCACCCAATATTTTGACCGACAATGGTATATACATTTACTTAACATCATTAATACAAAAAAACGCATTGCTATATACATTTCAAACATTGTTTTACATGGTTACATTTACAATTATTCAACAACAGTTATAAACATTCATGTTTCATCCTTTGATATCCATGATCCGCTCTCGACAGTATTTGTTGTCGAACAAAGCATCTGAACTCAAGGGAAAAAATTCACCTATATAAGAAAACAAATATTATGTTAGTAATGCAATAATGAAAGAAATTAAAACAGTAATATGAAAGAATACATTAATATGGAAATGTGAAACTAAAATATGAAATTTTAAACTCAAAAGTTTTCATTTTCATAACAATGAAAGGGAATAATGTAAAATCAATATGTTTTGTGTATGTCATTGGTGTTGTTTTCCAAAGTCTATCTCAATTTAAAACTGATATCAGACACTTTTAGTCATACCGGTCACGCCGTGCGTCGGATTGAGGTGTGGTCAATTCGTACACGTTACAAATTACTTGTGGATCGTTTTCCTAAATTATAAAAACAATCCGAATGCGTTTGCTCGATTTGGCGTATGTCAATGGTGTTGTTTTCCAAAGTTTATCTAAATTTGAAACTGATATTAGACACTTTTAGCCATACCGGTCACACCGTGCGTCAGATTGAGGTGTGGTCGATTCTTACACGTCACAAATGACTCGTGGATCATTTTCCTAAAGTATCAAAACAATCCGAATGAGTTTTCTCAGTTTGGCGTATGTCATTGGTGTTGTTTTCCAACGTTTATCTCAATTTGAAACTGATATCAGACACTTTTAGCCATATCGGTCACGTCGTGCGTCAGATTGAGGTGTTGTCGATTCGTACACGTCACAAATGACTCGTGGATCATTGTCCTAAAGTATCAAAACAATCTGAATGTGTTTGCTCGGTTCGGCGTATGTCATTGGTGTTGTTTTCCAAAGTCTATCTCAATTTCAAACTGATATCATACACTTTTAGTCATACCGGTCACGTCGTGTGTCATATTGAGGTGCGGTCGATTCGTACACGTCACAAATGAATCATGGATCATTTTCCTAAAGTATCAAAACAATCCGAACGCATTTTCTCGGTTTTCCGTATGTCATTGGTGTTGTTTTCCAAAGTTTATCTCAATTTGAAACTGATATCAGACACTTTTAGCCATATCGGTCACACCGTGCGTTGTATTGAGGTTCGGTCGATTTGTACACGTCACAAATGAATCGTGGATCGTTGTCCTAAAGTATCAAAACAATCCGAATGCGTTTTCTCGGTTTGGAATATGTCATTGGTGTTGTTTTCCAAAGTTTATCTCAATTTGAAACTGATATCAGACACTTTAAGCCATACCGGTCACGCCGTGCGTCGAATTGAGGTGCGGTCGATTCGTACACGTCACAAATGACTCGTGGATCGTTTTCCTAAAGTATCAAAACAATCAGAACGCGTTTTCTCGGTTTGGCGTATGTCATTGGTGTTGTTTTCCAAAGTTTATCTCAATTTGAAACTGATATCAGACACTTTTAGCCATATCGGTCAAACCGTGCGTTGGATTGAGGTGAGGTCAATTCGTACACGTCACAAATGACTCGCGAATCGTTGTCCTAAAGTATCAAAACAATCCTAATGCATTTTCTCAGTTTGGAGTATGTCATTGTTGTTTTTTTCCAAAGTTTATCTCAATTTGAAACTGATATCAGACACTTTTAGCCATACCGGTCATACCGTACGTCGGATTGAGGTGCGGTCGATTCGTACATGTCACAAATGACTCACGGATCGTTTTCCTAAAGTATAAAAACAATCTGAATGCGTTTTCTCGGTTTGGCGTATGTCATTGGTGTTGTTTTCCAAAGTTTATCTCAATTTGAAACTGATATCAGACACTTTTACCCATACCGGTCACACTGTGTGTCGGATTGAGGTGCGGTCAATTCGTACACGTCACAAATGACTCGTGGATTGTTTTCCTAAAGTATCAAAACAATCCGAATGTGTTTTCTCGGTTTAGTGTATGTCATTGGTGTTGTTTTCAAAAGTTTATCTCAATTTGAAACTGATATCATACACTTTTATCCATACCGGTCACACCGTGCGTCAGATTAAGGTGTGGTCGATTCGTACACGTCACAAATGACACGTGGATCGTTTTCCTAAAGTATCAAAACAATCCGAACGCTTTTGCTCGGTTTGGCGTATGTCATTGGTGTTGTTTTCCAACGTTTATCTCAATTTGAAACTAATATCAGACACTTTTAGCCATACCGGTCACACCGTGCATCGGATTGAGGTGCGGTCGATTCGCACGCGTCACAAATGACTCATGGATTGTTTTCCTAAAGTATCAAAACAATCCGAACGCATTTGCTTGGTTTTTCGTATGTCATTGGTGTTGTTTTCCATAGTTTATCTCAATTTGAAACTGATATCAGACACTTTTAGCCATACCGGTCACACCGTGCATCGGATTCAGGTGCGGTCAATTTTTACACCTCACAAATGACTCGTGGATCGTTTTCCTAAAGTATCAAAACAATCCGAACGCATTGTCTTGGTTTTCCGTATGTCATTGGTGTTGTTTTCCAATGTTTATATCAATTTGAAGCTGATATCAGACACTTTTAGCCATACCGGTCACGCCGTGCATCAGATTGAGGTGCGGTCGATTCATGAACTTCACAAATGACTCGTGGATTGTTTTCCTAAAGTATCAAAACAATCCGAACGTGTTTGCTCAGTTTGGCGTATGTCATTGGTGTTGTTTTCAAAAGTTTATCTCAATTTGAAACTGATATCAGACACTTTTATCCATACCGTTCACATCGTGCGTCAGACTTAGGTGCGGTCGATTCGTACACGTCACAAATGACTCGTGGATCGTTGTCCTAAAGTATCAAAAGAATCCGAACGCGTTTGCTCAGTTTGGCGTATGTCATTGGTGTTGTTTTCCAAAGTTTATCTCAATTTGAAACTGATATGAGACACTTTTATCCATACCGGTCACACCGTGCATTGGATTGAGGTGCGGTCAATTTGTACACGTCACAAATGACTCGTGGATCGTTGTCCTAAATTATCAAAACAATACGAACTCGTTTTCTCAGTTGGATGTATGTCATTGGTGTTGTTTTCCAAAGTTTATCTCAATTTGAAACTGATATCAGACACTTTTAGCCATACCGGTCACACCGTGCGTCGGATTGAGGTGTGGTTGATTCGTACACGTCAAAAATGACTCGTGGATATTTGTCCTAAAGTATCAAAACAATCCAAACATGTTTGCTCAGATTTTCGTGTGTCATTGATGTTGTTTTCCAAATTTTATTTCATTTTCAAACTAAGTAGTACGAATTCACTAATCTAAGGATATGAATCATAAGAAAAGAATATCATAGATTCTCAATAAGTGTAAATTGAGATATAAATGACCACAAAAAGATAACATAAGTACTAGGAATTCACCTTCATTGTCCTATTTTTTTACATTCTTCCATCAGGTACGATGCCCATTCCTTTCTAAAGACATTTATATCATCTTCTGAATAGGACTTTTTGCGACAGTCATAGTAGTACTGAAAAAATATAAATACACAAAGGATTAATAATTATTTTAAATAAAGTAGTAATTATTTTCAAAAATACCTCTTCAGGGATGCTAGTTTGTCCATGAAATACGATCTCTTTCATAAATTTACAAACATAATAATCGCAGTCCTTGTCATTTGTTTGTTTCGGACACTGCAGAAACATCGTGAAAAATAAGTAATTTGTTTTGATATGTATTTGGATAGTGAAATATAATTATATATACCCAGATACTTCTCCATTTTTAGATCTTGTGGGCATTGTCGTCCTTACGCCCTGGATTCATTCCAGCCTTTAGACGATATTCATACACCGCCCTATCATAACAAAATCCTCATTAAAAGATAATATAAATTATATAACTAGATATTTAGTTCTAAAATGTTGGATCTAGTGTATTAAAAATTGACAATCGCCATCATCTGTGGTCGGTTAGTTGGATATCCATGTAGTGAATCCAGAAAATAAATCTTTGGAGTATCCAAATTGACTGCAATGAGCATCCAATGTTCCCTAAAAACACAAAAAGAAATAAGTACTGATAGAAATGAAAAAATAATTGATATGATTAAAATGTAGAGTTTTACCCTTGCATCGTTGGTATTAAAAAGATTCTGTCAGTCGTAATTCTTCTTTGAAACGTTCTGAGCAGATTTGACATCAATTCATCCTGAAAATTAGAATCTATTTCTGTTCGTTGTGTAGAAATGGTGTGAGGACTAACGAGTCCAAATTTGTATTCATGGGAAAATCCCTTCAATTTTTTTTCATATATATGCCTGTGAAAAATATGAGATGTATTTATCCATAATTATCAAAGTATATCAGCTTCTGTAAAATCAAATCATGAAAACATACCTCATGTATACATTTATAACTGAGGCGCCTAGCCAGTCGTATGTGATGATCTTAGAAACATCGTCTGTACTAACGAAATCTATTGTTTCCTCTCTGTACATATCTTTTTCACAAACAATTGTATGACTATTTCCATCTTTCATTTTCGTATCCACATGAGCTTGCAATGATATTAAAAGTGGATATAGAACGGGCGGGGTGAACGCGCTCTCAGTAGATCGTTTTGATCGGTTGGTTGATCCAATGTTGGAGCTGCTCTTTTGTTTTAGCTTCTCCATTTTATCCTTCTGTAATAACATTCATCAGTTCAGCCATTTTCTAATTTAATGTTAAAGGTTCTGCTGGAAAAATGAACTGGAAATGAATACCTCCTGCTCGACATGTTTTTTACAAGATTCGACGGCCATGCAACGAATGTTCTAACAGCTTTTTCCACCATATGAATGTCATCATCGTCATTTGGCACGGGTAGCTCGGCGCTCGGCTCATGAGCTACGTTAATCGACACTTTGAAATGACCGGTTGGAAGTGGTCTGGAGTGTAGCGTGTCATTCTGCATATTGAACACTGTAGCCCTCACTACAAGGCAATGGGTGGGAGTTGACAGATATAAATCACATTCATTTTCACCCTGCAAAATATCATTACATGAAAGGTATCAGTGTCTATGTGATTCACATCTCACAAAAACGAATATTATAACATTGATTACCTTGGTTAAGTCAGGTCTTTGAGGGAAATTGCTCGCCTCAAAGCTGGTGAGGGGTGGATCTTCTCGCGGGGGTTGTTCTTGAGTTGTTTGTTCTCTTCGCCTCTCCTCCATCAAACTCGTTAGCATCTTTCCCTGAGTTTAGATTAGTTCTTCAAGGGTATCTACTTTATCTCTCATTACATGCAATTCTTTAGTTTGTTCATCCTCTTGTTTTTTTCTGAAAATATGTCCGGGGTGACACCCCAAAACCCACACCTCTGACGCGGCCATACTGCTCTGGCTGTTTCAAGGCCGTTGAAAGTATGTCTGCATCTAGTTCAGGTGTTGTTGATTCCTGTGACTATGTCAAATAGAAAATATGAAAAAATAAGTAAGCATCATTATGTAATAGTGATTTAATGAAAAAAAAGGTTATATTATGTCATACTTACACATGTTTCCCACACTTTTTGTGTGTTTTCATCTATCATTTTCCCCTATTTATTAACATGAGCCTCCTTCCATAGCACATGGCGTGGAATGGAAGTGACTTGAGATTTTTCTTCATCAATATGCATATAAACAGAAAAACATGGTTATAGTGTTGTTTTATGTCACATAAAATTATTACAGTACTTTTAAAATACATACCAATTGTTTTTCAATTGAAGTGTACCCCAACCTTGCTTTACAGTAGGGGTACGCTGGTTTTGCTGCCCGTTCTTTATTTTCAGCACTCAGTTGATGTTTCATAAATAAAAACATATCAATCAACGTGATGAATACAAGCAATGTTACACAACGTGTAACCAAACACAATTTACCTGAAAATTCTGTTCCGCATGACGGTTGCAAAACGCATCCCACATTCCTTACGATATCAAGTGTGCATAAAGAGGAGGCGGGTGCGGCTTGATTTCCCCTTCGGCATCTTTGAGATGATGTTTCGTTAAAATGTTGCGAAAGCCTCTATGAATCCTTTCTGCCAGTCTGAAAACATATTCTTTGTGCGAAACATCTACTATAAATGCACTCTGCATGAGATGATGAAGGGTTAGTCAATATTTCATTATTTTATTTTATTTTAATAAATTAAATAGATGATATCGTAATGTTACCGTAATCTCTTCCCACATTAATGTTTTCAACCCGCTGACAACAAGGTGCCACGACTCTACGTCAATCGGCACGCGTTGTCGAGTGACGATTCCAATGTAGCTACTAAACATGGATTTGTTGGGGTTTACATGCTGGCCTAGCTTATTCCATCCCACCTCATATTTGATGCCTTTTTCTCTCGCCTTAAGTATTTTTTCTAAAACTATCAAACTACGGCACACCTGTTTTTTTTGTTTCGATGGGGTTTTATCGTCTACCATTTCCTCAATTTCTGCATCATCATTATGTTTCTCCAAAGCGCTAGCATCGGCACTGACACCAGCTGCAATAGGTTGAGAGACCTGTTATACGTCAGCAGTGGGACCAGTTGCAACAGGTTAAGAGACCTGTTGTCTCTCAGCAGTTGGACCAGCTGCAACAGGTTGAGAGACGTGTTGTGTCTCGGGATTGGGTGCATCAGCAGGTGAAGAAGTCATTATCTGCAGAACTAGTTTAAAATTTAATTTAGATCACATAAAAGTAGCAGCGAACAGATAATAACATAATGTAACACAATCTATATTACAATAAAAATCAATAACCTAATTATTGAACTCCCTTTTTTTAAAGGCTGAAGGTATTTGACCCCTCTATAAACTATCCATATCCCTTCATTGTGGTCTCCTCTGACAAACAAAACGTCGTCTACATTGGGACCACTGTGAAATGATTGCGAAGTCCCAATGAAAGGGTCATCTTCCATTGAATTTTTATCTGACCCTTCAGCTATTTTGGTCGATAACAGAACAATTGACCAGTTTCGGTTTGCAGGATCTGGAACATAAAATACTTGCACTGCCTGTGATTCCATTATAAATGGTTCGTCTTTCTCCCCTTCCTTACTAAAATCAACTTTCACGAATCCCAAATCATCTATTTTAATAGCACTCCTGTTATCAACCCACTTGCATTGAAATATCGGAACTTGAAATTCTGTATAATCCAACTCCCATATTTGTTTGATGATGCCAAAGTATGACATATTCGCATAAATTGGATTTCTGTCCTTAGCACCGGAAACATGCATCGCTTCAGCCACAAGTGTAACCCCGCTATTCTGTATGGTATTGTCTTCATCATGTTCATTAGTATAAAATGTATAACCATTAACTACATAAGCATTGTAAGATAATGCATACACACTTGGTCCTCCGGCTAGCCATCGAAGTCGTTCCAAAATTGATTTGGATTTTCATCTGACTTCATAAAAATATGATCTCGAAATCATCCTATAAATTGTCGATTATAGGTATCTGATATCCATTTTTCAGCCCTTGATGGATTCAAATGCCTAAGAATTTCTTTGTGGATTTCAACATATGGGTCAACGTCAAAACTATTATGCAAAACATAAAGGTGGGTCTGCTCCTGATCTGTAATATTGATTGTGACAACCTTTCTTCCAGAAATTCCTTCACCCTCAAGCCGCCCAGTGTGACGAGATTTCAGTAAGCCAATGCTTTCGACACCAGACAAGTATTCGGTACAGAATTAAACGGCTTCCTCAACAATATATTGCTCCGTAATACAACCCTCTGGCCGACTTCGATTTTTGACATACCCTTTCAAAATCATCATATACCATTCAATGGGGTACAACCATCTGTAATGTACAGGACCACATAGTCGAATCTCTCTCACCAAGTGGACCATCAAATGAACCATCATATCAAAAAATGAAGGCGGGAAGAACATTTCTAATTCACATAATATGACGGAAATTTCTTTTTCCATAGCTGGCAATTTCGCCGGGTCTATAACTTTGCTGCATATATCTTTGAAGAAGAAACACAGTTTCGTTAATGTATGGAGGACATTCTTGGAAAAAATGAAACTTAAAAGAATTGGAATGAGATTTTTCATCAAAACATGACAGTCATGTGATTTCAGACCTTTTAACTTCAAGTTGCTCATTGACATAAGGTTACTGATATTTGAAGAATACCCCTCTGTAACCTTTACGTCATTCAAGAAGTTTCAAAACTGATATCTCTCCAGCCTGGAAAAAGTGTAAGCAGCCGGAGGAAGAAATGTTCGTTTTTCACCCTTTACTGGTGCCAACTCTTCTCATATTCCCATCTCAACCATGTCCAACCTAGCCTTAATTCCATCTTTTGTTTTGCCAGATGTATTTAGTAACGTGCCGATAACACTGTCAAATACATTTTTTTCTACAAGCATAACATCAATAAAATGTATTACATACAGACAATTCCAGTATTGTAATTCAAAAAAAATTGATCTCTTTTTCCAACCGATTTTCTTAAGGTTTTTCAAATACGGTTTACCAAAAGTAGTGTCCACATTTTTAACTTTCTCAAACAATTGATCGCCTGTTAGTGGAGACGGTGTTGTACATTCTTCCGAACATCCATCGAATGATGTCTTCCAAGAACAGTACTTATGTTGTCATGGTAGAAATCTGCGATGTCCTAGAAACACGGTTTTCGATGAATGTTTCAACCTAATTGATTGTGTACCTTCTTCGCAAATGGGACAGCCTTGAGTTCCTTTAATGCTATATCCTGACAAATTTCCATAAGCAGGGAATTCATTTATCGTCCCATACAATATGACTCTCAAAGTGAAATCTTCATTTCTGTAAGAATCATGAAATGTAACACCTGAATCCCACAATAATTTCAAATCTTCGATCAATGGAGCTAAATAAACATCAATATCATTACCCGGTTTTTTTGTCCTGATATAAGCATAGATAACATGATTTATTTTCGTTTCATGCATAACTACGGTGGTAAGTTATAATTTATCAACATAACTAGCCATGTACTGTGACTATTTCTTTGACAACCAAAAGGATTCACTCCATCTGTAGATAACGCAAGACGAAGGTTTCTCGACTCATTTCCAAATTCAGGATACTCATGATCGATTCTCTTCCACTAAGGAGAGTCTGTTGGGTGACGTAGTATCCCATCTTTAATTCTTGTATCTACATGCCATGTTAATTGTTCTGCAGTCTCCTCACTTCCATATAGGCTTCTAAACCTTGGAATGATTGGAAAGTACAATACAACTTTAGTAGGACTAGATTCATCTTTCTTGTATTGAGAAGCACCACAATTTGGGCATTCTTTAAGTGATTTGTGGTCCTTGCGAAATAGTATACAGTCATTCGGGCAGGCGTGTATTCTTTCAGAGATCATACCCATAGAGCGTAGCATTCGTTTGGCATCGTATGTTCGGCTCGGGAGATCATTTTCTTCTGGGAGCATGTCATTCAAGAGGGAAAGTAGTTTCGTAAAACTTTCGTCACTCCACCCGTTATCTGCTTTCAAATTATACAGCTTTAGTACGGCTGACAATGCTGTATATTTAGTGCAACCAGCATAAAATGGCGTCTTTTCACAACTTTTTAACTTCTCAAACAATTTTGGGAAATCACGAAGTTCATCTTTGAAGGTCCTTGTCATTTTCTCAATACGATCTTCATCATCATTCACATCTGTAATCACATCCTCCATACGGTCATCTTCATTGTTCATGTTTGTAATCATATCAGATGATCCATAAAACGTAGTGTCACCCCAGTCACTACTTACATTTTTTGTTTCCCCATGTTTATTCCAACATGTATAACTTTGATCTATTCCGTGACAGATCAAGTGTACTTACAACTCATCTGGACTAATTTGTTTTGAATAACAACAGCGTAAACATGGACAAAGGATTTGAGAAGAGTCACATGCAAGATCTTTTGAAAACTTGATAAATTCTTTCACGCCATCTTCATACTCTTTTGTAAACCGATTGGCATTCATCCATTCTTTATTTATATTCATACTATTTGAAATCCATAGGATGAGTATATAGGTTAGAGGAGAAATGACTTCTCGAACCTTTTCTGGATAACCTAGAACTCCTTCCAAGGAAATAATGTGACCATGAAACAATACTTCTTAAACAAAATATGGTGAATTTATAATATTGTAATAAATACAAATCTCTCTAAAAACACCCAAAACAACCTCCAGATTATCGGAGTACTCCTCCTATATATTGTAATACACCAAGAAGTATTCTAAAAAAACAAAAATAGAGGTGTCTAGAAAGATTTTAAAGATCTAGTTCATCAGTTCCATGAAATAGATAGAGCATTGGTGATCCCAAATGGAATTCATGAATACTTTAAATTTCCATATCGACTTTAAAAATCTATCTTTTGAGCATCCTCTTCCCAAACCCTCAACTGTTGGTACCCGGATCTCTAGAAAATTTTCAAAAACCAATAGAACCTTATAAGATGGTCAAACAAATCATCAATTATAAGAAATATGTAATTATTCATTACTGTCACCTGGCTATGACTACGGTAGACTGTTAAAATTAATAGGTTATGATATGACTTCATTGAAAACAGAATTGGAAAATCTCATAGTGACATGATCATATAGATAGAACCATTTCCCTAAAGATCTTCTAACTGATCTTTTAGCTCCTCTAAATCGGCCAGAGCCTTATGATGTGATGGAATGGAAAATGGGATCTTCCTGTGAAGAAAATAGATAGAAAACACAAACACTCATTGGGGAGTTTATCCCATGAAGTCCTCTAGAAATGATTTTGTGAACTTTTCCATGACCACTGGAATTTCACAGGAAGAACACTTCTCAACAACCCTAAGGAAAACCTTGGAAAAAATGACATGATATAAACCATAACATAGAAGCAACTTGTAATACCCTCTATGGTTATAGATCACAATCTCCATAAAATACATGGAATATCCTGTTAAGAGTAAGTAATTGAACCCAATCAAGGGTTGTGTGACCACACCCCACCACGAGTAGTATCCCTTTAGTTATGTGATTCTTTATCCATTGTTGTTTATATGATCATTTGTATATTTATGAGTAGTATCTCTATCATAAATTGTATTTGTGGTGTTAATGTGTCAAATTTTTGGATATAATGTGCTTTATTTTAATTGATGCGCTTGTTTGGACTTATTAATATGTCTATTAATTTATCAATGCAACCCAAGTGGGGGATGTTAAATCTAAATTATGTGTCTTTAATAAGATACAATTAATATGACGTTTTAATTAAATACATCAATTCATTGATTTCTGGGTTACTCTTCATTCATGGTTTAATGCATTGATATTTCGTATACCACGTATTAGTGAATATTAAACATTGAATTTCATTTGAATGATACACGATGGATTAAATCATATAATATTTAGTTAATGAAAGGTCATTATATCCTCATTTATAAAATCCTATTTAAATCGTTGCTCTGTCAAGTGGTTTTTGTGTGTGTGACATAATTATGAACAACTTGGTAGAAAGAGATTAGTATGTCTTCATTTTTCTTTTGAAGTAAAGAAATGTCATTATTCAACATTAATAATAGACACATAAAAGATTCATGTTATTGTGTGTACAATTATCATTTTATGACATATTATAATCGTATATCTTGAATCATTGATTAATTAGGGCTAATCCATAATTGCTATTTTCTAACATAAATAAGATCATTTAATATTATTTTATATTTTTGTAAATTAGTATTTAAATGAAAGAATTAATTTATAAAATTAAATTTAAAATAAAGATTTTAAATTAGTATTTAAATAGAAGAATTAATTTATAGAGATACTAATCATACATATACAAATGATCATACAATTTATGATAGAGATACTACTCCTGAATCTTTTTTGGAGTGTGTTGTTCTGATCGTGAAGGGTGGAAATTGTGAGAGTGTCATCTGTTTATGGTTAACACGATTAAAGGGACCAAAGGTACTAGTTCATGAAGGAAGAGGATCACGAAGGTTCTTATGCGCGGTGGTTGTAAATTCATAGAGGCTGGTCTGTGATGGGTGAGATGGAAAGGGTGTGGTTCACACCGGGATTGCAAAGTAGTGGTTTTCTATGGAAGTGATCACGTAGGGGCAGGTTCGTGCTAGGTTTTTGGTTCGGGCTGTGGAGCATGTTCGTGTAGGGTCTGGTTCGTGTAGGGTCTGGTTCGTGCTGGGTCTTGGTTCGCATAATGGAGTTTGTTCACGTTGGGGTAGGTTTGCGCTGGGTTTCGGTTCGCACAATGGATCTTTTTTTGTGAGTGGGGAGTTATGCGGGTGTAGGGGTCTCGGTTCGTGCAAGGGAGTTTACTATGGTTTGCACATGAAAGTGTTCGTCACATTGAGGAGTTTCGTATGCGAAAGGGGTGGGCTTGTTAAGGGTTTTTATCGTGAAGGATTCGAACCCATGAGGTGGTTTTTGCATAGGAGATCAGCATTATGTTGGATCGCGAAGGGGTTGTCTCGTGCAAGTATCGGATCGTGAAGGATTTGTTGGAGAAGGATTTGTATGCATTGGAAATTCTCAAGTAGGGTGAGGCTCGCAAAGAATTGGGTCCACGGAAGACGTGGTTTGGGAAGGGATGGCTTGTAATGGGGCTGGTTCACGAAAGATTCCGCTTGTGATGAGTGTGTCCGCAGTGGGGTGTGAACTTTATGGGTTTGATCATGGAGGGTGGACTCGTGGTGGGGTGTGGTCACACAACCCTTGATTGAGAAGGTGGTTGTCGGTGACCGGTGATTCCCTCTCACATCAATACCTTGGGAAACACCTAAAAATAGGTCGGTAGACTTAGAACAATAAGAATAAATCTGATATATTTCCTCAAACCCATCTCAAAATTAATAGCCATAAGATAATCGTTCGTGGGGAGATAAAGAGATACATGAACCAAATGAAAACACCAAAACATAAGAATAACTAAATAAATCTAATGAAGTAGTGGGAAATCATAAAAACAACCCATAGTCAGGATCAAAACATAACCACAATCCCAAACCACCCATGGAAACTGAAGATTCAACACGAAGAATAGTTTGCCAAACACTTACCCATTCCAAATATAATTAATTCATGAAAATTAAATTTGAATCACCTTAAGGAGGAGGACCCGGTGTCATAGGAGAAGGAGGTGTCGACAACGGAGGCACCGAAGGGAGCACAGATGCAGCGCGGAGGCAGGGAGGAGGCAGGGAGGAGGCAGCGGAGGTAGCGGAGGCAGCGGAGGAGGAGGAGGAGGAGGAGGCCGCGGTGGAGGGGGAGGCAGCAGAGTAGGTAGAGTAGGAGGAGGCGCCGGTGGAGGAGGAGGAGGATGAGGCCGCGGACTAGGAGGAGGAGGAGGAACCACCGGTGGAGGAGGAGGAGGACGAGGCCACGGTGGAGGAGGAGGAGGAGGAGGCGGTGGCGGCCAGAGGAGGAGGAGGAGGAGGAGAAGGAGGAGGCGGCGGCCGCGGCGGAGGAGGAGGAGGCGGCAGCAGCGGCGGCAGCGGCGCAGAGGAGGGATTCCGCGAGAGCTTGACCGGGTGCAGGGAGGAGGAAGAGGACCCGCGGGTTTTTAACAAATCCGCGTGAGCCTTTATCAGCGCTAGTAAAAAGCGCTGATAAAGGGTGTATTTATCAGCACTAAAATGAAAAGCGCTGATAAATACAACGTTTATCAGCACTTTTTTAGCGCTAATAAATAATCCCTTTATCAGTGCTAAAAAAAGCACTGATGAAGGGGCAAGCCTTTATCAGCGCTTGTTTTAGCGCTGATAAAGTGGACCTCTATCAGTGCTTTACTGTTAGCACTGATAAAGGCAGGCGCATGCCTTGCCCAGTTTTGCCGTAGTGCCTCAATGGGACTAGGATGACTAGAAAGTAGATGGTGACGTAGTTATTTCAATAGAAGTTATGATGGCCTAGATTTTTCTAATGTGTTAGTGGTTATTGTGTATCCCTGAAATCAAGATTAATGTGGTAGATTGTTATGTAGCATAAAGTCTCTTTTAATTTATGAATCTAAACATATAGAAATATAAAATCTAAGAGATAAGTTTTAGGCTGATTTTCATACTAGAGAAATTGGAATTCCAATGGATTAAGTGGTATAGATTTTATGTTTGGAACCAAGTGTGAAATGGTCATGATCTGGAAGATTCTTAAGGGTATGTCATGGAATTCATTGGGGTCTATTATAATGATATGTAAGGGTTTTTTACATAGATATTTTTTTGTGGTAAGTGGATTATGTAAAGATCATCATAGTGAAGGGTAATACTGACTTTATCTTTCACTGGGAGTCAATGGTTTTGGTTGGGAGAGTTAAAGGTAATTAAAGGTTACTGTGTTCAATAATGGGTACCTAAAAAAGTTCAGAAGATAGTGGAACCAATTTATTTTATGGGCTCAACTATAATGGTAGGGTGGGACTACTTGTACACATTTCATTTGATTAGTGATAAATGTGTATAGATTTTAAATAGTGATTTTAATCTTTTAACTTCCATGAATTAAAATAAAGTAATAGTGTTCTCCAATGGAGGTAGGAATTATGTATGAATTTCATAAATCATTATTTTCATTTTCATATATTCTTTATTTTTTCATGAATTTTTTGGTGAAGTTGTATTTGTTAGAGTGAGTGAGAGGGAATCAACTTAGTGTGCTGATTTAGGGTGTGTCTTGATGTCTCAGATTATGGTATATTATTGTTGAGGGATTCTTTTAGTTAATGATGTTTTGAATATTTTTTCCACCTTTGTAAGTTCTAATGGGAACTTCTAATGATCAATGGTTCTGAATCCTAGCACTCTCAGTATTATATACATGGGTGACTAGATTTATTGTGATTGGGCGATTTTTAGTTTTAGTTCCCTAAAGTGAGTCAAGTGTTGTTAGATTAGGTAAATCTTGTATCATTTAATATATAATAATGTAAATACATTATTATTCATTTATTTTTTTTCAATAGAACATCAGAGATGATATGATAGAATCTCAATGGAATATATGTATTACAAATTCATACTTAATTGAAGATCATTATATTGGGTTTTGATGATCTTTTAAGATCAGTATGAGTATGATCATTTTTATAGAGATTCAATTGGTCACTCATATGATATAAGTTGGTGACCTTGTATTCTAATTCACCAAATTAAAGTACCCCACATGAATTGTCATATATATTCCATTAGTGTAAATTAACAGAACATTGGATATGGATACTTTGACATAAAGTTGTCAATAAATGTTCCCTACTTTTGAGGTTTCATACTTTTATACCAGTCAAAATTAATTTGAAAATTTGGATTAATAGAAGGTGATTAAGTATGGAACTAAAAAATCAGAGGGATTTTATTAACCAATATAGGATGTGTCTTCCCATACGATGGGTTATGACATGAAGAACGTCGATTAAATATTTGACTTAGTAATTGTATGTACATTCTAATATAATTACATGTGATGTAATTATATAAGATTAAATCTTCTTTAGAATTGAGAATATAAGATAAGTTATAAAAGATTTACATTATCCATATCTCGTTCTTAATCTTGATGTTAAGGATAAATTAACTTTAATAATGTTCATTTAGTGGATTAGATCACACCAAAGCCCATTATAATTTGGATAGTTTTATCATGTTTCTAGATGTCATTTTTTTTATAATTTTGAATGAGATTCATTATTGTTTACAACTTTTCAAAGGGACCTTGGGATCACACCTAAGATAATGCTAATAGGGATTTCTGGACTATTTTTATTAGTTCATGTGTAAAATTTTTATGTTTATTATTCAGGAAAATGTTATTTTTTCACATTTTAATTATTTAATTTAATAATATTTATTTAATAAAATAAATAATTTTTTGTTATAATATAAATAATGAGTTTTTTTAAAAGATATAAATAATGAGTTATTTATATTATTAAACATAAACCTTAGAAAATGAAAAATCCCATGTGGTATTTGGGATTACACTCAGAGTAATGGGATTTTTAAGGCGCGTATCAGGTGAAAATTCATTATATCACCTTGAAATATCATTTAAGAACCTATTTTTCTAGGTTTAACATATTTAGAGGCTCATTAATGTTCCTCTCAATATTCTTTGGGACTAAATCTGCTTATGGAGGCCACTTAATGCTCTAAATGACCATTATATTTTATTTGTTCCACCACCATTAGTTTACTATGAATTTGGATTCTTTAGAGGCTATTGAATACCCCTCTCCCTATAAATAGTATGGAGTAGGGGATTTAGAATTTATTTCATTGAGAGAAAGTAAATTTGGATCTTAATGTTTTCAAGTGTTCCTCTTCTTAGAGAATGTAACACTCATATGTTTTTAGAAAATTTTTTCTTTAAATAATTTTTATTCTTTAGTATCTTTCTTTCCATGCAATAATGAGTCTAAAATAAGAGAGATATAGCCTTATTATAAAATTTTTGTTATATCCTAGCCATTAGGATAGTGGGAATAATTATAACTAACTTATGAAAATATATAATGAATTTATTAGCTTTCAATTATTTATGAAAAATATAAATTTGTTAGATATTTTTATTTTTGAGTGAATTACTTTTTGTAATGAAATTAATGTTATATATATGTGTTATATACTTAATAAAATATTTTTGGTATTCATCTAATGGATATTCTAGTCATAGGGTACGAATAAAACCCTATTTGATGTATAAAAACATATTTTTTAAAAGTTTAATTTTCCACCTTTGAATAGAAAACCACTTTTGAAATAATATTTTAAAACATTAATAATTTTTATCTTACAACATAAAAAATTTATTTTTAATCCGTATATAAAATTTTAATTTGAATGATTTTCTGATATTTTTCTAATAACTTTCATGTTTTGATGAATAGTAAAAATACGCTAAATTTTAATTAAAAATAACTTTTTTCATTGAAATAATTTATATGGTTAAATTATATTATTTAATGGTTTAAAATTATAAATATAATATATTTTTACCATTTAATATAATTTAGTTCATTGTAATTAATTTTACATTAAATTCATATGTAAAAACATTTCAATCTTTTGCAATATTTTAACTTTTAAAACATGTTTTCTCATATCAAAAACATGATTAATTTTATATTAATTACTGCAACTTCTATGTTTTGAATTTTGAAAAATGGATTCCATATTTGGAATCAGTAGGTCCAAATTATTTTAATGGGATAATTTTATTTTTGTAAGAACTCGGACCTTCTTTTCATGTATGATTTTCAATTTTTTGGAGTTTTTGAGAAAAGAGAAGTTTCTGGAAATTTTTGATGTACATGTCGTGTACTTTATAAGTACACACTGTGTACTTTGATGCCACTCAAGGTTGTGTGATGGTCATGTCATGGCCACACACACGGCCATATAGGGGTGATGTGGAGGCCACTTAATGCGGAGTACGGAAAAGCCTAGTACACGCTGTGTACTTTCTCATTTTTCTTAAACAGACAGGGGTCGTGTCTTAACCCCAGAAACATCTTCTTCCCTAGATTCTTTGACCGAGAGAGAGGGTACGACCAAAGATCTTCTCTGATCCCCCGAGCCTTCATTCGTTTTTCGAATCGACCATCATCGATTGCGTTGAAACCGCAGCGGTAAGCTCTTCCTTCTCCCAGATCTTCATTTTCCAATTCCTCCTCTTTTGCAAGTTATCGTGGGTTGAATGTTTTGTGTTTTTTCATAGATCTATGACGTTTTAAGTATATTAAGGCCTCGTGGTTCAAGTATAACGATCTCCTAATATCAAGGTAGGTGGTTTGTGCCTTTCCATTCAAAGTCCTTGAGTTTTATGCGCAAATTCCACCAATACCCGTGAACGGGGTATTGCGTGTTTACCGTTTTTCCCCTGTTGTTTTCTTTACTTGATTATATGATTTTTTAGAGTTATTTTGGCTATGTATAAGGATAATTGTTTTGATTGGATGTTTCTCCAATTCCTTGTTCTATTTATAACCTTTTGGTCTTGTTCATCCTATTGGTTGTTATACCTGTTTTCTGTGCCTTGTGACCATAGGATATATTTTTATTCCCCAACATTACTTGTTGTGTTGTAGACTGGTTATACAAGTAGATATGTAGGTTTAATTTGGCCTTATAGCATTATTATGCACTGACGGGAATGGGACTATGAGAACCTGGTGTTATAGACTATAAGCGGATGGACCGAGTGATCTTCCCAGAGAGTCTTGGATATTATAGACTATAGGGGATAGACTGAGTGAGCTTCCCAGAGAGTCTTGGATATTATAGACTGCAGGGAGGATAAACCAAGTGATCTTCCTCATAGAGTCTTGAAATTTATAGACTACAGGGGGGATAGACCGAGTGAGCTTCCTCAGAGAGTCTTTGTTTGTGTGAATTTCCTATAAACATTCCAAGATATAGGAGGAATTGATCGAGTGAGCTTCCTCAGAGAGTTTGTGGTATACCTGAGGATATAGAAGGAATTGAAAAAGTGAGCTTCCTCAGAGAGTCACTAGACCTTGGGGCTATAAGGGGATTAGATCGTGTGATCTACCTTAAAGAGTCTCTGACTACCTTAGACTATAAGGGGAATTGAATGAGCGTGCTTCCTCAGAGAGTCTTATATTTTTTTCATATGACCAAACCAGAGGGGTTAGGCTGAGTGTACTGCCTAGAAGGTTGTTGGTACTTCTTGGATAGGACCAAAGGTGATGGCTGTGAGTACTTCCCAGAGTGTTTCCTATTGTGGTTAGCTGTTGCATCTCTGTTTCTTGTTGATCTGTGGTTTGTTTACTGGTGTGTATCATCCTGGTTACTGCCTACTATTTACTGTTTACTGTACTTTACCTGCCATATACTCACTGACTGTTAGTCACAGATCTTTGGGTGGTTGCCTACTGGGATTTAGTCTCACACCCTGCTTGGGTCATGCTTTTGGGCCCAACGAGATTATACTATTGCAGGTATAGACAAGGGCAAGCACCCTTTGACTTCATGTACCTAATTTCATTTGGAGCATAAGAGCATGGGACCAAGCTGAGGCTTGCGATGCTGAGGAGCCTCATATCTTTCATTTGTACTTGTTTTTAGTACTTTTTTTATTTCTAGCATTGTGACTTGTTTGGATTCTTTCCTAGACATATGTATCATGCATCATTTATATATATGTTTGCTCCAATTGTTTATTATTTTAGCCTTCCGCTTTTTACCTGTGTATGGGTTGTTTATCGTTTCCGCTATTGTTTTTTGTTTCTTTTCTACTGTGTACTCTTCCAAGGAGAGCATAGTTTCCCCACCATCACACCCAAGGCCCTCGCTACTAGTCAGAAGCCTCTAGCATTTGGGGAAATGCGCTTGAGGCTATGTGACCAACCGGGTATGGGGCGCCCCTGGGTGGCTTCTGGAACCGGGATGTTAAAAATTGGTATCAGAGGGATTCTTTTCTCTTGATTTACTATTTGGAGCCTATAGCCATGGATAAGATGGAATAGGTACTTTTTAATAAGTTGTTCTTGGGAGTATTTAACCCGTTTACAGGGAAAATCCATACTACCTTGTTTATTGCAGTTTTACTGGTTTGCACTTTTACAGTTGATTTGATTTCACCATTGGGTGATTTACATGCTTTGTGTTGTTACTGTTGTTGTAATTGTGGTTCTATTTCTGCCGCAACCCAATGAGATGAGGGTATGCCACCTCAGGCATCATATAGGAACTTGTTATAAATAACATGCCATGCATTCTTTCCATGTCATCTAGGATGCATTAGAAATTTCATGTTGTTGTGATAGAAATTGTGTAGATTATGAATGCTATTGTGATAGATTCTTTGATAGAATCTCTGATGTTTGATAGAGAATTTGTTTGTATAGTACTTTTCTTAAATAGATTCCAAACTTAGGTTCTTGAGGTGTTATGGGCCCTCATAGACCGGAATTTGGTGGATCATTGCCTGGTTTCCTTGTTATAACTTTTATAAGATGCCAAACTTTGATTCGCGGGAAGTATAGGCCCTCATGGGTCATAATTTGGCACCTTAACCCTTGTTTTCTGTGTTTTCTGGGCTTCGGAGCAGTTTCTGAGCTACTGCCCAAAAAAACCTGGAATACACGACATGTACTTTATTAATACACACCATGTAGTTTTTAAATCGTGTCACTGAATGTGTGGGCAGATACACGAGGTTGTAAAAAATATTCAAAATCATGTCGTGTACGGTAGGTACACGCCGTGTGGTAGAGACCGTATATCTACATATGTGACTAACAACACAGTTAAATAAACTTTGACTTTACATGTCGTGTCTCGTTTTCACACATCGTGCTATGTATCCTAAGTACCCAGCCGTGTCACGAACAACACGGGTCGGGGAAAACCTCCAAGTACACTCTGTGTTCTCAGAGAGCATTCCATGTAGAGTGAACCGTGTAGCCGGTCGTGTAACTAACAACACGGGTCATTGCAACCTTGTCTAGTACATGTTGTGTCCTTCGTGAACATATCGTGTAGTCTAGGATTAAGAGGACCATGTGGGTTAGCCTTGTAAGGAGACTCAGGCAGGGGAATAGGGTTCAAGTACACGCGGTGTGTGGGGACAACACGCCATGTGGTTGGGGCGTTACACGACCAAGTTGTGGCAGAAGTACACGCCCATGTGAATGGCTTAAGAGAACACATCGTGTAGTTTTTATATACGTTGTGTAGTAATTTTTTGACAAACTTGAATGTTTCTTTCTCCTGTTATCCTCTTGTACTCTTGTGTTCTCAGTCTTTGATAATCCTGATCTAAGGTGTGCTTTTGACCTTTCAGAGTTATGACACCGAGACTTCCTACTGTTGTACGTCAGTTGCCAGACAGTGATCAGACACCGGATATGGCTGATCAGGGACCTCCTGCAGATCCTCCTGTTGTGCCAGCCTTGGCACCAACAGTGATACCAGTTGCAGGCACTGATGCACAGATTAGGGAAGATTTTCTGAGGATGATGCGGACCTCCCAGCGAGCGCCGCCTCTTGACCTGTCGATGGAAGAGTTGATGCGGGTTTTCTAGCAGTAGCATCCTCCTGCCTTTTCAGGGGAAGGAGGACCTCAGGCTATAGAGTCATGGACTGAGGCCTCACTCACAATTTTTGAGCATCTGGAGATACCTCTAGTGAATAGGGTGAAGCTCGTGACCTATATGCTCTGAGACTCCACCAAGAGGTGGTGGGATGTCATCTCTCTGGTGGGACGCCACCAGAATATGTCTTGGGAGGAGTTTCAACATATCTTTTACAAATAATTCTACCCAGAGACCTTGAGGGCCGACTGAGACTGGGAGTTCATAAGCTTAGATCAAGGTACTCTTTCGGTGATGGATTATTCCTCTCTTTTCACGGAGTTTCAGCGTTTCACGCCTATCCCAGAAGGTGATGAGTTGTTCCTAGCTAGGAAGTTTGAGGATGGTCTCAGGAAAGAGATCTGTTCCCAAGTGAACATATTCAGGTTGACTTCGATATCATCTATCATCAACCAAGCACTGATCCCTGAGCACAATCTGAGGGATTCTGGAGTAGTGATCCAGGGCGGTTTGACATCCAGATTCAGTGTTCCTCCTATTGATAGTAGGAAGCCCCGCATGGAGTATGCTTGAGGAGATCATGGTAGGTGGAATGTATCTTCGGGCAGCCAGGTATTATGCTACCAGTGCGGGAGGAGTGGGAATACTAGGCCTTAGTGCCAGAGAGACCTGATGGAGTGCCAATCTTTCGGCAAGATGGGCCATCTTCAGCGTTTTTTCTAGATCTTCTCACCTACAGCTGTTGGTAGGGGTTCTTCTATGACCCCGCGTATAGGAGATGCATCTCCAGTTTCTCACTAGTCTGCGAACTGGAGTTCTTCTAGCCGTTCAGGCTGAGGTGGAGGTCGTGGCCATAGTGGTTAGTCACCAGGATACCAGCGACAGCAGCGTGGATCAGCTCAGAGTGGTCAGGCGGGGTCGTAGGGCCGTGGTACATGCCAGACTTTTGCAATGGAGCAGACCCATCATGAGCAGGATCTCGGCCCTTCTACAGTTAAAGGTACGATCTTAGTAGCCTCAGTTTTATCTTCAACTCTTTTCGATAATGGTGTTATGCATAGCTTTATCTCTGTTGCTATTGTGGAGAGCCTTGGGCTCTGCATCTTTTCCTCTGCCGATTCTTTAACGCTAGACACACCGTTGGGGACTAGATCGGTTAGCGTACGTCAATGCAGATAGTGACCTCTTGAGGTTGTAGGGTTTCACTTCTTATGTGACCTCTATGTCCTAGAGATGATGATATATGATGTCATTCTAGGAATGGAATGGCTAGTTCCCTTCCAGGCAGTCTTTGACTATTATCACCGCAGGGTGTGTTTCGTATCACCTGAGGGTGGATCCTTTCTTTGTAGAGGTGAGTGGGATTTCCAGGCAAGTTGAGCAGGACCCAAGCATCATGGGCTAGGAGGAGTTACAACCCAGATTTCTAGTCTATATCTAGATGACTAGGGGACTTCACAGTTAGACTTTCCTCCAGTGGTGGATCATTTTAGATATTTCTATCCATAGGAATTTTCAGGTTTGCCTCTGTAGCGTGAGGTGGACTTTTCTATTGATCTCGTTCCAGGAGTAGCACTGGTGTCCATTCCTCCTTATAGGATGGATACACCTAAGTTGCAGGAGCTCAAGAATAAGTTGGAGGAGTTACAGGTGAAGGGTTTTATCTGACCCAGTACTTCTCCATGGGGTTCGCCTGTTTTGTTTGCAAAGAAGGTAGACAGAACCCTTAGGCTTTGTGTGGATTATCGAAAGTTGAACCAGTTGATGGTCAAGAACTAATATCCCTTTCCTAGGATCGATGACCTCTTTGACCAGCTTCAGGGAGCCTAGGTGTTCTTGAAGATCGATTTAAGGTCTGGTTATCATCATTTGTGCATTAAACCATCTGATATACCTCTCATAGCTTTCAGGAGCAGGTATGGTCTATACGATTATATGGTTATGCCGTTCGGTCTCACGAACACGCCTGTAGTTTTCATGGCATTGATGAACCGTGTGTTCCATCCATACTTGGATTTCTTCATAGTGGTCTTCATGGATGACATCTTGGTGTACTCTCACGCTCGACACGACCATGCTACCCATCTTGAGATTGTTTTGAGTACACTAAGAGAGCATTACTTATATACTAAGATCTCAAAATTCCACTTTTGGATGGATCTGATTAACTTCTTGGTTCATGTTATCTAATAGACAGGAGTATCAGTAGACCCAAAGAAAGTGAGAGTTGTAGTTTCCTAGGATCATCTGAATAATGTCTTTGAGGTGTGGAGTTTTCTAGGGCTGTTTGGTTACTACAGGTGTTTCATACAGAACTTTTCATGCTTAGCAACACCACTAACAGGTCTGATCAAGAAAGGGGAGAAGTTATTATGGTCATATTCTTGTGAATCGGCCTTTCAAGAGTTGAAAGGGAGTTTGACGTTAGCACTGATACTAGTCTTTCCAGAGCCGGGAAAGAGCTATACTATTTACTGCAATGCTTTAGGTATCAGGTTAGGAGTTGTTCTTATGTAGTGAGATGGAGTCGTTGCATACAGGTCTCGGCAGTTTAGGCCACATGAGAGGAATTACCCGACGCATGATCTGGAGTTGGCAGCTGTTGTTCATGCGTTACACTGTTGGAGACATTACCTTCTAGGAGAGCACTTTGTGGTGTTTACCGACCACAATAGTCTCGAGTACATCTTCACTCAGCGTGATATGAATCTGAGACAGCTCAGGTGGGTTGAGTATCTTCAATCCTTCGACTTTGATCTTTCCTATACACCTGGGAAAGGCAATGCAGTGGCTGATGCGTTGACCAGGAGAACTCAGATTTAGGAAGTTCGGGAGGCCAGCAGTGAGTGGAAACTTTTGTCTCTATTCTCTGAGATGCATTTGGAGGTGCACGACAGACAGGGTCAGACCTTTCTATCTTTGGTAGTTGTTACCTCTACTCTTCTTGATCGGGTATGAATGAGGCAGCTATCAGACTCAGAAGGGCTAGTCCTGAGGGAGAGTGTGTAAGGAGGGGACCCTCTTCCTGGATGGACAGTGGTTTCGGATGAGATCTTGTGTTTCCAGGGATGTGTATGGGTGCCAGTAGACATACACGAGGAGATGATGTGGGAATTCATTCCTCAATTTGGGCAGTTCAACCTGGTGTCACCAAGATGTATCGTGATCTTCACCGCCGGTATTGGTGGCCAGGTATAAAGAGATATTTTTCTAGTATTTTCATGAGGTGTTCCACTTTTCAGTAGGTGAAAGTAAGGAATCAGTGACCATTATATCATTTGCTGTAGTTACCCATTCTAGAGTGGAATTGGAACAATTTCGTGATGGATTTCGTGATAGGGTTGTTGAGGTCTCCTCGAGGGAATGACACAGTATGGGTTGTCATTGATAGACTCACGAAGGTTTCTCACTTCTTACCAATCAAGGAGTCCTTCAGTGTTAATGAGTTGATATGGTTGTACATTCGAGATATTGTACGTCTTAATAGAGTTCTGAACTACATTGTTTCAGACAGAGATGCGCATTTTACTTCTCTTTTCTGGCAGGGGCTTCAGAAGGCTTTGGGTACACAATTAATTTTGAGTACAGCTTCCCATCCCCAGACAGATGGAAAGTCTGAGCGTACGATTCCGGTGCTTGAGTATATGCTCAGATATTGAATTCTAGACTTTAGAGGTTCTTGGGAGAAGAATATACCTCTTTTGGAGTTCACCTACAACAACAGTTTTCAAGAAACTATTCAGATGGCACCTTACGAGGCTTTGTATGGTATGCCATGCCGATCACCTTTATGCTGGCTGGAGGTAGGAGAGTCAGCTTTGCTGGGACCTCGTCTTGTTCAAGAGACCTCAGAACAGATAGTGTTGATTCAGAAGAGGATGTCTAAAAAACAGTCTCGAAAGAAGTCTTATGTTGATCAGTGGAGATGACCTCTAGAGTTCGAGGTTGGGAATCAGGTTTTCCTGCATGTCTCGCCGAGGTTGGGACACAAGAGGATTCAGAGACAGGGTAATATTTCACAACGGTACGTCGGGCCGTTTGAGGTGTTGGAGAGAGTTGGTCCGATTGCCTATCGGTTGAAGTTACCTCAGAGATACCAGGCTATACACAATGTCTTCCGTGTTTCTCACCTCTGATGTTACTTTTCAGACTCATCTCATGTCTTTCAACCTGAGGAGGTTGAGCTTGAAACGGATGCATCATTTGAGGAGCATCCTATCCGGATTTTCAATCACAGTACGAAGGTTCTCCGTGGACAGTCTATTCCTTTGGTATGGGATCTATGGCAGAACGGGTGAGTACAGGACAAGACATGGGGGAGAGAGGTTGATATATGATCGCAGTGGCTGGAGCTGTTCAGGGTTTCATCTTCTACACCTCGCTAAGGAAATTGAGGGACAAATTTCTTTAAGGGGGAAGTTTGTAAGAACCCAGACCTTATTTTCATGTATTTATTTCCTTTTTCTAGAGTTTTTGAGAAAAGAGGAGTTTCTAGAAAGTTTTGAAGTACACGCTGTGTACTTTATAAGTACATGTCGTGTACTTTGATGTCTCTCAAGGCTGTGTGTTGGCCGTGTCATGGACACACAAATGACCATGTAGGGGTGATGCGGAGGCCGCTTAATGCGGAGTACGGAAAAGCCTAGTATACGCCGTTTACTCCAAATGCACATGCCGTGTACATTAATTTTTTTCATTAAACAGACCAGGGTCACATCTTAACCCTAGAAACGTCATCTTCTCCAGCTTCTTTGACCGAGAGAGAGGGTACAACCACAGATCTTATCTGAGACCCCGATCCTCCATCCGTTCTCTAAATTGACTACTGTCAATTGCATTGGAACCGCAGCCGTAAGCTCTTCCTTCTCCTAGAGTTTCGTTTTCCAATTCCTATTCTTTTACATGTTATCATGGGTTGAATTTTTTGTGTGTTTTCGTAGATCTATGAATTTTTAAGGAGATTCAGGCCTCGTGGTTCAAGTATATCAATCTCCTAGAATCATGTTAGGTGTTTTGTGCCTTTCTGTTCAAAGTCCTTGAGTTTTATGAGCAAATTCAACCAATACCCGTGAACAGGGTATTACGTGTTTACCGTTTTTCCCCTCTTATTTTCCATTCCTTACTTGTATTCTTGTGTAGAGGTATTTTGGATATGTATAAGGATAATTTTTATGCATGGATGCTTTTCCCATGCCTTGTTATGTCTACAACCTTTTGGTCTTGTTCATCCTATTGGTTGTTATACCTGTTTTCAATGCCTTGTGACCATAGAATGAATTGTTGTTCCCAGACATTGCTTGTTGTGTTGTAGACTAGTTAACCAAGTCTCTCTATAGGATTACATAGACCTTATAAAATTATTATGAACTGACTGGAACAGGACCATTAGAACCTGGTGCTATAGACTATAAGGGGATGGATCGAGTGAGCTTCCTAGAGAGTCTTGGATATTATAGACTATAGGGGATGGACCGAGTGAGTTTCCGAGAGAGTCTTGGATATTATAGACTATAGGAGGATAGACCGAGTGAGCTTCCTCAGAGAGTCTTGATATTTATAGACTACAGGGGATAGACCGAGTGAGCTTCCTCAGAGAGTCTATGTTTGTGTGAATTTCCTTAAACTATTCCAGACTATAGGAGGAATTGACCAAGTGAGCTTACTCAGAGAGTCTGTCATAGACCTGAGGCTATTGGATGAATTTACCAAGTGATCTTCAAGAGATATTCTCCAGACCTTGGGGCTATAGGGGAGTAGACCATGTGATATACCTCAAAGAGTCCCTGACTACCTTAGACTATAAGGGTAATTGACTGAGCGTGCTTCCTCATAGAGTCTTATATTTTTTTCGTATGACCAAACCAGAGTGGTTAGGCTGTGTGTACTACCCAGAGGGTTGTTGGTAATTATTGGATAGGACCAGAGGGGATGGTTGTGAGTACTTCCCAGAGTGTTTCCCATTATGGTTAGCTGTTGATTCTCTGTTTCTTGTTGATCTGCGGTTTGTTTACTACTATGTATCATCCTGGTTATTTCCTATTGTTTACTGTTTACTGTACTTTACCTTCCATATACTCACTGACTGTTAGGCACAGATCTTCGGGTGGTTGCCTACTGGGATTTAGTCTCACTCCCTGTTTGAGTCATGCTTTTGGGCCCAAAAAGATTATACTATTGTAGGTATAGACAATAGAAAGCGCCCTTCGACTTCAAGTACATCATTTCATTTGGAGAAGGATATCATGGGACCAAGCTGAGGCTTACGATGCTAAGGATCCATTTATCTTTCATTCATACTTGTTTTTAGTACTGTTTGTATTTCTAGAATTGTGACTTGTTTGGATTCTTTCCTAGACATATGTATCATGCATTATTTATATATAAATTATCTCCAATTTTTTTATTGTTTTATCCATTCATTGTTTACTTTTGTATGGGTTTCTTACCATTTCCGCTATTGTTTCTTGTTTTTTTTCCGCTGTGTACTCTGCCAATGAGGGCATAGTTTCCCCAATATCACACCCAAGGCCCTCACTGCTAGTTGGCAGCCTTTGGAGTTCAGGGAAATGCGCTTGATGCCATGGGACCAACCAGGTACAGGGCGCCCCTGGTTGGCTTCCGGAACTGGGACGTTACAATTTTTGGGCATTATGAATAGTAAGTTTGGTAAATATTTTTATTACCATGGTTGAAGGTAAATCTGGTAATTAAAGGTAAAAATAATGTTACAAAATTACCTTAACACCTGTAAAAATACAATTTGATGACTAAATTAGTCCCTTATAACTTAAAGTTAAAAATGGAATAACTTAATGGTCACTTACCTATGAATATGACAAGAATATAATAAAAACTAATGAATGTGACAAAATGTCACAATCTAATTTTATATAAGTATATTAATTTTAATATATGGATAACTATGAGATAATATCGACTAAATATACTCTCTAGAAATCTAAAAGAATTAACTACATCATAAAAAAAAATTTATAATTTTATATATTAAATAATTACCAATAATGATGACACAATAGTGATGTAAACATTGTTCTATTAATAGAAATATCAAAATAATGGTTTTAAAAATATTAAAAGAAATATCATATAAAATAATTAATGTGATTGAATAATTTTATAGGTTACTATGAAATGTTAGGAGTGTGTTAAATATTATTTTTTTAGAATTTGTCTTCTATGTGGATTTTATTTAAAGGGAAATAAATGAATTGTGTCAAAAGTGACACTATTGATATTTTATAGAAATAACATTTTATTAAATTATTTAAAAATCATATAAATATTTAAAAATTACAAAGTAATAATTATAGGTTCTAAAATTTCATTAAATATACATTTATGGTCAATTAACACCATATGAGTTAATATTTATAACCGTTAAATATTTAGAATTTTATTACCACAATTAAAATTAAATAGAATAACTAAGTGTCAATTAAAAAATATGGTTTAAATTCACAAAATAACATGTAAAAAAATTATTGGTTAATGATATTACAACCCTATATAATCTAATCTTCTAAATTGGGAAATTTTGGAGGTTTTTGGGTAGAGTTTGATTTTATTATAAATTATTATTTATGGAGTTTTCAAAAGTGCCCTTCACCTCAATTATAAAAGGAAACCTACTACCTTACATCTTCACTTCATTTTGATCATTCAAGCTCAGACATACCCTTCCTTTTTCCTTATAAACATTCCTATTTTCATTCTAGATGTTCTTTTCATCTTCAAATACCAACTCTAGTTCTCTAAGAAGAGATTTAGGGGAAGCATGTCGAGGAAGTGGTAATCACTTCTACAAATTCTTTAAAACTTCTTTCTTATTCTACTTCCTCTTAATTATTTTTTTCATTATAAAGTAATAACATTATTATCAATAATATTATTATATGTTATTATAAATATGAAACAACCATATTTTTCCTTCTATCCATCCTATGAAAAACTATAACACCGCGCGTGCGTACGTACGGCTTTCCATCTCCACATTGTGGTGTAATCTGTTTTTCACCACCACATTACTTGGATGGGAATAATTATGGAAATAATAACTATATATAATTATTATATTATTTTACTAATTATTAAATATTATACACTATACACTTCAATACTATTCAATAATTTTGGGAATGATATCATTATTCATGAGTACGTACGACCTATCGTCTCCCCGATGCGATGAGATTCATTCTACATGACCTAAATTAAACCATGATTATATAAATGCATTGAATGAATAAATATGAAATATATTATTCTAATATCATTAATTAAATTATTTTTATATAACCAAATAATTGGAACATGAAATTATCCGATAAATATTTCATAAAAACATAAAGCATTTAATATACGAATAACAAGTGACAATGAAATATTACTAACCGACGGATGATAATATATTCATATATGATTTCATGAAGATGATTATGATTATTTAATAAGTCAATAAAATTATTTAATTAATTATACATAAGGTTCAGATACATACATAGGATATCAGACATACAGTAAGGGATATCTTTGAAAATCTCGTTTTTATCGGAGATTGTTTATTCGTAAGTATTTACTAGGGTATATTTATCATTCACATCCATGTTTCCTAAATAGGTATTTAAAAATATTCTTTATATCCTTATATAATTTTTTAAATTCAATTTTACCCATTTTTGACTTTTTACTAAATGGATGAATGAAATCGTTTTTCATTTTCGGTAAGAGGTACTTTTTGACTTTTCTGGAAAAAGTAAGAGAAGAATCTTTTTTTTAACTTCTACAGAATGAACATATTTTTACATTTTCATAATGACTTATTTCATTGAATCTTCCCATAAATTATTGCAATTTTACATTCACATAAAAAAATTTCTTCTAAAATTGTGTTTCATTTCGAGGAACGAAAAAAATTTTGAAGAAGAAAGGATATTTTCCTCAAGAATTAATTTCTAGTGTTTTCTCAAAATTAATTTCCATCTAAGATGACACTATTAAAATAGAGTTATATTTATATACCTATTCTTACTATTATTTTATTGTATTTATGATGGAATGTTTTTTAGGAAATCCATTTGTTTTATATCAATTATGATGGCATGATGTTTAAGAAATCCATTTTATTTCATGGGTTATGTTATGGTGAATTTTTTTTTTATTTTTTTGGAACATGTAAGAATGGTTTCATTATGAGATGGGTGGAACTATATATACCTAAAATTAATTGGGTAAATATTTATATCTCATGATATAGACATGACTGGAATGAAAAGTAACTCTGGTTCAGCAATACAGGGCTGGAATGGGGACTAAACTCAGTTCACTAATGAGATTTTTCACCTATGATGGTTTTTCAAATTATCCTTAAATAATATTAAATGAATTCCTATGATTATGTGTGTATTACAAGAAATATCATGTCTTATGTTATGACTATTGGGATTACATTTCACTTTTATGATTTATCCCATGACATGATATTCTGTTTTTTATATGTAGGATAAGATTGTCAAATGTTATGTTATTATGATTATAATATGATTGATATTTCCCTTGTTTACCCTAACTGAGAATTTTAGATCATCCTTCCATATGTTTATTTTCCCCTGGTCATGAAGAAGGGTATTAAGTAAGATATGTAAAAAAATGATTCTAGTTTTGAAGAAATGAGCAGGAGACAATGTAGATGTTTTATAAACCATTTGTTTATGTTTCCTAGTTTCTCAAGAAACTAAAATTATACAGTTCTGACATGATTTATTTTATGTTATTTAATAAATATTCTTAAATTTTTAAGTAATGTCTATGTGTAAATTATGGGCCATTATAGTTGGTATCAGAGAAAAGGTATAGTTAACCTTCAGAAACTAGGATGAGATAATCTTGGTAAGAATCCTGAGGATATGTCTAAGTATAAGTTACAATCCTATCATAGTGTTTTAGAGATTTTCATGAATAACCTGGGATAAAACCAAAAGATTCCTAAATTGAAATTTTATTCTTTAATTATGTGGTTTTCCCATTATAATTAATGTTACTCACACTATGCCTCTTGGTATTAGTTGATGGTTGGAACCTGAAGGATCTGTGTTGATGCTGAATGTAATGGGCAATGCAATGATTGTTCCCCTGAGAAACCAAATGTTATGGGATATGGAATGAAAAATCTTATAGCCATGTGCACATGAATTTCTGAATCTATGAATCATACTGGACTTTCTAATGACCAAAGGAGGGAGAAACATTCTGTTGAATCCTTCATGAGGTAGCGTCCAACTTCATTCAACGGCTCTTTTGATCCATTAGTGGATGAACAATGGATTAGTACCACTGAAAAGATATTTTTAGTTCTACAATATTCTGAACATGATAAAATCATCATAGATGTCTATCATTTTGAAGGTGAAGCTGATCAATGGTGTAATATTATCAATAATATGAGGCAAAGAGATGAAATTGAGTCCGTGAAATGGTATGAGTTCAATAAATTATTTTTTTATAAGTACATTCCTTGTATTCTTCAAAAAAAGATGGATAAGGATTTCCTTGAACTTAAGAAAAAGGATGATGAATCTGTTGGCACCTATGAAGAAAATTTTACAAGACTTTCAAGTTACGCTTCTAGAATTATTATCCAACCAAATAGTAAAATTGTTTGATATTTTAGTGTCTTAAAACCAAGTATCTAAAGGTAATTTTCCAAAAGGGACTTCAATATTTATGTGGAAATTTTTCTATGTTCTCTCAAGGATAATATAGAGATTGGAGTAACCCATCAGTCATATGGGACTGATAAGAAGTGAAAAATGGAATTCAAAGGAAAACTTAAAAACCACACTAAAAAGAAGATGAGTTTTTCCTTATGCTCAAAGTGTGGAAAGAAAAATGGAGGGAATTTTATTAAAGGGACTAGTAAATGTTTTAAATGTGGAAAATAAGTCCATCAGGTAGTTGAAATCTAAAGTTATTGGAAAAATATGTGTAATGATGTGGGAAAATAAAATTCTACATAGAATTCACCTTATACACTTAAATTATACAAGTGAAAGGAAATGGGGCATTATGCCAATTAATTCCCTAATCCAAGGGTTATTAATGATGATCATCGTCAACAAAATCTTAAGGACAAAGATAAGGGAAAGTCACATGCAATCACTTCTAGTGATGTGGAGTATGATAATGAAGTGGTGAAAGGTAAACTTACCATCCACTCTAAAGTAGAAAATGTTTTATTTGAATATGTATCCACCCACTCTTCTATTTATGAATAATTTTCTAAGGGTATCACCATATTACCTCAACAATTAGATATTGAGTTAGTTTTGACAACCCCTAATGGAACAATGGTCTCATCAAAAGTATATAATTCTTCTCCAGTTGAAGCTTGTGGAGAAGTGCTTCCTGAAAAATCTTGTGATCACTTATATAGTGGAATTTTATGTGATTCATGGAATGGATTGTATTTATCTATATGGATCTCATATAAATTTCTAAGGAAGGGAATTCACATTTCATATTCCAAATAAATCTACGATCATCAATTGATGCAAAGATGAATATAACCATCCAGTAGAAATTTATTCTATATTATGGGTATTGATTCTTATAAGCGAAGGTTATTTGTCTCAAATGGTTGGGGAGAAACTCATGATTAAGAATACACCCATTGTAGGAGAGTTTATGATATTTTTTCGGAGGAATTTCCAGGTCTTCCACCAAATCGTGAAGTGGACTTTTTAATAAAACTCATATTGGGTGTTATGCCTATTTCAAAGACACCTTAGAGAATGGCCTCAATTGATTTGTAATAATTGATGAAAAAACTCCAAGATAATATTGATAAGGGATTCATATTCCCTAGTGCATCACCTTGGAGAGCACATATTCTATTTGTTATGAAGAAAGATTGATCAATGAGACTCTGAATTGATTATTGAGAACTTAACAAGATCAGTATCAAGTAAAAATATCATCTTCCCCACATTGATGACTTATCCGAACAACTATGTAGAGCTTAATACTTTTCTTGGATTTATCTTCATTCCAGATATCATCAATTAAGGGCCAAAAAGTAGGATATACCCAATATGGTACTTCATACAAGGTATAGACACTATGAATTTATAGTGATTCCTTTTGGAATTACTAATTCCCCCACTATCTTCACGGATATAATGAATAGAATCTTTAGAGACTATCGTTATCAGTGTTTGGTAGTATTTATAGACAATATTATTTCCTATTCAAAGAGAAAGGAATAACATGAAGATCACTTGAGAATTGTATTAAAGACCCTGATAAGGTAGAAGCTCTATTCAAAATTTACCAAGTGTGAATTTTGGCTTTATAAAGTTTCATTTTTTGGTCACATAATCTCAAGAGAGGGGATATCTATGGATCCAGCAAAAATAGAGGTTATTGAAGGATGGTCAATACTAACAACGATAAGTGAGATCTAAAGTTTTCTTGCTTTGGATGGATATTATTAATGTTTTTTAAATACTTTTCATGGCTATCTAATCCACTCACCATGTTGACTTGAAAAGGAGTTATGTCCGTTTAGACGATGGAATGTGATGATATTTTCAAAGATCTAAAAAGAAGGTTAGCTAGTGCACCTGTGCTCACACTACTGTATAGTGGAGAAAGTTTTGTGATCTATAGTGATTCATCCAAGAAGGGGTTGAGATGTGTTCTCATGAAAAATGATATGGTGATAGTTTATGCCTCATGGAAGTTGATAATCCATGAACAAAATTACCCAACTCATGATTTGGAGTTAGCTACGGTAATCTTTGTATTAAACATATAGAAGAATTATCTTTATGGTGAAAGGTGTGATATTTATTCTAATCATAAAAGTTTAATGTATATTTTCACACAAAAGGATCTAAATATGCACAATGAATAGGGTTGGAGTTGATTAAAGAATCTGAATTCTCAATACATTACCACCCTAGGAAAGAAAACTAGGTGGCAGATGCATTAAGTCGACAAGACCATGCTAGCCTATCCATGACGAGGATAAAAAAAGATCCAATATTTATGGATTTTAAAAGGATGGATCTTGAAATTTTAATAGAAGGGGGAAAATATTATCCTTCTCAAATGAATGTTCAACCATTAATACGAGTGAATATTAAGGATGCACATAAGACAAATGTAGAGCTAAAAAAAGGTGAGACATGTTCCTAAATTCAACCTAGATTGTGATGAAATAATAAGGTTTAGGAACCAGGTTTGTATTTCTACCATACCATAATTAAAGAAGGAGATTTTAGATGAGGCTCATAGTTCTTAATTCTTTATTCACCCTAGAAGAACAATGATGTACATGTACTTGAAATATTACTTCTAACGAGATGGAATGAAAACATATATTTCCAAATATGTCTCTTGATGCATGGTTTGTAAACAAGTTAAGGCTAAGACATAGAATTCTATGGGGATGTTACAACCATTACCCATACCGAGATGGAAATGGGAAGACATTACTATATAATTGGTAATCGGACATCCCAAAACATCCAAAGGAAATAATGTTATCTGGGATATAGGTTACTTCCTTACGACGTCATCACACTTCATTACTATTAAAGAGGATTTCTCTCTTGATCAGCTTTCCATAATATATGTAAAAGAAGTGGTAAGATTTCATGGAGTACCACTTTCAATTATATGTGATCAGGATATGAGGTTTACCTTGAAATTATAGTAGAGTCTTTAGCATTCTCTGGATATAGAGTTAACTTTCATCACTACTTATCATCCTCAAATAGACAGTTAGTCTGAGAGGACAATTCAAACTCTAGAAGACACTTTGAGAGCCTTCTCTATGGATTTCAAACGTTGGTTGGAATCAACACCTACCATTGGTGGAATTTTCATACAATAATAGCTTTCAATATAGTATTTAGATGACTCCTTATGAATCCCTCTATGTAAAAAGCTGCAAAAATCAAACTTTCTGGGATGAAGTTGGGGGAATAAATCTATCAAGACCTAATATTATTGAGGAATTGACAGAAAAGGTCAGATCTATTAAAAACCACATAAGAGAATCTCAGAGTCGACAAAAACGTTACGCTGACAACTGAAGAAAATACCTAGAGTTTTCAGTGGTTGATAAGGTGGTATTATGAATATCTCCTTGGAAGAGAGTAATGATATTTGGAAAGAAGGTCAACCTGAGCCCTAGGTATATCTACCCTTTTGAAATTCTAGATCGTGTTGGGGAGGTTGTTAACCCATTAGAGATTCCAAAAAATCTCTCTCAATTTCATGATGTATTCTATGTATCTCTCCTAATAAAGTACATACCCGATCCTTCACATGTACTAAGTTCAGAAGTCGTACCACTAGAGCAAGATCTTTCTTATTAATAATAACCTATAGAGATTATGGATCGTAGAGAAATGTTTTTTAAAAAAAATATGACTCGCTTGGTTAAAGTTTTATGGAGGAATCACTAATTTTAAGAAGCTACATGGGATCTCAAGGATATGATGAGGGAGAGTTATCCTCATATGTTTGTTTCCAAATGACAAATTTTGAGGTCGAAATTCAGTTGGAGGGGGTAGAATGTAACACCTGAATGTTTTTATGAAATGTTTTCTTTAAATAATTTTTATTCTTCAGTAGCTTGATTTGAATTGAATCCTAAGTTTAAATGAACCCAAATATGACTTTATTATAAAATTATCATTATAACTGAGTCGTTAGGTAAGTGGGAATAATTATAACTAATTTATGAAAATACATTGTCAATTCTTTGGCTATCAATTATTTTTGAAAATTATAAATCAATTAGATATTTGTATTTTTAAGTGAATTAATTTTGGTACTGAAATTAATGTGATATATATGTGTTATATACTTAATAATAAAAATTTGTATTCATATGATGGATATTTTGGTCATAGGGTATGAATAAAACCCTATTTTATGTATAAAACCTATTTTTTAAAGATTAATTTTTCACCTTCGAACGAAAAACCAATTTTAAATTAATATTTTTAAAAATTAATAATTTTTATATGAAAACATAAACATTTGATTTTTAAGCAGGATATAAAAATTTACTTTGGATGAATTTCTTATATTTTTGTGATAACTTTCATGTTTTGATGAATAGTAAAAATACTCTAAATTTTAATTGAAAATAAATTTTTTTAATGAAATAATTTATATGGTTAAATTATATTATAGAATAATTTATAAGTATAAATAGAATAAATTTTTACCATTTAATATAATTTAGGTCCTTGGAATTAATTTTACATTAAATTTAAATGTAAAAACATTTCAACCTTTTGAAATATTTTAACTTTTAAAACCTATTTTATCATTTCAACAATGGGATTAATTTTAAATTAAATACTGCAAATTCTTCGTTTTGAATTTTAAAAAATGGATTCCATATTTTTAATCAGTAGGTCCAAATTATGTTAATATATGACTTTTATTTTTGGTCATTATGAATATTAACTTTGGTAATTATTTTTATTACCATGGTTAATGGTAAATCAGGGAATTAAAGGTAAAAATAATATTAGCAAATTACCTAAACAACTATAAAAATCCAATTTTATGACTAAATAAAACAATTATCCTCTATAGTTTGAAATATAATAACTTAATGGCCACTAACCTAGTAATATGATATGAATATAATAAAAACTAATGAATGTGACAAAATGTCACAATCTCATTTTATATAAGTATATTAATTTTCATATATGGATAACTAGGAGATAATATCAAAAATATATATTATATTGAAATATAAAATAATTAAATACATCATTTAATTTATTTATAATTTTTAGAGTTTAAATAATTACTATTATAGATGACACAATAGTGATGTTGAAATTATTTTATTAATAGAAATATCAAACAAATGGTTTCAAAAAATATTAAAATAAATATCATATAAACAAAATAAAGTGATACAATATTTTTATAGGTGACTATGACATGTTAGGAGTGTATTATATATTTTTGTTTGAATTTATCTTCTTTTGGGTTTTATTTAAAGTCAAATAAATAAATAGTGTCAAAATTGACACTATTGATATTTTATAAAAATAACATTTTATTAAATTATTTTAAATTCATAAAAATATTTAAAAATTACAAATTGATAATTATAAGGTCTATAATGTCATAAAATATCCATTTATGGTCAAAAAACACCATATAAGTAAATATTTATAAACATTAAATATTTTGAATGTTATTACCACAATTAAAATTAAATAGAATAACTAAGTGTCAATTAAAAATATATGGTTCAAATTCACAAATTAACATGTATAAAATTTATTGGTTGAAGATATTACAGCCCTATATCATATAATATTCAAAATTGGGACATTTTAGAGGTTTTTGGGTAGGGTTTTATTTTATTATAAATTATTATTTATGGAGTTTCTAAAAGTTCCCCTCACCTCAATTATAAAAGGGCACCTCCTCCCTCACCTATTAAATTTATTTGGATACTTCAATCTCGGTCATACCCTAGAATATTTCCTTCCCAAATTCCATATTTTTATTCTAGAGGTTTTGGTCATCTTTAAAGACCAATTCTAGTGCTCTAAGATGAGATTTAGAGGAAGCACGTCGAGGAAGAGGTAATCTCTTCTTTCGATTCTTTCAAACTTATTTCTTATTATACTTACACTTAATTAGTTTTTTAATAATAAATTAATAACATAATTATCAGTCATATACTGATACGTTATTATAAATATGAAACAACCATATTTCACCCTCTATTTATCCTATGAGAAATGAAATCACTGCGCGTGTGTACGTATGGCTTACTGCCTCCACACCGTGGTGTAATCTATTTTTCACCACCACCATAATTGGATGGGTATAATGATGGAAATAATAAATTTATATGATTATTATAATATGTTACTGATTATGAAATATTATACACAATCCACTTAAATACCCTTCAACGGTTTTTTGAATTATATCATCGCTCCTACGTACGAACGACCTACCGTATCCATGATCTGATGTGATTCATTCTATATGATCATCATTAAAATATGATTATATATGTGAATTAAATGAATAAATATGATATATATTATACTAGTAACATTTTATAAATTATTTTACTATAAACTAAGAAGTGGAACATTAACTTATCTGACAAATATTACATAAGAACATAAAGCATTTAATATCTGAATAATGAGTGTCAATGAAATGTTACTAACAGACTAATGATAATATAATCATATATTATATCATAAAAAATATTATGATTCTATAATAAGTCAATAAAATTATTTAAATCATTATATAGGTGTTTGGATACATACAAAGGATATCAGACGTAAGGTAAGGGATAACTTTTCAAATCTCATTTTTATCTGAGATTGTTTATTCGCAAGTATTTACAGGATTATATTTATCATCCACATTCATGTTTCCTATATATTTTTTCCAAATATTATTTATATCCATCTATAATTGTTTAAATTAAATTTTACCCATTGGTTAATTTTTATAAAATGGTTGAATGAAATCTTTTTTCTTTTTTAGTACGAGGTACTTTTTGACTTTTATAATAAAAGTATGAGAAGGATGTTTTTTTAACTTGTACCGCATGAAATGATTTTTATACTTTCATAATTCCGTATTTCATTGAATATTAACCTATAATAGTACAAGTTTATTTTCACATAAAATTATTTCTTCTAAAATTTTTTGTCATTTTGAGGAAGAAAAACTTTTTTGAAGAATAAAGTATATTTTCCTCCATAATTAATTTCAAGTGTTTTCTAAAAATTATCTTCCATATAAGATTAAACTCTTTAAATAGGGTTATATTTATATCCCTTTTATTACTATGAATTTATTTTTTTATGATGGCATTTTATTTAGGAAATCTATTTGTTTTATATCAATTATGATGGAATGATGTTTAAGAAGCCCATTTTATTTCATGGGTTATGTTATGGTGAATGTTTTTATGTTTTTTTACACACGTAAGAATGGTTTAATTATGAGATGGGTGGGAGCTATATCTCCCTAAAATGAATTGGTTTAGTATTTAAATCTCATGAGATAGACATGAATGGAATGGCACGTAAATCCAGCTCAGTAATACAGTGCTGGAACGGGGAGTGAACTCGGTTCAGTAATGGGATTTGTCCGATATGATGGTCCTGGAAATGAGCCTTCCATAATATGAAATGATATTATATTCTTATGTGTTTATTCCGTGAAATTTCATGTCTTATGTTATGATTATTGGGATTATATTTCACTTTTATGATTTATCTCATGACATGATATTACGATATTTTATATGGAGGATAATATTTTCAAATGTTATGTTCTTATTATTATGATATGATTGGAATTTCCCTTATTTACCCTTACTGAGAATTTGAGCTCGTCTATTCTTATGTTTCTTTCCCCCAGGTCATAAAGAATGGTATTAAGTAAGATATGTCAAAAGGAGTATAGTTTTGAAGAAATAAGAGGGATACAAGGTATATATTTTATAAACCAGTTGTTTATGTTTTTATGTTTCTAAAGACGCTAAACCTATACGGTCTTGGTGTGGATTTTTTTATGTTATGCAATAAATATTATTCAATGTTTTAGTAATATCTACATATAAATTATGGGTTGTTATGGAGAATTTTCTATTTATCCTCACCCAAGAGTTTCTCTAGATTTTTCTCACCATTATTCTATCATTTTCTTTAGAGGGGTGACTATAATCTCGTGGATAAGACAATACCACCAAGGAGTTGGCAATTGGAATTATCTAGTTGATGTTAAAGGAGACATGAATTCCTTAATTCAAGTTTGATATGAATATTCTAAACCTTTTAAAAGTTATTTTTACATTATTATTTTATTTTTCATTTACTTTTTAGGTTCTTGGTTGGGTTTTATTATTTCTTTAATTGTGCACCAAGGGTTAGTAATGTAATTAAAACCACGCTAGAAGTGTACTAAATGTGTTGCATCATTATAATAATAGCCCGGTGAGAATTTGGATCAATGGGACCAATGAATATGGTGATAAATATTTTAACATGGTTACGAAATATATTTTTTTAACATATTATAATGATTATTCATTCACCGAAATTATGTTCTTATGGTGTTGGGTTTTTCACCATGTGTGTGGTAAAGGAGGAAAATCATCCACTCTGAAGCTTGTAAATTTATGATAGATTTGTTTCCATAGATATGTGCATTGATATATCATTCACCATAGAGATTTTTGATTGGTGATGCTATCTTAACTCGATGATGCCTTATTTTCCACTATTATTTATGGGTGATGACTCATTCACCTGATGATGCTTCATTTTTTTGTTTTTTGTGTGTTGATACCTTTTTCACCAATGATATAACATTCACCACGGTTTTCATATGGTGGTAAATCATGCAATTAGGGTTGTACTTGATGATGGATCATTTTCCTTAGTGATGATTGTGGTAGTAGATCATACACCTTGTAATTAATTTGGTGATGATATATTATTAACCTAGAGATATATCATTTTAGCTGATATTTTTAGTGATATATCACTCGCCTGTTTATATATTGTTCACCCTAATATTTTTGGTGATATATCATTCACCTATTCATACATAGTTTATCCATTTTTTATGTTTATTCATCTTTCACCAAGTTATACCTCATTCTACTAGTTGGTTTTGGTGGTACATAATCCACACTTGATGATAGACGGTGATATATCATTCACCTTAGATATTATTTAATGATATATCATTTACCTTAACTAGAATGTGTGTGATGCATCATTCACCACTGAGTTATAATATGTGGATATATCATTCTCCGTAACTGGTTATATGAGTAATGATATATCATTCACACCGATGTCATGTTTAGTCTATGGGTGAATCGTCCCATTATAGCACTAGAAAAAGTATGTATGTTTCAACCATAAGGGTGAATCTTTGATTACCCAACAGGGAGATGAGTGTATTCATGAAATACTATAGCTTGCATTCATTCAGTATATTCATGCACATATAGAAATTTTTTTACTAGGGACACCATTGGTAATAAACTATTATGTTTTATAATCAAACCCTATATAAAAACTTTAGTCTACATGAAAACCTTATGTTTGGAATCAAAGTTGGACAATGGCATAAGTACAAGTTGATGGTATAGGAGATCTCAGAGGGGTTATAGAGACATATATGATGTGAGTTCAATGATAGTGTGGGTATCCATTTTTTTATTTTTTTTATTTTTTTGTATGATCATTCATTAGGAGGTCTCGCGTATATTATATTATTGTATAACCTATATGGGTTTCATTATTTTATTGCATGGCTATGATATTGTTGTGGTTAGTTTTTTGGATTAATTCTATATTTTTCACTCTAATGTTATATATGCTATGGAGGTCAATTATTCACTTATTATTGATGGGATTATATTTGAGTGTATATTCTCCCCCATGATGTTTATTAATCCCTCTCTCCTTATTGTGAGTATCTATCAAACATGGAGGTGTTCTTGAGGTCACATGGAAAACCTGATCTTGTATTATTTGGGTAATCTAATCTTGGGACATTACTATAACATTCTACCCCAACTCATTGGCTTGCTAGGAGGAAAAAGTGATAATAAACTTGGGTGTAATTCCCTAAAAACTAAATGCTGTAAATAGATTCCAAGGGTTTAATCAAAAGATAATTAGTGGAATGGTTTAATCTTTAATAAACACACACACACAACACACATGTCAAGATATAATAAATAAAACTAGATACGTATATATAAATGATGCGAGCTAGAAAACCCAAATATAATAAATTTGATCAATCCGTCAATAAACACTGAAATAGGGACAAAGATCAAAGTAACAATGGAATAGTAAGAGAAAGAAACCAAAACCCTAAAGAAAAAAATGACCTAAGCACCAAGCTGAAACCACTACTGGGAAAGAGATGAGTTGGATCCAAAATACAACTCCACTAACTATGACAATGACATCAAGGATAACCACTAGAAGAGAAAGAAATTGGTGTCATTTTTATATCATAAAAAATAACATCTTTATATGCACCAAAGTGTATATACATGGGTAAGTTATCAATCCCAGAAGTCAAACCCTAATATTTTTCTCACATTCGATTAAAATATGAAAACATTTAGTTCACATGGTATATAATAATTTTTAATAATATCAAATATTTAAAAACAAACCACAATATAAAATATCTAATATGAATAAGTTTTATAATTGAAACTTATCTAGAATACATTATCTTTCAAAAATTGGTAGTAGTTCATAATTTTGAGTTTGGAATAATCATCCATGTTCTCACATGCACACACCCATACATGATGAATGAGACACCTATGAACATGAGTGGTGATACCTCCTCTACCAAAACATTTATTAGTGGAAATTTATTTCTTATTCCTTTCCAATCAGCACTGAGAACCAAGTGTATTTCAACAAGGTCTCATATAATGAAATAATTAACACACACTAACCCGTGCCTTTTTATATGAAAACCACAATCCATTATTCCAAAACATTCTTGAAAACCATAATTCATTTAAGAAATATTATTTAATCAATTTAACAATCCATTGTGGGAAAATACTACAATACAATTTCAAATATAACCAGTGAGAGAATACTCAGTAGAGTTGTACCAAGGAAAACATTGAATAATAGTGGAGAAATATTTTAGAAACCTGAAATACAATGAGTTTTAAAAAAAGTGTAAAGGGGAAAACCACCTACCTTGGGTTCATTGGAATGATGGATTCTAAGATTATTCCATAGATGTAATCTCCTCCTTCAATTACTTTATTAAAACCCCTGAATATCTCTTCAAAAAACATCCAAATCCATATATCAAAGTATTACAAAATTGATCTATGGTTCCATTCAATAGAAACTAAGGATATATAAAACAAGAAGGAAAAAGAAGGTCTAAACCTTTGATTTCGACAATTTAATGCTTGAAGATCCATTGCAATTGAAGTCTGAATGAAAAATACCATTGAAAATTTCTTAGTGTAGCCCTAGAAGTTGAGAGGGATAAATAAGGAACTGATTGAATCATTACACCTGAAAAATATATTTAAAATTTGAAAACTATAAAACATACATGATATGTAAAGGTATTTTATCCTATAAATGTTTTAGAGTCCACTTATGCTGAAAACCCCATCATCTAGGTTTTTTTCTAGAAAACTATTTAATGGCATGAATTTTTTTCAAGTCATGACTTTCCTAAGATAATAAATCATTGAAAAAAATTCAACCTATCAAATATATGACAACAAATTACAACTTAAAATTAATTTTTTTAATGGTCCATCTATGGTGCTAATTTTTCCTCTAGCTTAATTACATATCATTTTATCATTACTCCTATGAACTCTTATAACAAGGCATCTCAGAGACTCCAAATATAATAAAATAATCATAAAATAAAGGAATAACTTAAACCAAGGGTGAAATATTCCCCACGCCATTATTTTTTTCATCGTTAAGAAGATATAATTTTTCTTTTCCTTTGAACAATTCCAGCCATTGTTCCAACATATACTTATCTTATTCCCATGTTTCCTCTTGAACCTGCCCATGCTTCCATTATTCATGAGCTTCTGTAACCAATTCACAGTATAATTTCCAACTCAATGTGTCTTCCATAGAATTCCCTTCATCATTCATGTATACCAAGTCAAAATCAAACATTTGAAGGTAATCCATCCATCTTTGTCGCCTCAAGTTCAAGTCTTAGTGAGAAATGTTGTATTTGAAACTCTTATGGACAGTGAAAACTATGAACTTTTCTCCCAAGAGTTAATGACTCTAGGTATTTAAGTCATGGATAACTAAAACTATTTTCAACATAGGTATTATATATTTCTTTTCGATTATTCATAACTGACTCAAATCATTTTCCACAATATGCTCACCCTACTTGATAACACAACCAGGACCAAATCTAGACGTATTGAAATATACCACGTAAGCATTACATGGTTCTAAAAAAATGGTATTTTTAATGATTTTATATGATCCTTAACTTATAGAAATAATTTTTATGTAAATCTATCCATTTGAACAGATCACCCATTCTTTATAAATAATTCATCGTATAAGCAATCCTTGAGAAATCCTAAATGAAGAGACTATAATAGCATGTTATTCCTAGAAAAATATTTATCTCAAATTCATTATTTTATTTATACCAATATAGTACTAATTATATCATTTATGGGTCAACATATATTCCTTCTTTGAAAATTAAATTTCTAAGTGAAATGAATTTCTTAGATCTAGAAGTCACACTTAGAAAACATAGCATGCAAACAGTGGTTGCTTGATATTGTTAGCAAAATTTACAATTCCTCCTCATGGTCATTTCATATTTGATAGTAAACCAAAATATAATAAAATAATACCATGAAAAAAACAATCAAGCTACCTATTAAATATATAGTTCATTAATTCCATGGAGACTACAACTTCATTCGTTAGACCAAAGTGCATGAGGACATATTTGTAATGGTAATAAAGACTCTAAAATATTAAATTCTGAATATCATATATTATTAAACTAATATAATGATATCAAAATCATAGATAAATCTTATAAAACCACTTGTGTAACACCCCAGGTTTCTAAAATAATACTATGCTCGATAGCTTGCTAAACACACAACACTTAGCTTTAATAAAATTATGATATACTAAAAAAATATTATTTAAATGTGATTGTTGTAAAATATCCATTAATTTAGTGGGAATGAATAGTGTTAACTTTATTATGAAATATATTTAAATTTTTCATGCTCAATTAAAATTCATTTATTAATAAGAACTCAATTTTTAGTAGACATTTTATTCTTCAAAAATATATTTTCTTCAAAATGGTTTCTATTTATTTTTTTGAGTGGATATTATAATTAATTTCATTGAAATTTTAGGAATATTATTTTATAAAAATGATATCATTTTTGAAATAAAAATATAAAAATTATCTCAGAATGAATTTTTGGGATATTTCTAAAAAGATTGATTTTCCAGTGAATAGTGAAAATACTAATTTTTATTGGAAACTGGGTTTTCCTTCAGGTATTTAGAAAGTTAAATTATATTTTAAAATAGTTTCAAAGTAAAATTAGTTCTATTATATTATTAATAATAACATTAAGTTAATTATAATCAATTTTATGGATGAATTTTATGTGAAAAAATTATTATACTTAAAAAAATTCTTCTCTAAAAAACATGTTTTCATTTTTTTTAGGGTTTAATTTTAAGATAAATTATACTAATTTTATGAATTGAAAATTAAAAAATGGATAAAATATTTGTAATCAGGATTTAGAAAAAACTAAGCATGTCCCATTTATTTTTATTCATTGTTAACATTAATTATAGTAAATTTTATGTACCATGGTAAATGTAAAATAAGATAATTGAGGGTAAAAATAATGTTACAAAGACTAAATAGTAACCATATTACTTGACTTAATTTTCTTTTTTTAGTATATTTCATCCATAATCATCCAAAAATTGAATATATGACCTTCTGTTTCCACTTGACCATGATTTTGACCTTTATAATATTTTCTATAAAAAAATGTCAAAATTTGCATTCTCTTTGTTTTATTATCATTAAATTTTTGACATGGGTATAAAAAGACGAAATTTTCTATTATAAGTAGTCATTTTAAGTATAAATTATTTTTATTTATCATTTTAATTTGTTTATAATTTTTAGTGATGAAATAATTACCTTAAATTCTTACGCAACGCCAACATAATATTTATTTAATTAAAAAAATGAAATAAATAATTTTAAAAATATTAAAAGTAATATAATTTGAAAGGATTATTTTTTCCCACAAATTTTTTAGAATAATATAAAAGGTTAGTGATTTATTAATGGTTTATACCAAATTAAATGAATCTTCCCAATATTACAGTAATGATATTTTATAATAATTGATATTTTATTAAATGATTTAATGTTCCAAAAACCCTATATTCAGAAATATGATTGGTATATGGTTTAAAATATCAACTATGGACCATTTATTGTCTTATTCACATTTTATTGTAACTATTTTAACACTTAAATAGTAAAAAGAATTAATATCATTATAATTGTCAAAAGGGTTAAGGAGGGGTTCAAACAAAAAGATAAGGTTGACAATATAATCCAAACATGAACAGATTTAATTGGATAATGGTATTTTGACACATCCTCATCATAGATTCAAATATTATAAATTTTCAACCATTTTAATATGAAAATGAATTTATATTTATTTAATTCTTTAAGAAATTCAAAGAGTGACTCTCCGCTCTCTTATAAAATTGAATCTCCTCTCCTTTTTCTTCACAATTAAAAAACATTTTGCTTTGGAAAAGACCTACCAAAATACTTTCATTAAATCCCTCCCTATGTAGTATAGTCTTTTTTACCAGAAAACCAACATATGAAATCCTTTTCTATAAACCTTAAATGTTTTTCAAGGAAAATTTATAGTTCTTAACCAAGTGTTTTCATTTTATTTATTGTTATAACTCCTTAAAAAGTTATTAAAACATACTAAAATAATAATAATAGTATATTCTATATACTAAAATGTTGTTATATTAATGTAATAATAAATATCCAAAACCTCTTCTATCAAATGGAAAGGGAAAACGCCATTCGTATGTATAGTGAAGTAATGCCTTGTGAACCGATGTAATTTATTTTCCAACACTTCATATCACAAATAGTATTAATAACAGATTTAACATATATATATATATGATATTAATGACATATTTTTCATTATTGATTCCTGAAAAATAAGTATTATCAAATCTACAAGGGAATAAATACCCAAAACATGGGAATTAGTTTCCTTGTAAATAAATGGAAGAAAAGGTGGCCAAAACACATGAATCATGTAAACCTATAGAGGAAATCCAATCAAATAACCATTTTATGGACATCTAGGTGGTCATGAACAACGCCTAACATGCTATAAGATCACGTGGAGCCCCATTGAAAAAACCTCATAGTTATTACAAAGGCATCCTAGAAACTCGATGATCATGTAGTGACTCCCAGACGAGCTCCCGCAAGTTAGGAGACATGTAAACTAGAAAACTCCTCACAAAACAACCAAAAATACTTTTAAAATAAAAATAAAAACACAAAAATTGTGGAATCCTTTTTTGGTCATAAATCTTCATGCAACACACCCATTGGGTTCTTAAGGAATCATGTAATCCCTTGTAATATGTCATCCTTTATTCATAAGAGCTAGTTGGCATGGAACCCTAATCGCATAAAAGGGATTCAGACATATCTGAGCATTCCTATGCTTCCCCTCTAGGTCCAAAGAAAAACAGAAGTGTTTTCTATGAGAATGATCAAGCATCACCATAGGGACCTTTGTTGATCATGTGATGCATCACCAATTGGGAGAGTGTTTTTCCTCAACAACACTCATATAAAATCATGAGATCCCCATCACATGTAAAATAAACAATTAAATAAAAAAGGGAAATGATGGGATATTATAGTGAGGGGAAGATATAGTGATTTTCTAAAAACTGAGTTATTTGACCCAGGAAATCACCATTGATCATGAGAAACCCCCCTCGATAATCCAGAACTTCCCTAAAGACCCCTTGTCAAGACTACTTGATCTCATGAATCCCCTGTGAAATCCACCTTTTTCACATGAAAGATCTATGGAAAATAATATCAAATCACATGAAATGCTTTCAATAAGCATCCTAATCTCAAAAAATTCCCTAGACATAACATCCTGAACTTGTAGAAGATCCTTGGTAAGATTATATAATTACATAATACCTCTTTCATTAAATAAATTCTAATATATGGGATGCTGATGGGATGGTCATGTGGTCACTAAAAATCTCATGATTCCCCCGAGATAACCTATGACAGGATCTTGCAAAACGTGTGACACTAAATCCCTCCACTGACTCTATCCCAAATAAACAAAATAAGTGATACACAAAGTTTTATATAATCAAAGGGGAGGGTCCTATAAAACCCTCCCCCTCGACACAAAAAATTCATCCACAGTTGATCACACATGGGAGCGTAGTAGCGAACTTCTTGGAGTGACTGATCACGTGATCACGAAATTCTTCCATGAGGAATAATCTAAGGAATGAATCAAAGGTTTTCACATCATGCATAGGCACATCACATGATCACAAGCTGTCACATAAGGAATTTTGGAAATTCATTCATGTTATATAAAAGGAATACCACATATCTTATGAATCACTTTAAACCTAAACAAGTTAACAGTGAAAAAATATAAGGCACATATGAATTAGAAATGGGAATAAAGACTAAAATATGGGAGAACTATGCAATGGATGTATACACTAATCCTCATGTGCTATGGATTACTTATCCATATAATGTGAAAATACTAGTGCATGTCACCTAAATCAAGCATCCCTCCCTTGACATGCTATTTGGATCATGTGAATTCTTCCAGACACATCAAAAAAGTTTCACAACACCCCCTAGTTATGCCACCTGTGTCTAGAAAATCCCTATGGGCTCACCGTTTAGATTTTGAAATGTCTTCAAAAATACAGATCGAGTTCTGTGGTAATAGTATTGTATGTCAAATATTTATTTCAAATACCTTCAATCTTACCAGTCAAATTTCTATGAAATCTCCAAGCATGTTATCCATATTTCATGATGACACTAGGATAAGTCATCCAAATCTTGTGATGTTCTCCAGACACGTCAGTCGAGATAATGTGATGGCCTCTATAACATGTCATCCAAGATCATGAGATGAACTCTAGGACAAGTCATCTATATCTTGATATGTCCTCCGAACAAGTCATCCTTCATCATTCAATGGTCTTAATAAATGTAATTTATATTATGTGATGTCCCTGAAAAAAGTAAATCAGATCATGAAATTGTCCTTGGACATGTCTAAAATAGATTCAGACATGTCTATACATCCTCTAGAATGATATCCAGGAAATCAAGATAGTCTGTAAAACAATGAGGCTAGGTAAAGAAGGAATCACAGGGCATGATAATCTTGTCAAACCCCCATATTAGGGCAACCTCAATGTGTAATCCTTGAATAGAGGAATAATATGATATGTCCCACATATAAGGGAAACCTTAGTGTGTAAGACTTGATCAGATCGAATTATGAGAACATCAATTACCATAATAACCAAGATACATAGGTTGCCTTCCTAAGGACTGATCTCAAATTTGTATCCTTTTTAGTACAAGTCCCCCCCATGTCTCTGACATTCCAACCATCGAGACCCAATTATTCCAATGTTTTGATCATTCTATCTAGTCCATCAATGGATTGAGAATCCAAAAAAACTATGATGACTATGATCCCTACTATAAAAAAAATATGTAGGATACCCTCCTAAGGCCCGAGCTCTATATTAAATATCCAAAGGGTTGTCCTAGTACAAAATTCCTATATCCATATACAGTGAGACTGATTACTTGATATCCATTTTTTTCACACCATGAATGCCTCACTTGATCTTTGGGAGTTGCAATGGTAATATCAATTGCATTATGAATCCCCATTGGGGAAACTGTAGTAGGTAAACCCCAATCAGTGGCATGATATGACTACCCCATACAAGGGTATCCAACTTGAGGATAGTCCCAAGGGTGTGAAAAAACTATGATAAATATGACTCCTTCCATAACTAGGATATGTAGGATGCCTCCCTGATTCTAGATCATAAATTACTAGTGCATATATTTCCACAAGTATGTCTTTTCCACTTGATGTTAAACTATATGGGTTTAAAAAACTACGTGGTTTGTTAGTCCTATTATAAAAAAGGATACGTATGACACTTCATATCAACTCAATCCCATCCTTTACAAATTAATCGCCTCCCTACATGATAGAAAATTCAAAAGTGACTGGCGATATGACTTTAACATATAAGTAGTGACCCATTTAGGGAAATAGATGAAGAACCTAAGATATATACAGATGGACTCACTAAAACATTCCCCATCACATATAAAAGGGTTTAAATTATGATCATTTTTATAGGGTAACCCATTATGTATCAGAATTAGGAATAGATTCATGAACATATGTTATATTATTAAGAGAGTACTGGAGTGGGAAAAAATCCCCCCCAAAATGGTGTGAGGATTCATACCTTCCCTTCTCTAGACCAATGTGAGTTATTAAGTTTCATTGGGTCTGAAACCCCAACTGACGAAGTTCCTTTGAAAAGAAGGTTTTCACCCAATTATGGAAGTGGAAACCATTGGGTGTTTCCATTAAGAACAATAATGGTGAAAATGATTTTAATGGTTGTGCAAGACATTGAAACCCCCACAATTAACAGTTGATCCAAACCAAAAACACCTCAGTTGTTTCTTTTCTAAAAAAATGGTAAACCTGACACCAACTCATTTAACTACCACAAATCCCACACAAGATAGAAAGGATATACTTCCAAATTCTCATCACACCATTTTTTCATATCATGAAGGTGTCTAGTTATATCTTTCCTGATGAAACAAAAAAGGTAGACCTGATATAAAACTATAAAATAAAATAATGATCAGTTTACCATGGTTCATGCCATGTTGTTTTCATATTCTATGAAAACACTGAAGATATGATTTGAATCTTATGGATAATCCTTTATAGATGGGTTTCTCATAAAATAAGTACATATTTACTTTAAAAATTCCATGTGAGTAGAATGGAAGGATTAGGAATTAAAGGAAAATTTTGTTACCCATGCATATCTGATTGAGAACATATCATGCCTAAAATGATGAACTAATCAAAAAACGTGTTCTTTATTGTATACCTGAATACTGATATTTCTCTTCAAATCAACACCCTGATTCACCTTGTCATCATACAGTGACCGTTCTATCAAGTCAGTTGCAACTGCAACCTCTACAGGCCTCATAATGACCTCACCCACCCGACATATTCAACATATGGTGGTGAATGCAATGGACATAGAATACCATCAACATGGTACGATAATGACCTTTGAGTCTTTCCATGAGGGTCTTCATGTACTGAAATCAATTAGTCTACATCATCCAAAGAAATCTATAGTAAATACAGTGGAACTAGTCAACAGTGCCAACCACTTTGAGAGATTATCCCCAAATCATGATAATCACCACCTTTAGTTTCTAATAATGGTTGACCATGGAGTCAACTATGGATATCATTTAGTTTAGGGGACCCTGAGGAGGGATCATATAAATCTATATCCCTAGATCCATCCCATTTTTCTCTTCAGTCACCTACTGAGGGTACTACCCAACACACTACCTCCTCTGATACCCATGCATGACCAAAAAGTAAGAAACATTGGGAAGAGAAGGATCTGGATAATCATGAGTGGTCTAATACCCCCACTCCATCTAATGATGTCTATTAGTATATTCTAACAGTAACCTATGGGTAGGCTCATATCCCTACTCACTCAGAACAAGTCTGTGGGAATATTCTGGAAACAGGCACGAGGGAGGTATATATACCTACCCTATGCATGAATTTTGATGGCACAATCTGGTGGAACATGTAGGACATAAGTGGTCTCATATCCTTTCTTCAATTGAAGATATATTCCTGTATATGGTGGAGATAGAAAATTTTAAGGCTTATATTCCTATGCATAGTTTTCTAAAATTCCATTACCACATGGAAATAGCTAAAGGGATCCGCCGGTATATTTTATCACTAGTATAGATATAGGGATAGGATCATATTCTTATCCCTATAGCCAGGGTAGTGCAACACTCTGATCATTATGAAAAAGTGGTTTTTTTTTGAAAGTGCATATTCTTTCTCCCATCTAAGAAGATTATCATTATAATCCCATAAAGTAAGAGGCCCCAAACTAGGATCATATCCTCATTCCAATCGGGTCTCAATAAGTGAGATCATCACATTCCATGGGATATGATCATATCCCTACCACAAAACCCCATTAATATATTCTAAAGGCTTGGGATCAGGATTATACACCCATTCTGGTCAGGGTTCACTATGTGTGAGAGAAACATTCCATGGGACATGCTTATATTCCTATCAAAGAAGACCCTAAATATACTCCAAATGCCCATGATCGGGATCATATCCCCATTGTAGTCAGGGATGATTATGTGAGACTAGAAAATTCCTTGGGGCAGGCTCATATTCCTATCATTGAATCTACCAGGCATATTACCACAGATCATGGAAGCTAGACTCATATCCCTAATTCTATATAGAAATATTGAATCAACATCTTTCTCAGGGTATGCCACACCCATAACTTTAAAATTATTTTATCTAATGATTCCATAGCTTTTTATTTTATCATCAATGTTTGGGTTGAGTGTTGGTTTAAAAATTTTTAAGTTTGATAATTTTGGTGGGTTTCATGCCAGTGCACGGGCATCGCGTGGTTAGCAGTAACTGTGTGGTTGGAACAGGTGACCGTGCAGTTTTTTAATATTTCAAAATAAATAATATTTTATGAAAATAGAATTTCAAGAATGTTTTAATAATAATAGTAATATTATTATTATTACTATTATTATCATTATTATCCTTATTTTTTTATTATTATTACTATTATTATTATTAAAATTTGTTGTTATTATTATAATAATTAAAATATTTATTGATATTATTAGGAATATTATTGTTATTATTGTTATTATTATCCTTAAATTATTATTATTGTTGTTATTTTCATTATTATTATTATTATTATTATTTAGTTTTTTTAAGTGGAGAAAGACCTAATTACCCCACACCTTCCCTCTTTAATGCTTGGGGTATCCCCCACCCCCACCCCCACCCTTCTTCCTGCATGTTTCACCCCCCCCCCCATGCTCTCTCCCTCTCACATGGCCACCGAGGCGTCAGACCTCTCCCTTTTGCCGCCCCTTTCACCGGACCACCTCTTCCTTGCACTTCTCCTTATATCGGACCACCTTCCTGGTTCTCACTCCTCCTCCGGACAACCTTCTTGGCATTCCCACCTCCTCTAGCCAACCTCTCTAGAAATCTATCCTCTGGATCTCCCTCTAACTCTGGCATGACCCTCTCCGGCGCAACCTCTATCTGGTAAGACCCCCCCCCCCACTCTAGTGTTTTTTCCTTAATTTAGAGTTTTTAATCCCTTATATGAACCTTATATGTTAGGGTTTGTTTATGAATCAATTTTATTGGATTTTAAGATGTGTGAAGGGTCTGCGAGGTCTTATTCTCCCTTCTATTGAAGCATGGTTGTATTCGCACACCTCTGAAGTAAGCATTTTTGTCCCTTATCTTTCTGATTAAATCCTTATTGTGCCATAGAGTTGTAAATAAATTTTTAAACTAGATTCACATCTTCATAATATTTGTATTTATTTTATTATGGTATTTTCATGTTAATAGAATTTTTTAAAAATGGGTTTCGAAGCGATTTTTGGTTTATGCAATGTGTGTTTGATTTAATTCCCATTTTTTTCTCAATAAATTTTTGCATAATATTAACACCTTGATAATTCTTAGGGATATCCTATTGTGGTGTTTTTATGTTAACATACTTTGTTTAAAATAACTTTCAAAGTAAACCCTCAATTATTCCTATGTATTCTTGTATCAAATTTTTTTGTTTAAAATTCATTTAGGTTTTAATAGTGAAATTAGATTATTTGTACGGTGTTTTCCCTTAGAATGATTATGTTGAAATGGTTAGATTGTGTTATGAGATTTTATGTGTAACATGGTGATTTTTTTTGGCAGTGGTTTTATGTTTTCTTGGGAAATCTCTCTTTGTCTTTAAAATGTTCATTTTCACTTTTGGGAGATTGTATGGAATTCTTGGGTTTATTTTTGGGAAGCATGGGGTGACTGAAGGAAATGGTTTTTGGTGTTTTATGGACTCTTGGGAGGTTTAATTGGATGTTGGAATATCCATGGGTGCATAGAGTTCACACATTAATGTGAATTCAAGTGAATATGGCACTTTAATATGGTTTTTTCATTCAATATTGGTTTCCTTAAAGGTACATTAGTTTTCAAATGGAATATTGGTCCCTTAAAAGGGTTTTTATTTCTAAACATTTTTTGTTACCTTGAGATAATTCTAAAAGTTGTTTAAAATTAATTATCAAAGATGTATGCCTGTTTTGAACTTGGATTATTTTTGGGTAAATATTTGGATTAAGGAACCATTTGGAATGTTTTGTAAGATTGTGTATTTTTTCCCAAGGTTTGAAAATCATTTTATTAAAATGTATTGGATTTGGAACTTAAAGTCCCATTTAGAAATGAAAATATTAAAGTACTGTTTGATGTTGTTCTGGAAATGGATTGTAAGTGTTTTTGGGTAAATGTGTTTGATTGTGTAATGTTAAAGTCTCAGTTGGAAACATGCATGTTTTTAAAGAAGGTGTTGATTTATTAAGTGATGTGGCAGCCCAATTGGTACCTTTTATGTGTTGATATGTATAAATACATGTATATAGTGGTCAATTCTATCTAATATTTTCATTTATGGGTTATCATATATGTGATGTATGTGTTTTGGGTAGGGAAGTGTGGTGGCGGTAGGTAAGGTGAGTCACACTTGGAGGGCCTCCCACTCACACTATTTACTATTACCATGGGTTCCTAGGCATATTTTAGGGGATCAAGTAACAGTTGTTGACCAACCCCGATTATATGGATTGGTACCCCATGGATCGCAGATAGGCTAGGTGGGATGTTCCACTAGATTGGTTAATTTAGGGCCACCAGTGGTTATTGAATTAGGGGCTTCACTATACACCGACAGTTGGTTCGGAACCGATTATGTCCAAGGGTCATCTAGGGAAGCTTAGGATCACCCATGCTTACTTTTTATTTCTGATTTATTGTATTCATTCTTATGGACTTATTTTTCATAGTACTCTATTATCTTGTTTATTTTTCATCATCTCCCTATATAATTTGGTTTTTAATGTAGTTTTAAAGTGGAAAGCTCATGTTTTCAAAATAGAAGTTTTGTGTGTGTTGGATTTTAAAATGAGAAAGCTGTTTTTTTTAATAAAATGCATAAAACTTAATTTTATAACTATATTTCAAACTAGCATTAATGGATATTTTTAGGAAATGTATGTTATGGATTTTGTGGTGTTTGCCTACTGAGTTATGAATCTCACACCCTACTTGTACCACATGGTGTTAGTAGAACTGAGCTATTTTACAAGTCTTTGTGCTCATCGTTGGAGAAGTTTTGTCTTATGGTTGGTGGTGACCATGAGGTCACTTGGAGATTTGGTTTGTGTGGTTTTTCTTCCAGTTTCATATTTAGTTTTTACTTTTCTTGGTGGTATCTTATAACTAAAATGGTCTATTTGTTTATTTAAGATTCAGTTGTGGGTTATCTATTTTTTAGTTTTTATTTTATTGATTTGGTTATTTCTTATGGGCTTAGTTCTTTTCAACTTGAATTTTTTGATGCCCAGAACTATTTTCCAGCCCGTGGGGAACAGAAACACACATCAATCCATGTCACAGACCTACTCAGGTGACTAGTTTAGGGTCAATCGGATTTGGTTCGTGACAAAATGGTATCAGAGCAGACCCTTGTTATTTGGTGTGTCTAATAGTTGGAGATTAGGACTGTCAAATCATGGGAGGTAGGTACAGGAAGGGCGTATTAAACCCCTATTCATCCCAAACGTTTATTTACCATGGGAAGTCTAGGATTCTAGTCTTATTTTCTTATTTTGGATTGAGGGATGATGATGGATGCAAGCCAGAGTTACGTCATGATTTCACATGGAGTAGTGCCCCATGTAAAGTTTGAGTACATGGTTTAAGCTCCCCTAGTTATTGATTCTTACTTGGGGAATAACCCACTACCATGTTGTCAGGTTAAGCATGAATACTAGTCCCTCTCTCTAGTAGTTTGATGCAAGTTGAGTTTCATCTTGGTTTTGGTTGGTGTAAGGGTATTTTGAAAATGATAATGGTTTTAAAATAGATATGTTTTTCTTTAAATTGTTATAAATTGGTAAAGTGGGTTTTAAAAATTAAAAATTATTTGATTTGAAATTTTTTTGTCTGTTTAGAATTGGTAATTAAATGGATTGGTGTGACCCACGATTTTCTTTATGAATATTTTCACATGTGAGGGTATGTGTGTGAAAAATGTGTGTTGGTACGTGTGGATGGAAACATATAGACACACATGTGATGGTTTATAGGGTTCCATGGTTTATTTTTTAAAATTTATAGTTTTTGGAAAATTGGTTTCACTTTTAGGGGTGTATTTTTTTTTGTGAAAATAGGTTTCATGTTTGGAAATAGCATTGAAATAAGGTGATTTTGAAAAGGGATATGATTTTGTAAATTGAGATTGGGTTTAAAAATGGGATTTTTGACTTTGTAAAGTGGCCTTAAAAGAAGGTGGTTTTGAAATTTATGTAAAAATGGTGGATTTTGAAAGAAAGTTTTTTTTTGTATTTGTATTTTTTTTGGTTTTTGAGTTTGTCGTTTTGGCTCAAGATGTTGCTTTTAATTTTACTTTGATTTGATTTTTGTTTTCTAAGATGTTCAGAGAATGTTGCCCACAAATTTCTCTCATGTACCTAATGATCCATGCCCTGTTTTTGGTCCTTCTCAGAATTTTCATATTCTTCGCAGTGACTGAGGTATGTTAGAGGCAGTTATGTGGCTTGAATAGGTAAATCATGTCTTCAAGGTGTTGGGAACTCTTGAATCTATTAAAGTGTGCACTTTTTTTGGTCTGTTCAATGATTTTGCTCTGGAAAAATGGGGGCTGGTTTCCCCACCTTCAATGTAAGTTGGGATGATGTAGGATTTCTTTAAATCCATCTTCGTCTGATGGTTCATACCTAAATATGTAAATATGAATAAAAGGGAAGAGCTCGTGTGTATTTAACAAGACCAGTGGATGGTGAAAGCATATGTTGAACATTTCAAGGAATTGGTTTTCTTATCTATGAAGGTAGCATCAAAGAATCTCATGAAGGCTTCTATATTAATTGGGGGACTTCTTCTAGAGATCAAGGAGTGGGACCTCTCTTATAAGGTCCATCATTTTGAAAAGATAGTATATGATGTGTCCCTAGCTAAGTTGGTTTCCAAAGCATAGGAGGTTGAAAATATAGCGTCTCTTACCACACATAAAGGTACCCCATCTGGTGAGAAGCACATTCCGGAGGAACCTATTCATAAGGAGTCATCCCCATCTGTTCTAGATTCCAGTCTCTAAGACTATTCAGTTGTGTGCCACCAGTGTGGCCGATTCGGGTACTCAAATCTATCATGTCGCATCCCTCCGAAGGCGTGTCATCTTTACGGTTGTCTTGGTCATATGGAGAAGTTTTACAGGAATCATCACCTAAAACAAACATTATGAATAAGTTATGCTCGTACCTGACTAAGAGGAATTAGATGATTTGATCGTTACAGCCTCAGACATAGGTCTTTGGGTGAAGCTCATGCATAGTTAGGAGTTGTTGGATGTTTGTAGACTTGGTCCGGGTTTTGTGTTCCATGTTGGGATTGGAATATTTAAATATTTTTTCATTCTTGTTTTCTTTTATTGAGGTTTCCCACCATTGTAAATAGATCATTTTATAGTTATATTTTGATGAACTTGTTCTATTGTAATCCAAATAGTCCTATTTTTCTGAATATGGTTTTCTGAATCATATGTTTTTCATAAAGTGTGTTTGGCCCATGTATGGGTTGATCTCGATTTAGCTCTGCTCATTTGGAGATATAAGTGCATTTGGGAGAATTGATTTTTGTAGTTTTTATTAGGTTTACTATTTGGTTTAAGTTCTTCCCATGGGGTTTTCCATAGTGTTGGGGTTTTTTTTTCTTGGGTCAAGAGTTCCATGTTTCAGTGGAGGTGTTGTCACGTTTGTGCTATAGAAGTTGGTTTGGATCCATTTGGAGTTCCCACATTGCCCCCCTCCCTAGGGTGGTATGTTTTAGTTTTAATTTAAGTGCTAGTAGAATCCTTTTTGTGGGGATAACCCTCTCGTGTCCTCCACTTGTTTTGGGTAGTGGTTTCATCTAGATCGGTTGGGTGTGACTTGGGGAATAAATTGTCACCCTAGAATTCCTTGATTCTTCTGATTGTGTTCGGACATGGACTCAATGTTTTATTAATATTCATCTTGGTGAATTTATAGGGGTAGAAAGTATCATTGGTGGGGAGAATTGTCACACCCCATCCTTTAAAATTATTATATCTTATGATTTAATGGCTTTGTATTTTCTCATCGAGGTTCCGGTTGAGTGCTGATTAAATTTTTTTGAAGTTTGATAATTTTGGTGGGTTTCAGGGCGGTAGACGGGAACCACATGATTATCAGTAACTGTGTGGTTAGCCCAGGTGATTGTGTGTTTTCCCAATATTTAAAATACATAAAATTTAATGAAAATAAAATTTAAATAATTTTTTAATAATGATAACAGTAATAATATTACTATTATTATTATTAATGGTTATTATTATTATTATTATTATTTATTTTTTTGTTTAATTGAGGGAAACCCTAATTACCCCACCCCTTCCATCTTCCATGCCCATAGCACCCCCCCACCACCATACTTCTTGTGTGTTGTGACCAACCCCCTTAATCTCTCCCTCTCACATGACCACCTAGGAGTTAGACATATCCCTTGTACCACCCCTTGCATCAGACCACCTCTCTATTACGCAGCCCCTTGTGCTGGAAAACCTTCTTGGAATTCCCTTCTCCTCCATCCAACCTTCTCAGTGCACCCTCCTCCTCCGGCCAACCTCTATGACAAGTTATCCTTCAGTGCTCCCCTCTCTCCAGTGCGACCCTCTCCAACATGAACCCCATGTCCAGTGTGACCCACTCCAGCATGACCTCTATCCCCCCCCCCCCCTCTAGTGAGTTTTCCCTTGATATTGTTGTTTTCTTACCTTAGTTGAACAATATATGTTAGGGGTTGTTTTTAATTCCATTTTTTCATATTTTAATGTGTTTGAAGGGTCTATGAGGACTTATTCTCCCTTATGTTGAAGCACGGTTGTATTCTCACACCTCTAAAGTAGGAATTTTTATCCCTTATCTTTCTGATTCAATCCTTGTTGTGATTTATAGTTTTAAATACATTTCTAAACTTGATTCTCATCTTCATAATATATGTAATTAGTTTATTATGGTATTTTCATGTTAGTATAATTTGTTAAAATTGTTTTTTAATTGGTTCTTAGTTTACGAAAAGTATGTTTGATTTAATGCCCAGTTTTATCTCAATAAATTTATGTATATGATTTTCTCCTTGATAATTCTTAGGGCTACCCTTTTGTGGTGTTTTTATGCTAACATAATTTCCTAAAAATAACATTCTAAATATTGAATTATGCCTATGTATGCACGTATCCAATGTCTTGGGTTAGATGTCATTTGGGTTTTAATAATTAAATTAGATTATTTATGTGGGGTTTTCACTTAGAATTATTCTGTTAAGATGTTTGGATTGTGTTCTAGGATTTTATGTGAAACATGGTGATTTTTTTGGCATGGGTTGTAAGTTGTTTTGGAAATCTCCCTTTTTCTTTAAAATGTTCATTTTCACTTCTAGGAGATTGTATGAAACTATTGGGTTTGTTTTGGGAAGCATGGGGTGACTCAAGGAAATGGTTTTGGGTGTTTTTTGAAATCATGGGAGGTGTTATTGGATGTTGGAACATACATGGGTGTGCGGAGTGCACACATGGATGTGAATTCAAGTGAAGATAGCACTTTAATATGTCTTTTCCTTCAATATTACTTTCCTTGGTGGTGAATCGGTATTCAAATGGTATATTGGTCCTTAAAATGATTTTGATTTCTAAATTTTGTTTGTTCCATTGAGATAATTCTAAAAGTGCTGTAAAATGAAATCTTAAATAGGTATTTCCAATTGGCACTTGGATTATTCTTGGGTAAAAATTGTTCCTAAGGGTCCATTTGTCATGTTTTATAAGATTGTACATTTTTTCCCAAGGTTTGAAAAGAGTTTTATAGAAATGTATTGGTTTTAGAACATAAATTCCTATTTGGTACTGCAAATCTAAAAGTGGTGTTTTGTGTTGTTTTTAAAATTGATGGTAAGTGTTTTTGGGTAAGCATGTTTGATTGTGTAAAGCTAAAGTCCTAGTTGGTAGCTTGCATGTTTTTAAAGAAGGTGTCGAATGCTTAAGTGATGTGACGACCCAATTGGCACCTTTGATGTGGTGATATGTATACATACATTTATATAGTAGGAAGCCATATCTAGGATTTCCATTTATGAGTTATCATATAGGTTATATCCATGTTTGGGGTAGGAGAGTGTGGCAGCAGCGGGTAAGGTGAGTCAAGCGTTCGAGGGACTCCCACTTACATTGTTTTCTATTAACATGGGTTCCCAGGAATATTTTATGGGATCGAGTGACAGTTTCTAACCAACACTGATTTGATGGGTTGGTACCTCCAAGATCATAGATAGGCTAGGTGGGATGTTCCACTAGATTGGTCAGTTTAGGGTAGCCATTGGTTATTAACATAGGGGCACCACCATTCACTGCTAGGTGGTTCCAAACTGAGTATGTCCAAGGGTCTTCTTGGGATTTTTATGATCACCCACGGTGACATTTTATTTCTTCTTTCTTGTTTTTATTCTTATGCACTTGGTTTTCCTAGTACTCTATTTGCTTATTTATTTTTCATCATAGCCCTATATTTTTTTTATGTAATATGGTTTTAAAGTGGAAAGCTCATATTTTGAACATAGAAGTTCTTCATGTGTTGGATTTTAAGATGAGAAATCTATTTTTTTAGTAAAATGTATAAAAATTATTTTTATAACTATATTTTCAACTAGAATTAATAGACTATTCTTGGGAATGGTATGTTATGGATTCTGTGGTGTTTTCCTACTGAGCTATGAAACTCACACCCTACTTGTACAACTCGGTGTTAGTAGACCCGAGATGTTTTACAATTATTTATGCTCAATGTCGTATCGGTTTAGTCTCATGCTTGGTGGTGACCTTGAGGTCACATGAAGATTTGGTCGGTTTGGTTCTTCTTTCAGTTTCATATTTTGTTTTTACTTTTCTTGATTGTATCTTGTAATTGAAATGGTATCTTAATTTATTTAATATTCATTTGTGGGTACTATATTTATTTAGTTTTTATTTAGTTGATCCTAATTTTTTATTTTGGGCAGAAATCATTCCCAATGGATTTTTTTGATTCCCAACACTAGTTTCCAACCTATAGGGATCAGTAACACCCCACTGGCCATGCTGCGAACTGGCTTGTGTGACCAGTTCGGGGTCAACCTGGGATGGTTCATGATGAGGTATATAGGTGGAGGTTCATATTTATTATACCATTTCAGAGGTCCATCAACATATTCTAATGGGTAATTCATATTAGTACTTGGCTCATATTCCCACTCTAATCGGGACTCACTTTTTCACGACCCATCCCCCATGGCCTGTGTCGTGACTACCCCAAGCCCGCCTTCCATAGGCCAGGGGCTGTCGACTAGCACCGAATGGTGTATTCCATAAAACCGAGAACGAATTTCATTTATAACCTTTAAACACACGCAACCAAGCACACATCGAGATACGAACACATGTAAACTGTATAGTAAAAGGAGTGTGTACAGTAAGAAAAAGGGGCCATAATACAAGCCCAACATTAAAGTACAAGAAAACTGAAAAAGAACAAGAAAACTGAAAAAGAAAAAGAAAACTCAAACAACTCTTGTGAACACCTACCAAGGATCCTACCTAAAAGGTAGGTACAACTCTCGAATGGATGTTTCTGTGGTACACCTAGTCTAATGTCCACCTCTGAGCCACCTCCAGTCCTGGTAATCTCGTCCTCAATCAGCGTTGTCTGTCGTCTGCACCAAACACAACAAGGTTCGGGCATAGACCATGAAGGGGTGAGTATAACGACACTCAGTAGGGACCCTGAGACCCTCAAAGGTCTCACAAAATCCACAAAGGATAAACCAAAAAGCATGTAAACATCTGACAACCCTAATTAGGTATATGCCCATACATACACCCAAGTTATCAAGTGTACCCATCTCATTCATGAGGAAACACAAGGTCCAACTCAAAATCCCAAAGCTCAACTATTCCACAAAGGAAGAATACCATGAAGGTTTCTCCACAAAGGTGAGTACCATAAAGGTGACGCCACACAAAAGAATACCACAAAGGTTTCACCACAAAGGAATGTACCAGATAGGTACGGCACACAAAAGAATACCACAAAGGTATCACCATGAAGGTAATTACCACACAGGTATGCCACACAGAAGAATACCACCAAGGTATCACCATGAAGGAAAGTACCACACAGGTATGCCACACAGAAGAATATCACAAAGGTTTCACCACGAAGGAAAGTACCACACAGGTATTCCACACAGAAGAATACCACAAAGGTATGACAACGAAGTTAAGTACCACATAGGTACGCCACACAGAAGAATACCACCAAGGTATCACCATAAAGGAAACTACCACACAGGTATTCCACATAGAAGAATGCCACAATGGTATCACCATGAAGGTACGGACTCAGCTCACACCAGGTATAACTTGGGTACATTAGTAGAGATGATTAGATGTAACTACTGAATCATCTTACTCTATTAAGAGGAAAACCCACATAGGATCATAAACCATCAGACCCACACAAGATCCTAGTACATCATCAGACCCACACAGGATCCTAGTACATTGTCAGACCCACTCAGGATCCTAGTACATCTTCAGAACCACACAGGATTCTAGTACATCTTCATACCCACACAAGATCCTAGTACAGTAGACCCACATATAATCCTAGAGTAGTCCCATGTGGATTACTAGAGAGGATCCAAGTGAGACTCTCAAACACATAACCACAAAGGATTCGAAGCACAGACCCACAAAGGATCCCTTTCTCATGTTACAACAAGCTGTAGGGTTCCCACACTAAGCTCGCTTGACTCCAGGAGGGTCTGCTCCTCAAGGAACAGGTTGATACTCCAACTAACATGAAGTCCCATGAAGAAGTATCCCAAACTACTACCACGTAAAAGGGGTCTCAAAGCAACAAACGGTGCATTAATCAGACATCTGGTCTTTAGGTTTTTGGCCTTTTAGTCCCGAGGGCCCGGTTGGATTCATGTCCGATCCAACCCTGCCACACCCCAACATTATCCAAAACTCAAGTGGGGTATACCAAAAGTACCATATTGATCTAAGGTTTCTGATTCCACAGACGGTTTGTCAAATGGACGCCCGTAGCTCAAGATATGGCCAGAAGAGTGAAAAAGGTCAAAGTTGGTCCAGGTCCGATCTGACTCGGTCAGATTGACCCGGCCTGGGCCGACCCGACCTGGTTTAGGTCAACCCATCCTGACCCGGATCTGGCCCTAGGTCGGACCCGGCCCGAGGGATCCGACCCAACTCGGCCCACCGGCGCGGCCCGTGGCTGGCCGGATGGCCATACCTCCTTCGCAGCGTAGTCGCGCACCGCGCCGTCATCGGCAGTCGGCTCGGCCGGGCACCCCTCCATCGCCGCTGGGGCCCCTACATGCCGAGCTGCGTGGATCTCCACCACCATTGTTGTCATGCGTCTGGCCGCTACACCGTCACCGCCCTCGATTCACCGCGGCCGATGGGCCGCGTCCTTCTCATCATCCGGCGACGCGGACGCGCGCCGCCCTTTGTTCCTCACGTCCGGCCGGGTTCCGGTCATCGCCTCCTTCCGTGAGTCACTAAGGATTCGTTCTAATACTGAAAAAATAAAGGATCATATATTTTCAATCCTTGAGTCGAGGTCTTCGCATCCATATATCACCCTCAGCAAATCTATCTGTTTCCAGTGCTAATAAATATTTGGCCTCCTCCTTCCGTGAGCCTTTGCATCTTCAATCGAAGCCCAAAAAATTAAACGATCACATATTTGAGATCCTTACATAGAGGGATTCATGTCTATATATCGCGTTCAGAAAATCATCGTGTTTCAAGTGCCAATAAATATTTTTCCGCCTCCTTCCGCGAGACATTACGGCTTCGTTCCAAGCCCGAAAAATTAAAAGATCACATATTTGCAATCCTTGCATCGAGGGATTCGCGTCCATATATCGCGTTCAGGAAATCCGCGTGTTTCCAGTGCCAATATATATTAGGCGTTGAAGAACGCATGAAGAACGCGTGAAGAAATAAAACAAAGAGGAGCATGATTTATGTGCGGGATTATGGCCATGTTCATTTGGCCACCGTCATTGTGAATTAAGGATAAAGAGAAACAATAGAATAAAATTCAACATGCTTAAAACCCCTACCTTGAAAATCAAAGAATCATTTCGCGCTTGCTGGTGGACCGTGTTCTTATTTCCTGTGACTGGCTCCAAAAGACGCCACTCGAACGTCGCCCATTGGTGGTTCGATGTCATCTGTCACCCTTGGCTGGGTTGACTTCATCTTCTAAGGGTCTGGCATTGCAGCATTCCTTCAGCAATTCGCTGCTTGGTGAAGCTCCCTGATACCCCTTCCCTAGCTCCATATTTATAGGAGAGGGTTAGGGTAAGTAACGATGCGGAGTGTTAATAAGGCTCATTAATTAGGAAGCTTCCTAATTTCCCTCAATGTTGTTGTTACTCGGATTGGAGGTTCAATCCATTTATTGGCTTGACATGTCATTGGTCCCACCTTACCTCTCATCTGTTGGAGGAATAGAATAAAAATAAAATAATAATGTTATTTTATTTATTCAATTAAAAAGATCCAAAAACTATCTTTTTCTCAGGACCTACTGCGGTTGAAGAGAATGTATCCTTAAGAGAATATCGGCGTTGCGAGTTCAATGATGTCATTGGATTTTAATTTCGATCACCGGTTCAAAAGTTACAAAACGCTTCTTGTGCCTTTACTGAGAGTACCTGAAAAAAAGTTCGTAAAATTATTAACAGTCACCCTCGACCTACGCCGGTCGAGGTTAGGCTCTGGACAAGTGAAACATGCCCCCAATGAACCTAATGGTACTCTCAGATTTACAATCTTAGTTACCGTTTAAAAGTTAAGGATTTTACAATAAAATAATTGTCACTTAATTATTTTATTTACGGCCAAAAACTAACTTTCACAGGTGGCCCGCACCAGCCAAAGTTAGTATCTTCTTAATAAATCATGTCCACATAAGTTCAGTGGTTGTCTCAAGTTTTCAATCTGAGCTACTATTTATGTGTTATAAGCATTTGAAAAATTAAATAATTTATTTAATTATTTTATTAACAATTATGCCATTTTTGGGTTTCCTCACAGGAGGCTCGCGCCAACTAAACTTATGTCGTGCCTAGGGTAAAATCTCCATCCTGAATGCAACTGTGCCCTCGGAATTCTAATCTGAGTTACCATTTAAGATTTATTCCGCTTTTTTAGGAAAACTGCTTACGGGCGCTAATTAAAACTCAACCAAACTTCAACGGATCATTCTGGGCACTACGGGCCTCTGAATCACATGCCGTCATATTTCACTATTTCAAAATAATTCTATATAATTAAAAACAATTATACACAATTTCTAGGACATTACACACTTTTTGAGGGTGGCACATTCCTCGGGATAGGCTCATATTCCTTTTGAAAAAACCGGTGACATACTCCAAAATCTCAGGATCATCCTCATAACCCTATTCTGACCAAGGATCACCAAGTGATAGTGGAATATGCTTTGATGCTGGATCATATTCCTACCAATAATGAAGATTCTTGTTGGGATATTATAGAAGGTTCTCATCGGTGGGCACATATTCCCGCAGCATTAGACGGTTATCAAAAAATTCTAGTAGCCATCATACAATGGTCTCATATCCCTGAATGACTTCAAAAGGAAGGCTGAAAAATTATGAAAACAATGAAGAACGAAGCTAACATCCCTAATATTCTCTATTCCAATTCCCTTGAGGTTTTTTGAGACAAATTCTCAACACCCCAATGGTCTGTCAACTCTTCAACTAATGTAGAAGGCAATAAATACTATGATAGACCTCCTTGTAGTAGTGTGGATATGGATAATAGGGAATCTACTCTTGAAATCCTCTATGGTCATCCTTTCCATGGTAATATCTCTCAGAGATAAGGAAATCCTCCCCTTACCCAGAAACCTCCATGTATGGAGGTGTTTAAAACTCATATTCCCTCATATAGAGTGGTGCTTGAAACATCGGAGTCAACCACATATAGTTCTCCATCAACTTCTAGTAGCAATCAACTCTAGTTAGTAGGTGACCCCATGAAGAACCTTCTATATCTGGAAAAGGTGGAGGTGTGTAATTATGATGAAGAGGAAGTTGAAATTGACATATGGAAAGATTTAGAAAGAAACAACCACACCTCCATGTTATGAACCCTTTCCACTTATAACTATGATATCCAAGATGATCTAGAAATGGATTTCATGCCTTATCCACACCAAAATATTTGGGAAACTCCTGAGTGACTGAAGGCTATAAACCTCTCTTATCTAGGTATGAGGGTCACCTCCAGACCATCAAGATACTCTATTGTCAGCTAGACCTGGCTGCTAATTCTATGGCCCGATATCCAAAACAAAAAAGAATAGTGCAAATATAAAACATTAATGACACTATTTCATCACAGCTCTATATAAGATGATCTTAGAATCCATTCCATGCATCTATATTCGAGGATGGGGAAAGTATAGAGTGTTATACTTTACTACACCCCTACAATAGTAGAGACCCTCAGATATGGAATCTTGTAATTTCATAGCCTTCAGAAATAATAGGGGACTGGGTAATGCACGAGCCAATTGGTCACTACAATATAATTCCCCAACTTTAACGGTGATAATAAATCATTAATGGAGGGAGAGGAAATTCCTAGGATCTTTGAACTAGGCCCCTCAAAATAATGAGATTTCATTTCAGATGTAGAATCCAAAATTTTGATCAACTCAACAACTTCCCATAGAAACTAACTCCATTCATGTCCTGTTATTATACCCATTTCCTACATAATCACAGTTGTGCCACATCAAAAATGTCATAGAATCAGCTATCATAGTAGCTGTCTAGGAGAAAACCCATCCCACCGGGTCGTGCGAATATCTACCACCACCTCTACCCCTGAAATAGTAAATTCTTGAGAGGATTAAAGACATATCAGTAACGGTTTCCAAAAAACCACATCCATAGGTATGTGGTCATTTATATCTTAATCACCACCAACAGGTTTATTATACCCTGAGAGGGTCCTAGGGAAATCAAATGTGGTTCCAGATCAACCTCATCCCACTAGTCTAGGTGGATTTTTTATCTCAATGTATTTCCCATGAATCATCAAATCCTCAACTGAAATCATTGAATCCTTAATAAAAGGATCATTCAATGCTAATTGTGTCCTTATATAGTTCCCATCCAACATGTTTGGTGGAATTATCATCCCCCATAACACTATAGAGGAAACCAATCATCTCCAGGTTGGGAGGTAAATATTAATGGTCGGTATCCCATCTTTTCCACCCACCATAATACAAACCTTTTCTATTTGAGGATCATTTGGAAATCATGACTAAAAACCCACTCAAGGTCACTACTCACAGGACGATATTGGAGGAACATATGGAAAAGGAAATCAAAACCCATCAGGGTCGTATGCCTAAATGGCCCAATATAGCCAAGGGTTTGAGGAACATTCCTAATAAAAGTGGTGTAGAATCATCATGTTATGTTGAGAGCAATGAGACAACTACCATTACATGATAAACCTTTGTGAATGTCATCGCCATCAAAACAACAGATTATGAGGATTGGGATGAAAATATAGAGGGACGAAACATAAAAACAATACCTAGAGAGGAATATATGGATGCATCCATTGAGGATGTATGCACCCGAAATCATAGGATTCTCCAAAACCTAGAACCTCCAAATATCGAGTTGTCACCTCTATGATAGAGCACTACCAAATATAAAGGGAAAGGTGTGGATATTTCCCAATCACTATCCAAAAGTTACCAAAAACCTTCCATGGAGGAATAGTTGTCCCGATATTGGACTAAGATAAAAACTCTCAGACAACTCAATGAGGAGATACTCAAGGGAAATATTCTCACACGGTATCATCTTCAAGGTGAGGTGAATATTCATCCTCCCATACATATGGAAAGAGAGTATCTACCTATAAGATCATCATCTAAGCATTATACCGGCTCTGGATCTAGTCAGTTGGTGTACATTAATGAGGATGTTCAAAATGATCATGGCTTCCCTCCATTACGAAGATAGCCTCTCTCTAACCATGAAAATCATCTAGTATTATGATGGATCGAGAATCAGTGGGAGACAAAAATAGGGCCACATTATCAGGCCCCACCCACTCACTGTATATGAGAGGTGGCTCAGACAGTAGCACCTTTGGAATTACTAAATTTCATCGAGCTCTGGGTAACTCGGATGTAATCCATGGAGGGGTGATTTTCACCTATGTAGCCTAAGAAGAAGCCACATCCTGAATCGGTAGATAAAAATTTTTCCACACCCAATTTTGGAAATCCTTACTTCTCCACCTTTGATGGTGTGGGAGACCTCGAACAACATCTCACCAACTTCGTATCCTAATGTGATATGATGATGGGCCCTCAAGATCAGTATGAGGTGACCAAGCTAAGGTTTTTTGTATTGACGCTGATAAGGATATCCTATATTTTGTACAACATCCTTCTATATGGATCCATTTTAATATGGGAATACCTTCTTCATTAATTTCTTTACTAGTCCAGCTCCACGCTAAGGAAAATGACAATCAACAACTTGAGAAACTGAAACCAACATTATAATTAGAGCTTTTCTAACTTCATACACTACTAAAAAATAGGCCTTTTACTACACTAGTATTTATCAGCGCTAGAAAAAAAAACAATAATAAATGACATATTTATCAGTGTTAAAGAAAGAGTTGATAAATTTAATATTTTATTAGCACTGATAAAGGGAGACATTATCAGTCCTTTCTTTCTAGCACTGATAAATTGTATCCTTTATCAGCGCTTTATTTTTAGCACAGATAAGGGGTATCCTTTATTAGTGCTTTATTTTTAGCACTGATAAAGGGTACCCTTTATTATTGCTTTATTTTTAGCGATGATAAATATTTATTTCATCAGTGTATTTTTTATGCTAATAAAGGTCCGAATAAATAAAATGAAATAAATAAAAAAAATTAAAATAAAATATGTGTTTATTAAAAAAATTAAAAAATCTATTAATTTAATAATTATTGATAAAAATGAATAGATTGATTGTACATTATTAAATATTAAACATTTTATTAATTAGATAATTATGATAATTAATATTATTAAATTGTATATATTAAATATATATATATATTAATGTATATAAATATGATTTATATATTACAAAATATATATGAACTTTACATTAAATGGTTATATATTTATTGAATAATGTTTTATAATTAAAAATTAATATGAATTAAAAATATTGACTAATTGCATAGTACTCAACATATAATTGAATATCGTTTGATTTTTCAGATTTAATATTGATAAAATATTTTTTATATTGATTTCACATATAAATAATTAATGCATTTTTATATACAATTCACACATAAAAAACTTATAATTATTTTCAAAATTGTTAGCGTATTTATTCTTAATTTATTTAATTTCGCTCTTTTTTAACATGTATGCATGCACTTAAAAATAGATATTCCTTAATAATGTTAAAAAAAATTGTAAAAAAATATTTATAAATAAATATATTTGTAAATGTACATTTACTATATTCAAACATTTATATATTTATAATTATAAATAAATAAATATTTTTTTTAAAGTATTTATATAATTATAAATAAATAAGTAAATATATTTTAATAATTATTAGATTTATAATAAATTTACTTAAATAATAGATATATTTAATATATTTATATATATATTTATTAAATATATATATGTGTGTGTGTGTGTATATAATTATATAAATATATATAATGATATAAATATTATTTTTTAAAAATATTTCTATAATTATAAATAAATAATTTTAAAATTATAATAAATATATTTTAAAAGGAATATATGTACTATATATATATTTTTATATATATTTATTAATTATATATAAATATTTACAATTTTTATTCATAATTATAATTATAAATCTTTTATCAGCGCTTCAGAAATAAGTGCTAAAAAAAAATTTCAGCGTTTTTTTAGCACCGATAAAGAAAGTCTTTATCAGTGCTAAACAAAGCCCTGCTAAAATTAATATTTATCAGTGCTATATCTTTAGCGCTGATAGAGACCTATCTTTGCCAGCGCTTATTTGTAAGAACTGATAAAAGTGTCCCGATCTATTTTAAAAACCCTAACCATTTGCGAACCCATCACGATATAGAAGCATTCTACAGAAGCCACCCACTATCTATGATCCTCCTTGGTGAATTGAAAGTCAAATCACACCACTTGACTACCTCCAGTTTCTCCATCATCTCGTCTGAAATCCTGTGTTCGATTGTAGTTAGGGTTTTTAAAGAGGGTATCGTATTTTCTTCAAACTATAAAGGTATGCCTTCTTATTTACTTTGTGTATTTGAGGATTCGTTTTTGATTTATTCTTCTATGATTTGTTTATAATCCATTGTTTACTATTTGTTTGTGATCCATTGTTTAAGGAACGATTCGTGCTCTATTGTTTGTATTGACTACCGATGTATGATCTATTGGTTATATCTGACACTGAACCTTGGATTTATTCATTATTTTTTTACTGGTATGTTTTATATCTTCTTACTAAATAATTTTTTTATATATGTATATAAATGTGTAGAAATTTTCATGTATATTATTTTTTAAAAATTATTTACAACTATGAAAGTGACACAAACCACGACAATGAAAATACTGGTAAATCACTGGCCTGGATACTTGACACCGCGACCACACCCCATACCCCTCCCCACCCTTACTACCACAACTAAGTGGGGGGGGGGGATTTCATATATATTCTTGTTTATTGACTACTAATTTGAGGCACATTGGTGGATCACTAATGATTATATATATGATGACACCTTTCATGGACACCACAGTGGTAATGCAGCTTCTGATTCTATTTTTCAAGAACCAAGTTAGTGGAGTGATGCATGTCCCTCTATTGGTTATATGTATCATTGGATCTAGTTTATCTTATAATTCACTATGGACCTTAGTTTTTTTATAGAGAATTTTCAAAGGGGTCATCCCCAGTTAAGCAGTTGAGGTTTTATCACATCAAGCCTTCACTTTTTGAATCATTATGGCGCCCATATAGTTCACACTATGTTTGAATATCAGGTTTTTATCTATTTGATATTTCTTATAGACTATAAGTGAGTTTTATACTAGCATGACATGTATGTGTGTCTATATAACTATTTCATCATTTATTTCCATAATTTTTTGTGTAACAGGTATGCCTATATCAAGTAATGATGATTTTGGTTCTGCATTTCTATTGACCACAAGGGTTATGCTAGAATTTTGTTTCACCTTTGGTACTAATAGTTTCTATTTGGGGGGGGGGGAACTTACCATTTATGGGTTTTGACCCAAATTTTAAACCATTCTTTGCTGACTTTGAGTTGTGTTAGAGGTCATAATATGATCTAACCTGGTGTTTTTTGGGTAATTCAAGCTAGGTCCATTACACTATCCATCTTCTAGTTTACACCTATAAAGATTAGTGATAATATAATTTATTATCTGCCTTTATCTCCCTCTCTTTTAAAAATTCCAACAACCCTTATTTTTGGATTTGGAATATATAGGTTCTCAGATATTCTAGTAGAAATTATCCATATTTCCATTATTAGAATTTTCTATAACATTCACTTTTGATAATGAATATCTTATGAGTATTTATTTATATATTGAATAAAATTAATGTTTTATGAACCCAATATGATGGATATGAACTAAAAATGGATTCAAACTACTCATTTGACAAATGAATATGAATATGGGGTAAAAGAGTTTATGAAGTTTGAAATAGAGCATGTAGATGACCCTTCTAAAATCCTTTGTCCGTGTTTACGTTGTTTTTATTCAAGAAAAATTAGTCTGGAAGAGTTTCTAGAAAATTTGATTTTTCACAGAATAGATCAAAGATATAAATGTTGGAATAAACATGGAGAAAAAGTGAATGTATACATCTATTGAGATGATACTACAGTTCATGAATCATTTAATATGAATACCTTTGTAAAAGATGATGGATATTGCATGGAAGAAATTACAATGTCAATTGTAGATGACCTTTGTGATTGTCCAAAGTTTTTTAGGAGTTAAATAGTTGTTCCAAGAAACCATTGTGTACCATTTGTACTAAATACAAAAAAATTTAAGCTATATTAAAGTTATATAATTTTAAATTTGGTAGTGGTTGGAGTGAAAAAATATTTACATAACTACTTTTTCTTCTGAAATATATGATACCAGAAGAAAATGAACTAACATGATGAACATATGACACTAAAAATATGTTATGTTCAATTGTAATGATCTCTAAAAAATACATATTTTTTCAAATGATGTTATATTGCTTCCAAATACCATGAATCACTCATAAAATTCCCTACATGTGGTGAAGATCGATACAAGAAAAATGAATAAAGTCCTTTTAATTCTGTATGGTACTTTCTTATCATTCCACGGTTTAGAAGACTATATGGATTTTATGAAACCACAATACAATTAAAATGTCATGCAGATACAGAAATTAAATGTGGTAACCTATGTCATCTAGTATATTCTACTTAGTGGAAGAAAACTGATTATGAGTTTCCTAGATTTGGAGATGAGTAGATAAACATTCTTCTTAAATTATCTACAGATGAAATAAATCCTTTTTATGTACAGAGTAATACTCATAGTATATGGATAATCATGTTGGTAAATTATAACTTACCACCATGTTTATTCATTAAGCATAAATACATTATGGTGTCTCTACTTATATCTAGAACAAAGCAACCCGACAATTATATTAAGGTCTATTTGGCTCCATTGATCAAAGATTTGAAATTGATATGGGGTAAAGGTGTTACAATATATGATTCTCATATAAGTGAAGAATTCACATTGAGGGACATGTTTTATGGAATGATAAATGACATACCCTCTTATAAAAAATTATCAGGATACAATATTAAATTAATGTTGGGATGTCCCATTTGTGAAAAACACACATACTTGGTTCAGTTGAAACATTCCTTGAAGACTGTGTTTTAAGGGAATCAAAAAGTTTCACCTCGACGGCATAAATACCAATCCTAGAAAAAATGATTCGATGGGAATATCAAACAAGGCACAACATCATCTCTAGTAATGGGGCAATTAATTATACAAAAAATCCAAAAATATTGACATTGTTTTCAGTAAACCATTTTCTAAAAAAATTACAAAATTTAGTTGGAAGAAGAGGTCAATTTTCGTTGAATTACCATATTGAAATTTCTTATATTTCATACATTTTTTTGATGTCATGCATGTAAAAAAATATATATTTTATAGTGTTATTGGAATGTTACTAAATGTTCCTAGAAAAATGAAAGATGGAATCAAGGCTAGGTTGTACTTGATTGAAATGGGGATAAGGGAAGAGTTGGCACCGGTGAATGGTTAAAGGCATGCTTTTCTACTTCCAGTATCTTACACTCTATCTAGATAGGAAAAATTACAATTCCTTCTTTTCTTTACTAGTGTAAAAGTTATATAGGGGTATTCATCAAATATCAATAATTTCATGTCAATGACCAATTTGAAGTTACAAGGACTAAAATCACACGACTGTCATGTTTTGATGTAGGAGTTAATTCATGTTTCTTTTAGTTTCGTTATTCCTCAAAATATATGACATACATTAACCATACTCTTCTTTTTTTTCAAATCCATATGAGGTAAATTATTATACCTAATGAATTTTCCCATCATGAATAAGGAGATTGCAGTTATATTATGTGAATTAGATATTTTCTTCCCACCTCATTATTTGATATAATGGTCCACCTGATGGTTCACTTGTTCAGATAGGTTCAACTATGTGGTCTTGTCTATTACTGATTGATGTACCTCATTGAATGGTATATTAATATTTTTAAAGGGTGTGTCCAGAATCAAAGTTGACTAGAAGGTTATATGAAGAATGATATATTATTGAAGAAGCAGTTTAATTTTGTATTGATTACCTATTAGAGTTGAAAGAATGGGTCTCCCAATGTCTCATCATAGTGAACCCCTTATGGGAAAAGGTATTTTTGGAAGATATGTTTTTACAATTACCTTAATAGAGAAGGAGAAAGCTCGTCTTTACATATTATATAATAGAGAATATGTTTATCCAAACATTTAATCACACAAATAAATTCTTATAGAATTCAATCCATCAAGGGTTAATGTATGGATATCAAATACACATAATAAATAGTTTATAGGATGGTTCATAGGTCAAATTTATAAGGAGTTATCTAAAAATTTGAATTCCATTATCATATTACTTCAATGGATAGCTACAGGAATAAATGAAAATGTTATATCTTAAACTGGTTTTGTAATCAATGGTTATACATTCTATATAAAAGAACATGATGAATTCATTACGATGAAAAACAGTGGTGTTACGCTTGTAGCTGAAGTTATACACATATCTGGTTCCAAGGATTGAAATCTAATTTATGTAAATATGAAATATTTTGGCATTATAGGATAGATATATGAGTTATATTATAAAACATTTCAAGTTTTGATTTTCTATTACAAATGGGTTGACAATATCAATGGAGTGAAAGTTGATGAAATGGGATTTGTGAAGGTGGATTTCCATATAAAAGGAGAAAAATATGAGTTGTTCATAATGGAATCACAAGTAGTGCAAGTATTTTATGTCTATAATCCTACAAAAAATAAATGGTCGATTGTCCTACTAGTGACTAAAAAAAATTTCAGACAGATGAAAATTCAATCGAGGATGACTGTTTCATTAGTACATAACGATAATTTCATGTTAGTCTCAATGTAGAAAATGTCTTATACATTAGAGGGGACCAAAAATAGGGGATTTAGACTCTTGAAAGAGGAACAAAAAACTTAAAACCTTTGAAAAAAGTGTGTTCAATGAGAAGATAAAATTGTTTTTTAATATATTATGTTTTTCCTCATGATATTATATGTCCTATATATTATTAACATAATCTAAATTAAATATTTGACTACTCATACAGACAATGTATTCTTTACACATTGATGTTACCAATCCCTTAGAAGAAAAAATTATAATAAAGTAACCAATTTGGATAGATGAAATGGTAATGTTACGATATAATTTCTCTATTTTACCAAAAAATTATATAATGGAACATTGATTTAATTTTCATTATTTCATAAAGAGTATGTTTATTTTAGAAGATTTATGTCTATGTGTGATGCTTTTTTAAGAAGATAAATGACATTGTATCTGCCCAATCAAAGAGGTAATCTTGATGTTTTCATAGTAAAATCATTTTCCATATAATTAATGTATTGTATCATATTTATGTTTAATTTATTTCTTTTTAGTATTACTCACATAATAATTGTTTTATTATATATGTGTATTCTTTTGTTCAAGTTGGGGTTCTATGTCCATCTTTTATCCCTTTCTTCACAAAAAAATCCACATAATTCTTCTCCCTCAAAACCTTTTCACTCCTTTAGTGTTGCATTTATCACTTTTCTTTATGTTATTTCCACTACATTTGTAGGAAAAGAAAAAACACTGCCTCTACTCAATGAGAGAGGTAATTATGATGTTCTCATAGTAAAATCATTATCCATTTAATTAATGTATTGTTTCATATATATGATTAAATTATTTATTTTTATTATTACTCACATAATAATTGTTGTCTTTTATAGGTGGATTATTTTGTTCGATTTAGGGTGCTTTTTCCATATTTCATCCCATTCTTCACCAAAACATCCACAAACTTTCTCTCCTACAAAACCTCTCACTCCTATAGTGTTGGCATGTATCACTTTCCTTCATGTTACCTCCACTACTCAATAAAAGAGGTAATATTGATATTTTCATAGTAAAATAATTTTCCATAGAATTAATGTGTTATTTAATATTTATGTTTAATTTATTTCTTTTTAGTATTACTCATAATAATTGTTATCTTACATTAGAGGATTCTTTTTTTTTTTGAGTTGAGGTGGTTTGTTCTAAACTACTCAAGCAGTGTTGGCAGTTTGAGAAAGAAAGACAATGGAAATCATGGTAACATTTATAGTTAGGATTGTTTTTTAATGTATGTAATAATTTTTATTTATGTAATTGTATAAACAAATGTTTTAAATTTCTATAATATAGTTTTGTTTTTTTGTATTTGTGTGATACATTTCATTTCATTTAAATTCTATATTAGGACTTGTTTTTGTTGATATCTGGTGTGTTTCTGTTGTTTAGTGTGTCGTAATAGCACACTATAGTGGTGATGCAGTGTGTTGTAACAGAAGACTATAGTATGGCCCTTTACCATAACTTTTACAAGTGTTGATGAACATCCTGGTATTTTAACGTCACTCAAATAGTTTGTGATTTTCTAGTGCCAAAAAAGTCCATTTCTAGCGATGTTAAAGGCCTATTATGTAGTAGTGACAGACAGATTTAAGGATTTGACCTATTCTCTCATCATCAATCTCTCACAGAAATAATTTATGGAATTATGTGAAAAGAATCTCTAAGATGATCTATAGACACCTCTTATTCTAAAGAAATATCTAGGTGGGTTCCATGAGTTCAGAGGAACAAAATAATTTTGGGAAGACGCCATTCATAGGAGCTGATATAAATCTCAACACATGCCTTGATCATAGGGGAAATACTCTGAAAGGTAGGGACTTTCTTTTTTACTCTCAAACTAGTATAAATTCCCATTCAAACACCCAATAAAGTCTTGATTCGCCTAGTTCCTCTTGTTGAGTAGAAAAACCACAAACTGCCCTCATCCAAAAAGAAAAAAAAGATCAGGTTTTCCCAGGATTTGAGGAATGAATGAATAAAGCATAATCATTCTAAAATGAACAATTCCATAATTATTTCCTTGTAGAAATGAAAAATAACCTACTCAATCTACCATATCACAGGATACCCAATGATTTTAACCTCACTGACCATCCCACCTACTTTCCTTTCTATAGGATGTTGGTTCATAACATCTAGGATTGTTTAGTCTTAAAAGAAATCATCTAAAGGATGATCAATACCATATATTTTATGTTAGATATCTCCTAAGATTGAGTAGCCTATAAAATTGTTTCCTAGTCAATATAAGAAGGTTATTGGAAAAAGGTTTCATGCAAACATGGGTGAAATGTCAACAACTATATGTCTAGAAAAAAATTTGACCATGCTCATTATATCCTAAGATTACACCTTCACATACCCATAAAGATCCCATCACCTAGGTAGGTGACACCAGATACACCTCCCGGATATATATGAAACCATTGGACATAGGAATACATAGAATAGGAAGAGTAATTTTCAGCTCTCATGCAAGATCTGATACTTACAGAATTCTTTCCTACAACATCTAAATAATGGGAACCACCCCCATAAAATGGAACCATAATCAAAAAAATATCTCATATTTGGATCTTTTAACATGACACACTTTGAAAACCCATTATCCAATGATGAATATGTCTCTGGGTATGAGTTCCCCACACCTAATAGGGGAACAAGAGGCCACATGTGCAAGACTCAGGGATGTTGAAGATAGCTTGGGTGTGGCCATACCCAATATTTTGGCCACATCCACATAGAGGATATATATTCATCTTAGACATGGTGGAAATCAATCTAGTAATACCCATAGAGATATGTAAGTATCCCATAATCCTGTAGATATCATCTATGCCAAGTTATCTTACATGACCGCTTAGAGGGGGTGTGATTATATGATCATCCCAAACAACATGGAAGGCTGGTGTGACCTTCACCATTGGTAGAAGATTCCCCCTTGACCTCTTCACCAGAACCAGGCCCATCTACCTTAAATACCTCAGGGTATGAGCCTCATAATAAAGAGAAACCCCACCTTATGATGCGCCGACCTATGGTAGAAAATTATGACCTTTTTAAATAGTTGGTGCAAGTCCCAACCAATCTCACACTTATGGATTGATCTATATCTCAAAAAACATAGGGATCCACTCGTTGAAACCCTCTATATCCCATAAGAGTTTGGGATAAAAGTATTTTCATATGAGGCCTACAGAGTGGAGACCATGAAAACTGAATTCCATGTTGTCCTCTCATTCACAACCCAGGATCAAGAAGAGGTCATCTAAGGAAACATTTGGCCCCAAAAAAATTTAGGTATACTCAATAATTTTGATATCTAAATGGATCTAATTTAAAATGATTTTGGAATCAACCTCATCTTTATTTGAACCCTTCAATGTTATGGATATATAAAAGGGGGTCTATCTCCCACAAATATGACCATTCAAGGGTATGATAAATGTGAAAAAAGACCTCTCATGAAGATAAATCTCAAAACTCAATTTCGGGGTCTCACATCTAACACGGAGTTTACGGTTATCCAATAAGACACCACATATAATTAGGTACTTGGAATTACCTAGATCTATATCCATATGTACCTTAAACATTCCACCAATGTCTAAAATACCCCATTGATGGAATGGTCGGCATAGTACATGGTGATAATACCACTTATGAGTCTTGAGAAGACACATATGTTGAGGAAGGCTTCTATAAAAGGGAGGGAAAAATAATGGTGGATTATAGTACAAATATTACGTCGCCCAATGTCTTGAGAGATACCACAATAAATCCCAAGATTATGATAAACAATGATTATGTTCTACCCCTAAATCTGGTTGAGGTAGTAGACTCAATCCTAGATTCCCAAGGTTCATCTATCCCCAGTGATAGTGTAAAAGATAATCATATCTGAAATCTATCTATAGTGACTTAGGAAGTATTGGATGATAATGTATTTTCTCTTGGATACTCTCACCACAACAGTGGAATAGAGTTCCTTGTATTTCTGACATCATCTAACAATTCATCCATAGACTAATATGTAGAAGAATAATGGGATGACCTTTGGAACACCCCTTGTGCATTCTAGGAATGCATCCCCACCACCACTAGTGAGATCAGATAGGTAAATATTGGAATAGAAGAAGACATGTGGACAACATTGATTAGTGATTTCATGCCTCTCAAGGATAACTATATGTATATTTTATTTATAATGAAACACTTATATGTGTTCTCTTAGAAGTATATAGAAATTCTAAGACTGAATCCAAACGTGGCTACACACCATCTCAGTTTACCCAATGACCATTGAGGTTTCCAGAAGGCATCCAAGAGGATGCACCCCTATCATTCTACCAATGTATAGGTGGATGTTGAAAATTTGAAGAAATAAAAAAAATTGAGATGTAAAATACCCAAGATTTTTCACCAACATCATCCATATCAAGAAGAGTAATGGGAATATTAGGGTATGTATTGATTTTAGTGACCTTAATAGACATTACCTAAAAGATAACTTCCCATTTTCAATCATAGATATCTTGATATATGAAACTATTGGATTCCAATACCATTTCTTTATGGATGGGTACTCAAGGTAAAATCAAATAAAGATGGCCCCTGAAGATGAGGAAGTCACTTCCTTTAGGGAACCCCTGGGATCTTTTTCTATCAGGTCACACCCTTTGGTTTAAGGAATGTTGTCACTACATACCAATATTCCACGCATCATATCTTTAATCCATTATTAGGACAAATATTCATATTTTATATCAGTGACCTAGTGGTAATATCCCAATAGAGATGTGATTAATTCACTAATCTTCCAACAGTCTTCAACAAGGTACGACATCACAATCTAAATATGAATCCAATAAAATAATATTTTGTGGTAACATGAGGGAAGAAATTTGGTTTTGTGTAATTCTACTGTAGAATTGAGTTCAACCCATAAAAGACAAGTGGTATCCTAGAAATGTCACCCCACCCCCATAAATCTCAAAGAACTAAGGGGGTTCAAAGGGAACCACACCTACATTCAAAATTTCATAGCCAACCAGGCCAGAAAATTTCTTCCCATTACTAGTATAATGAAGAAGGGAATTGCTAACTAGTAGGATGATGACTGTCAACAAGCCATTAAGGATCTCAAGAATTATATTTCACACCCTCCAGTACTGATGCCACCAATGGAAGGGAATCCAATCATCTTATATGTGGCCTCCATGGAATGACCACTTGGTGCTCTCAACATAAAGAATAATGATGTAGAAATGATGAAATTATTTATTATATAATTCTAATGATACTAGGTACTGAGACATGATACTTTTATGTTTAAAATAACTACCTCGCACTCATCTTTTTAGTTAAAAGGTTGACACAATACTTGTAGCACCACATCGTCTACCTAGTCTCTTGTATTGATCTTCTCAAGTATATCCTTGGTCATATCATGTTGACTAGATTCTTATCCCAATGAGAAGTCATTCTACAACAATAAAAAACATCTAGTTTGTATCTTAGAATTCAGTGAAAGGGAAATCCCTTGTCAATTTTATCACATCACATCCCACCTTGTAAAGTACAGTAGTAGATACCAAGCTTCCTAAAAAAGAGGTTTTCTATTCCCATGACACTCCCCAATCATAAGAGATGTATTTTTATGGTGTCTCCCAGAGTCTTATCATTGAGATACTAGAAAACCCAAATCTCTATCGATTGGCATAAGGATTATATTTGTTTCTATAGAAAAAAAATCCCTACCCTTTATCACTCTCCATAGGCTGAAAAAATAATAAAGCAGAATATCAATCTCCCATCACTATTTGGGAATTATCCCTATAGTTGTTGATATCTAACTTGGAAATCAATGGGGATTCCTAACTGATTATAAAGAAGATCAATGGATAGAATTATATAAATGATGAATTGGCCCCCTCACTTGCTATGTTAGGAGACTAATGGTAGAGTTACCTTTTTATCCCAGATTTCATCATGTTCCCTAATAATATAATTCTTGTTCCAAAACATTGGATAATTCAGCCATAGTCTAGTCTGAACCTGATCAAGAGGAGGTGATCTTTTGTATCACACATTGAAGGATGGTCTCATTGATCACCATCTATGATATAGAAGAAATATATTAGTTCAAAACCACCCTAGAGCTTGATGAATCAATATCCACCCTTAGATAGATAGAACCCATAATTGGTTATCTCTAAAACGGGACCCTCCTGATAGACCGAGATGGAAGGGGAAAAATTTGATGCTGAGGGGAGAACTTTACACTATGGGATGTTCCAAATGAGAAAATATCCCTATATAGGTGAGTTTTTGAATAAACCCTCCTGATATGCATAGACAAAAGAGACATTTTCACCTTTATAGAAGAAGTCCACACAGGCTCCTACAACAATCATCAGTCAGGGACTAAGTTCTCCCAAAACATTAGTAGGTTGGGTTACTACTGGAAAACCATGAAACATTACTGTGTGAAATTCATTAGAAAATGTAAATCATGCCAGATTCATGTAAAATTAATCCATCAACCCTAGAAATTTCTACATATTTCTAGATATTTTTAGTCATTTTTCATATGGTAATGGATGTTTTGGGGCCATATCCCTCAACCACGGCCAATATGTTTAATTACATACTTACTACTACTAAATTCTTTTAAAAATGGGATGAGGAAATACCCATCAAGGAAATCATGATGAAGAATATCATCAACTTAATTAAGTCCCATTTCATTACTATTTTTGTAGTCCCCCGCACGATACTGAAGGAGATAAGAACCAACTTTTGTTCTACGTAGTTAAAGAAATTGTACCAGGAGTACAACATCAAGTTCAATCACTCATATTACTATCATGCATCAGAAAATGAAAATATTGAGAATTTAAACAAGACACTATCAGATATACATAAAAATATAGTGAATAAGAACTAGAATTCCTAGCTGAAAAATCATTTAGATGCTTTATGGGCCTACTATACCCCCATACGTACTTCTACAAAAGAAACACCATATTCATTGATGTACAGAAATAAAGTTGTATTTCCCATAGAATTATAGTTTCATTCACTCTGAATACCCATTTTTAGATAACTCTCAGATGATGATAAATTGAAAAATAGTCTGGTTGAATTGTAGAGGCTTGATGAGAATAGGTTGTGTACACTCTACAACCTCAACATCCATCAGAATCAGATCTCATGAGACTTCAATAAAAAGGTTCACCTCCATTGATTACTCTAAGGAGAAGTGTTTTTAATCTCAAAACCCCAACGAAACTAGGAAATAATCCTCTAAAATTTAAACACAAATATAAAAGGCCTTATATCATATATAGGGTCTATCACGATGGATCTTACTCCTTTACCACAGAGGGCGGGGATCATGTCACACCCTAGACCAATGTGAGGTTTCTTAAGAAATACATAGAATAGATGTCATAAAGAGTATATGTACTAGAATTAATACATTAAAATATATAGTATCTCTATTCCTAGTATTAATTTTTTAAAATGAACAACATCTCTCACCCTGACCATGGAACAAGTCCCAACAGTAAGACATTAAACTGTACAACATCTATGTCCTAGTTTCATGACATTAAAATGCATAGAAGATGTCCTCACTACAAGATGATAAGCTGTGTGGAAATCATCATTTCACTGATGATACACAACACGTGATCTTGATCTATGTGGAGGAAATATTAAATGCCTCTATCCCTATTTGAGAGTTAGATTTACATAGGGAATATATTCATCCAAGAACTATGTGTGGTATGATTCCTACCATCTCAAGAAACATAGTGACACCCAGACCTCCATTCCTGGTCCCATCTTCAATATTACTTTCCTTCCACATTAGTTGACCCACATCCTTACCATAAGATGTTAAACTGCATGGTTGATGTAATATCTGCATGACACTAAACCATATTTTTTCTAATAACTACATGTGGCTTGATTCCTACCATCATAAGATAAATACTAATGCCCAGAACTCCATTCTTAGTCCCAGATTAAACATTCCTCTTATTTTACATCAATTAACCCACATCTTTACTATAAGATGTTATAATTCATGGTTGCTGTCATTTCCACATGACATTAAACTGCATGGGTTTCTAAAACTACATACGATTTGATTCTCATTCCAATGAGATATGTAGGTATCCTGGTATCTAATATCTTATACCATCCAACACATGATACAAAATTCCCTTGTACTTTCTCCAATTTCCTCCATGTTGAGAGGAACCTTTTCCATCCCTCATTTATCACATTGATCATAGCTCATGTGAGCTTATGAATTTTGGTAAGGGCATTCCTACATGATCAACGCATATAAGTTCACAAAAAGTTTATCATGGTCCTGGGTTCAAGACCTTAAAAGGGACCCCATGATTCCTCACTACCTGACATCATACTACATGGTTGATGTCCCTTTCATAGTGATAATTTGTGCACTGGTGTGAACCTAGTCTGAGAGGACCCCTACCCTTGGTGTTGATCTCCCACCAAACCTTCATTCCAGAACTATGTACATCTTGATCCATATCATCAAAGGATATATAGTAACGCTCAGATCTCTAATACTTAGACCATTCACAATAAATAATTACTAAAATGACCTTTTCTTATGCATAGTTTAGACTATAGTAGGGAGATTTCATCCCATAACTACATGTGGCTTGATTCCTATCATCATAGAATATAAAGAGGTGCCCAGATCTCCAGTCTCAGGTCCATTCACAATATACCCTTTTCCTATCGAGAAGTCTATATCCTATCAATTTGACATTAAACTATATGGTTTCTAAAGAAATATGTGTAGATTTATTCTTATCATCACAGTATTTGTAGTGACATATGGATCTCCAATCCTGATCCCAACTATAACAATCAACAAGAATAATGCCCCCTTTATGTATGACTAAGACCTATGTAGAGTGTTTCTCATTAAAGAACTACATGTGACTTGATTCCTATCCTCATAGAATATATATATATGCCTATATCACTTACTCTTGGGTCCATATATGATAAAAAAATCCCTCATCCTTTTGTATGGGTTAGACCCGCACAAGGAACTTCTATACAAGAACTACGTATATTGATTCCTATTATCAAATGATGTGTAGACACACCCAGATCTCCAATCTTGGTACTTGCCACAATATATAAAAAATTCTCCCTAAACTTTATATAGTCCATAAATTTGTAGTGAATTTCATAATTGAATGATATTAAACTTCCAGAAAAACATCATGGTCACATGACATTTAAACATCATGATGCATACAACCCCACTACACAATGTTAAAAGGTTCATTCCATTAACCATCATCATCCCTTATCAAAGGACTGCAATATCCTAACCTCTGTCAACCAGAGCCTAGGGTTCCTCTGTAATATTTAAGACACTCAAATAATAAGTCACACTTCATTCCATGAGTACCTTGGGTTGCCAAAAACCATTCACAGCACCTGAAAAAGAAAATAGATCTCTCTGTTTGACCATTTGATTGATTCATAATTGATCATACCTACCAAACGAAGATATCTTCACCATATATAAAGATATTTTTGACCCTTGTGATCCTAACATCACTATGGGTGAACTAATCACCTTAGATTGTTCTGATCCATTCCTGACATGATTGTCACGTATCATGACTCATGAACTGAGAAATTTGATCCATGGTTTACAATATTTTGATTTTCTACTCATAGGGATGTCTGAGTACTCTCAACCGTAGGTATGATAATAAGGTTCTTGTGTAACATTCTATATTAGGTCTGTGTGTTCCATGACCTTAAACTACCTGCACTTTGGTCAATGTTTTATTACCTTAAACTCAAGCCTTTGACGGTCCAAATTGAAAGATCTTAAGCTGCTAGAAAAAAGAGATACAAAAATTTTCTGGTTGAAATCCCGCAAAGGGAATCCTAATAAAAATTTCATTTTTTCTCACTAAACTCTTTATATCTAGAGTTTATGAAAAAAATAGGTCATAAAAGAATAAGGCATAAAATATCTTATAGACTACTTTATAGAACTACAAAAAGATAGTCTATGATCAATGGTCCCCCTTCTCAAGAAATATGTGTAGATTTATTCCAACCATTACAGGATTTTTAGTGACATAGGGATCTCCAATCATGATCCCATCTATAACAATCAACCAGAATAATGCCCCCTATGTGTATGAGTCATACTTTTGTAGAGTGTTTTTCATTAAAGAACTACATGTGACTTGATTCTTATCCTCACAGGATACATAGAGATGCCTAGATCACTGATTCATGGGTCCAACTATGATAAAAAAATCCCCTTGTCCTTGTGTATGGGTCATAACCACACAAGGAACTTCTATACAAGAACTATGTATATAGATTCTTATTTTCAAAGGATATGTAGAAACACCTAGATCTCCAATATTGGACCTTTCCAAAACATATAAATAAAATAAAATTACTCCTTAAACTACATAAAGTCCATACATTTGTAGTTAATTTTCTAACCGCATGATATTAAACTACAAGGAAAATTTCTTGGTTGCATGAAATTGAAACATCTTGATGCATAAAAACCCACTAAACAATGTTAAAAGGTTCATTCCATTCACCATAATCATCCCTTATCAAAGGAATGAAATATCCTTACCTCTATCAATCAGAACCTAGGGTGCCTCTATAATCTTTAAGAAACTCAACCCGTAAGTAACACTTCATTCCATGAGTACCTTAGGTTTCCAAAAACCATTCACGGCCCTTGAAAAGGAAAAGAGATCCCTCTATTTGACCATGAAATTGATGCATAATAACTCATACCTACCAACAATAGATATCTTGGCCATATATAAAGATATTTTGACCCTTGTGATCCTAACATCACTATTGAAGAACTCATCACCTTAGAGTTTTGTAGACCATTCCTGAAATTATTGTCACATATCATGACTTATGAACTAAGAAATTTGATCCAGGATTTACAAAATTTTGATTTTATGATCATAAGGATGTCTGAGTACTCTTAAACCTAGGTATGATAATAAGGTTCTTGTGTAACATTCCATATTAGGTCCATGTGTTCCATGACCTTAAACTACCTGCACTTTGGTCAATGTTTTATAACCTTCAACTCTAGCCTTTGATGGTCCAAATTAAAAGACCTTAAACTACTAGAAAAAAGAGACAAATTTTTTTTTGGTTGAAACCCCGCAAAGGGAATCCTAAGAAAAAGTCTATTCTTTTCTGACTAAACTCTCCATCTCTAGAGTTTATGAAAAAATTAGGTGGTAAAATAATGAGGCATAAAATATATTAGATCCTACTTTATATAACTAGTAAAAGATTATCCATGATCAATGGTCCCCCTTTTCTAGGAAAGAATTATATTTTGGGTTTTTCATGTATCCTCTCCAGGGTAACGTGTTCACTAGGCAGCAACACAGCTTTTAGGGTTCTTGAACCCTTCTTGTATATTATGTTTCTTATAAATCAAACTTTTTGATTTGGTCTCCTTAGGTAGTTGAAAACCTTTCTTGTCCTTTTGAAAGGAAAATTGATCTCTCAATTTGGAATTTCTATTTATGCATAAGGGCTTAGACCTACCAACCAAAGACATTGTGTCCCTGTATAATGGGATTTATGACCCTTACGATCCCGATGTCACTATGGAAGAACTCAAGACCTGAAAGTGTCATGGGCCTTTCCAGACATTATTTTCCCATATCATCCTCATGACCTAGTCACTTTTGACCTTGATTATTCATCCCCATACTAAGAATATTCAATCAGATTCAACATCCTTGATGTTATGTTATCATGTATTATACCCTTTCTCATAGCAGGGATGTAACACTGCATTCTTAAGCCTTTTGATGGCCCACACACGATGACTCAAAACCACCAGGAATAGGACTCAAGCTTCACAAAAGAGATGAACTGCCCTAGGGTGCTAGAACCCTTCCTGGTTAGCCCTTTCTCCATACTCAACCTCATAATCTAGATGTTTGAGGCCTACTGAATATTTCATGACCCTAGGAAAAGGGAGGGGAAACCTCTGTTTAACCATAATATCAACGTATAAGGGAATTGACCTACCATCCGGAGGTTTCCTCTCCTTACAGGAAAGGAACCCCAATCCTTGAGAGCTCTGGTAACACCATAGAAGAACCCAAAACCTCATGTTGCTATGGGTAATTACTAGAATATCATCCCCATACCATATTCATTGACTCAAACCTTTTTTTTATGTCTTACATCTCCTATTATCCAATTGTCCAAGAATACATTATTTCCCAAGTATCTCTCCCTCAACCAATATCACACCAATAAATATTCCATGACACTTGTAAAAGAGTGGGTAAACCTCTTTTTCACCATGATATTGATGAGTAAGGGTTTTGACCTATCAAACAGAGGCATATTCTCCTTTCAAGAATGTATCTCCAGTCCTCATGAGCCCTATAAACACCATAGAAGAACACAACACCCAATAGTGTTTCGGGTCATCCCTAGAATATCTGCATATATTCCATATTAATCAATCATGTCCTAGAAAAATTTCTTTAAACTACATGGAATCTCATGGAATGAGCTAAAATACCCTAAACTACATTTATAGAAGGTATAAGATAAAATACCATAAACTATAGAAATAGATAGTCTGAGCTAAAATACCCTAATCTATATAAATAGATGGTCTATGATAAAAGACCCTAAACTAAACTGATAGAAGGTTTGAGAAAAATGACCAAAACTGCATCAATGGAAGTTCTATTCTAAAATACCCTAAAAGATAGAATAAAAATGATTTAGTTTTCAAGTCTAGAAAAAAAATAAAAAAACCTATTAGGTCAAAAACCTATAAGTGGGTTTCCTGAGAAAAAACTGATTCCATGCCCATTAATTATTCCCCTATATGAATCTTAGGAAAAAATTAGATAAATATTAAAAAAAATATACAAAGCATGTGGGGATAAAAATATGGCCTTAGAAAATATCAATAAATTATTTCCATGTCCATTGACGTCATAAAAAGATAGAGCATTATCCCTCTAGGACATATGTTATACCTGAATTATCCATTTATAAATCAGGTAATCTCAAGATAACTAGAGTAGATACATTAGTGAGGAATCTAATGTTGGAGGGAATTCATGATAATTTATTGAGAAGAATTTGTTATGATTTATACATTCAAATACAGGGATTTAAATTTACTTGATATTATAAAAAGAATGGGTACTGTTGATGATATATGCAGCATCGGGTCAATGAAATTTCATTCACATCATAAATAAAAGAAATATAGTCAATTACATTGAAGTCCTTAATGATCTTTACATTTATAGCATGAAAAAAAAGATGAATCTCTACATTTTGTAGCCTCTATAATGATTCTATCAAAAAAATTGATTATTGGTGAAATCCCCAAAGATATATGTGGGCATTTACTTTATTCAGAATTGATCCCTTTTCCCCAAGAACATTGCTTCTAAGGGGAAGAATTTGTTGACACCCACTAAATTACCATTGGAAAACATACAAGGCAATAAATACCCAAAGCATGGGTATTATTTTCCCTAAAAAGAAAAAGAAATAAAAGGTTTACAAGAAATGTATATTGCATAAACCTCAAGAGGACATGAAATCTCATGACCTTCGAAAGTTCATGTGAGTGGTTATGGATAGAACCTAACCTATTGGAAGGTCATGTGAATCCCCATTTAAAAACCACCTTTTTATTGAAAAGAAATCTATGACTTGCAATGATCATGCGGTGGATCCCAGATGAGCTCCCCTAATTCACATGATTTTTTAACCAGAAGATGCCTGACAAAAAATCCAAAAAACATTATAAAATAAGGATAAAAAAATACAAAATGCATAATCCTTTCACAGTCATAAATCATCATGTGCCATGACCAAGTGGTTTTCAAGACACCATGGAAGCCTTGGAAACATGTCCTCCTTGATGTACAAGATCACATTGTCATGACACCCTCATCATGTGAAAGGGATTAGAACATGTTCATGTGGTCATGTGCTTCCCCTATGGCTCTAAATACAAAATTAAGGGTTGTCCATGTAAATTATCATACATCACCACATGGCCCTTTTTTATCATGTGACACATCATTGATGGGGGAGAGTGTCTTTCTTCAAAAACACTCATATAAACTCATGAGTTCCCTAACCATTGTTAAATAATAAATGAAATAAAAAATGGAAATGATGGGAGATTTTTTCGAGGGGAAGTTAAGCTGATTAAATGTGAATGGATTTATATGCCTTGGGAGATCACAATTGATTATGGAAAACCCCATCAACAAGACAGAATGGAACCAAAAGGCCCTCCGGGATCATAGAATGATCTCATGAAGGCCCCTCAACAATCCACCTTTGTCTTATAAAAGCTCACAAGAAAAGAATATCATATCAGACTAAAACCTTTCAACAGGCATCCTGATCTCATGAACGTCCTTAGACATATTAGCCTGGCCTTGTGAGAGATCTTTATCAAGTCCACATGATTAATCAAGACCCCTTGTATTGGAAAAAGTCAAATATAAGGGGTGCTTATGGGTTGGTCTTATGTTTTTTGAAAATCATGTGATACCCTTGGGATGACCTAAGAAAAGATCTTGTGAAATGTGTGACAAAAAATCCCTCTATAGATTCCATCCCAATTATGTGAAATACACACCTCATAAGGATATGTATAATCAGTGCAGTGATACTTGTAAAAAAATACCCCTCAAAATAAATTTTTTTTATGATCTATTGCAAATGTGATAGTAGTAGAGTAATTCTTGGAGGGACTGATCACGCTATCATGAAAGACTCTTACCTGGTAAAATCTAGGGAATGACACCAAGGGTTTCATAGCATGCATAATAAATTCATGTGACCACTTGGGGTCACATGAATACTTATGGAATGTTATCTAGGTTATGTAAATGGAGTCCCAAAAATCTACTAAATCACATGAAACCTAAACAAGGTAACATTAGAAAAATCTAAGGCTCATATAAATTAAAAAGTGGAATAACAACTAGAATATCAGAGACTTATGTGAAGGATGCATACATTGATCCTTATGTGCTTCCCATGACTCATACAGATCATGTGACAACACTAGGAAATTTCACTTAAATCATGTGTTACTCCATTTACATATAATTTAGATCATGTGATGTCTTCCAAACGTGTCATATAAAGTCTTGTGGTACCCCACTAGGCATGCAACCCGAGTCTCATGAATCCATCCGGGCTTGCCGTCAAAATCAAGAAATGTACTCAAAAATACCACCCAAGTTAAGTGGTGAAACCAATGTATTTATTCTAGGTCTTGTTAATCCCTTTGGTATTACTAGTCAAAATTCACAGCACTCTCCACAAAGGTCACCCATGTTTCACATTGACACCCAGACAGGTCATCTAGATCTTGTGATATCCTCCAAACATGGGAACTGATATTATGCAATGTCCTCCAGGACAAGTCATATAGGTATTCTAATATCCAATATATTATTTATCATTCATCTTGTTATATCCTTAAAAAATTATATTTAGATTATGAAATTTCCCTCAGATAATTTAACTAGATCATGTGATTTTCCTTCGACATGTCTGCAATACAGTCAGACATGTCTATACATTCTGTTACATGTCAGGAAGGCAATCAAGTAGATCAGGATGATAATCAAGCCCCATTAAAAAGGAATCTCATGGACTGATAATCTTGTCTATCCTACATATGAAGGAAACTTCAGTGTGTAATCCCTGACTAGTGGCATAATAGGATATGGACACATATAAGGGAAACCTAAATGTGTATTCCCTGGTTAGACTAAACTATGAGAACTATTATTCTTACAATAATCAGGATATATATGTAGGATTCCTTCCTATGGTCCGATATCACATGGGTATCCAATTTAGTCAAAGTATCCCCATGTCTCTGATATTCCAATCATCGGGGACCGAATCGTTACCATGGGCTAATAAATCTACCACATATATTATTGGGCTGATAAGTCAACCAAACTATGATGACTCTGATCCCTACTATAACCAGGATACATAGGATTCCTTTCTAAGGCATTATATCTATATTAAACATCCAAATAATTTTTCAATTACATAATTCCCTCATCCATATGCAGTGAGATATATTATTTTATATCCCTTGTTTCTCATATCGATCATGGTTCACATGATCTTAGGGAGTTATAATTGTCATATTATTCTCATTATGAATCTCTAACCTTGAAACATCAGTAGGTAATCCCTAATCAGTGTCCTGGTATGACTACCCCATACATGTTTATCCACCTGAGGGTCATTACCAAGGGAATTGTCGAATGACTATAACTCTGATTCATTCCATAACTAGGATATGTAGGATTCCTCCCTAATTCTTGATCTCAAATACCCAGTGCCTAAGTGCCTGCATTTATTTCCTTTAATCGTGATGTTAAACTACATGGTTTTAATGAACTATGTGCATTTTTATTCCTTCTATAAAATGGGATACATAGGATTCCTCATAACTGTTCAATCATATCCTCAACATATTAATCCCCTCCCTACTTGATAGTGAATGCTGAAGTACCTAGTGATACAGCTTCAAAATATGAGTGTCCACCCATTTTTGGGAATAGATAAAGAACCTCAGATACATATAGATTGAATCACTAAAATATCCACATTCACATATAAATGGGTTTAACCTATGATAATTTTGTTAGGGTGACCGGTTTTGTATCATAATTAGGAAGAGATACATGAAAATATCATAAATCTATAAGTGGGTCTTTAGTAGGAAACAATTCCCATAAAAAGGGTGTGATGAGCCTAAAATCCCATCATCTTGACCAATTTTAGTTCCTAATTGACATTGGGTCATAAAACTAAACTGACCACCTTCCTTTGGAAAGTAGGTCTATACCCAGTTGTAGATCTGGGAACCATTAGGAGTTTTCATTAAGAATGATAATGGTGAACACAATGTAAATATTTTTTATGACATTGAAACCCCCATAATCAACCATCAGTAAAAACCAAATGCATCACAATTTTATCTTTTCTAACAAAACAAAAATGGTGAACCTGACGCTAACTCATTTAACCATGACATATCCTTCACAATATAAAAAGGATAGACTGCTCAGTTCATGTCAGAACATTTTTTTACTATAATGAGGGTGCCTAATTATATATTGAATAATGAAACAATCATTATGGATAAGTAATATATCATCTATTTTATTAAATTTTCATTCAATAAAAAATCGTAATGTGTTTCATGTATACATGTGGACTATCACCTCCACTAATTGATGTGATTCATTTTTCATCAACACATCACATGGATGATATATATATATAAGTATATTTAAAATAAATAATATGGTATTTATAATAATATTATCATTATATACAAATAATAATTCATTTTATATCATAATGATCTTTGAAAAAAAGAAATGTTAATCATGCGTACGTACGTACTACCATCTCTATGATTGAAACATGTTTTATTTTCTGTAGTTATATTTAATTATTAGTTTTAAAATTATATTTTATGTATAAATATGATAATTATGTCATCATTATTATTCTATATATGATTTAATAATGACCTCTTTGAACATATTCATCCTACAAAAGTCATTTTGGATATATGATCCAAATATCATCAAAATGTCTGACATAAACATAACTGATTAAGTAATTTAATACATAATATGGTAATAAGTAAAATTAAAATTAATTCTAAACTTGAAAATGGTTCTTAAAAAAATAAATAAATAATTTTATTTTATTATTCGGGAAGAAAATGTGCTTATCTGATGAGGCAGACTCAAGTTAAGGGACACTTTATCATAAAACCCCATTTTAAATGTTTTAATGATTTATTTTCAAAATATTTCCCTACCATTTCAATGTTCTTAAAATTATTTTATGAATTTATATATATATGCACATAAAATAACTATAAATAACATTTTTTGACTCTTTTTACTTTCTTTTAAAGGTATTAAAACGGGAATCTTTTTATGTATTTAAAATGGAATGTTTTGACTTTCTTTATAAAAGGAAAAAAGGAATTTTCTTTTAACATATATAGTGAAAAACATATTTCCTTCCATCATAAATGTTATTTAGTGTTTCTATTCCTTTAAAAATTTTACATTTTCTTCAAATAAAAACCCTCTTTATCTTTTGTTCTGGGTATTTTAGTTTTAAAAATGGATTTTCAAGAAGAAATTGCATTTAAATATCAGTTTTTCATATGGTTTCAAAATAGTTTTTCAAAGGTTTTTTTATAAAAAAGTGAAAGAATAAATGTTTTTATTCGTGGTATGGTAATTGAGAATTATATATGAGAAATGGGTGATCCTGATATATCTTATATGATGGGTTGATCCCTATTATATCTCATGAATATGTGGGATCCTTATATAAATTATATGAAGGGTGGTGCCCATTATTGTGATTTAATTCATTGGTTAATGCTCTTTTTCTTAAATTTTATGAAGGAGGTAGTTATCGAGTGTGTTTTCTCCGACGTATTTAACTAGACCCCAAATATTTCGGACACAAGTTTAAAATGGGTTATGAATATGATTCTCTAAGTCAACTAAAATGTATTTATATTTTATTTCTATTTTTTTATTTATTTCTTTGAGAAAAAAGTTTTTTTCTTGTATAAATTATTTATTTCATATACTCGAAGAATAATTTGGTAATGGTAAGTTTTTTATGGGTTTTCATGTTTTTCACAAGAATAATGTATTTCTTCTTTTTATATCCCTTATGGAAATTTTTTTCCTATCCTATATTTTTAAAATGTTTTTCACAGGGTTTATGGATGGGTAGGAACAAATAAGAATTAAAGTTGAAATTCATAAATATTTTTCATGAAGATACAAATGTGTTTCATTTTAAAAGTTTAATATTTTGGGAAAAAAATTATTGATTTGAAGTGACCACTTATAATGTATGGTATATTATGTTTTATTTATGACCAAATTCTCTGAAACTCAAAAACATTAATGATTTTTAAAAATGTACTAAAATGAATTATTGAATAAAAACTCTAGATTATGAAATTTTTAAGTCTGGTTCCTTATAGTTGTTATTAGAGGAAATGTTTAGATAACTATAAATATTTAGATGTTATTTGTTAATATCTTAAAATTTATATATGACAACAAAGTTTGGTATGTTATGGATAATTATGGTTAATTATTATTGGGGTTTTAAATCAAATAAGATATAAAGTGTTTTAAGTATTGGAGTATTATAAAATTTACATGGTATTATCTTTACCCTTATTGATTATTTTTCTTTTAATAATTTATTTCATGTTTAAATCATGTTTTTTAATAGATTAAGGACAATTTATCAAGATGGAAGGAAATAGATCTTACAAAACCTTCTTATCCCTTACAGATGATTTTATTACCACTATTATTGAAAAAACTTGTTCAAATGATTTTGATAGATTATTGAGTATTCAAATCACCTTTAAGAAAGAGTTTTACTTATCCAACACCTTTTCATTATCCAAACAATTTATGGGTCATTGTATCTATTCATTTGATTTAAAAATATAAAATCTACTAACTCTATGAAAAATGTAAATACCAATAATGACTTGACCATTTATTTTTTGTAAGTTGGGTTTCATTCTAGAAGATAAAGGTAATATCAAGAAAATAATGATTTCTGGATTTAAGTTATGAATAATTTTCTCATGTTTAAAGTATGAAACATTATTGGATTAATAATCATGAATCATAAGGTCATAATTCATATATTTTATTGTATGAAATAAGTATTAAGGAATTAAATAAAGAAACATGGTTAATATTTTGAGATGGAAGTTAAATGAAAGATGTATTTATGAATCATGTTTCTAGAATTATGATGGAATGTTATTTTTTTCAATGATATTATGATATATTTTAAACATTATGAGAATCATGAAACACCTAAAGATTATTCTATATTTGTTTTTGTTTTCATAATTTAGAAACACATGTTATATTGAATTGATACCTTTGAAAAGTGGTGTAGAAAAAAGTGATACTTTTTGGAGACACTAACTTAAGAACATATAATAAATAGACAATTATAACTTTGGGACAACATATGATTGATTATAAGGAAATGAATTTCAATTTAGAATATTTGATTTTTTGAACAAATGAGTTGTATAGAAAACCTTAGAGTTCAAATAGTTATTTGTTGATTAATGATATTTTTTAGGATGTTTTTCATATTTTAAACAATATTTTAGGAATTATATTAATATAGTTTTAGTAAATTGTACAACTCATCACATCCAGTAAGGCTGTGGGGCTTGAACCCACAACCTAAGGGTGACAAGGGTGCAATGCCTAGCACTGGACTACATGATGTCTTGTTTAGTATGAGACTGTTTTTCTTAATTAAACGATTTGAAAAATAATGATTTATTTTATTGTGGGAACATATGTTTTTTTGAATAGATAACAATGAGATTGAAATGTTCTTTTTTTATTAAGTGATTAATGATATTTCAGAAGAAATTCAGTATTTTGGTAACCTTATATGAATAAGGTAAACATAATATTTTGGGATTGTATTTGAGGAATAAATAATGAATTATATTTTTTAAGTATATATGATATTAATGTGTCTTTATAGTCATACAGGTTATTTATAGCAGTGATTAGCATATTTTTGAGATTAAATTATTAGGGAATATGCAATTTTCAATATATGACTTTATGAGTGACTAATGTTGATTGGAGATAGATATTAAACTAATATCAGAAGAAGTTGTGATTAAATCCTTCTTTTTTTAGGTTTCGAACTTGTTTGGGGATATTTTGAAGAATTTTATGGTTATTTATTTATAAAATTATTTAAGTTGAACTTTTAGGGTTATTTTTTAGGCTTTATAGATTAATATGGCATTTTATCATATAATGGTTCATTAATTTTGGAAATATTCTAAAGTTGTGCTAAAAATTTTGTTTTTGGTTAATGTATAAATATAGGAGGAATATCTTATTATCATTTAATGGAATTATTTGATCAATTAGAAGTCGATTTTAATACTTCAAGCATGAAAATGTTTCCCTTTATACTCATCATTTGGAGAAAAAATGATACTGTAGCGGAAATTTATTGAAGGATGAAATTCAATTTTTCAAGTAATTGTATTTCATTAATTTCATTGTCTAGATGATAAAGGAATTCTTAAAATATAGGAAAATGATTCTGAAACAAAAAAAATTATCTGGTTACCTTCATTTTTGATGGATTGATGGACTTTTTGACACCACATTGATTTATGGTTTTTTGGTTGTTTACTTTCACATGATCATTCACTTTCTTGTGATCAATGTTCTCTATCAATACCCATCATTATTTATAAATTGAATTTTTACTCCATTTCCATAATTTCAGTTACCACTAATTTTCTCCCATTTTGAAACCTAGTTATGTGTTATTCTATATGACCTTCATATTTTCCTTTCCCTTTTTTCATGAGTAAGTTTTATTAACCATTATTATGATGTGGGTTATCAGAAAAGGTATTTTATAGTGTCAAACCCTTGATTACCAAGATTAATTTAAAATTTTGAGGATTTAATTTATTAAAATGGGATAATCTAAAACCACAATTTTTAAAAAAAAATACCATGCTTGATAGCTTTCTTAACACACAACACTAAGCTTCAAGTGTATTAGGATGTAATATAAAAATAATATTTAAATGTGACTATAATAACCTATCCATTGAATTGAAAGGTATGAATAGTATTAAACACATTATAATATATATATAAAGTTCACTCACAGTATAAATTTAATTATTAATAAGATTTCAATTTTTGTAAAGTCGTTTTATTCTTCAAAAATATATTTTCCTCCAAAATTATTTTTATCATTTTTTTAGTGGATATTATAATTAATTTCTAGAAATTTTGGAAATGGTATTTTATAAAAAAAGATATAATTTTTCAAATAATCATACCCAAATTATCATAGAGTGATTTTTTTATTATTTTTCAAAAAAGATATATTTTCCATTGAATTGTGAAAAATAATAATGTTTATTGAAAAAAGTATTTTTTATTTCCAGAATTTACAAATCTACATTTATTTTTAAAATGGTTTAAAAGTAAAATTAATTATATCATATTTTTAATAATCTAATTAATTTCATTGGAATCAATTTTATGGTTTAATTCTGTATAAAAAAGTTTTTATACTAAAAGGGCATTTTTATTAAAAATTATTTTTCACCATGCTTTGGGGTTTAATTTTAAGTTAAATTCTACCACTTCTATAAATTGAATCTTGAAAAATTGATTCCATATTTACATTAAGGGGGTAAAGATTGTGTAAAAATTTCCGTTTTATTTATAAACATTATGAATAGAAATCATAGTAAATTTTGTTACCATAATAAAGGTAAAATTGGTTAATTAAGGGTAAAAAATGTTATAATGACTAAAGAGTAACCCTAACACTTGACATAATTTTATTTGATGGCTATATTTCATCCATAATCATCTAATCATAAAATATATGACCTTTTTGTCATTTGGTCATGATTTATACCTTTATAATATTTTATGTAACGAAAGTTCAAAAAATGTCATTCTCTTTATTTTATTATAATTAAATTTTTGACATAGGTATAAAAATAAGGTATGTTCGGTTATAAATCTTATTTTTAAATATAAATTATTATTTTTTATCATTCTAAATTATTTATAATTTATAGTTTTTAAATAATTACCTTATATTAGTACGCAACACGAACGCAATATTTATTTAATTAAAAAAAAATAAAATTAGTGATATTAAAATATTAAAAGTGTAAAAACCTGAAATTTTGAATAAATTTTGTTTCCTAACTTTGTGTGTTATTTTATTTTATACTCAAAAAAACTATTTCATTTAATAAAATGAGTATAATTAAAATGATACCATTGGGTTTCAACTGTTATATGACCGTTGGAAACTAAATTTTACAATTATTTTCTATAAATAAAAGTGATCTTGATTAATTAATATAGAAAGAATATTTTATGTTCCCATTTAGTAGTCTCGGGGCGATCGATGCCCATATGACGGAACTCGAGAAGGAGGTAGCACCTTTAGGCTTTGCTCTGGACAAAACCCAAGTTGAACTTCATCATGTGAAGCTGGAATAGAATCACCTTTGTAAGAAGTTCAAGATGATAGAAATCACTACTCAGGTAATGTTGGCCAAGCCGCCCCAAGATTCTGTCACCCTAGCACACCTTACTCTTAAGTCCTATGATGGTGTTATAAGGGGCTATGTAATGAGATTGTAGCTGCATTGTCTAATCCTTTGAGATAAATAAAATTTTGATTTCTTCCTTTGGTGAAGTTTGTGATTTTTCAGATGTTGGAACAAATTTAGGATGTATATTATTGATGAATTTTGGAAAAAGGATATTTTAAAATATTTATGTAAACATTAAATAATTAATGATGTGTAATGATTTTTAAAAAATGGTCTTCTACAGTTATGTTCTGCAAGAAATTTAGAGTCTAATAAGATCAACATAATTTCTGATGAATATTAAATTATGAATAGTGATTTTACGCTTAGGATTAGTAATGTGACCAAATGGATTAGTAATCTCACCTAAAGAAAGTATTAATATAATTTAGGCACCTTGACTAAGTAATGTGATTCAATAAAATAGGTAAATAGCTGTTTCCGAAATTGTTATTCAAGTATTAGTTTTTTCGGGTGAATAGTTTTTTTATTTAAAAATTAAATTAAAAATATTAAGAAAATTGTTTTCATAAAATGGAGTTCTTTTTTGAAATCAGAGCATCAATATTTTGTTAAGTTAAATTTTTGGGATTCTTCTGAAACGAATGAATTTTCAATGAATAGTTTTTTTATTTAAAAATTAAATTAACAATATTTATAAAATTATTTTCATAAAATGTATTTCATTTTTGAAATCATAACATCGATATTTGGTTAAGGTGAATTTTTGGGATTTTTCTGAAAAAGTTGAATTTTCTGTGAATTGTGAAAATACAGTTTCTAGTTTCAGGTGTTTAATGACATCATTAAGGATGTAATAATTATGTAATATTTCTGATAGACTTATTAATAGTAATATAAGTTATGAGGTGTCCCAAATGGAAAATACCATGGGGAAGCCCATGGTTTTTCCAATACCACCGATGAGGTGTCCCTTGGCAATTAATTCTTTGTCCCCTCAATTCTCCAATAAATGCCAAGCCTTTTCCTCATTAATTTCATTTACAAATCCTTCCTAATGAATTTATGGTCTCTTTACCTCCCAAGTAGTCCTCCCAAGGTTCCCTCAATCCCCAAGGTCCCGACCTTCGAGTTTTAGGAGTGGCGTTTTAAGGTAAGAGATCCTACCTCTCTCTTTCTTTTCATGTATTCTCTTTTATGTCATTTATTTTAAGATCCATGTTCTTATGTTGGGGATGTTCTTTTATATTCAAAATACTGTACTTTTCATTTTTTATATTATGAGAGACCCCCTATTTCTCTCATCAATTCATTTTAAGAATGTTTAAATAGCGTCGTTAGGCTGCCGAATATTTGTAAGGGATTCATTCACCCTTCTCATTTTCAAGTTCTATTTTCATGTCAAGTCTTTCAGGTTCCTTTTTATTATGTTGGGGTATGATATCTATATATATAATACTGATATTTTATTTTTATATGATGAGATACCCTATTTTATCTCACCAATTCATTTTTTGAATTTTTAAGTGACGTCGTTAGGCTGCCGAATTTTCATAAGAGAAATCTTATTTTTTTCTTCCTTCCATGTTTTTCATTTCATATGGTATGTCTATAAAATTTCATTACCATGTTCTTATATCCTTTATATTATTTCCCTCTACTGTTATATGGATCATTTATAAGTGGGTTACCAATTTCCTGTCTCTTTTCAATATTTTCTAAAACCCTGTAACAGAGCCGTTATGCTGCAGAATTTTCGTCTCAAAATCTCTCTCTCTTTTTCTAAAATTATTTTATTGTATTAAGTGAATACTCAAATATAATTCTTCTATAGGGGTATTCACATATATATCAAAATGTTCTATTTTAAATTATGTTATTTACATACATGAGACCCTCTTTCCTTTTTTGTGGGTTTAAAGTGACATAAAGATCACGTCTTTAAAGTAGATTTTGAAATGTTATGACTATGAAATGAAGCCCATTTCATTTATGCTATATGTGTTATTTATGAAATTATTGATGATGATATATGTGTCTCACATTATAATAAAGACAAATTAAAGGTGCTCCCTGATAGCGCTCTAATGCATTGGGTAAATATTTATTCTCTAGAGATGACCATTTTAACGAAACCTTGGTGAATAACCTTGGTATTTTTTTTAATGACACCTTGGGGATGGACCTTGGTGATATGGAAATTATTATCTATGTTAAATGTTATAGACACATATTCAAGTTATGAAACACATAATTTTAATTATGATATGCCTCATGATCTCTTTCTCATGCCTTAAAGTTATTTATCATGACTTCATTGATATATCTCAAGTTCAAATGTAAAATGTTTCCCTTGTTTCCCTTATGGGGACTTCTGATCACCCTTTCCTTTGATGTATGTCCCTAGGTTATGAGATGTAGTAATGAACTTAGGATGAACAAGTATGAATAAGCATTTCAAGTGTTTAAGAAAAAAAAATTATTTTGTCATGTATTAAGTTCCTTGTTTCCAAGACACTAAACATTAAAGATCCTCGATTTTGTAAAATGTAATGAAAGTTTATGTGATAAAAAGGAGGGATGTTATAGTTGTTATCAAAGGATGGTTTAGTTATTTGTAGAAATTAGGATTTGAAAATTGTACAAGGTTTCTTAATGAAAAGATTAAATATAGGAAAACATCCTGGTATTTTGGTGAAGTATTGAGTAAGTGGTTTCCAAACAAATAAATCCATGTCTGGATACAAACAAGTAGAGGTGGATCTGGTATAGATGTACATAGGGGTAAAACCTGAAAACACCGCTTTGAGCTAGACTCGAATGGGAACTGGTACACGACAACGGGCCTTGCTGCACTCTTGGTTACGACACTCCCGGTGGATATGTTTGGTTAATCTCAAGCTTTTTATGAATCATTATAAAGTAATTATAGAAAAATGTAATTGTCTAAGCATGAAGTTTTAAGACATAAAATCATTTTTAGTTAAAAAACTCATAAATGAAATAAGTTTCTCATGAAGGATTTATTCTTTTAGAAAATTTCCCCATCATCTATGAATACGTTGAAGTATTTCCTGAGGAGTTACACAGACCTCCCCCAGAAAGAGAGGTAGAGTTCTACATTGAACTCATACCATGATATCATCTGATGTCAAATAACCCCTATAGGATAGAAAATGTGGAGCTAGAGGAATTGAAGAAACAACTACAAAACCTTTTGGATAATGGATTTATCTGACCAAGTGTGTCTCCTTGGGGAGCACCAGTCCTTTTTTTGAAGAAGAAGGATGGATCGATGCAACTATGAATTGATTATAGAGAACTGAATGGGGTCACAGTGAAGAACATATACTCTCTTCCAAAAATTGATGACTTATTTGACCAACTTCATGGGACTCAATTCTTCTCTAAGATTGATCTTCATTCTAGTTATCATCAATTGAGGGTGAAGAATGATGATATTCAAAAAAAACTACCTTCCCATCATAATATGGGCATTATGAGTTTGTTGTTATGCCCTTCGGACTGACTAATGCACCTGCTATTTTTATGGATCAAGAATAAGTTGATTTTGGAAACTTATGTTTTATCAAATGGATATCCTTTGTATATGAAAATGATTTGGTGATTGAATGATAACGTTTATTTTGGATGATGTTTTCTCTTTTGGAGTACTATATGCCTAAGGGAAATAAAATATTACATGATTTAAATTGAGGAGGAATGGTTGAATTTTTTTTTAAGAATTTATGTATTTATTGTGGAAATATGGTGATTTTGGTTATTTTTGGAAAATAATGAACCTAGCATAGAGAATATGTCAATAGGTTAATTACACTTTAGTATGAGACTTTAATATTAGTCAATGTTTTTAGAGATAAATGTTATGATTTATTGGGGAAGACTATGTGATTAAATCCTTCTAAGTTTTTGGATCCAATATTAGTTTGGATTATTATGAAAACTTTTAAAGATGATTTTGTATTGAATGGCCTTTCTGGAACTTTGGGTACATTTGTTGAATTTTTGAGATTAATAGTCATATTTATTTTTATAAAGGATTATCCTTTTGGGGATTATATGATCTCATACAAACCTTTTTAGTTTTAGTTGATGACTAAAGACAAGGGAAATATATAGTTATTCTTCTGTGGATTATGTGATTCTCTAGAAGATGATTATTGTGCTTTTGATGAGACCACGTCCTTTTGAATGCTCATTATTTGGGGAAAAACTTATTCTTTGTGGAAACTTATTAAGGGATGAAACTCTACTTTAAGGTAAGTATATTTCCTTATGTTTTTATTCTATGTAGTAAATAATTTCCTCAAAATTATGAAACGGAACGTAAAACAAAAATTTTGTTGGTTTGCATTTCCTACTGGGTAATCAAAGACCGTTTAACACATCTTATGTTTGGGATCTTCTTGTGGTTAATTTTATCCTAATCAAGTTTTCTATCACTCTCCATCAGAACTTGACCCTTTGTTTTCTCTTCCATATTTATGTTTTTCTACATGGAATCCTAGTATGGGTTAACTTGGGTGACCTTTGTACTTCCCTTTCTTTATTTTAAAGTAATAGTTTTACTGAATCTTTTTTCGATGTGGGACATTCAACAAAATTTCCAAGACCAATTTTAAAATTGCGAGGATGTAATTTCTTAAGGGGGGAAGAATGTAATGACCTGAAATTTTGAATAAATTATGTTTCCTAACTTTGTGTGTTATTTTATTTTATACTCAACAAAACTATTTCATTTAATAAAATGAGTATAATTAAAATGAGACCATTGGGTTTCAACTGTTATATGACCGTTGGAAACAAAATGTTACAATTATTTTCTATAAATACAAGTGATCTTGATTAATTTATATAGAAAGAAGATTCGATGGCCCCATTCAGTAGTCTCAGGACGATCGAAGACTATCTGATAGAACTTGAGAAAGGAGGAAGCACATTAAGGCTTTTCTCTAGACCAAACCCAAGACAAACTTCATCGTGTGAAGCTGGAACGGAATCTCCTTCGCGAGAAGTTCAAACTGATGGAAATCACTACTCGGGCAATGTTGGCCAAGCCGCCCCAAGATTCTATCACCCTAGCACACCTTATTCTGAGGTCCTATGTTGGTGTTATAAGGGGATATGTAACGAGACCGTAGCTACTTTGTGTAATCCTCTGAGATAAATAAAATTTTGATTTCTTCTTTTGGTGAAGTTTGTGATTTTTCAGTTGTTCGAACAAATTTAGGATGTATATTATTGATGAATTTTGGAAAAAAGATATTTTAAAAATTTATGTAAACCTTAAATAATTAATGATGTGTAATGATTTTCAAAAAATGGTCTTCTATTTTTATGTTCAGTAAGAAATTTAGAGTCTAATGAGATCAACATAATTTTTGATGAATAGTAAAGTATGAATAGTGATTTTATGCTTAGGATTAATAATGTGACCAAATAGATTAGTAATCTCACTTAAAGAAAGTATTAAAATAATTTAAGCAACTTGATTAAGTAATGTGGTTTAAGAAAATAAGTAAATAACTATTTCAGAAATTACTATTCAAGTATTAGTTTTTTCAGGTGAATAGTGTTTTTTATTTAAAAACTAAATTAAAAATATTTCGAAAGTTTTTTTCGTAAAATGGAGTTCATTTTTGAAATTAGAGCATTGATATTTGGTGAAGTTAAATTTTTGGGATTTTTCTAAAATGGTTGAATTTTCAGTGAATTGTTTATTTATTAAAAAATTAAATTAAAAATATTTAGAAACTTATTTTCATAAAATGGTGTTCATTTTTGAAATCAGAGCATCGATATTTGGTTAAAGTGAATTTTTGGGATTTTTCTCAAAAAGTTGAATTTTCGGTGAATACTGAAAATACAGTTTTTAGTTTCGGGTGTTTAATGACATCATTAAGGATGTAATTGTAACACCCCATGCTTCCACAGTACGATTCTCATTTAATAATATAGTAGTGTGTGTTGTACGCAACTTCGAGTTCTAACACACACCATAACCAATCAAACTAGCCGTTATGAATAGTAATACCCACTTTTTGAAATTTTATAAATTTTATCTCTCAAAATGGACTTCATTTTTGGATTCGGAATATTGAATTTAGCCTATGGTGAAATTTTGGTACTTTTCATATAACTTTTATATTTTGATGAATAGTGAAAATTAATAAATTTTAATTAAAAACAACTTTTATAATCAAAATAATTAATAGTGATAATTTATGAATTTGAGTGGATTTAATTATATTTAGAATATATTTTTACCATTTAATACAATTTTGGTCGTTGGACATAATTTCACAATTAAAACGGACATAAACAAGTGTCAATCTTTTGATAGTTATTATTTCTTAAAAACACGCTTTTTGTTTTGACAGCGGGAATTAATTTTAAATTAATTTCTGCCACTTCTGTATTTTGAATTTGGAAAAATGGATTCCATATTTGGAATCAGAATGTCCAAATTGTGTAAATAGGTAACTTTTATTTTTAGACATTTTGAATAATTAATTTGGTAAATATTTTATTTTCCATGGTTAAAGGGTAAATCCGGTAAACAAGGGTAAAAAATAATATTATAATAATACTAAATTACCCTAAAACGTGTCCTAACCTTATTTGTGGATACATTTCTGACCACGGCCATATTTGGGTCGAGTTTGGGACCCTATGGAGCCACTTGTAGGTGATAAGAACACTTTATATTAATTAAGTTAAAGTAAATACAAAAATGACTAAGCATATATCTTTTAGAAAAACAATTATCTATGGTTATACATAAGATAAATTCTATTTTAAATATTCATTAGAAATATAAACAGATTTCCTACATAATTGTATTTTATTTATAATTTTTAGACATTAAATAATTTAATTTATTTATGACACAATGGTGATGCAGTAATTACCTAATTAATGAAATATTAAAATAATTGATATTATAAATATCCAAATAAATGTAATTTGAGACTTTTTATGAATTCCAAAAAATTTATATGTTAATATAACATGTTAGTATTCATTTAATTATGTTTTTTCTAAGTAATCATGTTGTTATAATTTTCACAAAAATGAAATACCAAATAGTGTCAAAATTGACATAAAAGTGTTTTTAAAACAAATATTATATTATAAATTGATATTCAATTATTAAAAATCTAAGGATATGTATACTTATATAATGATAGGTGTTTCATTAATGGACCATTTTATGGTATATTGGATGTATATGGTATGTTTATTAACTATATAATATAAAATACAAAGTGACATGGTAAATGTCAATCTAGTTAACTAAGAGTTAAAACTAAAATATAAGGTTAATATAATGACCAAAACCTGTCTAAAATATATTGGTTGAAAGTATTTCGACCCATACCCACCTTATAATTTGAATAATCCACTTTGGATCCATCAGAAACCGAATATGAATTTATTATAAAATAATACATTAAGTTTTCCTAAAGAGCCCCTCCTCCCCCTTATAAAAGGACACCACTTCTAACCAATTCTTCACACCTTCAAAGACTTTTGGTTCGGCCAACCCCTGTCCAAATATTCTCTCAACTTCCCTCAATTCAACCAAGAGGCCATAGTTTGATCATAAATCCAACCTAAGGAGCCCTTTTGATCAAATCAAAAGGAAGAACCCGAAGAAGAGGTAATGTTTTCACCACCCTCTTTCAAGTTCCTTTCTTCTTCACCTTCTTCTTTATATGTTATTTCTTTTATAAAATAATAAATCCAGTATCTTTTATATACTTTGATTTTATTATAAATATGTTACAACTATATTCAGTATTCTATCCATCTTTTGAATGACATGTCACCATGCCTGAGTACGTACGGCCCACCGTCTCCACGTCGTGGTGTAATTTTTATTAAATACACTATTATTTGGATGGGTATAATAATTATGTGTAATTCATCTAAATAAAAAATATAATATGATAATGATTCTGCATATATGATATTCCATCCAATTATATATTATTTTAATATCAAAAGAATGATATTGTTGCTCATGCGTATGTACGGACTACCATCTCCACAAACGCAATGAGATTCATTCCTCATCGTATCCATTCTAGAATAATTTTCATTTGATAGTTAAAAATAAAGTTTAAGGACTCAATATCATTCTGGATATGAATAATATACAACCTATCAATAAAAAACATGGCTTATGTAACAAAACATATAAAATGAAACGAGTAAGTTAACACCCGAAACGACGATAATACTAAGATATTATTAACAAAGCAATGTTAAAAGATCATATATGATATCATATTAATTTATATGATTCTTTTATAATTTAATAACAATTATTTCACCATTATACATGAGGTTAACCTACCCTCAACCAAGGAAAAGTACAAGGTAAGGGTTAATTTCACAATCTCTTTATTATCTGAGGTTGTTTATATGTAATTATCTACTGGGACCTCTTTATCATCCACATCCATGTTTCTTAAAAATGTATTTCAAATCATTCTTACTATTTTACTGAATATGGGTTAAATTCATTTATAACCTTGTTTGACTTTTTATAATAAGTTTATAAAGGAATCATTCCGTCGTTTTCCAAACAAGGCCCTTTTTAACCTTTTCGACAGAATTATGGTAAGAATGCATTTTTTTAACTTATACAGAGGGTGCGGCTATTTTCCGCCGTTATAAACTCGTCGAAGCTTCCCTTATATGCTTATAAGAATATTTTCAAAGTAAATGTTTTATTTTATAAATATTTTACCCTTAAATTATTTCAAAATAGAAAGAGATGTTTCTCTAAAAAGGGTTTTGATTTCATCTATGTCAACATCCTTTGATGGATTTTAAGTTTATTTGGAATTGATTTATTATGATACAAAACTTCAATATTTTATTGAAGGTTTTGTGATATGTTTGACTATGTATGTGCTGATTTTTATACCATTCATGATTTATGGTTAAAGTATTGAAATTTCGTATGCTAGTTTTAATACGGATGTTTATTATATGTTTAAACCTTTTCATATGAAGAATTTATTGGACTTAGTAAGTGACGGGTGGAGCCCGCTATAGCTCATCGATGCATCAGTAGGTCTCATGAAACAACTAGATGTGGAATTGGCTGAGGCCCTTTCCCAATTTTATTTATGGTTTTGGCTGAGGCCTTAATCATTTTTAGACGTCTTGGTCGAGGCCTTGACAAAATGTTTCAGAATGTCCGGCATTATACATTCCCTCATTATGGAAATAATATTGATGGTTCATGTGGTCATTCGACTAGTATAATACCCATGATTATGTTTTATTATGGAATTATTTACTCAGCTCATATTCTTTCCATAAAACTATTCATGTTATTATTGGTAAAGGCATGTGGTTTAAATTATTTACCATGCTTAATATTTATGTCATTTTCCACTGTATTACTTACCCTTACTGAGCGTTTGAGCTCACCCCTTTCTTAGGTTTCATTTTCCTAGGATATGAAGAAGTTAGTTATGAGTGACCTGCAGGCATAATCTAGGAGGCTTGGATGTTTCTAATGAAATATATTTGTGTTGTATTTCTTTTCAAGTTGTAATGTTGAACTTATTTATGAATTTTGTTTCCAATAATACCAAACCGATCAGTCTTTCGAGACATGATTTCCTTATGATCATGCCAATGTTATTTAATAATGCACTGACTCTGAGTAACTGGGGTCGAGGCATTACAGTTGGTATCATAGAAATTTTAGTACAAACCTTGGAAACTAGATTTAGATAAACTCGGATTAGAGCACATAGACCTAAGATGGACTTTGAGGATAAGTATAGAAGAACTTCCTAGAATTTTGGTATTGTAGAGATTTTGTGAGTTTTCCGAGCAATAAATCCCTGTCTAGATACGAGTTGGTAGAGTCGGATCTGGCATAGATGTACCTAGGGGTAAAACACGAAAACACCGCTTTGAGCTAGACTCGAATGGGAACTGGTGCACGACAACGGGCCTTGCTGCACTCTTGGTTATGACACTCCCGGGGGATATGCTTAGGATAATTCTCATTTTTTTACAAACCATTATGAAGGGTTTATTAGTATATACTTCCTCAAAGAAAACATTTTTTTTATGATTATGGGTTATATCCATAAACTGTTGAATTTATGTCAAGTGTTTTAGAAGTTTGGAATTATATATTTTGATTCATTAACTAATCTAGTTTATGCCATTGTTTAGAAATGGCACCTAGTGGAAGTAATGGAAACTGTATCAATGCATTCACTCCATGTAGGTATTTCCCTCCTGCTCAAGATAATTATAGTGGAGTTAGTGATGCAACTGGTGATGAACAGCTAATCACCATACTCGGAAAACTCACTCAGGTTATGAATAATAACCTTACCCGTATGGAGAACCCTGATCCCTAGCGTGGAGGATCAATGTTATATCACTTCATGAGACAAAAACCACCAACATTAAATGGGAATAAAAATCCCTTAGTAGCTGAGCAATGGATAAATTATTTAGAGAAAATAGTCTATGCCTTGGGGAGTAGTGAAAGGGAAAAAGTTGTCATGGTAGTTTACCGCCTCACTGGAGATGCTGATCAATGGTGGTCATTGATTAAAAACACGAAGGAAGATGATGAAGTATCAAATATGGAATGGAGGGAGTTCCAAGATCTATTTTTAGAAAAATACTTTCCTCGTGACCATCGAGCAGATATGGAAAGGAAATTTATGAGTCTGAGACAAAAAAAGGATGAGAATGTCGCAAAGTACGAGGCTAACTTTACAAGGTTATCAAGGTATGTTGCAGATTATATACGTAACCCAAGAAGTAAGATTGATCATTTCTTTGATGGGTTAAAATCGTTTCTCCATCGAGCATTGGTCTCACAATCCTTCTCATCATACGAAGGTATTGTCTTGTGTGCTATCAAGACAGAAAATAATTCTCTAACTGTTATGAATTAAAATCAAAGAAAGAGAAGAAGAGGTCTGCTGAACACTATGGGAAAGGAAATAAGGAAACAGGGAAGAATGGAATAATTGAATTTCCACCTTGTGATAATTACAGAAGGAAGCACCCTGGTGCCTGTCTAAAAGGAAAAGGAGTATGCTAACAGTGTGGACAGAAAGGCCATCTAGTTGGTGATTGTAAAGGAAATAAAGACGCTACCAATGTTCAATTCTACAATTGCAGGGAGATGGGACATTATGAAAATGAATTTCCTAAGTGTCAGGGAAACATAATATAAAAAAGGTCTAGGGACCAAGGCCAAGCTTATGCAATCACTACTGCTGAGGTTGAATCCCTGAAAGACGTGGTGGCAGGTAATTTAATGGTTTCCTCAAGTTTAGAAAATGATTTATTTGATTCTGGATCATCACATTGTTTCATATCCTCCCAGTTTTCTAAGAAAATTAGATATTTCCAATTTGATCTATCAAGGGATTTGTCAGTTAAAACTCCTAAGGGAAGTATCATTGCAACATAGTTTTGTGAATAAGTCCCCATTAGAGCACATAAATGTTCTCTATCCGCCGATCTCATCGCCATACCTATGATTGAATTTGATATAATCCTTGGTATGGATTGGATTTCTGACCATGATGCGAAAATTTATTGTAAGAAGAAGGAGGTTAAAATTTTTTATGATGATGATAAAGAACACCTTATCATTAGAGTATAATCATCACCACCTAATTCTTATCTAGATCCACCCCCAGTAGCTCAACTAAATTCAACTATTGGGGAGGAATAGAATGAAATAACTATGGGTGAGGAAAGGAATGTCCAAATAGAGGATTTACCTATTGTGAGATAATATGTTGATGTGTTTCCGGAACATTTACTTGGACATCCTCCAGAATGAGAAATTTAGTTTTCCATTGATTTAATTCCTTGTTCAAGGCTTATATCGAAGACCCCTTATAGAATGGCCACTGTGGAATTATTTTAACTAGAGAAATAGCTAGAGGAATTGAGTAATAAGGGATTTATTCTCCCTAGTGTTTCTACATGGGGAGCCCCTGTCCTTTTTGTTAAGAAGAAAGATGGATCTATGAGGTTATGTATCGACTACATGCAAATCAATGCTATAACAATAAAGAACAAGTATCCCCTACCTCTCATTGATGATTTATTTGATCAATTGCATGGAGCTCAATAATTTTTAAAGATTGACCTTTGATCTGGATACCATCAGTTGTGTGTGAAGAAGGAAGACATTACGAAGACAACATTTCAAACAAGGTATGGGCATTACGAGTTTACAGTAATGCCTTTTGGATTGACTAATGCACCCTCTGTATTCATATATCTAATGAATAGAGTTTTCAAGGAATATATTGATGACTTTGTAGTGGTATTTATTGATGATATCTTGGTATACTCCAAAACCTCCGAATATCGTGAAAATCACTTGTGCATTATCCTGAAGACTCTGAGAAGACATGAATTATATGGGAAGTTTAGCAAGTGTGAATTATGGCTTCAAGAGATTTCTTTTCTTGGAAACATTGTCTCTAAGGATGGAATTTTCGTTGGTCCTTCTAAGACAATTGCAATCCAATAATGGCCAAAACCGAAGAGTATAACTGAGGTACACAGTTTTATTGGTTTAGTAGGTTATTATCAACGTTTCGTCCATAATTTTGTCCAGTTGGCTAACCCATTAACGAAGCTCACACATAAAGGGGTTAAATTTTTTCGACAAAAGAGTCTGAAGAATGTTTTGAAGAACTGAAGATAAGATTAGTCAATGCTCTTATATTGACTCTACCATCGGGAAATGATGGGTTTTTTATTTATAGTGATGCATCGAAGAAAGGACTTGGTTGTGTCCTTATGCAAAATTATAGGGTTGTTGACTATGCATCATGACAGTTGAAAATTCATGAGAAAAACTATCCTACTAATGATCTCGAGTTATAAGTTGTGATCTTTTCTTTGAATATATGGAGACACTACCTCTATGATGAAAAATGTGAGATTTATACTGATCACAAGAGTTTGAAGTATATTTTCTACCAGAAAGAACTCAACATGAGGCAAAGGCGATGGCTTGAACTACTCAAGGATTATGATTTCACTATACACTACCACCTGGGAAAAGAAAATAAGGTGGAATATTCTTTGAGTAGAAAGGATCATAGAGTTTTTAATAAGATGAGAGTTGAAAAGGATCCTATATATATGGATCTGGTAAAGATGGATATGGGAATCACCATGGAAGGTGAAACATCAATACTTTTTCAAATGGTTGCCAAACCATCTTTACTATAAAGGATAATGAGTTCTCAGACCGATGATGAAGAATTTAAAAAGAAGATTAAAGTTGTGAATGATGGGAGATTGAGTGAATTTGTGTATGAAGATGGAATTTTGAAATTTGGGAAGAGACTTTGTGTTCCCGATATACCTGATCTGAAAAGGGAATTGTTGGAAGATGCTCATAGTTCCAATTTCTCTATACACCTTGGGAGCACCAAAATGTATAGAGATTTAAAGGAACATTTTTTTTGAGATAACATGAAGAGGTAGATTGCTTATTTTTGTGTCACGATGTGTGGTTTGTCAACAAGTGAAAGATGGAAGGCAACAGCCTAGAGGATTCATGCAACCTCTTCCCATACCAGAGTGGAAATAGGATAATATTACAATGGACTTTGTCATGGGGCTACCAAAGACTCCTAGAAGGAACGATGAAATATGGGTTATTGTTTATCGTCTTACCAAGTCAGCACATTTTCTTGCTATAAGGGAGGATTTACCACTAGAACGCCTAGCAAGACAATATATTAATGAAGTTGTGAGACTTCATGGAGTACCCCTATCGATTGTTTCTAATCATGATCCTCGTTTTACTTTAAGCTTCTGGAAGAGTATTCAGAATGCCTTGGATATTGAACTTCGTTTGAGCACTGCTTGCCACCCTCAAACAGATGGAAAATCAAAACGGACTATTCAAACCTTAAAATACATGTTGATATCCTTCTCACTTGACTTTCAAGGTATGTGGGATCAATATTTATCTCTGGTAGAATTTTCCTATAACAATAGCTTCCATTCAAGTATTCAGATGGAACCATATGAAGCGTTATATGGAAAGAGATATCGCACACCAACCTGTTGGGATGAAGTTGGTGAAAGAAAACTTATAGGCCCAGAACTAGTAGAGGAAACGATGGAAAAGGTGAAGGTAATCCAAAACCACATCAAAGCAGCTCAAAGTAGGCAGAAGAGCTATGTCGAAAACTGAAGGAAGGATTTGGAATTTTGGGTAGGAGATCATGTTTTCTTGAAGGTATCTCCATGGAAGAGAGTTATCCATTTCAGAAAGAAAGGAAAATTGAGTCCCAGGTACATTGGACCTTCCGAAATTCTAGAACGAATTGGGGTTGTAGCATACCATTTGGCAATGCCGCCAAATCTCTCCAAAGTTCACGATGTGTCCCACGTATCACTATTGAGAAAATTCATGCCTGACATAACGCATGTACTCGCCTATGAGGAATTAGAACTGGAACCTAATCTGTCTTATTGCGAAGATCCCGTCAGGATTCTTGATACAATAGAACAAGTGCTGAGAAACCGGACGACTCGTCTGGTAAAAGTGCTATGGAGAAACCATAAGATGGAAGAGGCAACGTGGGAACCCGAGAAACTTATGATGAAGAACCACCTGAGTCTTTTTATGAAATAATATTCTAGAAATTTAGAGGATGAAATTATTTGAAGAAGGGGGGAATGTAACACCCCAAGCTTCTACGGTTCGCTTATCCTTGAATAATACAGTAGCGTGTGTTGTACGCAACTTCAAGTTCTAACACCCACCACAACCAATCAAACTAGCCGTTATGAATAGTAATACCCACTTTTTGAAATTTTATAAATTTGATCTATAAAAATGGAATTCATTTTTTTATTCGGAATATAGAATTTAGCCCAGGGTAAAATTTTGGTACTTTTCAGATAACTTTTATATTTTGATGAATAGTGAAAATTACTAAATTTTAATTAAAAACAACTTTTTTAATCAAATTAATTAATAGTGATAAATTATGAATTTGAGTGGATTTTAAGTATATTTAGAATATATGTTTACCATTTAATACAATTTTGGTCATTGGACATAATTTTTCAATTAAACCAGACATAAACAAGTGTCAATCTTTTGATAGTTATTATTTCTTAAAAACACGCTTTTTGTTTTGACAGCGGGAATTAATTTTAAATTAATTTCTTCCAATTATGTGTTTTTAATTTGGAAAAATTTATTCCATATTTAGAATCAGGATTTCCAAATTTTTTAAATAGGTAACTTTTATTTTTAGGCATTTTGAATAATTACTTCGGTAAATATTTTATTTACCATGGTTAAAGGGTAAATCCGGTAAATAAGGGTAACGAATAATATAATAATAATAATAAATTACCCTAAAATGTTTCCTAACCTTATTGGTGGATACATGTACCACCATGGGAATCTTTGGGACGATTTGGGGACCCTATGGAGCCACTTGTAGGTGATAGAGATACTTTATATTAATTAAGTTAAAGTAAATACAAAAATGACATAAGCATATATATTTTAGAAAAACAATTTTTTTATAAGGTTATACATGAGATAAATTCAATTTTAAATATTCATTAGAAATATAAAACGATTTCCTATATAATGGAATTTTATTTACAATTTTTAGAAATTAAATAATTTAATTTATTTATGACACAATGGTGATGTAGTAATTACCTAATTAATGAAATATTAAAATAAATGATATTATAAATATCCAAATAAATGTAATTTGAGGATTTTTATGAACTCCACTTATTTTATAGGTTAATATAACATGTTATTATTCATTTAATTATGTTTTTTTGAAGTAATCAAGCTGGTATGATTTTCACAAAAATCAAATACCAAATAGTGTCAAAATTGACATAAAATTGTTTTTAAAAAAAATTATATTATTAATTGACATTCAATTCCTAAAAATCTAAGGTTCAGAAAAAACACTTATATAATGATATGTGTATCCTAAATGGACCACTTGGGGGTCTCTTGGATGTATATGGTAAGTTTATTAACTATATAATATAAAATAAAAAGTGACATGGTAAATGTCATCCTAGTTAACTAAGAGTTAGAACTAAAAGATAAGGTTAATATAATGACAAAAACCTGTCTAAAATATATTGGTTGAAAGTATTTCGACCCATCCCCACCTTATAATTTTAATAATCCACTTTGGATCCATTAGAAACCGAATGTTAATTTATTATAAAATAATACTTTAAATTTTCTTAAAGAGACCCTCCTCCCCCTTATAAAAGAACACCACATCTAACCAATTCTTCACACCTTCAAAGCCTTTTTGTTCAGCCAAACCCTATCCGAATATTCTATCAAATTCCCTCACTTAAACCTAGAGGCCTTAGTTTGATCATAAATCAAACCTAGGAATCCCTTTTGATCAAATCAAACGGAAGCACCCGAAGTAGAGGTAATGTTTTCACCACCCTCTTTCAAGTTCCTTTCTTCTTAAACTTCTTATTTCGTTGTTATTTACTTTCTAAAATAATAACTCCTTTATATTCTATATATTATGATGTTATTATAAATATGGTACAAACATATTCAGTATTCTATCCATCCTTTGAATGACATGTCACCATACGTGCGTACGTACGGCCTACCGTCTCCACGTCCTGGTGTAATTGTTATTCAATACACTATTATTTGGATGGTTATAATAATGAGGTGTAATTCATGTAAATAATAAATATAACATGATAATTATTCTTTATATATGATATGTCATCCAATTATATATTGTTTTAATATCAAAAGAATGGTATTGTCGCTCGTGCGTACGTACGGACTACCGTCTCCACGAACGCAATTAGATTCATTCCCCATCGTATCCATTCAAGAATAATTTTCATTTTATGGTTAAAAATAATGTTTAAAGACTTGATATCATTCTGGATATGAATAATATAAAGCCTATACATAACAAACACGACTTATGTAACAAAACATATAAAATAAAACGAGTCAGTTAACACACAAAACAACGATAATACTAAGATATTATTAACAAAGAAATGTTAAAAGATCATATATGATATCATATTAATTTATATGATTCTTGTATAATTTAATAACAATTATTTCACCATTATACAGGAGGTTAACCTACCCTCAACCAAGGAAAAGTACAAGGTAAGTGTTAATTTCACAATCTCTTTATTATACAAGGTTGTTTATACGTATTTATCTACTGGGACCTCTTTATCATCCACATCCATGTTTCTTAAAAATGTATTTCAAATCATTCTTACTATTTTACTAAATATGAGTTAAAGTCATTTATACCATTTTATGAATTTTTATAAGAAGTTTATAAAGGAATATTTCTTTCATTTTCCAAACAAGGTCCTTTTTAACCTTTTCGACAAAATTAATATAAGAATGTCTTTTTTAACTTATACGGTGGGTGTGGATATTTTCCGCCGTTATAAACTCGTCGAATCTTCCCTTATATGCTTAAAAGAATATTTTCAAAGTAAATGTTTTATTTTATAATTATGTGACTCTTAAATTATTTCAAAATAGAAAGAGATATTTCTCTCAAAAGGGTTTTGATTTCATCTATGTCAACATCCTTTGATGGATTTTTAGTTTATTTGGAATTGATTTATTATGATACAAAACTTCCATATTGTATTGAAGGTTCTGTGATATTTTGACTATGGATGTGATAATTTTTATACCATTCATGATTTATGGTTAAAGTTTTGACATTTAATATGATAGTTTTAATACGAATGTTTATGATATGTTTAAACCTTTTCATATGAGGAATGTATTGGACTTAGTAAGTGACGGGTGGATCCCACTATAGCCCCTTGAGGTATCGGTAGGTCTCATGAGACAACTAGATGTGGAATTGGCCGAGGCCCTTTCCCAATATAATTTATGGTTTTGGCCGAGGCCTTAATCATTTTTAGAAGTCTTGGCTGAGGCCTTGGAAAAATATTTTAGAATGTCCGGCATTATATATTCCCTCATTATGGAAATAATATTGATGGTTCATGTGGTCATTCGACTAGTATAATACCCATGATTATGGTTTATTATGGAATTATTTACTCAACTCATATTCTTTCCACAAAGGTATTCATGTTATTATTGGAAATGGAATGTGGTTTCAATTATTTACCATGCTTAATATTTATGTCATTTTCCGCTGTATTACTTACCCTTACCGAGCGTTTGAGCTCACCCCTTTCATATGTTTCATTTTCCCAGGATATGAGGAAGTTAGTTATGAGTGACCTACATGTATAATCTAGGAGGCTTGGATGTTTATAATGAAATATATTTGTGTTGTATTTCATTTCAAGTTGTAAAGTTGAACTTATTTATGAATCTTGTTTCCAATAATACTAAACGGATCGGTATTTCGAGACACGATTTCCTTATGATCATGACAATGTTATGTAATAATGCACCGACTCTAAGTAACTAGGGTCGGGGTATTACAGTAATAATTATGTAATATTTCTGGTAGACTTATGAATAGTAATTTAAGTTGTGAGGTTTCCTAAGTGGACAATATCATGGGAAAATACCATGGTCAAGCCCATGGTTTTTCCAATACCACTAATGAGGTGTCCCTTGGCAATTAATGTTTTATCCCCTCACTTCTCCTATAAATACCAAGACTTTTTCTCATTCATTTCGTTTAAAAATCCTTCAAAACGAAGTTCTAGTATATTTACCTCCCAAGGAGTCCTCCCAAGGTTCCCTCAAGCCCCCAAGGTCCCAACCTTCAAGTTTTAGGAGTTGCGTTTTAAGGTAAGGGATCCTACCTCTCTGTTTTTTTCATATACTCTCCTTTATGTCATTTATTTTAAGCTCCATGTTCTTATGTTGGGGATGTTCTTTTATATTAATACTACATTACTCTTCATTTTAATATGATGATTTAACCCTTATTTCTCTCATCAATTCATTTTAAGAATGTTTAAGTAGCGTTGTTAGGATGCCGAATTTTTGTAAGGGATTCTTTCACCCTTCTCATTTTCAAGTTCTGTTTTCATGTCAAGTCTTTCAAGTTCTTTTTTATTATGCTAGGGTATGATCTCTATATCCATAATAATGTTATTTTATGTTCATATGATGAGAGACCCTGTTTTATCTCATCAATTAATTTTTTTTTATTTTTAAGTGACACTGTTAGGCTGCCGAATTCTCATAAGAGAAATCTTATTTTTGTCTTCCTTCCATGTTTTTCATTTCATATGGAATGTCTTTAAATTTTCATTACCATGTTCTTATATCCTTTATATTATGTCTATATAATTTTTTATGGATCATTTATGAGTGGGTTACCCATGCCCCCTCTATTTTCAATATTTTCTAAAACCCTGTAACATAGTCGTTATGCTGTAAGATGTTCGTCTCAAAATGTCTCTCTCTTTTTCTAAAATTCTTTTATTTTATTAAGTGAATACTCAAAGATCTTTATTATACAGGGGTATTCACATATATATAAAAATTTTCTATTTTAAATTCTAGTATTTACATATATGAGACCCACTTTCTTTTTCTGTGGGTTTAAAGTGACATAAAGATCTCGTCTTTAAAGCAGTTTTTAAAATGTTATGACTATGAAATGAAACCCATTTATTTTATGCTATATGGGTTATTTATAAAATGATTAATGATGATATATGTGGCTCACATGATTATAAATAAAAATTAAGGGTGCTCCCTGATAGCGATCCAATGCATTGGGTAAAGATTTAATCTCTAGAGATGACCATTTTAACGATACATTGGTGAATAACCTTGGTAATTTTTTTTAATGACACCTTGCGGATGAACCTTGGTGATATGGAAATGATTGTCTAAGTTAAATGTTGCAGCCACATCTTCAAGTTATGAAACATGTTTTTTTATTATGATATTCCTCATGATCTCTTTCTCATGCCTTAAAGTTATTTATCATGACCTTATTGATGTATCTCAAGTTCAAATGTAAAATGTTTCCCTTGTTTAACTTACATGGCCTTCTACTCACCCATTCCTTTGATGTATGTCCCCAGGTTTTGAGATGCAGTAATGAACTTAGGATGAACAAGTATTAATAAGCCTTTTAAGTGTTTAAGAAGAAATTTTTTATGTTGTCATGTATTAATTTTCTGGTTTCCAAGACACTAAACCTTAAAGATCCTCGGTTTTGTATAATATAATGAAAGTTTATGTGATAAAAAGGTGAGATGTTATAAAAAGTAATATAATTTTTATAAATTATTGTATTCCATGAATTTAAAATATAGGTATAAAATTTTGTGGATTTTTTAAAGTATTATATCCTAATTTATTTGTTTTCATGATATTTTAAATGGAAAATTAAATGAATGGTTCCAAAAATGATATTAATGATAGTTTATAATAAATGATATTTCATTAAATGTTTAAAATTCCTAAAAATAATATATTTGTTCAATTTATTGGTATATGGTTTAAAATATCTACCATGGTATATTTGTGGGATAATTTTTCTTTTATATTAACTATTTTAACCCCTAAATATTAAATAAACATCGATATCATCATAATTGTGAAAAGGGTTAACAAGTTGTTAAAAAAGATAAAGGAAAAAATATAATATAAACTTGTAAAAAAATTATTATATGATAGGATTTAGAATCATCCTCATATTATATTCTAATATAATAAATTTGTATCCATTTAAATATGAAAATTAATTTATATTAATTTAATTCTTTAAGAAATTGTAATAGTTCCCATCCCCTCTATTTTAAAATGGAACATAATATCCTATTTTATTCACACTTAAAAAAATTTATAAAATAATTAATCAATTATATTCATTACAACTATACACATGTACTACAATCCTTAGTGTTTTCATAAAATCAACCTAGTAAAGCTCCTGTTATAAACCTTAAAAGGTTGTTTGAGGAGGAGGTATAGTTCTTAACGAAGCGTCTTCATTTTATTTCTTATTATACCTTCTTCAAATATTATTCAAAAAGGATGAAATAAAAAAAATATTAAAAATACTTGTATTTTATTATATTAATTTCATAATCTAAATCCATCTCTTATTCCATCAAATGGTAAATTAAAACATCATTCTTGTGTATGGAGAACTACCACCTTACAAACTAATGTAATTCATTTTCCATAACCACATATCAACATTGTTTATATTGATGTGTTAAATTTATATATATGATATTCAAGACATATTTATCATTTTGGATAATTAATATTTCATCTATTTTTATAACTTTTCATTCACTGAAAATTTATAATGTCGCTCATGCGTAAGTGTGGACTACCACCTCCACGAATCAATGTGATTCGTTTTTCATAACCACATCTCATGGATGATAAATATAAGTATATTTTAAAAAAATTATTTATGATATTATTATCATTATATAAATATAAAATAATACATACCTTATTTCCATAATGATCATTGAAAAATGGAAATGTTACTCATGTGTATGTATGGACTAATGTCTCCATAATTGTAACATAGTTTATTTTTCATAACAATATTTCATGATTGGTTTTAAATATGTAATTTATGAATAAAAAAATATAATTATTTCCTTATTATTATTTTATATATGATTTAATAATGACTTATTTGAGAATTATCAACCTAACAAAGTCATTTTGGACATATGAGCTGAATATCATCAAAATTTCCAATATGAACTTAAGTGATTTAGTAATTTAATATATAATATGGTAATAAATAAAATAAATATTGATAATAAAATTGAATAATTTTATTGATAAATTAATTAATTATCATGATTTTAATAGTTATAAATATAAATAATATACATGATAAGTCGAACTCAAGGTAAGGAACACTTTAACTTAAAACATCATTTTAAAAGTCTTATAGACTTATTTTCAAAATATATCCCTTCCAAGTACATATTTGTAAAATTATTTAATAAATTTTTTTATATCGATATAAAAGAATTAAATGTACATTTTCATGTCCCTTTTAAATTTTTTTTGAATTTTTTAATAAGGAATATTTTTATGTATTTTATATGGAATGTTTTGACTTTCTTTAGAAAAGTAAAAAAAGGAATGTTCTATTTTAATGTATATTGAATCAATAGTCTTTCTCACTAATATCGAGATTATTTGATTTTTTGTCTCATTACAAGTTCCATGCTTTCTTTAAAGAAAAATTATCTTTCCCTTTTGTTATGGGTATTTCAGTTTTAAAATGGATTTTTAAAAGGAAAGGGTATTTCATTAACTGAAAGTATTTTGCATATAGGTTCAAAAGAGTATTTCAAAAGTATGATATTGAAAAGGTGAAATAATAAAAGTTTTTATTGATTATGTGGTACTTTATCATTATATATGAGGAATGGGTGATCCTGATATAGCTTGTATGATGGGTTTAACACTATTATAGCTCATCGGGATGGGTGAGCCCAATACAACTTATACGAAGGGTGAGCCCCATTAGATCTCTCCAATGCCCTGGGTATTGTTATGTGTCTTAAAAGGTAATAATGATTTATTTAACTGATTTCATTTCTCATATGGATTTATCTAGGCTCAGGCTATTTCTGACACTATTTTAAAATGGATTATATGTATAATTCTCTAAGTCACCAAAAATAGATTTCTATTTTATTTCTAGGAGTTTTAATGTTTTCATTGAGAGAAAAGTGTGTTTTTTCATATGAAAATTATTTATTTCATAGGATCAATGAATAAAATAAATAATGTAAGTATTAATGGGTTTTTAGTTTTTCAAATAAACTAAGGTATTTCTTCTTTTTTACATCCATTACTAAGATTTTTGTGATCATCCCATGTTTTTTAAAATGTTTTTAATAGGGTTAAATGATGAGTAGGAACAAATAATTATTTAATTTTGAAGTTATAAATTTTTTTCATGAAAATAAAATGTATTTCATTTTAAAAGTTTTATATTTTTGAAATATGGATACAAATTATAATTTTCCACTTGTAATATATGGGTACATTATGTTGGATTTATGACCTAATTCTCTAAAACGTTAAATAGTGGAGATCCTCAGGAAAATAATAAAATGAATCCTTGACTAAAAACTCAGGATTATAAAATTTTTAATCTCATTTCCTTACAACTTTTCTCCCCTTAATTGTTAAAAAAGTCATCAATTCAAGTTAAAGGATGTAAAGTTTTAATCATAACATGTTTCAATGTACAATAATAATAAAAATAGAGAAAAATAATTTAAATAATTATTAATAAAATTGATTTTGCCCAAGGTAATGTACTAGGTCTGATACAACCTTTACTTTTAAACTCTTTTAGCTGAAACATGAAATTTTGTAACTCTTTCAGATAGATTTTGTAAGATAACTAAGAAATATGGCATATTACTTGAATTAGGTCGATAAAAAATTCAATTTCCCACTCTGGTGGTAACCTAGATAAAAAATTTGGAAATACATCCAAGAATATATCTACTATGGTAGGAAGAATATCATTTTTTTATTTCATTAGTAGTGTCCATGTTCATCTCTTTTAACTAGCTATAGATGGTTTCATACATTTTCACTAAAAGTCTTTCTATGTGTGCATTTATATCCCAATCCACCATTAATATATGAAGATATCTATTTAGTGATATGAATGTCACTTGTCAGGTGTATAATTATATATTATCTTTAAAATACAACATCCAATCCATCCCAAATATTATATAAAAAACAACTATCTTTAGGACTATAAAGTACCATAGAAAATACATTGCATCAATGGTAATAGAACATATGGTGAATTTGTGTCCTATACACCCTCATAGTTTGAGGGTTGTCTTGATACTCATAATTTGAGGAATTATTTCCATGTGTTGTCCTAATTTCTAAACCATATAAGAATCAAGGAAGGAATGTGATTCACCCATATTAAACAAGACATGAAAAATAGTCGAGTTCAAAAGAATGGTACCTCACTCCATATAGGGACCCGATTTCTCACTCATGATAGTTTTCTCTTATTCATATAATTTTCACTCACATACCATTGGATATCTCTTATTTTCCTACTGAGGTTCTGCCTAAACAACCAAAGTGTTCCAAAATGTATATTGGTTCACCAGGGTTTGTGATGAAAAACTAGTCTAATAAGACTACTCCATCCTAGAATATGAATAATGAGGCATTTTAACAAGTTTTTTTCCATTGTTAAGATTTGGAAAATTTTAAGGAATATTTTTAGAGGAAAGAACTGAGTTATCATGGGATTTCGAGGCCTGAAGAGGCTCAGTTTTGATATAATAAAAAATCTAAATATGTTATATCATGTGCACATATTTTTTCCGAATTAATAGAACAAATCAATAATAGAGTCTTGAATCATAAATCTAAGACCACCATCGAATTCAAAATGTTGTTTTAACTCTAGGTGCAACATAATCTCTATGTGCATCAAGTGTTCTACTTGATCACTATCGTGGGAGGTAAAATAATTAACCAAATTAATCTATATATTTAATTATTATAATTAAATCATAAAATTAATCTTCACCTATATAATCCCCATTATATAAAATCCCTAGGGTTGGATGTATAACCCTAAGGATTGAGTGGTGACCTTTGGAGGAGGATTCTCAGACGATTAATGATGGATCATGGATTATAATTGGTGTACCAATCAGAGCTTGTGGATCTCACCAATGACAATGACATGTGTCTGTTATAAATCAGCAAATGATCCAAACTTATGGTATGATGTTATTATGTGTATTTAGTCCCCATTCTTTATCCCATGTAGAATGCGAGTCAATCCTTCTAAAAATATTGATTCACAGATCAATGGTTGATTTATAGGCATCATTTTTATCTTCCTAGAGATTTCAAAATGATATTATTTGATTATTTCTTGGATATTTATCTTTCATTCTAATAGAAATGAATTTATGCCAACCCAAGAAACATCCAAGATTATTTCATCTTATTGTGTTTATACATTTCCTCCCATATTCTTTGTATGTTCATCAGCAATATTTTCTTGGGTCAATTTCTCAACTAATACCCAATGGATAATCATTTTGTGGTAATCTTTGGCATAAAATATCATAGTGTTCCTTGTGTAGTGAGTTCTCCTAGATGAGAATTGTCTTGAAGCCTAATATAGAATCATGTGTCTGGTAGTATGGTTGTGACCTCATTGAAAACTTGGTGTCTATTTTGATTATATTTGGGTTGTTCTCAATGTTATGTATCATGTTATTATTGACATGTCTTTATGATGATAAGATAACAGCTATCTTGATGATTTATGTTTGGTGATTTTGGGGTTTCCTATTAGGAATTGTTATACTCATCCCAACCTGGGATCTTCTGCACATGTCATTTATCATATAGCCTAGATACTATTTCATGGACTCTTGGGATAACCATGAGAAGGTAGAGAATAATGAGCTAGATAGACTATGGCTTTTTTCTATGTATTTCATTTGATAGTTGATCCCTCCTATAGGTAGTTTGGACTCTTTCTACAGTTTTTAGTGGGCTTGTATTTGTCCATTCATATATTCTAGTTTTATTTTTATACTCGGATGTGGGATATATTTGTATTCATTCATTTGGTGTCAATTTTTTTACCTTTCCAATTTTTATTGGTATTTAGAGATGCGATAATGCATATAAGTTCCTTAGGCTAAGGCCTCCCATGTGTATGTAATATTCCTACTCAGTGCTAGTTTCCAGCCCTTAGTATATTGGAGGAGGTATTGGGGTGTCACAAATGGATTACCATCATCCAAGTCAGACCTAGTGGGCCAGTTCATAATAAATTGATATCATATGGGGTCATCTTAGGACCATGGTTTAAAAATTTTATAAATGAAAGGTTTGGTTTTTGAACTATAGTAATAGTGCTAAAGAATTTTGAGTTTTGATCTTAGTACAGGGGATCCATTATTGTTGTGGCTACCGATATATTCATTCACTAAGTCTTTGACAATAATCTTTTTAACACTGTATATATAGGCACCATTTGAAGTGAAAAAAATTGGTATATGAATCATATAATAATGGGTTGTGGTTCCTATGTCCTTGTGTCGGCTCCCTAAGAAAACTCTTTGACCATGATACATCTTGATTGTAATCCAGGATGCCTCTCTGATGGCATCCAGTCAAGATTCAACTATGAGATTGTGATGATGATTTTTCTAGAGAAAATTCCTCATTGTAGGTACCTACATAGGATGTGGTATCTTCAGGTGGTTTTCCGGTCTTTCCACCACCCGTTGAGTAGCAGGTTTTACGTGTAGTACTAGCTAAGGGTGTGTGTTGTTTGAGCAAGATTCATGAGTTTTAGAGGCAGTGACCTCCTAGGTTTCAAGTTGATCCAGACTCCCATGATTATGAGGAATTTATTGAGGTAGTTACATGAATTTTTCTCTATATGAGGACACCTTCAGATCAGATAGTGTTCCTAGAGGCTAGTCATCTTCAAGGATTTATAATGAGAAGATGGGGTCTAGTGACTCAAACACCTGATGATATTGATATCTCTTGGACTAAATTTGAAGATATCTTTTGAGATTTTTTTATCTAGCCATGTTATTAATGGTGTGTATCTAGAGTATTATACAGATTCAACAGGGCAGCATGACCATGGAAGAGTATTCATTAAGGTTCACCAAACTCTCATGATACTCTCTTGATATGGTTCATGACATGTTCATCTAATAATAGACCTACGAGTATAAAAACGCCAAGATATCAGGACTGGAGTGATATATCTTTTAATTTATACCTATGATGGAGAAATTTGGAGGTGATTTGGTAGTATAGAGTTTCCTTTATGAGAATACGCCAAAAATTGGTGCTGGTAGTGGGAACACATAATCTGAAACTTCAGTGGATGGAATTTTATGTTGTATACAAGGATCCTAGTGTCTGAGATGATTTAGTAGATGGTCACATGATATATTTATTTTAGTTCAAGTCTCTTATAATGGATCTAATTATCTAATATAGAGTTTTTTTTCTCTTATGATGGTCAAGGCCATCTCATGTAGGATTTCCCAACCCATCATATAGCTGATAGAGAGATGGTCGATGGACCACCTAGGTAGAGATAATGGCATGATAAGGGAGGTTCATACAGTGGTGAAAATGATATAGGAGTAAGGGGATCAGTGGGAAGTGGCATAAAGTTTGTCCCATTACCATCACCACCCCCAGGTGGTCTATGTCAGGCTCAAAAGGCTGGTGGTTAGAGATGTGGAAAGCAATAGGCCATGGAGGCATATGTCCCATAGTCTCCAGGGATAATTATAATTATAATATGAGTATTATAAATTTTATATATAGAACTAATAGAAATAGGTTCAACCCACTCTTTTATTTATACTTATCTCATTTTCCACTTAGAGATTATGGTTTATCCCATTGCTCAGCCCTTACACATAGAGACTCCTACCAGAAGGAATTCAGGGACCACACACTTCTTCTGATATTTTGACCTAACTCTTGGAGGAGAGATATTATTATAGTATATATTTTTATTAGCGATGATTTTATATGAAATAATATTAGTTATGGACTACCTATCCATATTTTATGATCAATTGACTACTTTTAGCATAGGATATGGTGTTTCTACAATGATAAAATGATGTTTTCCTTTATTAGTGAGATGGAAACCCATGTGGAGTATGATTAACTTATAGGAATTAGGATACAACTGATTACTCATCATTTTTCTAGTATTACACTTGGAGTCAGGTATTTTGAACTTTTAGGTTCCAAAAGTAGTGGTGGAGTATGAGGTAGTCTTTCCTTAGGACATGTTAGGATTAACTCTATTGCAACACAAGATTTTCATAAATGGATATTATATTTTTTAGATGAATATTAATTAAATTTCACAAACACTTGCCTAAATATAGTAATAGTTTATTGCCTTGGAAACTTAGAACAAAATATTTTGATATAGTGAATGGTCTTCAATGTTTCCCACAAAGATCTTTCCATTTAGTACTTCTCATAGACATACCCTACATAAAACATTTCTTCATAACCAAGGGAAAGGAAACATAATAAATAATATTCTCAAATTCTTGGTCAGGGTAAACATAATAGATATCAATATATGATCATATGAAATAATAACATGAACATAAGGGTGTAATATCATTGGCATAATATTTGAATACTATACCCTACGTATCAAAGATAATAATCCTCAGTCATGACCTGAATATTGGTAGTTCATAAGACATGAATCTTAAGATAATCAAATAACATAATCCATGAGAGAATATCATTTTCATTAGACATATAATTTATGGAATAAACATAAGCATAGAAAATCCTATGTCAATGCTACCCACCAAGATATTCATAACATGATAGTCTTGGGCTAACCACCCATGTACCTACTTCAGTCTTGGGATGACCTCTTTTGTACCGACTTTTAGGCTTGGGATAACCTCCCATGTACCCCTTGAGCTAATATAACATTAATCATTGTCCAATTCATTGAAGGGAGATATTGGACCCACACATCACATAGTGAAAATCGTACATGTGTGTGTTCCAAAAGATCATAACATTCATCATATCATAACCCGTGAAATGAAATGTGTTTTATAAAAATTTCTCACAATACAAATTTTATAAAATAAATCGGATTTATAATCATTTCATCATTTCATCAAAGCATGACCCAGAGAAAAATAATTAGGTTTCAAAATCATTTTATCATGGTATAACCCATGGTATAGAAATAGTTTTCATAAAAATACTTTTATAATAAATATAAAATATTCAAATAAATAATAAGAATGAAATCCTTGGATCATATCCACTATAAAGTGTAATAATACTAAATGAATTTCATCTTAGGTGGAAAATTATTTTGAAAGACTACTTGGGACATTTCTTAAGGAAAATATCATTTATTTGAAAATAAAATTTTAAAATATAAAACATTATGAAAATACTTTTTTATGAAAATAACCATGAAAACTAATAAAAGAATCATTTTAAAAAATAAAAACACTTATTGGGGAAAATATACTTTCCTCTATAAAAACATCTTTTTAGAGAATAAAACTCTTTCAAAATACTTTTTACTTTGAAATAATTTATCTAAAATATAAATAAAAATCCCAAATATTAAGGAAATAATTTTATTTAAAAATGACTTGGAAAACATTAAAATTAATCTTAGAATCCTTGAGTTTTAGTGATATTGAGAAATTATCTTCATGTTATTCATGTTTAAAACAATATTCTTATCACATTTTCAATAAAATACATAAGGGAATTGTTTGGAAAATGAAATGAAGATTACTTTCAAAAAAAATTTAAAAAAATGGGTAAAAATATCTTTTAAAAATAATAAGATATTAAAATAAAATTGTTGAAAATATTTTTAGGACACACTATTTTGGAAGAAAACATATTTCTAACCGAAAGGATAAATAAAGTTATACTTTCTTCAAAACAATATCTTAATTATTTAAAATATATAAGAGTGGAAAATGTACAATTAATTGAAGGAATCGTGAATAACTAGATGAGAATAAAATAAATGATAATTTTTAATAGGTAGATCATTTGGTTTCAATGTTGGAGATTTAATCATGGATAATCCCAATGAATAATGAGATGGTAACATTAAACATTTACCACTTTAGTAACATTGAATCATAAGTCCCAAGAACTAATAAAATAAAATGAATCTTAAAATTTCACAATGATGAATAAATTCATGATATTACATTTTAAAGTTTTTTTTATATACACTTCATGAAATATTATTGGTGAAAAACATAATTTATGTCTCAAAGAAGGAAAATTGAGACAAAAAAATACCTTACTGCTTTGGTAAAGTTTTAAATGTAAACCCCATGAAAGATATATCATAAAATAGATATTTAAATCCCAATATTCATAATTTTAAGAATAATAAATTAAATTTATGGAAATTATACACACCACATAAAATAAATAGGAGGTGAACATGGCATGTGTCTTAAAGAATTAAATAGTGAGACAAAAATCCCTTACCTTAGGTCTTGAATTTCATCATACTCATCCAACCCACACATGTAATTAATATATGTTTATTATAAATATATTAAAGAATAATAATTACATATATAATACAATATATGGTTTTCTTATGACATATTATTACGTGTTTATTAACAATTCCATGTTAAAGTTACATTTTGGGTAATAACCGCTTTGTTTTTTTGTATATGTTTTGACTTCTTGTTTTTTTCATCTTACATTGACCATTGTTTCATCATATAGATAATTTAAAATTTTATATAAATATAATATATATTCATTATATATTTATTTAGAGTAATCCATAATATTTAGTGATATAAATGAAATACACCATTCATGGAGACGGTAGGTCGTACATACGAATGAACGTTGTTTCCATTTTATTACCATATTAAAGAAAGACAAGTAAAATATGTATATATATTATAATTACAGTATAATTTTTTTGTCATATATATCACATATATTTATTAATCTCATCCTTAATACCTTTTTTGTAAATTTTGGACGAATCACATCGCTTCGTGACGCAGTAGTCCTCCGTACACCTAAACAACGTTATCTTATTCCCACAAAATGGAAATCATTAAATTATGTGTGCTATAATAACTCCATAACAATAATCACATAACAAATATCATATATATATATATAAAATATAAATCCATCATTATTCACAACCTTGAAAGGTGGTAATGGAAATACGAATGACGTCAGTTCGAGAGGTGGTGGCCCACCGTACACTCAAATGATGATTTCATAACACATTTAATATAAGTGTGTGTGGTTGTAGGTTTTAAACATAAAATAAAAACATATTATTATATATAGGATTATTATTTTCTTATATAGTCATTGTATAATAATAATTTAAACTGTTGTAGGAAGAAATAAAATTAAAACGCTCATTGATGAACATTACCTCTTCTTTGAGTATCCTCCTTAGGTGTGGAAAAAATCCTTTCTTGGTTGGATTTATGAAAAAAATATGTATTATAGGATTATATGGTTAATTTGGAAACTAATTTGGGTAGATATGTTTTGATCCAAATGGCTTGATAACTGTGAATAAGTGGAGAGAGTGAGTGTTCTTTTATAGTTGAGGAGTGGCATTCTTATAAATACTCAAAAGAATTCACTAATGGGAGGTCAATATTAGATCAAAAGGCTACAAACATGATAATTAGAGGTGTGTAAGGATAATATGGTCCAAAAAATGTCCAAAACATAATTAAACACACTTTTTAAACATTTCATTCTTTAACTTCTAAGTATCCTTATTTTTACCATTTTGGTTTTTTTACTACGGTAACTAGTTTTCTAGCCCTTGTACTGTATCCAAAAAGACTAAATTAGAGTGAAGATTATTATATAATTTAGTCCCAATGATTACAAATATGATATTTAATTTATAATATATAAATCCTATGTGTTTTGGAAATTATTTTTAATATAAACACATGTAACGTGTAAAACCACGGCTTTAACCTTAACCGTGTTAACTGAGTTTTTACTATTTAATGGTGAATATAGTCATTATAATATAAAAATTTATCCATGAATATACCATATATTATTTTTATTAATATTTATAAATCACTTTTCTTAAGATAGTATGTTTAGTAATTTTAAATCATTTAATAAAATATCATTTATTATAAAATAACATTAATGTCAATTTTGAAATTATTCATTTATTTCCACTTTTAAAAGTATCAGGATAATGATGGAATTATAATATATTTTGTTCAGACATTTTTATCATGATATATTCAAATAAAAAAATGTAACATTAAAATTCATTCAATTTACTTCACTTTTAATATTTTTAGTATCGTTTATTTTATTTTATTATTAACTAAATAATTATTATGTCGGCATTTTTTAAGTTTTTAAAGTAATTAAATAATCAAAAAAAATAAAATAAATTATGATAAAAAACTCATTTACATTTTAAAATGATATATATAACCTAAAGTGTTCATTTTTTTCCTTATCCTAAGGCTTTATAGATATTAAAAGTAAGAAAAGTATCATTTTTTCTTTTTCTTTACATAACTTATTATATGGGTCATATTCAAAGAGAAGTGGAAATAAATTTCTATATTTCATATAATTTTATGTAATATATATAAATTAAATAATTAAATAAAATTTAGATAATATTTTAGAACATTTTTACTAATATCAATTTAGTTTAACCCCCCTGATAAACCAATTTTTACATTAACCAATGTAATTAATTTTTACTGCATTCACTATTCATTTTGGTCAAAAATTAAGTTTAACTTATTAGAAATTATAAATTATGATTATTCTAAATATGTAATTCTTTTTTAATATTAGATTAATATAATTCGTAAATTTTAATTTAAAATAAATCCTGTAAGCGCGATAAGAAAGTGGGTTTTTAAAGATAAAACGTTCAAATGTTTAAAATGTTTTTATATCCAAATTAAATATGAAATTTATTCTAATGACCTAAATTGGATTAATGGATATAAAATTTAAATAATTTTACTTTACAACCATTACAATATATAATTTAAAATTATAAATAAATTAAACAAAAATGTAGTTTTCAATTAAAATTTAATATTTTTCACTCTTCATCAAAACAATGAAACTTTTTAGAAAAAATACCAAAAAATTAACCCTAAGATAATTTTGAAAATATGATTTTAAAAAATAATTTTATTATATCAAATTAATTTTATAAAAATTTTAAAAGTTAATTTTATTATTTTTTACAAATGTAAATAAAAATAACTTTTTAGAAATTGGTATTTTCAAAACATATGATGAAATTAACAAAAATTATATTCTTTTTTATCATTATTTTTTCTTTATATAAAACAATTACACATAATATTTAAGAAGTACTTATTATTATTCATGTTTCTAGGTTTAATTACTAGGTTATAAAGGTTGTGTTTAAATAACTATATTAATAATATATCATGGTCTTATTAAAACTCGGTGTTTTGTAGTGCAAGCTAACTCAAGGTTGTGTATAATTCAAGATTTAGTTGTTGTTATTTGTAGAGAAAAATATCAAAAGTTTTAAATTTAATTGAAAAAAAACATATTTCTCAAAATCATGAGGAGTTACATTATACCCCCCCCCCCAAATAAATTTCTCCCTCAATATTCATATCATCCATCAAAGGTTTAGCATTTGAAATTCCTTCATAAAAAACCCACATAAAAAATTAATAATATAATTTCCATTTAAAAGGAGAATTTGGAAAAATAAAGTTTACCTAAAGTAACTCATAACTAGGTTTCCACATCGGATAACATAGGTGGGAAGTAAATATTTGGACATGGAAGTAAATCATAAATAATTATAGAGAGTGTTAAAGATTATTGATCACAAGAATGTGGGTGATCCAGAGAGAGTTGAAAACCAAGAAACCATAAATCTATGATGATTTAAGGAAACATTTGATTTATTTAAAATTGAGGTACTATGATAACATTTTTTTTCAATATCTTTTTCTTAATATTGATGAATTTTAATTAGAAAATACACTAACTTAATTTCATTCCATTTTATAAGCAGGATATCACCCTTTGGTTGTGCATTGACCAATTTTCACTTCATCTCTTACTCTAAGAGATTAATTTTTTTCATGTATAAAGAACTAAATATGATCCCCAAATAATGATAAGTCGTTATTTTTATCTCTAGTTATTATAAAAACATATATGTTAGAATATGTTACCAAATATGGATAAATATTCATATGGTGAAGTAAAACATTAATATCTAAAGCACCATCCAAATTTCTCCTTAAACCATTCCATATATGTTTAACTTTATGACCCCTAAAAAAGAAAAAAATCCCCACAAAATTTTGAAAAAAGGGCACTAAATTTCCAAAATGAACTTATCACTATTCCCTATATATCATAAATTGGATCTTGATTGTCACATATTAAACATGTGAATACCTTCATTATGTATTCTATTGAAACTTGGCAATAACCTGAATTACAATACAACCTTATCAAAAACATTCATTAGTCCTTATTCCTTAAATCCAAAAATTTTGTAAACTCCATCCATGACAGAATAATCCACTTTTTCAACTAATCATTATTTATTTACAAGGTAATTAGTACTATCCAATTTACTTTATCCAATTTTCTTTATACATCTCCATCATCTCTTTATCCAAACTAAACACCATTTTATCAACCTTGGGAATATATTTAGGGTTATCTTCCCTCAATAACCTTTCCATTAAATCAAATTTATATGTCATCATCATATTTTAATATATTATTAAAGAAAAAAATATAATGACCAATCCTTATATATTTCACAATTCGAATAACATAATTCTTGATTCCAAACATATAAATACTTCAATCATTCCACTTCAATGATTGAAATGGAAATGGTAATTCCTAGGTCTAGTCATTAATTCATGGGTTAGGTTATTTAGTTGGGTAATTCCCATGTTTCACACACATGAGACATTAAATTCCTTGACAATTTGTCACTATATGACTGTTTTTTCCACAAATATTACATCTTACCCTCTATTTCAGATATTTATATAGGTTCTTCTTCCCACTATCTTGACATGTAGAAATCCTAATATTCTTTCCTCTATGTTCATTACCATATAAAATTTCATAAAATTACATCTTCTTATTATTCTATGTGTTAGGAATATAACTGATGTTCACATTGTTAATCATATATCACAATATCTAATTAGGAAATAACAATATATTTCTCTATGCTCATCATACCATTTTCTTTCTCATATTCACCAAATTCTCCATCATATTCAGTGTTAACATGATTCTCTATGGTTCCATCTATTAACTAAAAAAACATAATGTGAGAAACACTAATCATAGTGGAAAACCACATAATCGTGAAAAATAATTTATATGATGTCTATATCATAACACGTCCTTTTTAATCTAAGAAACCATAGGTTTATCTTAGGTTATTCATTGTCATCATTTATTTAAATCCAACATGATGGTTGTTAAATAGTTTTAATTAACAAATCATATCCTCCAGTAGTGAAAAACCAGATATGCAACAAGGCCCATTGTCATGAACCATTTATTGATCGAGTCTAGTTCAATATTGTGTTTTTGAGGTTGTTACCCAAAGATATATCTATTTCAGTGTTGTAGGTTCCAGGCGCAGTGGAAGTGCATTGGTGGGTGTACCTAACTTTAATTTTAGCTTTATCAACAATCAATCTGAGATTCATCATGATAATAAAACATTATATCTTCAGAATAGAATGAAGAATGAAAAAAGAAAAGAGGGGAGTCCCAGAACCATAGATAGGATCATCATACATTGGTTATAAATAATTTAATTAATTGACAAGAATTACCTTGATTGGATTCTTTCTTTGTTGATGTTTCTGATCAAGATCTGATGTGATCCATCGTTGCTTCATATAATCCAAGTGTAGGATATCTCTATCGATTATCCACATGTGCTCCACGTATCTCTGGACATCGCCGAAGGGATCTCCAGGTGCTAGCATGGAAGAGTCTTTGTTTGCGATGTCCACCTTCGATCGCCTTGATCCTGTGGATGTGGATCTCTCTCTCATAGCTTTAGAGAATTCTTGGTGGAAAAATAATTCTCTCTTGGCTTGAGAGATTTTCCAAATCCATTTTACACAACCCCAAAAAAATTTCTAGGCTAATGAGAAATATATAATTTAGATTTTTAATTACATAGAACAATAAAATGAATTAATTACCCGAAATCATTTATTCATTTCATTTAATTCTTAGTAATTCCCTACGTTTAATAATAACAGTTGACTATTATTATTATCTAACATGCCCCCAATGAATTAAACCTAATATTATTTAATTAAACAAATAATATTATTTCTCATAAATTACCAGAAGAAATACACGGCGTGTATATTTTTTTTTCCATTTTTCATTATTTACTCCCCCAAATTTATTAGACCCTGAATAATGGTTATTTATTTCTCAAATAAATATCACTGCATTACTCACAAATAAATATATTATTTCTCCCACAATATATTCTCTCGAATAACTACTATTGAAATAAATGAGATCAAGCATTCTTGAATAATTATTAAACCACAGTTGGGAATAATATTTATTCAACTTGTTAAATTAATATTTAACTGAGATACTTATACACACTTAGTGTGTGACCCTCTAGGCCTCTTTCTCAGTGGAATTAGGCGAAGCCTACATAAATTCCAAGATTAGCATCTAGAAACACACCATGTCACCCATAGATAAAGAAGTTACTATTTCAATGATGTTTCACCTCTTGTGAATGCTTACCATGTAATATAATCCCTTTTTCCCGATATCTTAAATCAAGCGGGTTGCATACTAGTGCCATCAACCCATGTGCTTGATTATTCTTTCTTTGACTTTCCAGAATTGAACTTTCCCATTCCGTACTATGGCCATGGATTTATTTAGGCTATATCAATTCCATCAAAGGGCATGATATATCTACTTTCATTATGGAACAGAAGAGAAAAATCCTTTCTCACATTATCTATTAATGCAGTATCACTCGTGACGCACCCAACGTATCCTACCTCACTACGAACAGTGTGTCATCACAGTTTTCTTCAATATATCTAAGTGTGCGATTTGTAATGCCCATTAATAATAATCTTAAAGTCTAAGGACTAATACACAAATCCACTGATAAGAACATCCAATGACGCTATGAAATGTCAATTTCCTACTGGTTGGTCTTGTTCTCACAATATCCTCCTAGATATTACCACGGGTACACACCATGAGAAGGTGCCCAAAATTTTATGATTCGTCACCCCTAATGGCCTTTATTATTTGTGTCCCTCAAATAACATCATCCGACCATAGAAAATATATTCAATAATAATGTTATGGCACTTTTGGATTCTCATCATAGCAGGTATCTTCGATGACCCTTTAATGCAACAGATATCCTTAGGAGATTATCACATGCATTGTCACACAGAAGAACAATCAATATGTGATAAGGTATTTATTAATGAATAAGGTACAAAGTAGTTGGTTATAGGCCACCAACTCCAACAAGTGCCATGTACACTTTTAGTATCCAGAGTGGGATGTAATTTCTTGTAAACCACCCACTCTATCCTTTACCAAAATTCCAAGACATTTTCCTATGTTTTGACTCGTCTTTATAATTATCCCTAGCGACATTGTAATATATATCCGTAGAAATATCCCTAGGGATCTCACTAAATTTTTCCTTTCCTAATTTACAAAGGTTAAATAAACCTTACCTTTGATACCAACTATAGCAAACCAGGATTCTCATATAGGGATATTACATATTTTAGATGAATATTCCATACATTACACAATAACACACTTGAGAGCCATAAAATTTTAGTTTCATTTTAAACTTTGACTATGATCTTCTAATCTAAAAAATGATCTTCAATGTTTCCCACAAATATATTCTCATTTAGTACTCCTCATATACATACCCTATATAAAACCTTTCATCATAACCTAGGGAAAGGAAACACATGAAAGTGAGAGATCAGATTCTCAATAAAGGTAAACATGAGAGATATAAATCTATGAATATATGAAATCATAACATGAGTTTAACGTAATTAGAACATGATAATGAAGTTTGAAAACAATACCATTCATATCAAAGATCACAATTCAAAGTCATAGTATAAATATTGATAGTTCATAATACATCAATCTAAGACAATAAAATAACATCAACCATGAGATTATAACATTTCCATAAGACATAGAATTTTTGGCATAAACATAAGCGTAGATAATCCTATGTCAATGCTTCCCACCAAGACATTCATAACATGATATCCTTATGCTAATAACCCATGTAGCTATTCTAGGATTTGAATGACCTTCTATGTACCCTACTTCAGGCTTGGGATAACTTCTCATGCACCCTTTTATATCATATAATATTAATCATTACCTAATGTATTGGAGGGAGATATAGGTCACACATGTCACATAGTAAAAATCATACATATGTGTGCCACAATATCATAACATTTATCATATCATAACCTATTAAATTAAATGGTTTTCATAAATATATCCACATAACATAACCAATAGAAAATAAATAGGTTAAAATTAATTTCACGATTTAATCAAAGAATAATCCATTGAAAAAAAAGTGGGATTCCGGATAATTTTATCATGGTATAACCCATGAAATTAAAATGTGTTTCACAAACATCTTTTCATCATTTTCAGACCCAAGTTTTGTTTTGGTTGTATTTTTTTAATCAATCAGTATATTGAAGAAATAAATTATGTTGAGAAAGATTTTGTATGGAAATCATATTGATCATTGTTTTCAAAATAATCATACTCACACTTTCAAAATAATTAGACTCACCATTGGTATTGAATGGGAAAATATCATAATGATAAATTTATCGTAATTGGATTTTTAATGAGTCTGAAATTAAAGGATCGGTCTCATTAAGAATGCATCTTTCTAGAAGTAAATGGCCATCAGATTTACTCTGAATTAGATATGAATAAATTGATGGTTTTGATGAAGAATCAGAGTCTACATGACTATTATTAATTAAATTTGATAATGATTTACTGATTTTTATTTCTCATAAATCATAATTAAGTTGTAAAACTTATTATTCAAGCTTGATGAAAGAAATAGAGAATGAAATAGATGAAACCAATTTTTTCAGATTGATCAGACCCGAAAAGAAAGAAAAAAGAGGTATTCCAAATCATACCCAGATTTATCATATCTAGGTGAAGGAGAATAAATATATGTTGTTGGTCAAAAAGGAATCGTACCCAATATAATCGTATCTAGGTGGAAGAGAAGAAAAAGGAAACTGAAGATCATACTCATAATGATTATACCCAGAATCATCATACATGTAATAATTGTATCTATATTAGTTGTATCTATGTGTAAGAGAAGAAATATCATAATCAATATGATCATATACAGGCCATAATACTCAAAAAGATCGTATGAAGGACTATCATACTAATTTGATTATCTGTGGGCCAATTTTTTTCAGGGAAATCATACTCAAGGGAGAAGGAAAGAATGGAACTGGAATGAATGTAAAGTTACAATGCTTTCCAAATGAAATATGGTGATTCTTAACCAATTCTTTAATGGATTTAAATTCACAAAGGAAGTCATGATACAATCACAAGTTTTGAATGAATAAAGTTGTTGAAGTTGATCTGAGGTTGATGGAAGTGAAATTGAGCTGAAGCTGAAGGAAATAATAATGAAAAAGGCTGATCAACAATGTATTCAACGATTTGAGATAGTTGAATGATTTTTTGATGAAGAGATGGATGAACTTTGATTTGTTTCCAAATTCCTTCATCAATTGGGTCAAGATTTGAATTAATTTGTCTTATTTTCAAATGTATTTTTTCAATTGGTTCAAGAGAAAAGGTGAAATATTGAGAAGTGGTTTGAGAGAAGAGATGAAGGATTTTGATGAATATTATCTCAAGGGGGAGCTTGAAATTAAAATGAATGGTAGTATTAATTTCATATAGAGCATCATATTCAGCAATTATAATGGTATCTATTTCTTAATATATTTACATTCAATTGATAAATAGTTTTGTTTTGAAGAAATCAGATTGATATAAAGACGATATGAATCTTGATAAATATTTTTGAAGAATAGAGAAGATTTGAGAAGAGTTGAAAATTTAAAAATACACTTGATATTTTGGAGGAAATTAAGATTTGGGTGAATTTGTTTGAGTGGGAAAGGTTTTTGGATTCCATTAAAAACCTCGTATGGGTCACCTATAAAAGGTGAGGTGTACTTGGATTTTTTTTGAATGATGGACTATTAACTAAAGAAGAGAGAGAAGCTCCATGTTTTATATAGAAGGATAAGTTTCTATATTCAATTTTTTCGAAGAAGTTTTAATGAATTGAAGTTAATGGAGAATAGGAAATATTACAACATCGTAGTTTACTGATTATCATATTTAGTGATTATGGTATTCAGTTTTTACTATATTTGGATTGTTAATTGTATTCATGTGATCATTGTATGAGGGTGGATAATCAAATTTGGATTTCCATATTGGGATTTTTAAACTGAGGATGAAGGATTTCTAAATTATCTCAATCGTACTCAACCAAAGTTATATCTTTTTGTATTGAGTTCTTTGGACCAGGAAGAATCATATTGAGTTTTTTTTACTCAGAATGGAAGTGGATTCGATTCATCTCTATCATATTTTTTCAATATTATATTTTTATATACTAGGGAGAATCATACTGAGAAGATTCGTACAGAGAAGAATCATATTGGTAGAATCGTACTTGGAGGAATTGGACTGAAAAAAATGGACTGGGAAAATTGTTATGAGTTTTCCTCAATAAAGTCCCAAAATTTCATACTATCTTCTGGGTAAGAAATTGAAGAAGTTTTTTAAATTAAATATATTTTTGGAAGTAAAAAATAAGTATAGGTAACATGATTTGTTACACAAATGTTGTTTTACCAAATTTTTACTAAGAGGGTGCACACACACTTTTGGATTGTCTTCAAAGTGATACATGAGTGAATGGGTATATCCTACTCATTGTAATACAATTATTTTTTCTATTGGATTGTGTGGTATTATAATTTCTCCAAACCATATCAAGGATGTAGATATTCATATTTAATAGTTAACCTTATAAATACTTTTGTTCCAATGGATGTGTGTTTGAATTTCTTTTAGCATGGGAATAGAATTTTTAACAAGTGGTGAAGGTTTTTTCAATTGAAAGGAATTATAAAAGAAAAATTTATCGTTTATTCACCCCCTCCCCATCTCAATGATATAATTATCATGATAGAGAACTTTCAAGTGGTTTCAGAGATAGATTCCCTTCACGTATTCTTTGCTGAAGGTTTGAAGAGAATATTATAGAGAATGTGAATTGTGTAAATAGTAAAGATATTCCAATAGTAAATGATATGAATTATCATATCTGGAAAGGAATAATGCTTCCATATCTTATATCTCTTGGGTATTATGTCACAAGAGTTGTTACAGATGGTATCCCTCCTCATATTAAGAATTTTTCTCTCTCTAATATTGATAAGGAAAATCATGTGAATGACAAAAGAGATAAGAATGCTTTACTCTCATCACTTTCTAAAAGTAAATTTTTCAGAGTAAAAGGATTTTCCACTGCTAAAGGAATATGGGATAAAAAGAATAATATTTATGAAGGAAATACAAAATTAAAGAAGGAAAAGTTAAAATATGAATATTGGAGTATGAAGACCTCAAGATGGGTGAGCATGAATCTGTTGATGAATTATTTTCCAAGTTAAATGACATTGTGAGAACTATCATATGTCCTAGTGAAAAGTTATAAGATTCTACTATTATTAAAAATATATTGATAATTCTTCCTAATAAGTTTGATGCTAATGTTTCTTTATTAGAAGATTGAGATCTAGAAATATTGTCTCTAGATGATTAGTATATTACTCTCAATAATTATGAAATAATAAGGGATAATTCTATGAAAGGAAAAAAACTAAAGCTGATAGATAAATTTATTTCTAGGATTACAAGAAATAAAAATAATATTATTGAAGAAGAAGAAACTCTAGATTCTAATTCTAGAAATGTGGTATCTAAAAATATTAATGATATTTTATCCTTGTTTTCTAAAAATTTGAAAAGTAGTATAGGAAGGTATAAAGTGAAAATTCCCTTACATTTTTTTAGGTGGAGCCATTGGGAATTTTTTTACAATTTTCCTCAAAGAGGAAATGAAGAAGAAATTGCTGACGAAGAATATGAAAAAGAAGAAAGAAGACTAAGAAGAACTTGGAAGAAAAAGGGTGATAAAAAAATTCTATTCCAAGAGGGAAGATAAGAAGTTATAAAAATCCAAATGGAGAATATTTTTGGGTAAGGATGATGATAGTGAGGATTCTAAAAATGATATTAAATAGAACATGTTTATTAAAATAGTAAATGTGAAAAGTTCCTCTAGCAATTAAAGTAGCTACTCTGAAAAAGGAAAAAGTAAAGATGAATCCAAAAAATCTATTAATTAAGTAGGTGAAAACAATTTTATTTCAACAATTAATAGTGAACAATTCAAAATTATCATATATGATGAATAAGAAACTCAACCTGAAATTCATTATAAATAAGAGTTGAAATAATGTTTGAGAAATTTTAGAAGGCTTGAAAAGAAAAAAAAACATTTGGATGATTAATGTTCCTCAACATGAAACTGATAATGTTTTGCGAATAAAATGGTGAATCTAGAGAAAGAAATTGATGATTTGAAGAACTAACTTGAAGAAGAAAATAATTGTAATGAGAATTGAGAAGTGAATTTGAAAACAAAAGAATAAGAGTTGTAACCTCTTCAAAAAAATCTCTCTAAATAGAAAGAGAAAGGTATAAGTTTTAAAAACTTTATCACTAATGTTGGTGAAATTTATCAAAATGAGAAACTTGAGAATGTCCAAAAAAAGTTACTTTTAATGGAATATAAGAAATATGGAATTATTTCTTAAAAAAGAAGATAAAATCATGTATGTAGCAAAAATCATAAAAGTTTTAAATTCAAAAGCCTCAAAGAACCTGTAGTCTAAAAATGTTTGGAAGCATTATGAATCTAGAATGGTTTCCAATACTATTGGTTATGATAAATCTAAAAAGAAAAAGAAAGACTATGATTGATAATAGAATGTTTGTTGTCCTTGAAAGGAAAGAAAAGAAGGTAGCTGAGAAAAGTATTCATAATTACAATCAATATGGAAGTTTCGTAGGAAAATACTCTTTCTATGGACATTTCTAGTATTGTGGTGGATTTAGACATCAAGTAAATATGTTTTTGTTCAACCAATAACATTTTTTTATTCCACGGGTTATGAAAGGAAAAGTTTGAGGGGGATTCAATATCCTCAAAGATATAGTGATAAAAAGGTTGTTTTGAAGAAACCTAAGAAGGTTGGTGTGAAAGATAAAAATAGGTTCCAACCATTGGAAGTTGTTTATGAAATATGTGAGAAAACTGGACATATTTCTAAAGGATTTCCTTTTTTTAATCTTCAAAAAAAAGTTTCTAAACAATTATCAAAAGATACATGTTTTTAAAGTTAATAAAAAAGGATCTGATGATTTTGAAAACAAACAGTTCTTATTTATCTGGCCAAAATAGATTGAATTGGCTAAGAAATTAGAGGAAGTACAAAAAGAAGTGAAAGAATATAAGAAGAAACAAACTTATGAAGATATAAGAAATGTTAACAAAATGGTATCAATAGATTGTGAATATAAGAAAGTGAGGAATGTTATCAAAAGTTATTCAACTATATTTCCAGAAAAAAATATAGACATGGAAAAAATATTAAAAAATAATTGTAATAAAGATGTTTCAAAAGATGAAGAAAAGTTTTCATCCTCATCAGAAGATTATGAAGATAAAAAAGAAAGATGTTACAAAAATTGAGAAATATTAATAGAATAAGGAAATCATGTCCAATGAATAATATATGAAAAAGAAGAGGAATTCAAGACTAATAGAGGACTCTCATTCTGATTGTTGTTTCTAAGAAACAATTGAGGTTCCTCATTATTCAAAAAATCTTTGTATATATAACGTCCCTAACATTTTGAGGGTAAGGTTCAGCAGGCTAGTTGCGAGGTTGTTGTCCCTACTAGCATTAAGGGTGAAAAGGGGCCTCCGAGCTCGGTGCAACAAAGTCAGAATAACTCAAATGATGACTCACAATGACAGATACTTTCGATTCTGAATCAAATGGACTTACTTTTGAACACTGATGAAGAAATGACTGACAACACACTGGATATTCAAGAGTTAAAGAAGAAGAGGTCGCTTCAAGTGACCTTTTCTAAGGATCAGGGTAAGTGGATCAACAATCAGGCCCACATTCTTCTTAGAGGATGAAACACGGGAAAGATAAGTAAGGAGGAACTCTTGCAATCTTGGGACATACTTGCAAAATCTCTGTGAAGGAGTTCTAAAGGATCATTCTGACATCCAGATAAAGTCTATTCCATGGATATTGTTTAGAGATCTTGGCTCAAATGAACTTAAACTTTTATTTAACAAATCAGTTGTGACCTTTGATGCTAAACCAGGCATGGTGTGAGGGTTCTCACTTTTTCCCTTAAAAGTGATTGAAAATAAAAAAAATTAACATTGGATGGCCTAACATTTTGAATAGTAATTTTTTCATGAAAATTTTTGTTATATTATTACACAAAAAACTATATATCATTAATAGTGAAGTAAGTATATTTTAATGTAAACATCTTGTTTCGACTGTTATAAGACCATTGGTCAATTATGACCATTGGTCAATATGATCATTAGAAACTATACTCATAACATTATGATTATTGTTTATAAATGGAAATGATAATGGATATTTAATACATAAAAGACGAGTTTATAGCCTCATCCAATAGACTCTTACCATACAAATCCCATTTTTCAAAACTTGGGATGGAGGTAGTGTCACTTAGCCTCGCTCTAGACTAACCCCAAGCTGAACTTTAACAATGGAATCATAAACGAAATTGCCTTCGGGATAAGTTCAAGTTGGTGAAAATTACCACTCGGGTAATGTTATCTAAGTCACCCCAAGAGTCTTTCATCATGAAACACTTTACCCTTAGATATTATTCATTTTTTATAAGAGGTTATGTTTCCCAGAATTAGATAGTTAATTTATAAATCTCTTTGTGTAAATAAAATTATTTCTTCATCATTTCTATTTTAAGAATAGTTTTTCTTAAAAAATAGAATTTTATAAATTGATTATTTTCAAACAGAATTTGTACAATCCAGAAAATATATAAATGTTTGTAATAAAAAATGATATTATTAATAATACTTATTATAATGAAATATTATTATAAAAATACTGATGCCTAATTACAAATGATAAAATAATTTCAGAATTTCAGAATTTTTACTATGCAATTTTTGTCGGCTATTATTTTGGATAATAAAGAATTTTAGTCTTAAAAGTTAAATTTCTCATATTTATATAATTATTATGATAAAATAAATTTCAATTTTGAATTAATAAGGTCTATATTAGGTTATGGTGAATTTAGGAGATTTTTATAAAATGTTTTGTTTTTTGGTGAATAGTAAAAATACCGCTTTGAGTTTTGGGTGTGTTTAATGAAATCATAATCATATAATATGTAATTTAACATTTTTCATGACTATTTTACATTAAAATTTTATATTAGGTGTCCCAAGTGACCAATACCCTAGGAAAAGACCATGTTCTATCTCATGTTTTTTCAAATACCACTAATGAGGTGTCCTGAGAAATTAATAAAAAACTCCCTCTCTTTTACTATAAATACCCAACCATTCATTCATTTTCATTCATTCTAATATCATACCCCATTAATATATGACAGTATAACCTCCCCATAATTCCTTCTAAGGTGTTCTCAATTCCCCAAGGTTCCTATCTTGGAGTATTAGAAGTTACTCTCCAATGTAAGGGAATTCTCAACTTCTCTTTTCCTTTCAAGTTCTCTTTTATGTGGTATGTCTTTAAAATTTCCATACCATATTCTTATTTCCATTTCTATTATCCCTATACTATATTATGATTCTTTTCTTAATGGGAAAGTTTTTTCCCCTCTATTTTTAATGTTTTATAAAATGATGTTTCATACCCGTTATGCTGCATAATTTTCATCTCAAAATCTCTATCTTTTTCTCAAGAAATTCTATTATTTTATTTATGTGATTACCCAAAACTCTTTCATTTCAAGGATTATTCATCATGAAATAAAAATGATTTATTTTATTATTGTATTATTATACATAAAACCCATATTCCCTTTCTATGGGTTATAAATTACATAATGATCATGTTTTTAAGAACTTTTTAAAACATCGTGCACTTCTGGAAAATGGACCTATACCCACGGTTTTCCCCAAAACTGTGGGAATAGGTACCCCCTATGCCCACGGTTTTGGAAAACCGTGGGTATAGGTTGATTTTCAATACCTATCCCCATTGTTTTCCAAAACCGTGGGTATAAGGGGGTCTATCCTCACGGTTTTCCAAAACTGTGGGGATAGGTCTTGAAAATTGACCTATACCCACGGTTTTGAAAAACTGTGGGTATAGGTTTCCCATGTGTGCGCGGGAAATTTATTTTTTCCGGGGGAAGGATTTTTTTTGCGGGAGTCCTATACCCACGGTTATTCCCTTTATACCCATGGTTTATATAACTATATTTAACTTAATGTAAATATATATACACATAATTGATGGTAGGGTAGTGTTTAGACGCGGTACTTTGCAGCAAAGAGGTCACAGGATCGAAACCCGCCTACGGCATTATTTTTGGATCTATACCCACGGTTTTGAAACCATGGGTAAAATCCATTGAAATGGTGGAAATTGGAAATGTTTTGTTGACACGGTGGCAGAACACCTATACCCATGGTTTTGGAAAACCGTGGGTAAAGGATGGGGACCTATACCGACGTCGTTCTAGCTCACGGTTTTGGGGGTTATACCCACGGTTTTGAACCGTGGGTATAGGCCATTTTTTCAGTAGTGGTGATTTTGATATGAAACCCATTTCTTTTATTCATTATGGGTTATTTATGAAATGTTTGATTATGATCTATGTGTATAAAATTAAAATAAATACATATTAAGGTTTCATCCTAATATCACTCTAAAGCATTGGGTAAATAAATTAATCTCTAAAGATGACAATTTTTATGATACCTCGGTGAATAACCTTGGTAATTTTTATGACACCTTGGGGATGGACCTTGGTGATATGCTTATCAGTGTATAAATTAAATTTTGTATTCACATTTTTATTTTGTTTTCAAGTTATCATTATTATTATATTCCTATTTCTTATGCCTTCATGAAATTCATCATGTTCTTATTGATATCTCTCAAGTTCACATGTAACTGCTTCCCTTGTTAGGCCTTATGCTCACCCTTTCCTTTGATGTATGTCCCTAGGTTTTGAGTTGGGGTAATTGTACTTATTATGAAAAAATTAAGAATCTTTTAAAGTGTATTAGAATAATTTTTTCATGTTTTCATGTATTATGTACCTTATTTCCAAGACACTAAATTTTAAAGATCCTATATTTGTAAAATGTAATGAAAAGTTGTGAATAAAAAGGTGGTATTACATAGTATAATTATGCTAACTTGTAGGTAATTAAAGGAGTGAAAATAAGGAACATGTAATTGATTATTCTCTTACTATTATTTCAGAATAAAGTAATGCGGTTATGAAAAATATTTCTTTTTGAAAAAGTTCTAATTTTACTCACATGAAATTTTGGATATGTTTTGTTGAGATGGGTGTAGATTACTTTTATATTGAAACAAATTCTTTCAAGGACATTCCTAAAAAGATAATGTTTAATGAATCATGCAAAGGTTATTACATGAAATTTGTGTTATTTAAAACCTTAATCACCTTGATTATACAATCTTGTTTTCTACACCAGGTTTTCCCATGCAAACTTAGAGTTGTTTAGTTAAAGGTTCTTTGTTGATAAACTCACGTGATAGATATGTTGAAGAAAAGTTGAAACCACAAGAAATGAGATAATTGGTGGGAAACTTGTCCTGATAGACCCTTTTAATTTTATTTTTAATAAGGGGGGATATAATATAAATGGGGAGTTAAAATAAATAAGGGAGCAAGAAAGTAATGGAGAGAATAAAAATTAGGAAAATAAAAACAATATCGCTTATTGTTTTCAGCTGGTTGAAGTGGTTGAAGTGGGTATTGAAAAAAAATAAAAAAGGTGAGACTATTAGGCCTAAGTTGTGTTTTGGTTGTATTTTTTTCAGTCGATCAGTATGTTCAATAAAGAAATCATGCTGAGAAAGATATATTATAGAAATCATATTGATCATTGTTTTCAAAAGAATCAGGCTCATACTTTAAAAAGAATCAAACTCACCATGGGTTTGGAATAGGAGAATATCATAGTGAGTAATTGATCATAATTTTATTCTCACTAATCATGTAATGAAAGGATAAGTTTCATTAAGAATTCATATTTCTAGAATTAAATGTGACGATTAATTATATGTGATGACTATTTTTTGATTTCTATTTCTCACAAATTATAAGTAAGCTGTGAAACTTATGATGCAATCTTGATGATAGAAAGGGACAGTAAAAGAGATGTGGACAATTGTTTTCATATTGATTGGACCTATAAATAAAGGAAAATAGGTATTCTAAATCGTATATATATTTGTCATATATAGGTGGAAGAGAAGAAAGAGATGCTTCCGATCGAAAAGGAATTGTACCCAGTATAATCATATTCGGGTGGAAGAGAAGAAAAAATAATCTTAAGATCATACTCAAGATGATCATGCCTGGAATGATCATACCCAGAATGATTGTATAAAGATTAATCATATCCTAATGGAGGATAATAAATATTGTAATCAGGATGATCGTATCCAGGTTAATCATACTCAAAAAGATCATAATCAGGACTGTCATACTTCGTTGATTTTCTATGGGCTGATTGTTTTCTAGAAAATCATACTCAGGTGATAAGGAAACAAATAAAATAGAATAAATGGAAGGTTATGATACATTCTAATTGAAATATTATGATGTTGAATCTATTATCAAATGGATTCAATGTCATCAATGAAGTCATGATACAAGCACACATTGTGAATGATAAAATTTTCTGAAGATGAGTTGAGGCTGAAGGAAGATGAATTTAGCTAAATTAAATTAAAATCATAAGGAAAAATACTAATCAATAATGTATTCAACCATTTCATATAGTTGAATGATTCACTGAAGTAATATATAGATGAACCCTAATTGTTTTCCAAATGTCATCATCAAGTGGGTTAAGATTTGAATTACTTTTTTTATTTTCAAATTTATTTTCTTAAGTGGGTTAAGAGAAAAGGTAAAATATTGAGAAGTGGTTCGAGAGTAGAGATGAAGGAGTTTGATAAATATTATGTCAAGGGGGGGATTGGAATTCAAAATAATGATAGTATTCAATTGATACAGATCATCATATTCATGAATAATAATGGTATCTATTTCTTCATACATTTATATTCAATTAATACAGAGTTTTGTTTTGAAGAAATAGAATTGATATGGAGGTGATATTAAGTTTTATGATGATTTTAGAAGAATAAATAATCTTCCAAAATATTTTAAGAATAGAAAAATGCACATGATATTTCAAGGTAAATTGAGATTAGGGTGATTTTTTTTTGAGTGGTAAAGATTTTGGATTTCTCGCCAAATCATCGTATGGTTCACCTATAAAAGGAGAAGTGTAATTTGAACTTTTTATGATTAAGGTAATATTAACTATATAATAGATAGAATCTATGAGTTTTAGAGTGAAGAATAAGTTTCTATATTCACTTTTTTTGAAGAGTTTTTTATGGACCAAATTGAAAGGAGAAGATGTAAAATCGCAATGTTGTATTTAGTTGATTATTGTATTCATTGATTATCGTATTCAGTTATTTATAGTATTTGTATTTTCAATCATATTCAAATGATCATCATATGGGTGTGGATAATCATATCAGGATTTCCATATTGTGATTTCTGAACTAAGGAAGAATGGGTTCCGAATTGTCTCAATCATACTCAATCAGTGCTATATCTTTTCGTATTGAGTTATTTGAACAAGGAATAATTTTACTTATTTTTTCATACTCAGAATTGAAGTGGTGATGATTCATCTCTATTATATTATGTAAAATTTATATATTTCCATACTTTGGGAGATTCGTTCAGAAAATAATCGTACAAAGAATAATCGTATTGGGAGAATCATACTCGGAGGAATTGCACTGAGAAAAATGGACTAGGAAAATCATATTGAGTTTACTTAATAAATTAAAAGAAGTTATTACCATCTTTTGGGTAATAAATTAAATAATTTATTTTAATTTAATACATTTTTGGAATTGAAAAATAAGAATAGGTACCAAGAGTAGTAACACAAACGTTTTTTACCCTATTTGTGCTAAGAGGGTGCACATGCACTTTGGGATTATCTTCAAAGTGATACATGAGTGGAATGAAAATTCCTACTCATTTTCATTAAAGGATTTTTTTATATTGGATGTTTTTATATTTTATTTTATCAAAACCATACCAAGGGAATAGATATTCTTATTGAATAGTGAACCATGTAAATACTTGTGTTCTTATAAATGTTTGTTTGAATTTTTTTCAGTTGGTAATATAATCTTTAATAGGAGGTGAATGTTGATTCAATTAAAAAGAAACATAAAAGAAAAAATTATCACTGATTCACCCCTCCCACTCTCAATGTTACAATTATCCTAACTTATCTCTTTCAATTATAAACAAAAACCATTCAATGAAAGAATAATAATGGCATCCTTGGATCATATCCCCAGTAAATAGTAAGTAACCTCAAAGAATTTCATCTTATATGGAAATAATTTTGAATGTCTATTGGGGAATTTCTTGATGAAAATATATTTTCTTTAAAATAAATTTTTAAAACATCATACATTATAAAAATACTTTTCTTTAAAAACAAACTTGAAAACATATGAAGGAAAATTTTATAAATGTTTTTGAAAAAAATTTAGAGAAAAATAACCTTTCCACTTAAAAAAACTTTTTAAAACATAAAACACTTTCAAAATCCTTTTCACATAGAAGTCATTTGTTTAACATTTAAATAATATCCAAATTATAAAGGAAATAATTTTCATTGAAAATAAATTTTTAAGTAATATTGAAATCATTGAGCGTTCATGATAGCTGGAAATACTGTTCAAGTCATGCATGTTAAAAACAATGAATCTTTTCACATTTTTAGTAATATCCAAATGTGTATTTTTTTGGAAAATGGCATGAAGATTACTTTCAAAAATATTAAAAAATATAAAATAGGTAAAAATGTCTTTTAAAAATCATAATAGAGTAATAACATATTTTTGAAAACATTTTTAGGAAACATGGTTTTGGAAAAAAACAAATTTCCTAATAAAGAGAGAAATAAAGTCAGATTTTCTTAAAACCATTTTCTTAATTATTTTAAGTATAAAAGAGTGGTAAAATGGTACCATTACATTAATACATCATTAATAAACATAGGAGGACAAAATTTATGATAATTATTGAGATTTATATCATGTGGTTTCAATATTAGAGATTTAATCATGAATAATGATATTGTAACATGAAACATTTACCACTTTGGTAACATTGACTAATAAGACCAGTGATGGAATAACATAAAATTAAACATGAAATTTCATGAGGATGAATAAATTCATGATATGACATTTCAATGTGATATTGTATACACCTCATGAAAGAATAGAGGTTCATAACATAACGTATGTCTCAAAGAAGGAAAATTGTGACAAAAATATCGCACCACTCTGGTAACATTTTAACAGTAAACCCCATAAAATAGAGATCATTAAATGGATATATAAATCAAAATAGTCCTTATTATAATAATAATAATAAAAATAAATTCATGGGAATTATACACACCATAACAAAGAAATAGGTGGTAACCATGGCATGTGTCTCACATAAATAAAAAGTGAGACAAAAATCTGTTACCTTACGTCTTGACTTCCTTAATACTTTTTAAACCCTCCTTTATAATAAATATAATTTTATTATACATATATTTAATAAAACTACTTATATATATCAAACCATATATTATTTTATTATGAAATTTTGTTACATGTACATTAAGAATTCCATGTAAAAGTTGTGTTTCAGGGAATAACCACTTTGTTTTTTGTATATGTTTTGACTTGTTATTTTTAGTCTTATTACTTCGATAGTGGTTTCAAAATATCAAAATCGTAAACCATTATATAAATATAATATATATTCGTTATATATTTATTTATATAAATACATAATATTTAGTAATAGGAAATGAAATACACAATTCATGGAGATGGTAGGTCGTATGTTCGCATGAATGTTGCTTCCATTTTCTTATCGTATTGAAAGAAAGAAAATTAAATGATATATATATATAAATATATATTATCATTATAGTATAATTTTTATTTCATATATATCACATATTTTTATTAATCCAATCATTAATACATTTCATATAAATCATGAATGAATCACATCGCTTCGTGAGGCGGTAATCCGCCATACACACAAACGACTTTATCGTATTCCCACAAAATGGAAGCCATGAAGGGTTGTGTGATATAATAATTAAATAATCATAATAAAATCATAAATATCATATATATATATATATATATATATTATAAATACTATATATCCATAATTATGTTTAACTATGAAAGGTGGTAATGGAAAAATAAACGACATTGGTTCACGAGGTTGTAGTCCGTCGTACACACGAATTATGATTTAGTAACCCATTTTATGGAAGTGTGTGTAGTTTTAGGTCATAACCATAACATAAAAAAATATCATTATATTGAATATAATTATTTTATTATATAATCATGGTATAATAATAATTTAATGGGTTGGAGGAAGAAATTAAATGAAAACACTCATAGATAAATGTTGCCTATTCTTCAAGTATCCTCTTTGGTTTTCACTAAAGCCTTTATTTGATGAATTTATATTCTAATTATGGATTATAGGATGAGGGGAGGGAATTGGGGAAGTTATTTTTGTTGATTTTGGTTGATCAAAATTGATTAATAGGTGTGAAGAAGTTGGGAGATTGAGTGCCCTTTTATAGTTTACATTTTTGTAAATACCCAAAAGTATACACTATTATGTGGTTATATTACCTAATGTGGATCCAGATATGATAATTAAATATATTTAGGTAATATATTATTGATAGAAACCTCAAAAACACAATGAAATACGTTTTTTAAACATTCATTCTGTAACTTATAGGTGTCCCCATTTTTGCAATTTTTTGTTTTTTTACCACATAATTAGTTTTCTAAATTTGGTAATTTATCCATTTAGACAAAATTAGAGTGTAAATTATTATATAATTTGGACCCATGGATTATATATTTTATATCAAATTTATAAAATATGAATCATATGTCTGTTGTAAATTAATTTTAACATTAGTGCATGTAACGTGCAAAAACATCACTTTATCCTTAACCAAGATAGTTGAGTTTTAACTATTTAACATTCAATATATTAATGAAAATAGACCAATTGGTACATGAATGGACCATATTTTATATTTATTAATATTTAAAAGTCACTTGTAATAATTTAGTTTTCTAATTTATTTTAAATAATTTTATAAAATATCATTTATTATAAAATAACATTAATGTCAATTTTGACATTATTCATTTAATTTCAATTTTAAAAATATCATTACAATGATGGAATTAGAATATATTATGCTCCCACAATTTTTTCATGATATATTCATCTAAAAAATAACAGAACACAATAAATCATTCAATTTACTTCCCTTTTAATACTTTTTGTGAATTTTTTTATATTTAACTAAATAATTAATGTGTTGGAATTTCTTAAGCATTTAAAGTAATTATTTTATCTCAAAAAAATTAAAATAAATTATTATGATAAAAAAACACATTTATATTTCAAAAGGATATATATTACCGAACATATGTTGTTTTCCCCCTATCCCAAGGCCAAATAGATATTGAAAGTAAGAAAATTATCTTTTTTTTCTTTAGCTTTACACAACTTATAATATAGATCATATTTAGATTAAAGTGGAAATAAGTTTCTGTATTTTAGATAATTTGATTAAAATGATCAAAATAAATTCATTAAATAAAATTAATAAAATATTTTAGTTCATTCTCACTCTTATCATTCTAGTTTAACCCCCTCATAAACCAGTGTTTTCGTTTTTTTCAGCAATTAATTTTTACTTCATTCTCTATTCATTTTTTTGAAAATTAAATTTTCATTATTATAAATTATAAAATATAATTATTCCAAATATAGAATTGATTTTCTCCAAATTTAATTCATTTAATTGGAAAAAAAATAATTTAAAATTAATCCCACCGACATAATGGGAAATTGGGTTTTTTAAGAGAAAAAGTTCAAAAGTTTGAATTGTTTTAATATCCAAATTAAATATGAAACTAATTCCAATAACATGGATTGGATTAATAGATATAAAATTTAACTAATGTTACTTTAAAAAAACTTAATATGTAATTTAACTTTATAAATAAATTCAATGAAAATGAAGTTTTCTTTATATAAAAAACATTATAAATAATATTTAAAATTTATTTATTAATATTCATGTCTCTAGGTTTAATGTCTAGGTTGTAACGATATCGTTTAAATAACTATATTAATAATATATCATGGTTTTATTCAACATAATTGAAATTCTTTTTGGTGGCTTCCTTTTAATTGAAATGTTTTTTTATTATTTCTCTTCTTTTTATGGAAGAAATCATGTAGAAATGAAAATGGTGATCGATAAGAAATTTCTCACATTGGTTTATAAATATCATATACAAGTTTTATCTTTGTAACTAGATCAAAATAATTATTCATCATTATAATAAAAATTATCAATAAGATTATAAATGAAGTAAAATGACAATAAATAAATTAAAGGATCATAAAAAATACCATTTTTTACAATGTCGATTGAAGAAGCATTGAAAATTTGATTAGATCGAAGAGGTTGAAAACATTTAATGAAACAGAATGAGGATTTATATATTGTAATTGAAAACATGTGTGGCGGCACTGTGATGAAATTTGTGGTGTATTTCCAAAATTGAAATGTGTATTTTTAAAAAATTGAAATATCAAACTTATGTTTTTGAAATTTTACTTTTAATATCAATTATATATATAATTGAAGTTAAAAACCTTCTAATAACAAGGTTTTAATGTTGGTTTTATAAAAAACCAATATTAAAATATCATCTTGTCACATTTCATGTTGGTTTTACAAAAAAAAAATCTAACATCAAATGTTGAAAAAAATAATTTTGATGTCTATTTTCACTAATAAATGATGTCAAAAGTAAAAAACAATTTAACATTGTTTTTAGAAAAAAAACTTGGAAAATATGAATATTGAGGCAAATTTGTTTTCAAAGGATTCTATTTGACTAGTCGTTAAGCTCAAAATTACTTATGGGTCAAAAGTTTTGGTTGTCAAAAGTTAGACTTCTCTAAGACTTATCTTAGAGAAGTCCAACTTCTGATGGCCATAATTTTATATCTATAAGTCCATTTCATCTCCAGGAGAACTCAAAAAGAAGCCTTCAAAATGAAATATAGCCTTGTGAACATTATTATTTCATACTTTTAAAAATGATATTAAAAGTATACTTTCAATGTCAGTTCTTGAAAAAACTATTGTTAAAAGTCTTCTATGGGGACTTTTAACATCAATTTTTCAGGAAATGACATCCAAAGTGGGGTTTTAATATTCATTACTAATGAACCGACATGAAAACCCATCTATGAGAAATTTTGATATTGGTATTGAATAAATGATTTTAAAATTCATATGTTACAGAAAATTTTTTTTAATAGTGGGGGAAAGATGGTTATTGAAGATTGACATCAGGTCAGGCTATCACCAGCTCCAGGTATGAGATGAGAATGTACTGAATATGGAATTCTAATGTGACTATGGTCATTATAAGTACTTGGTGATTATTTTTAGTGTAAATAATTTCCTAGAAGTGTTTATGGTACTCATGACCACTACTCCAAGATGAATAGATTTATGGGAATCTATTAAAGTGTCTGTTATAGATTAGATATGTCCACTTTCTAAGAAATTTCATTTCAGTATAGGGTGTAAAAATGGACTTAGAAATAGTTAAGGCAGTGTTAGCATAGGATCCACCCAAGAGTGTGATAGAGTTGTGGAGATTCCTTAGGTTAGATATCTAATATAATATATTTTTTCTTTATTTATCTATGGTATCATAACCCTTGACTAATTTTCCAAAAATGGGGTATCCATTCATGAGGATGGAGAGGTTTTAGTTTCCCTTTCAAGAGTTATGGAAGAGGTTGGTAAATGCCCCAATATTGAGATTACCAGAGGAGGGTGTTGAGTTCATTGTGATCTGTGATGCCTCAAGGATCATGCTTAGATGTATCCTGATGTAGAGGTAGGTGATTATTTTATATGGGTCTTAGTATTAGATACATCATGAGAAGAACTATGTGACCCATGATCTAGACCTAGTTGAAATGGTCTTTTCCATGAATATGTGGTGACACTTTCATATGGGTGATTAGTTTATAATCTATTTTGAATAGAAGAGTCTTAAGTATATATTATTTTAGATGGATATTAACTTTAGATAGAGGCTATGGATAGAGTTGATCTAGGATTATGAATTTTTTATAATCTATACTCTCAATAATGGGAACATGGTGGAAGATGCTCTTAGTAGGAGATCTTTTTCATAGTTGTTGACCTAGGTGTGGGATAAATCATCCTTGTTTTAGTTTTCTTTAGTGGATGAGGATGTTTCATCTTACCCAGTAGATGTTTTTTACCACCTACTATATTCATATATTCATTGTATGTTCTCCTCATGGATTTTTTGAAAGTGAGGATCATGTCATATTTTTCAAAGGATGAATGATGGAACCACTAATTTAGATTGAGGAGGTTCTAAGGGAGTTTCATACATCCACCTTAGTAGTACATCTTGGTGTGGAGAAGATGTATTGGGAAATTTGGTGTTAGTACAGGTCGTCAAGAATGAAGCAATGTGTAGAAAAAGTTGTCTCTCGATGCCTTGCTTTTTAGAAGGTGAAGGTTGAGGACCAAGTTCCAACAGGTTTAGTCTAACCCCTTGAGGTTCCTGAGCGGAAGTGGTATGGTATATCTATAGAAATAATATAAAATTTTCCATAATTTTATAGAAGACACAATTCCATATAGGTAATCATAGACCAACTCACAATGTTTGCCCACTTTCTAGCTATTCGAGAGAAAAGTTTAGAAGAGGGATTGGGACTCATTTACATGCAATATATATTATTTCTTAATATATTTCACTTTATGGTAGATTTTTTCCATGATGATAATTTCACATAATGATTATGGAGTTTTTTGCAGTATGCCTTCAGGAATCAGATGTATTTGAGCATGGAAATTCACCCCCAGACTGAGTGGGCCTTTCAGGTTTTGGAGTACATGATTTAGGCTTTAATTTGGGATTTTTTATAGTTGGTAGGATCAAATAACTTTTTTGTATAACTCGTATAAAAATATTTACCACTCTAATATTAGTATGTAACCATTAGAGACCTTGTATGGGAGACCATGTAGGTCACCACTATATTGGATTGATCAAGGAGAGTCATCTCTCATGGGTCTATAGTTGATGTGAGTAATGAAAAAGAAGGTGAAAATCATCAATCAATGGATGAGAACTACCCATAGCTATAATAATTCTTTTGTAGACCAAAAATGCAGTCCTTTGAAGTTAAATTAGGTGACCATGTGTTCTTAAAGTTATCACATCATCAAGTATTGTAAATATTTGGTCAGGGTGGAAAGTTATATTTTAGATTCATTATACCTTTCTAGATACTATATAGGGTTGGTGAGGTGGAAGAAAATTTGGCCCAATTTTCATCATTAGACCGGTTACATAATGTCTTCCATGTGTCACAATTTAAGAGGTATGTGCACAACCTGTCACATGTTATTGACTGGGGTGAGATTGAAATTGATGATGGAGCTACCTTTGTAGGGTACCCACTAGAAAGAGAGGATTAGAATGAGAATATACTCATTCGCGTGTTATCATGCACACAAAATTCTTATGAATTAATGTAATAACTATAAAATGGAGTCTCATATCAGATATGTGAGACTTCCATTGAATTTAGAATATGGGTTTTACCCTAAGCATGATATAATCTCTATGTATGTTGGGTTTCAAGATTGAACTCCATCATGGGTGGAATAGTAATTAAGTAAATTAATATATTTATTTAATTATTGTAATTAAATCCTAAACCCAGTCCTATCCTATATAATCCCCATTTTTGAAAATCCCTAGGGTTATCTGCATAAACATGGGGATTAAGAGAAGGTCATTGAAGGAGGATTCTCAGATAATCAAAAATGGATTGTGGATTTTAAATTGGAATGATAATTAAATCTTATGAATCACACCAATGATATCTATATGAATCTGTTCTTTATCACCAATTTATCCCAACTCATGGTATGAAGACTTTTGTGAATTTTTTCCTTGTTTCTTTATCCCATGTCTAATGGTGTGATCCGTTGTTTTTCGACGACGTCGATGGATGAAGATGGCCGGAATCTCTCGCCGGCGATATGGATGGAGGTGGTTTGATTTCTGTCAACTCGTTTCTCGAGGTGGTGTGCGGCTCGAGGTGGCCACGTGGAACGCATCTCGAGGTGGCGTGCGGATTGGGGAGACGCGTGGTTCGATTTTAGTTTGAATTTGGATTTGCTCCGCTGAATGTGGTTTTCTCTCTGAATTTTGGCTGTTGTGAAATGTACCATGGGAACCGGGTACCCTCAAACCGGCCTTCATAAAATCAAAAAAAAATGATTTGCGGTTTATCCCATGTCTAATGCATGTTAATCCTTATAACAATATTGATTCAAGGATCGATGGTTATTTTGTGGGAATCATTTTTATCTTCCTAGATATTTGGAATTGATATTATTTTATTATTTATTAGTTATTAAATCATCATTCTAATGGAAATGAATAAAGGTCGTCTTAAAATGGTTTAGGTTTGTTCCTCTTGTTAAGTATCTGCATTTCCTCACCCATTATTTTCACATTCATCATTGATATTTTTCTTTGGTCGGTAGTTCAACCAATACCTAGTGGAAAATAATTTTTCGGCCATTCTTTGGAACAATGGATCACCATTGTGGGCTTGGTTTCATGACCACCGAACCAATTATGGTGTGATTATAATGGTGAATTGTCATAGGTGAATTATAATCAGATCGATGTTCCCCATTTTGTGGTTAGGCGTGTAGTGATAGTGTGGTGCGATGGGAGTCAATTACTAAGAATATAGGATGGCTGGAATCTTTCTACTATAAATGCAAAGGTTTATTCAATCCATGTCTATGGCATCCCATCCTTTATTATATAAACTTTTCATTTACATGGTTCAAAAAGAGGGTCTTTTAAATATTAGTTTCTTGGAAAAAAGGTACATAATAAATGAAAACATAAAAGATTATTCTAATACATTTAAAATTGTTATTAAAAGGTAAATCCTAAGTAAATTTACTACATCTCATGACTTTGTTACATACATCAAAGGAAGGGGTGAACATAAGGCCCAATAATAGAAAGAAAGGGAAAAAGTTTACTTGTGATCTTGAGGAGTATCAATAAGAACATGTGTCATAATGATAAGTCATGAGAAATTGGATTATAATAATAATAAAAATGAATCATAAAATAGAAATTTGGATAAAACATTTAAATGAGACATTCCTATGCATATCATCATGTTTTATTACTGAGGTGTCATAAAAACTATCGTGGTTATTCACCAAGGTATCGTAAAACATGTCATGTCTAGAGATTACATTCTTTACCCAATGCATTAAAGAACTATCAGGGTGAACCATTTATATTTCATAATTAATGAGATAAATTCATATCATAATCAAACATTTCATAAATAACTTTTAGGGAATAAAGTAAATGCATTTCATATCAAAATCATGGTGTTTTAAAAAAATGATTAAAGACAAGATTATTATGTCTTTTTTAACCAATAGAAAGGGATTTCAGGTTTTATATATGTCAATACAATAATAAAATAAATATTTTTTACATATTGTTGAATTAACCTAGAAAATAAAGAGGTTTGGGTATACACAAAAATAAAATAAATGGGAATTTCATGAGGATAAGAGATATATTTTTGAGAAGTAAAATGGTAATACAGCGGGTATAAAACATGGTTTTATAAAATGGTAAAAAGAGATGAAAAATGGGTATCCCAATGAAAAAACATAAGTTAGTAGTAATTTAATAAATAAAAATGGAATAATAGATGGTGACCGTAACATTCATAAGACATATACAAAAATAGGTTCTTGAAATGAATAGAAAAGAAGGATATTTCCCTTACCTTAAAGAGTTGCTCCTAAAACATGAGGATTGGAACCTAGAGTGCTTGAGGACACCCTGGGAGGACTATTTGGGAGGTAAAACTACTAAATATTCATGAATGATTGATTTGTAGTGAAAAGAAATGGATAAATTTGTTGGTGTTTATAGAAAAAGTGGAGGATTTATTTATTAATTTCTAATTATAGGCCTTGGAAACCTGGGTTGTGGAAAATAGAAACCTATGGGCTTGACCAGGGTATTTTACCTTGATATTGGACACTTGGATCATATTTTATGATATTTTAATCCAAAATAAAATACCATAATTTTATATTATTTATTTCAGAATGGAAGAATAAAGTTTCCGCAATATAATATTTTTAAAGTTAAAGTTTCTATTTTAGAATTTAGAAAGGAAATTATAGGTTTCTAAACTAAGAAAAATATATTAAAATAATTTATATTAATAAAATAACATATTATAACTCCTAGGTTGTGGTTAATTATTTATTACATCGTTATAACATAATTATGAATTCATTAAACATACTAAAAACTCAAACTATATTTTTATTATTCACAAAAAAATAAAGTATTTCAGAAAATTATCGTAAATTCACCCAAACCTAATATAGACACTTTAATTTTAGAAAACTATGGCTATTTTATCATAAATATTATCTAAATATGATAATTTTAACTTTTAAATAAAAAAATAATTATTTATTAAAAATAATAGCATGTTTAAAATGCATAGTAAAATTTTTTACACTTGAAATAAAAATATTTTGTCCTTTATATTTAAAAAAAATATCATACTATTTCATTAAAATAAGTATTATTCAGAATATCATATTTTATTATAAATATTTTTATCTTTTTTTTTAAATTATAATTTTTGTCTGAACAATCAATTTATCAAATTCCATCTTTATTACACAAAACTATTCTTAAAATGGAATTGGTGGACTAAAAATTTTATTTATAAAATGTAATTACACTTTAATTAAGCAGGGACTAAATACATAACCACTTATAACACCCAAATACTACCTAAGGGTAAAGTGTGAAACAATGATAGATTCATGGGGCAACTCAGCTAACATCACTACTAGAAAACGGGATATTTGCGACAAGCTATTTGCCACTGGAACCCGTTGCAAATAGGCTTTAGCGATGGGGCCCCGTCGCAAATAGCCCGTTGCAGAAAACGTCATCGCAAATACTTTTTTTGAGATGGTAAAGGTCCTTATCGCAGATAACCCTCCGATTATATACATTATATATAAATAAACCTTTTGAAATGGCTCATCGCAAATACTATTTGCGACAGGCCCGTCATAAATAGTATTAATAAAAATTTATATTTAGATTATTTGTGATGGGATCCCATCACAAACGGTCCCGTCACAAATACTAATTTTGGGCAAAACAATTTTTAGTGGATTGACGGCTTCTCTTTTGTCCGATAGCTCATTTACCTGCAAATTTGTCTCACTGAAATCACAATGAAGAATCTTCTCATAGGCACACATATTCATTCTCATTCATATGAGAATGTATAAGCATCCCTCTGAGCAGATTCTTCATTGTCATTTCTGTGTGAGAAACTTTCACGTAAATAAGCTGTCGGACAAAAGAGCCCCCTTTTCATCGATGAATCATATTCTCTCAACTATCACCGCCTAAACACATTATGAAAAATGTGGTCCTACGAATGCATATTCAAACTCATGCAAACGTAGAAGCATACTTTTCTTAATGATTTGAGTCGGTGAAAGTTGAAAGGAGAAGAGTCATCGAGAAAAAGGAGTGTCTTCAATCCACTGGAAATTATGCCAAGTTATTACAAGTTATTACTTTTACTATTTAATGATATTTTTTACTATTTTTCCTATTTATTGCAATTTTTCACTATTTTTTCCTATTTATTTCTATTTTTCACTATTTTTTCCTAATTATTACTAATTATTACTAATTATTGCTAATTATTAAAAATTATTCCTAATTATTCCTAATTATTACTAATTAATACTAATTATTACTAATTATTACTAACTATTACTAACTATTACTAATTATTACAAATTATTACTAATTATTACTAATTATTACTAATTATTACTAATTATTACTAATTATTACTAATTATTCATATTTATTCCTATTTATTACTATTCTTTCCTATTTATTCCTATTTATTCCTATTTATTCATATTTATTCCTATTTATTCCTATTTATTCCTCTTTATTCTTATTTATACATATTTATTCCTATTTATTCCTATTTATTACTAATTATTTTTATTTATTCCTATTTATTCCTATTTATTCCTAATTATTACTATTTATTCCTATTTATTCCTATTTATTGCTAATTATTGCTAATTATTGCGAATTATTACTAATTATTTCTAATTATAACTAATTATTACTAATTATTACTAATCATTACTAATTATTGCTAATTATTACTAATTATTTCTAATTATTTCTAATTATATCTATTTATTTCTAATTATTAATAATTATTACTAAGTATTCTTATTTATTCCTATTTCATACTATTTGTTCCTATTTGTTCCTATTTGTTCCTATTTGTTCCTATTTGTTCCTATATCTTCCTATTTGTTACCAATTATTACTATTTATTACTATTTATTTGTAATTATTACTAATTATTACTAATTATTACTAATTATTTCTAATTATTACTAATTATTACTAATTATTACTATTTATTACTATTTATTCATATTTATTACTATTTATTCCTATTTATTACTATTTATTCTTATTTATTACTATTTATTACTATTTATTCCTATTTATTTCTATTTATTCATATTTATTTATATGTGTTCCTATTTATTTCTAATTATTACTATTTATTCCTATTTATTACTATTTATTCATATTTATTTATGTTTATTCCTATGTATTCCTATTTATTCCTATTTATTCTTATTTATTCCTATTTATTGTTATTTATTCCTATTTATTCCTAATTATTTCTATTTATTACTTTTTATTGCTATGTATTCGTAATTATTACTAATTATTCCTATTTATTACTATTTATTACTAGTTGTTTCTATTTATTCCTAATTATTGCTATTTATTACTATTTATTCCTAATTACTCTTATTTATTCCCAATTATTGCTATTTATTACTATTTATTCCTAATTACTACTATTTCTTACTAATTACTGCTATTTATAACTAACTACTACTATTTATTACTAATTACTACTATTTATTACTAATTACTACAATTTGTTAATAATTATTGCTAATTGTTCCTATTTATTACTAATTATTCCTATTTATTTCTATTTATTACTAATTATTCCTATTTGTTACTATTTATTCCTAATTATTACTATTTATTCTTAATTATTACTATTTATTCCTAATTATTCCTAATTATTACTTTTTATTCCTAATTATTATTATTTATTCCTAATTATTACTATTTATTCCTAATTATTACAATTTATTCCTAATTATTACTAATTATTACTAATTATTACTATTTATTACTAAAATACAGATAAAAAACAATTTAAATCCAATTTAATTACAACTAATCAACAATAATTAAAATTAACATAAAAAAATTAAATAAATACTAAACTAAATAAAATATAAATACCTTTAAACTTGATCTCTAATTGATGTAAGTGCCTTCACAACTTCTCCATAATAAAAATTAACTGAGAGAAATTTTCACTCTAAAATTCAAGTTTAGAGAGAGAAAGGAAGCAAGAAATGAGAGGAAGAGAAAGAAAAACAGAGGGGGATTTATATTGGTTAGATTAGTTAAGACGGGACTCGTTGCAACGGTAAGCCCGTCACAAAAGGTACTTTTTGCAATGGGGCCCGTCGCAAATGACTTTACCCGCATTAATTGCTGTCAGCGGTTAAAAAGGTATTTATGATGGGCCTCGTCGCAAAAGGTGACCTACCGACACACCTTTTGCGACGAGACAACATTCTGTCACAAAAACACATTTATCACCGCCGGTTTTTGTGATGGGACTCATCGCAAATACCCTCTGGCCGACACACTATTTTACAACGGGGGGATCCCCCCGTCGCAAATAACCTTCCCGCGCTTTGGCGCACATTCCGCGCCAAAGCGCACGTTACCTTTTGCGACGGGACCCCAAATACGGTCACAAATAACATGTTTTTTTGTGACGGGACGAACCCCCCATCGCAAATAACCCCTAAGGTGGACTATTTGTGATGGGAATTAATCCCGTCACAAATACCTCGTCGCAAAAAACTATTTTTCCCATAGTGCATCACCTAAGTGGTAATTTCCACTAATTTGAACTTCTCACGTAATTGATTTTATTCAATATTCACTTGTTGAAGCACATCTTGGCTTGGTCAAGAGAGAACCCCAATGATACTACCTCTCTCTCACGCTCTATAAAATGGGATTCATATGGTACAACCTGACTGGTTTATGTCATCGTTTCTCCTTTATTTATTAATTATCCTTTTTCATTTCTACTTATAAACAGTAAATATAACGTTAAAAGTATTATTAAGTGTATAATCTTCAATGGTCATATAACGATCGAATATTGATAGTCACATTTCCCTTTATACTCACTTAATTAATTAAGAGATATAGTTTTGTTGATTATAAAATAATATTACACACATTTTATAAGGAATCAAATATTAATTAAAAAGTATGATTCATTACATTCTTCCCCCCTTAATAAATTGTGTCCCTAAAATTTCAACTCACTCTCTCAGTTGAGAAAAGGTGTGGGTACTTCTATCTCATTATCTCCTCTAGTTCTCACATCGCTTCTTCATATTTATGGTTCCTCTGTAACACTTTAATGTGGTGGGTATTCTTTTTTGGAAAAACCTTCTCTCTATGGTCCAAGATCTCCATTAGATACTCCTTATAAGAGAGGTCATGCTCTATTTGTATCACAACAAAATTTAGTACATGTGAAGGGTCAGGTGTGTACTTCCTCAAGAGAGATACGTGGAATATATCATGAACTTGAGTTAAATTTGCAGGAAGTAAAATCCAATAGGCCACTACTACTATTAGATCAAAGATTTCATAGGGGCCAATGTACCTAGGGCTAATATTTTCTTCCTTCTAAAACCACTTGACTCTCTTCCAAGGTGAAATTTGAAGGAAGACTTTTTCCCCAACATTATACTTCATGTCCCTTCAACAGTTGTCAGCATAGCTCTTTTATTGTCTTGGAGCATCCTTTAAGTTTTATTGTATGGAATGAACATTTTTTCATCTCTTACACAAGATTGGGCCCAAGAATATTTCTCTCACCAACTTTATCCCAACATTTAGGAGTTCTATATCGCTTTCCATATAGAGCTTCATAGGGTTCCATTTGAATACTCTAATGGAAGCTATTTTGTATGACAACTAAACTAATGGGAAATTTTGATCCCATCCACCTTTAAATTCCATTAATAATGTTCTTAGAATTTCCTTGAGTGTCTAAATAGTCCTTTCAGATTGGTCATTAGTTTGGAGGTGATAGGTTTTACTGAAATTCAATTCAGTATTCAGGTCATGTTGAAGACTTCTCTATAATTTTGAAGTGAAACTTGGATCATGATTAGAAATGATTGAAAGTGGAACTCCTTGAAACCTCACCACTTAATTTATGTATATCTTGGGAAATTGGTCAAGGGAGAAATCTTATCGAATAGAAATAAAATGGGCAGTCTTGGTGAGATGATACACTATAACCCATATCGCATTTTTTCTTTTGGATGTTCTCAGGAGACCAGTGAAGCATTATATAGTGATATTATCCCACTTCCATATTGGTATAGGTAGTGGTTGTAATACCCCTTTAGGAAGTTTTTTCTCTTCCATAACTTTTTGACACACTATGAACCTTGGAGTGTAGTTAGCAATCTCCCTTTTCATGTTATCCCTCTATGAATGGTCACAAAGTTCATTATACATTTTATTGATTCCAAGATATATAGAGAATATAGATATATGACCTTCATCCAAAAGATCCTTCTTTATTTATAGAATAGATATAACACATAGCCTTGTACGAAATTTTAGTATACCTTCATGATTAATATTGAACTCAAGAAACTTCCCACTCTTTACAACCTCTATCTTCTTCTATAACAAAGTATCTTCGCTTTGATCTTTATTGATCTTCTATAGTAATGATTGTTGAGAAATCATTTCTCATAGGGTTTATGATTTCCCTTACCTCATGATTACCATTTCCAAAATTATCAGGTCCTTGATCAATGGACCTCCTTGAATCCTCCTAATTTCCAAAACAACAGCATCATTCCTACTTAATGTATTAGTGACATTGTTTTTTCTTTGAGGGTGACAATGAATTGAACAATCATAGTATTTAATAAGTTTCAACCATCTCCCCTATATCATGTTCAATTCCTTTTCCATGAAAATATACTTCAAAATTTTATAGTCTATTTATATATCACATTTCTCCCCATAAAGATAGTGCCTCCATATTTTTAGTAGAAAAATAAATACAGCTAGCTCCAGGTCATGCGTAGGATAATTCAACTCATGAGGCTTCAAACATTGAGATTCATAAGAAATCACCTTTTAATTTTTCATGAGAATAAACCCAAGTCCTTCTATATATTAGTCACTAAAAATAATGAATCCTTATTTGATAGAGTGTAAATTCAACATAGGTGCAGTAACAAATATCTTCTTCAGCTCTTGGAAATTTTATTCACACTCTTTTATATAGATGAACCTGCCCCTTTTCATGTTAACTTGGTTAGTGGATTATAATTTTGTGAATATTTTTTCACAAAACTTCTATAATATCATTATAAACCAAGGAAACTAATAATCACAGTTACTATTATAGGATGCGGCCACTTATCTCCAACTTTTGTCTTGGAAAGATCAACTGATATTCCATTATTGGTTACAATATTCCCCAAGAAATAAAATTTTTGTAACAAAAATTCAAATTTTATGAACTTTCCAAATAGTCTCTCCTTCCTAAGATTCTGAAGAATAACCCTTCTATAATCCTCATGATCCTCGTGGCTTTTGGAATATATCATAATATCATCAATAAAAACTACCAAAAATCTATCAAGGTAATTCTTAAATACTCAATTCATCAAATCTATAAAAATATCAGTATAATTAGTCATGATGAAGGTTATAACAACAAAATCATAATGAACATATCTTGATTAGAAGTAAGTCTTTTGAATATATTCTTTCTTTACCATTAATTGATGATAACCAGATTAAAGATCAATCACAGAGAAAATTTGAACCCCATAGAGCTAGTCAAATAAATCATCAATCCTTGGAAGAGGGTACATGTTCTTTTCTGTGATCCCATTAAGTTCTCTATAATAAATTCATATCCACATTGATACATCCTTATTATTCACAAAGAGAATAGTTACTCCCCAAGGAGACACTCTTGGTCTAATAAACACCTTATCTAAAATATATTTTAGATTTTTATTTAATTCCTACATCTCTATATTTCTCATTCTATATGATAACTTTGATATCAACTTGGATACAGTTATGAGTTCAGTAGATAACTCTACCTATCTTTCTAGTGGAGGTTTAGGTAACTCCTTAGAAAAAATGTTGATGTATTCCAATATGATGGGAACATTTTCTATTCATATACTTTCTTTTACATATTTATCTTCACTAATAATTTCTATAAAGAAGGATATGGGTGGTTCTTCTAGAAAAATCTAATGTTAATATTTCTCTTCTTTGAAAAAAAAACTATACATTTTCCATTAAATACTACTAATATTTCCTTGATTCTTTAGTTCATCTTAGCATTATACTTTTAGAACTAAACCATCCCTAGTATAGTATTGAATTCCGCCATGGGAATGACTACTATATTTGTGATGAGATTATTCTCAAACAATTCAATACTATAGTCTCTATATATTCATGATTCTTGGATAATCCCTCTAGGAGTCTTGACAAATAACTCTACTTTTAATACTTTAAGGATTGATTATATATTCTTTACAAATGTGGATGAAAAAGTAATGTGTATAACCATAATAAAAAAAATTACTTTTTAGCCTTGATAGAAAAACAAGAGTACCAGCCACCACCTAATTTTAAGAATCTACTTCATCCATCATGATAGTGAATTCCCAACCTTTCTCTTTAGTTCAATGTTAAGGTTGATGGTGATTCCCCTCCATTATCTTCTGATTTGGAAAATGGTTGGAAAAGTTCCCAATTTTTTAACACTTATAGAATTAGTCTTAATGAGAGGCCTACACCATCTTCCTTTTTTCATTAGTGTTCATAAGTGTATTCTTCACCTCACTATGACAGTTCTGAGCAATATGGACACTTATTCCATGCCTGTAACATTTCCTGCTCCCGAGAAAGCAATTCCCCAAATGATTCTTCTAACATTTGCTGCATGTGGGATGTTTGACTTACTTTCCTCATCATATATTATCAAAGTTCCTCTATAATATGGGCTCTATTGATCACTCATTTTCATTTGATATATGGGACCATTGTGTCTCTTTGAACTCCAGTTCAACCTTTATAAAACTTTGCACTATATCCTCGTAGTTGTCATAGCCTCGATTGGATAGAATCTTTTGTACATGGGGTCTTATTTCACAAAATAATATGTCAAAATTTTTATTTGGATCCATAAAAAATATATATTTGTAACAATAAATTATTTTAAATTTCATCTCATAGCTTCCCACATATTCATTTTTCTTCTTCTTTAGCTCAAGGAATTCCTTCTCCATTTTCATTCTCAAAGAATAGGGAAATATTTTTTTAAAAAGGTTCCCATGAACTCTTACCACTCCATGTATTCAATATACCTTCTTGGATTCATCTTTTTAATGAGTTTACACCACTGTTCAGCATCTCCCTCTAATCGGTATATAGCTAGGTCAAATTTCTCTTATTCTAAATAATGGAGTACAAAAAAGATCTTTTCTATATGGCTTATCAATTGTTCATTAATCAATGGGTCGATAGATACATTAAAATTAGGTGTTCATTGATTCATAAAGGACTCAATTAAATTTCTTCCCTAAGAGTTGAATCTAGTATCATAGCTTGATTGAATTTATTTTCCATAACTTGAGTTAGTTGATTTATTATTCTCATTATGTTTTCCATTATGTCTTACATCAGAGGGTTATCAATGCATGGTCGGTTCTGCTAACCATTTACACAATTCCTCCTTTTTCCTATCATTTTATAAAATATGAAAACCTTATTGAGAAACGTGTTTCAGTTAATAATATTATAATTCTAAAGGAATTTTTATTTCTTAAAACATCATGCTTAAATATGTTATTCTTCAACAACAATTACATTTTCTATAAATACTTCATAATGGTTCATAAAAATATTGTGATTAACCAAACATATATTCTGGGAGTGTCAAACCAAGAGTTCAAAAAGTATATTTTTCATGTAACAGTTCCCATTTGAGTTTATCTCAATGTTTTTTACCCCTAGATACATTAGTTCAAGAGCTACATCCACTTGTTTGTATCCCAAACTGGATTTTGTTGCTCGGAAACCACTTATTAATACTTTACCAAAATACCAGGATGTATTACTATATTTTAAATTTTCCCTAATTTTATTCCTAAGGTTTTGAAATCCTAATTTCCACAAATAACTAAACCATAATTTGATACCAACTATGGAATCCCGCCTTTTATTATATATACTTCTCATTTACATGGTACAAACATAGGATCTTTTAAAATTTGGTTTCTTGGAAAAAAGGTATATAATGAATGAAAACTAAAAAAATTATTCTAATAAACTTGAAAGGATTAATAAAATGTTCATCCTAAGTAAATTTAAAAAATATCATGAACTAAGGGAATCCATCAAATGAAATAGTGAGCATAAGGCCTGGTAAGGGAAAGAAAGGGAAATAGTTTACTTATGATCTTGAGGATTATCAATAAGAACACAAGTCATAACAATAAAGAATGATAAAGCATCTTATAATTATATTAATAATAATAACATGAATAATAAAATTTAAATGTGGATAAAACATTTAAATTACACATTCATAAGCATATCACCATGGTTTTTCACTGAGGTGTCGTAAAAATTACCAAGATTATTCACCAAGGTATCGTAAAACAAGTTATCTCTAGAGATTAAATTCTTTAACCAATGCATTGGAGTGATATCATGGAGCACCCTTAATTTGTATTAATTAATTTTATCCACATATATCATAATTAAACATTTCATAAATAACCTATATGGAATTAAATAAATAGGTTTTGTATCAAAATCATGGTGTTTTAAGAAAATCCATAAAGACAAGACTATTTTTCCATTTTTTATCCATGGAAAGGGATTTTGGGTTTTATGTATGTCAATACCAGAATAAAATAAATCATTTTTAAATATTTATGAACACCCCTAGAAAATAAATAGGTTTTGGTTTTCAGAATAATAAAATTAAATGGAATTTGTTGATGAGAAGATATATATTTTAAGAAGTAAAATCAGTTGAATAACGGGTATAAAACGTGTTTATAGAAATGGGTAAAAAGAGATGGGATAGGCTCATAACATTTATAAAACATAATTTGGAAGTACTAGAAATAATATAAAATAAATAATGTATATTTACCATAACATTTAGAAGATATATATAAAAAGAGGTTCCTGAAACGAAGAGAAAAGAAGGATATTTCCTTTACCTTAAAGAGTTCCTCCTATAACTTGAGGATTGGAACCTTGGGGTCTTGAGGACACCTTGGTAGAACCCCTAGTGAGATTAAACTATGATATATTCGTGTTGGAAGGATTTTTAGTGAAAAGATATTGAGAAATTGGTGGGTATTTGAAGTTAAAGTGGAGGATTTGTTTATTAATTTCCAAGTATAGTACTTAGAAACCTAGGTTGTGGAAAATAAAAAACCTTGTGTTTTTTCATGGTATTTTCCCATGGTAATAGAAAATTGGATGATATTTTATTTTATTATAATATAAAATATTATACCATCATTTTATATTACTTATTTTTTCATGGAAAAGTAAATTTTCCACAAAATAATATTTTTAAAGTTAAAGTTTCCATTTTTGAATTTGGATAGTAAATTATAGGTTTTTTAAATTGATTAAAATATATTAAAATACTTGATATTAAAAAAATAACATATTTAAAGTCTTGGATTGTTTTGAATTAGTTATTACATCATTATTTTATAATTATGATGTTTCTAAACATACTGAAAAACACAAACAATATTTTTACTATTCATGAAAAAAAAATATTTTGGAAAATTATAATAAATTCACTATAACATAATATTTACATGATTATTTCAAAAAATATTTTTATTTTACCAAAATAATTCTCTAAATATAGATATTTTAACTTTTAAATATAAAAATTCTTATTTATTAAAAATTATGGCAGATTGAAAATGAATAGTAAAATTTAAGACACTTGAAAAAAAAAGTTATTTTATCGTTTATATTTAGATAAAATTGTTTTAATAATACTATTACATTAAAATAATTATCATTCATAATATATTAGTTTATTATAAATATTTATATCATTTCTGGAAAGTATGTTTTTTGTCCAAAAAATTAATTCATCAAATTTTATCCATATTTTATTAAGAAAAAATATTCTTAAAACGCAATTGATTGAATAAAAATTTTATTTATACAATTGTATTACACTTTAATTAACTACGTTCTTGACACATAACCCCTTATAACACCCTCATATTGTTAAGTAAATAAGTTTCCTTATGAATTTTCCATTCCATTATGTTTTAAAAAATCACAGACACATCTTTTTAAAGATGGTTTTTCTTTCTCTGAGGATTATTATATTCTAGAACATGTTATACCATATCCCTGATCTTAAAAGTCTTATATAATATTTTATTAGAAAATTCTAACCATTTTTTCCTTAATCAAGAATTTATTTAAGTTAAATAGACTCCTATTTCTTCAGAAATCATACTCTGATTTGTTTAGAAATCTGACTCTAATTTGTGCTGAAATTCGACACCGATTTGTTCTGAAATCAGACTCTGGTTTTCTAAAAAATTAGAATACAACTTTAAATATTTTTATTATCAAATTATTATTTTTTATTATAGTTACTGAATTTCATTAATGTAACATTACGTTTTATCAGATCCAAAATATGATAATGTTTCTCATATTGTGCTATAAAAAATGATGTCATCAATGATGCTCATAGTTTGTTACATAAAACATTATTTTCGAAACTGTTTCAAAATAAACGTTGTATAAATTCCACATGTATATGTCCCTATGAAATTTCAGGGAAATATGACCATTGGAGGAGTATGTGACCATTGGAGATCTTGCCTATAAATACCCAACCATTTGAAATCATTTACAACATTCGTGTGGAACTCCTATATGTGCTGACATGCTATGAGATCTCTCCTCAATCTACCCTATGAGAAAGCTATGAAGTATTCAAGTTTTGAACATCTTATTCCACTTTATATAATCATTAATCTTTACTTTCTTTGTGCGACTCCAATTGGTGTAGTTTACAATCGATGGCTTATGGGGATAGAAAGATAGAGGTGCTGATTACCTATTTAATCGAGGGATTGTGGGGATAGTAAGATAGATACCAATCTTCGTATCGAGGGCTTACCCTAGTGTGGGTAAAATAGAAATTCTAGAAAATATAAATCAAGGGACCTTTATAAAAGGTTTTTGGATACCCATCTCTTTGGGATAAAATATTTCTTTATTACTTATTACTTGTTACAAGTCTGTTTAAATTCTACTGCATTTATTTATAGATAGAAAGTGTATCTTTCTTAAACTGTCTTATTCTGGTAAAAATAATGATATATAAGATTATATATTCTTTAAGGTAGAATATTTCCTCAAGTAAACTTTTTTAAGTTTCTATCCCCACTCTTTTAATTGATAAATATACATATACATTTCGTCCTATAATTGAAATCAAAGGAGGTATCTGAAATATTTATACTTTCAAATAAGTTTTCTTGCTCAACTTTTCTTACTTAACTTTACTTGGTCAAGTTTTTTTAAACCTTTCTTTATAAACTCTTTGTTTACAAACATTTTATACTAATCTATTTTGTAGAAAATAATTTGTTAACAATGATAGGAATGAACGTTGGATCAATATAAAACTTAAATCCTACAAGGCCCCCAATATTTAATGGAAATGATAATGAGTACTGGAGAGATAGGATAAATAATTTTATCATCAATACTAGTGTGGATAATTTTGTTATGTTAACTGAAGATCACAAGATTCCTAACAAGGAAATCAGATAATTCACCAATCAAGAAAAACAATAGTATCATCTTAACTTTAAGGTATACAATACTTTATTATGTTCTTTGAATAGGAACATTTATAGCCAAATTTCATCATGTTAAGCTACTAATAGCATCTGGAAGAAATTAAAAGTCACCCATTTTAGCACAAACAAGGTTATTGAAACAAGAAGAGATATTATTATATATGAATACCATGGTTTTTTATTTTCTTATATAGAACCCATATATAAAGTTCAGCAATGATTCATGAATATAGTCAACAACTTACAATCAATGGGAGAAAAAGGCATAGATGATGAGATTCTTATAGAAAAGATTATTGATATCATGCTGAATGAGTGGGGATCTAAGAGAACCACTATTGATGAATTGAGGAAAGTTACAATAGTTACTCTTGATGAGTTATTCAGGAGTCTTCTACGGATTGAGAACATAATGAAAATTGATGCTGATAATATTAAGAAGATGAATGGGAGTTTTTCTTTTACAAACACTTCTAATCGAATGAAATCCAATCCACCTGAAAGAGCTACCAGGTCAATGTTTAACAAAGTTGTTATATCATACTCAAGTGATATTGATCACTCAGATAATAAATTATACAATATTTCTTAAAGGATGAACAATATTGTGGTAAAGAAATATTTCCAATACAGAGACAAGAAAAAAAACATAAAGTATAAGAATGAATATGAAGTGACTTGCTATGATTGTAAGAAGGTTGAACATATCAGACCATATTATCCAAAGATTAACAAGAAATAAATAAAGAAAATATATACATTACTAAAGGAATAATAATAATTACTACAGGTATAAAGGAAGGAAATTACTAAAATATAATGATTCATAGAGTGTTAGTGGTGGTGACTCTTCTGATGAATCTTTATATATTGAATCTTTTAGATATAAGAATATTGGTCTTATATCCCGAATTCTTACTTAAAATCCATGTCTCATAGATAAGGTAAACCCTGATAAATCATTAACCAATATTTCTTTAAGTGCTTGTTATTCTAATGAAGAAAATTATGAATCTTAAGATGAATAATCTTCTTTATCAGAAGATAATACTTTACTTTATTTTTAAGAAGTATCTATATTTTCTAAATTAATTTAAAATGAAAATTTTAAGATAAAAAAAAGTTAGAGAAAGAAAATTCTAGAATATCAATTTTAATAAAATAAGTATTAGATATTTCAAATGATCTTGATCAGAAAACTCTTGATTTTAAAAATGTGTCCAAAAACCATAAGGATGTTAGTTCTGATAAAGATAAACTTTCTAAGGATATTGAGAAAGATATTTATGAGAAAGTGTTTTGGAGACCAAACCTTCTTATAAAACTATTAACCTTGGGGATAAGAAATTAGTAATCAGAATAAAATTTGAAATTTTTTCTTTAAAGAAAATCTTGTCAAAGTATATTTCTGGTAAATGAAACTTTGATAAAATGTATTTAGAAATTCATTCTCTTATAAATAGTTATAGATTTGGTTATTCTCAACCATGACCTATTTTTAGTCATAATTATTTTGTTCCCTAAATTTCTCCTTTTTCAAAAAGTGTCAATGTGGTGAATATTGGGAGAAAAGTTTTCTTTGAAAAAAACCCAATCCTTAGGTTTTCATAAATCCCAGTTTTCTAAGAAAATTTGGATTCCTAGGATTTTATTTTATAACAATTCTAGATCCAAGAAAATTTGGATTCCAAAATTTTAACTATTTTTTTTAAGAAAAAAAAGGAAGTACCAAAAAATACATGGTACATGGATAGTGGATGTTCACAACACATGACTAGTAGTAAAAACTTCATTGAAAAAATTATTAAGATGATAGGTGTTAGAGTCACTTTTGGAGATAATGCTCCCAGAGAAATTGTTAGTATAAGTAATATTGTTATTCTTGGAAAAAAATTTGAATTTTAAATGTATTATTTGTTGAAGTTCATAAGAACAACCTTATAAGAATAATTAAATTATGTGATGAATATTACCTTGTGAATTTTAGGAATGATAAATTCCTAGTACATAATTACAAGGATGGGTTTATTCTCCCTACCCATAGGCATGAGAATGTATACACACTTAACTTTTAAGACCTTATGATCCAAGACTTACCCTACCTTAGTATAATGGAAGATCAATATTAGTTATGGCATAGATGATTAAGAAAATGTAATCTTAGAAACCTATACAAACTCTAAAATAAATCACTTGTTAAGGATCAACCAAATCTTAGATTTGATTATTCAAAAATCTATGATCCTCCTAAATATGGAAAGAAACATAAGTCAAGATTTAAATCAATTAGTGAAGTCTCAACTTCTGATGCATTATAGCTAGTGCATATAGATCCTTTCATTACAATACAAACTTGAAGTATTAGAGGAAAATATTATTTTTTAGTGGATGATTACACTAGATTTACATGGATCTATTTTCTAGAAAATAAATATGAAGCCTTTTCTCATTTACAATCTTTTTCATCCAAAGTTAAAATTTAGAAAACCCTTAAATTGAGAACTATTCATAATGATCTTGGGGAAGAATTTGAAAATTCAGATTTTGAAACCTTTTGTAGTAAGAAAGGTGTTACTTAAAACTTCTCTTCTCTAAGAACACCTCAACAAAATGGTGTTGTTAAACAAAGAAATTTTATTCTTCAATAGATAACAAGAACCACGTTTAGTGAATACTCTATTACTAAAAACTTTTAGAATAAATCTATTAGTATTTCTTTCTATTCTATAAATCGATATTTAATCGACCTTTTTTTAATAAAACACCTTATGAGTTATAGACTGGTCGAAAACCTAATGCTTCTTGTATAAAATTATTTGGATGAAAAGCATTCATCTTGAATACTAAAAATAACTTACATAAATTATTACCCAAATATGAAGGAATATTCTTAAGCTATTTCACAACTTCTAAGTCTTATTGAGTTTTTAACAAAAAATATAGTACTGTTAAAGAAACAATACATGTTAAGTTTTATGAAACTGATCCTTTTTCTTTTAAATAACCCCAACCTACATCTTTAGATATGTTTTCAAAAACTGATTAACAACATTTGATGGAATATTCTTTTAATCATGAAAATAATAAAGAAAATTTTTATGAAGTATATACTCCAGAATATTTTCTACCTTATGTTGATGAACAGGTTTTACAAAACCCAAATCAGTTGTTTCTTAAGAATTATACCAGTGATAGTATATTAGTGATGTAAATCAACCAATAAATACTAGAAGTTATCTAAAAATGAAGTAGATAATCTATCATTTATTTCACAATTAGAAACTAAAATTACGTATAATACTATAAGTTATAATGATTAGATAATAGCTCTGCAAGATGAACTAAATGAATTTGAAAGGAAAAAATTCTGAACCTTAGTTGAATGACCTAAAGAAACTTCTATAATTTGAGTAAAGTAGGTTTTCAGAAATAAGTGTGATGAAAATGGAATCATTCTAATAAATAATGAAATATTAGTTACTAATGGATATAATCAACAAGAAGGAATAGACTATAAAGAAACCTATTCTCTAGTATCTATACTTGAATCTATTATTATTCTACTAGACTTTGAAGAATTATTTAATTTAAAACTTTTTCAAATGGATGTGAAGTGTGCTTTCCTAAATAGATATGTTCTAGAGGAAGTTTATGTTGAACAACCTCCTAGTTTTGAAGACACAAAACGTCCTGAACATGTTTAAAACTTACCAAAGCTTTATATGGACTTAAACAATCCCCTAGAGCCTAGTATAACAGTCTTATATGATTTTTGTTATAAAACAATTATGGTAAGGGAACTGCTGATCCAACCCTTTTTATTAATAAAGAAAACCAAAAATGTTTTGGTTATGAAAATTTATTTTTATGAAATTATATTTGGATCAACTCATCAATCCTTAATTGATTCTTTTTCAAATCTTGTGAAATCTGAGTTTGAAATGAGTATGATGGGTAAGTTAACATTTTTTCTTGGTTTTCAAATTTCTCAAAAACCAAAAATAACTTACATATCTCAACATAATTATATTTAATATTTACTTAAAAATTATGGTTATGACAATACTAAATGTATAAGTACTCCAATCGGAACCTCAAATACACTTGATCTTTATGAAGATGAGAAACTAGTGGATCAAACATCTTTTAAAGGAATGATAGGGAGATTATTATATGTAATATCTAGTCATTTAGACATAATGTTTTCAATATGATTGTGTGAAAGATACCATGAAAATACAAATGAATGTCATTTAAAGTAAGTGAAAATAATTTTTTCCTATTTAAATGGAACTATGAATTTGGGACTATTTTACTCTTCTAGAAATGATTTTGAACTAAAAACGTTTTTTAGATACTAATTTTGGTGGATGTATAATGGATAAGTAAAGAAAATCCAGAACTTTTCATTTATTAGGAGATTCATTAGTTTCATGGTCATCTAAGAAATAAAACTCCGTAGAACTTTCCACTATAGAGTCTGAATATGTAGCAGCCGGAAGTTGTTGTGCTCAAGTGTTATGGATGCAACACATACTCAGAGACTATGGTATGAGTTTTACCAAAACACATATAATATGTGATAATACTAGGGTTGTTTCCCTAAACAAAAACCATGCACATCACTCTCATGAAAAGAACATAGATATAAGGAATCACTTTCTTAAGGATCACACACTTAAATGAGATATTATTTTACAATTCATTGAAACGCAAGAAAAACTTACTGATATTTTACAAAATAATTACCTTATGATAGATTTGAATATATTAAAAAAACTTTAGGAATCATAACTATAAGGAAATAATTCATATCCACTTTTTGTTTAATCCATCTCTTAACATTAAGATACAAATTTTTATAGGGGGAGTATATTTTTTTCTTTAAACAAAATTTTGAAACCTAATTTTTTTTCTCTACCCTAACAAAACATTTCAGAACCTAAGTTTTCTAAGGGGAATGTTATCAATGCTAAAAAATATTTTTGAGAACTTTGGAAGGTATGTTTACATAAATCATATTAGTTATATTTCTATTTATTGGTATTTAAAAACTTGTTTTAAGAAAAAATTTATCGGATTCATTTTTCATAAAATCCGATTATTTCCTTAAATCCTGAAAAAATCGGAACCTACAAATCCTTCTTTGGATTTATTCTCAACCTTAAGATCGGATCATGAAAATATAAACCATTAGATTGACCTAAGAATATAAATTTTCATCATGAAGCCTATATAAAGGGACCCCCTACGCATCCAACATCTTTATATCTTCTATTTTTCACCTGAGCTCTCCCAACCTTCATAGAAGCTGATTCAGATTTCTTTTTACTTTAAGCTATGAATGTTACTGGAAATTTCTTCTCAAACTTGGATTTATTCTCATAAGGAAAAAAATACTAAATAATATTTAGATAAAGTTTAGTAGATCTTTAGTTATTCTCAAAATATGATTCTCTGATAAGAAAGATTATCCAAATCAATGTATAGGAAAGTTTCTCTATATAAAAGGAAAATAATCAAGATCTGTTTTATCCAGATCTTATAATATAATTTTTTGAATCAGTTTATTTTTAGGAACAAAGGGGAAAAGATATGTTTTAGTTTAAGAGTTATGGAAAAACCTACTCTTTATCCTCCAAGAAAGCTGCATCTGTCCTGTAAATACCTTATAATGAAGAGGCATGTTTTTGTTTTCATAGGTTGGCAGAAAGAGAAGGTTCATTCGATAAAGTTAAGAAAATGGAATGCCTAGGACATATAGTAGTGAATAAACCTAAGATCTCAAATCTATCACCAAAGCACAGAATTGTATCTCTTTGGATGCAAGGACTTCTAATTCTAAAAAAAGGGATAAGGACAGCCTAAAGGCATAAAACATCTGAATGATGGATTTTCTAGTTAATATAGTAAAGAATAATTTGATGAATTTTATCTTCATCATCATTAAAAACATAAAGAATGGAATTATTAAATCTAAAATTTGAATGTATCCATCAATTTTTTCTAAGAACACAGTTATATTCTTAGAAACTTGCAAGTTTCCTTACAAGTCAAATCCTAAGACTTTCAGAATTATGTTTTTGAGTGTTGAAACCATCAGGATAATGAATTTTAGATTCTTATTAGATACTTTTGAGTTTATTGATCTAGATGAAAAAGTAAACCAAGTAGGAGAGATCTCCAAATACGAGACCAATAAAATGAAGGCCCAAGTAATAGAACCCCAAAAACTAGCTTAAGTATCTGAACCTGCATCTGCCCTCCTAAGCCTAAGAAACAAAACACCTTCTTAGAATAAGTAGTTTCTATGTGGAGAGATAATAAGAGAAAAATAAAATAAGGATATCTGGTTTTTGGATTAGATCCTTCTTAATCTAATTCGTTAAAAATTCAAACAGCTAAAGAACTTGAGAAACAAGGAAAAGAGAAGAAGAAAAAGAAGAAGATTTTGGAATCTAAAATTATCCAAGACCAATAAAAAGAAACTAAAAAATATTCTGAACAAATTCAAGTACTATAATATTTCTTGAAAGAACCTAGGATTCCTCCGACACCAGAAACAATTGAGACTCTGGCTCTAGAAAAAGAAATGGAAGTTTCTTCAGTTCTAGTTATAACAATAGAAGAACAAAATAAACAATATGAAGCCATCAAAGTAGAAAAATAGGATAGTGAGGATGTAATAAAAATATTTTAAGAACCTGATAAGGAGAGTCCATTTGAAAATTTATCAATAAGAACATCACAAGATTCCTCCACTTACATAGTCTTTGAAGAGAAATCTTTTCAAAATGATGATGTTGCTCATAAGGAAGTAAATAAAATTCCCTCAGATGATGAAAGTGAAAATGTTAATATTTCCCAACATGATGGCCACAAGATTGATAATGTTGTTAAAAAAGATGATGATAAATAAATTGATGATGGTGATGATATAATAGAAAAAGTTTCTAATGGATATTAAGAAACTCAGAGAACTGAGAAGTCGATATCTAAGGTATAGAAAGGAAAGCAAGTGGATGATGTTACACCTCATAAAGTTGTTGTTGTAAAAACAAATAAGGATATTGCTGGTAAATCCAAGAATAAAGTTGATTAGAAAATTAAAGTTACCACACCAATAAAAGTTTCTGTTTTAGAATCTTCCACTTCAATAGGTGAATATTTTATGGTTTAGTCATTGAAGATGCTTTTTAATTCCAGTCCATTCTTTCCAAGCATATATTCAAGGTTTCAACTAATTCAAGAATTAGTTAATCAGAAGATAGAATCAACAAACCTTCTCATGGATAAATTCATCAAACTCAATGCTGAGTTCAATAACTTTATGAACAACTATAATTCTCATTGGAACTCAGGAAAATAGATAACCAAATGGTAAAAATCTATCAATGATGATCTTATGATCTTAGATGATTTCAGTGATTCAGTCAAGAATGCCTTTGATAAATCCGATGAAAAGTTCAATAATCTCTCAACATGTTTTTCATAAAAACTAATGGAAGATTTAGTTTTTCGCCAAAAAGAAGATACAAATATAAATGGAAAACTGAACTCTATTTCTCTAAATCAAAAAAGGGTGTAGTAAATCAAGGAAGAGTTGGCTAGGAAACATAAAACTCAAAAATATTTCATTAAGTATCAGGAAGAGAAAATAAAATACCATTAAAAGAAAAATCAGGATCTGGAAGATTTTTTCAAGAAGTTTCAATAAGATCATAATGTGTTAAAGAATCTGAAAGAAACATTGAAAAATATAATGCCCAAAATGGTGAAGAAATATTATTTTTTTTTCAAATCTGATATTTTGTTTTATTCAACACTTTTTTTGATACTTTTTCTATTTACTGAAATTTTTTCCTTGCACTATTTCATCTTGTATGTTTCCTAACCTAAGGGGGAGTTAGTCATATTCATTATGAATCATAAAAAAATGGAGACAAGTATATCTTTTAAATTAAAACATAAAAATATTATGTCTTTTTATTATTTTATGAAAAGTTGTTTTTTCTTTCCAAAAATGGGGAGATTATTATGTCAATAAGTTTACTTATGACTTTTCTATTCCTTTATGTTTTGAAAATCACAAACACATTTTATTAATGATAGTTTTCTTTCTATAGAATGATTATATTCTAGAATAGGTTATACCTTATCCCTGATCTTTAAATTCTTATCTAATGTTTTCTTAAACAAGTATAACCATTTTTTTCCTTAAGCTATAATTTCTTTAAGTTAAACAAACTTCAATTTCTTCAGAAATATGACTCTGACTTCTTCAGAAATTAGACTTGGATTTCTTCATAAATCTAACTCTAATTTATTCAGAAATACAACTCTAATTTATTCTGAAATAATTCTCCGATTTCTTCTGGAATTTGACTTTGATTTATTCAGAAATTAGATTTTAATTTCTTTTGAAATCAGACTTTGATTTCTTCTAAAATCAGACTCTAAATTTCTCAGAAATCAGAATCCAACTTTTAATATTTTTAAAATATAATTATTATTTTTCTTACAGTTACAAAATTTCCTTAATTAAATTTTATATTTTATCAAATCCAACATATTATAATATTTCTCAAATTGTGTTATAAAAAACGATATCGTCAATGATTCTCATAGTTTGTTACATAAAACAGTGTCGTCAAAACTATTTCCAAATAACCATTGTATGAATGCCACATATACAGTTCCCTCTCAAATTTCAGTGAAATATGACTATTAGAAGATTATTTGACCGTTTGAGATCTTGCCTATAAATTCCCAGCCATTTGAAATCATTTACAATGTCTGTGTGAAACTTCTATAGGTGTTTACATGCTACAAGATCTCTAATCGATCTGCCCTATGTGAAATATATGAAGTATTAAAATTGTGAACATATTGTTCAAGATGATATATTCCTTAATCTTTACTTTCTTTCTACAGATCCATTTGATTTGGTTTACAATCGAGGGATTCTCGGGATAGTAAGACAAAGGTATTGATTACCTACTTAATTGAGGGTTTGTGGGGATAGCAAGACAGATACTGATCTTCATATTGAGGGATTACCCTAGTGTGGGGAAGATAGAATTTCTTTAAAGTATAAATCAAGGGACCTTTATCAATGGTTGTTGGATACCCTTCTCTTTGGGTTAAAATATTTCTTTGTTACTACTTACGTTTAACAAGTTTGTTTAAATTTTCTTGTATTTAGTTACAGATAGAAAGTGTAACATTATTACACTTTCTTATTATTGTACAAATTCTGATATATAAGATTCTATACACTTTAAGGTAGAATATTTCCTTAATTAAACTTGTTTAAGTTTCTAACCCCCCCCCCCCTCTTGTAATTGATCAATCTACATATACACTTTGATCCTACACATATAACCTAAGGGTAAAGTATGTGACAGTGATAGATTCATGGGGCGTCTCGGTTAACATCACCTGAGAGTAAATTTACACTAACTTGATCTTCTCCCATCGGAAATTTTTTTCAATCTTTTATTATTAAAGCTCATATTGGGCTTGGTAAATAGTGAACCCCAATGATGATATTTCCCTCCCAAGCTCTATAAAATGGGCTTTATATGGTACGACCCTACTGATTGAGTCCATCATTTCTCCTTTCTACATTAATTATCCTTTTTTCATTTATACTTATAAATAGTAAATATAATATTCAAATTATAATTAAGATTATAGTTTCCAATGTTTATATCATCTGATGGTCATATTGACCAATAGTCATAATTTACCAATGATCATTTAATGGTTTAATCTCAATAGTCACATTTCCCTTTATACTCACTTCATTAATAAAGATATATAGTTTTCCTAGTTACAAAATAATATTACACACATTTTTTTAGGAAACAAATATTTTTAAAAAAAATTGGATTATTACAAGATCTATGATTTCATGGAAAGATCATTGGTGGTGGAGACATGAGTGGAAGATTAATTAAGAACCAATGGTTTCTAGAAAAAATCCCAACTAAACGGCGTGTATTCTGAAGATCACACACCATGTGGGACCCTGGTTCTGGTGGGTAGAGTTTCAATGGAAATAAGATATGAAATATTGTGTGAACCCACTACACATCATGTGAACCGATTCTAGTAGCTTGACATATACACTAGGGGTACACCGACATGGACATGGCTTGGTGCATGGGCATGACCAATGTACATGGTCATGTACTGAGTATATAGGAATGGGATATAGTACACAGGCTAGACTAGATAGCACATCGAGTGCCAAAATAATATCTAGACATCATGTATCTTAAATTAAACAACATTTATTTTGATAAATGAATGTTGTGTGGGATAGTGAGATACAATAAGTACCAGACGTAAAGAGACGCATCGTGTACACCCAGTGCACATCGTGTAGTTCCTTCAAGGAAGGTTGAGGCCCTCCATCTCTTCAATGTGGACCAACATCAGTTGGGTATGTTCTCTTGGTCTATCCCTAAGAGACTATAGTGTGTGATTATATATTAAGAATGGGATTGTGATCCCTTATATGGTTTTTGTCTCATATAGTGTTTCATGAATCCATCTATGTGGCCTGGTTGGGATAATATATCATTCATTCCCCTTCCCTGGGTGGGTTTTGAGGAATCTTTGATACCAACTTACAGAGGACTTCAATCCCATACTTAGAATGTTATTCTGAGTAGGTTCTGGTATACCAGAGAGGCCATAGGTGAGATCCCCTAGCAATATATCAATAACTTATAAGATCCAGTGAGTATTTATTTGGTGAGTCCAGATGTTCACGACCTCTCATATGAGCACCATCGGGGATAGAATGGCCCATGGAGTGATTTCTACTGAATAATAACTACCTTGAATCCTCGAGTCTATCATATGTATAAAAGAATGATTGTGTAGTCATTGAGAATCTAGAGTATTCTATAAGTATCTCTAGGTTCTTATCATTAGTATTTCTCATATTCTAATTGACATATCTTCATGATGATGAGTTGACTACACTCTTGATTATTTATGTTTGGTGGTTTTGGGGTGTCCTACTTGGTATTGTTACACTCACCCCTATATGGGATCTTCCCACACATGTTGTGTCTTATATTGATGTAATACCTTTTAATATAGTATTGGGGGGACCAAGAGTAGGTTGATCATAGTGATATAGATAGATTATGGTTTTTACTAGGTGTTTTATTTGATAGTGGTCCCCTCCAATTGGAAATATGGATTATTTTTTTAGTTTTTGGTGGGATTGTATTTGGAAATTTATGACTTTCGATACCATATTCATTCTTTAATGTGGTATATAGATGTATGCATGAATTTGGTATCAGTTGTTTTACCTTTCATCATTATATGGGTATTTATAGATGTGACTGTGGGTACGGGTACCTTAGGCTAAATCCTCCCCTGTATTTTTGATATACCTACTTTGCATTGGTTGCCTTCACCTAGCCTATTTGATGTGGCATTAGCATCTAACACTTAGCTTACCACTATCCAGGTAGGCCCTGGTGGGTTGGTTTGTGATAGTCTGATTTAGGTCAGTTCCACCTGCTGATCTCAGAAGTTGATGAAAATACTTCTTGAGATTACCTTTATTTTCATAGTGGTAGAAATTCCTTAGTGGTGTCATGCATTCCTTCTTCCTTTGCAAAATAATGTTTCACATTAAATATCCAGATTCATTATTAAAATGTGGTGGATAATATATTGATCTCATGGATTTATTATCCACTTCCTTGATACTATGGAAGGATCTCTCCCTCTTGTATTTATTCCCTATGCTAAAACTCCCACCAGTACTCCGATGGAAAAAAAGGTGTCCCCTCCATTGGGATTTGCTGAAAGGTATCTTTCTCCCACCAGTTACTTATTTACCATTTTTTATATTCATCAATATAGAAAATTATTACCTTTGAGAAAACCTTAGGTCAGAGACCCGCCTCAAAGATATGATCTTTCAGTCTTTTGTTAGAAACTACCTCTAGTGAAAAGTTAATAAAGTGAGTGAATTTAGAATCATATTCATTCATAGAAAAACTTATTTGTTCCAACTGAAATAAGTATGAATTCTTTACTATATGAATGGTTTCTAGAAATAATTATTTAATAAACAGTTCCATAAATCCTTTTCAATTGAGTTCTCAATCTAACTTAGATTGAACAGCTAAGTCACACCATGTTAGCACCAATTATTTAATAATGTATGTTAATAACTTGACATTAATTTCATCTAGAGTTCCCAATAATTTCAAAATACTAGTCATCCTAATCATCCAAGCCTCTTCTTTCTCAAGACAAGAATCACCATAAAATGTCAATGGGTTCTGCTTTAGAAATTTTTCTGAGTGATTTACCTGACGGAGTTCCTCAGTATTAGTCCCCTTATCGATAGCCTAAAAGGCTTGCACTATACTCTAAACTGAATGCCATTTTACTTTTGGTCCTGGTTCAACCACATTATCAGCTTATCTTTGAAGACCTAGAATTTCCATGTAATTTTTTTTAATTAAATGTGAATTTTACGAGTCTGCGAAAATTAACGGCGGGTGATTTCGAGGCCCGGTGTGCCCAGAATCAATTTCTAAATTTTTGTTTGGGTACATTCAGTAAACGTACGAGTGGGTTTTTATAACTTTTTGAACCAGTGCTCAGAATTTAAATTCGAGGGCACCGTTGAACTCGCAGCGCTAGTATTCGCTTAAGAAGACTTTCAACTCGACAGTAGTGAGTCGAGAATAAAAGATAGTTTTTGGGTTTTACGTGAAAGGTTAAAATAAAAATAAATGTGTGTGACACTTTTTTTTATTTTACCAACAACCATGTGGGTGTTGGAAGGTAGGACCCACTGGAACTATAACCTCCATGTGGAGGTTGGAAGTGGGGACCACCAGGCCATAACCTCTCACGAGAGGTTATGGTGGTGGGGACCACCTGAGACCACCTCCCATTTTGAATAATAGGGGCGAGGACCACTTGACCCCTATTAATGGGAGGACAAGAAAACCTTTCATCTGCCCTCATTAATGAGGGAGAGCCTCTTGACCTCCTCTAACTTTAATGTTGCCAACACACCGCCCTTAATACGCCAACCTACATAATTAGTTTCCCCAATTTGAATATTGTTCCAACAATTAAATTGGGGAAATCATATAACTTTTTTATTTTGGGTGGAATATTGGGGAGAGGAGATCTTGGGAAAAATAGAGTTCTCCAACGAAGAACCTCATCTCCCAACGAAGAACACGTTCTTCCAATGAAGAACGCCGGCAACGATCTCCTTCGATCTTCTTCCCTGGACTCCTACGAATGTGGAGAGTCTTCCACAAATGACGTGAAAGCTCAAGATTAGAGGTGTGTGGCGGATGCGATGAACGATGACAACTCTGTCTTCTTTCCATGACTTCATCGTCGAACAATAAACAAAGGTAGGGGTTAATTTCATTTAAGCTTCATGTTCTTCCATTCTTTCAAAATGAAGAACAAGGATGATTTCTTTTTGCGGGTGAATTGTTGTGGTTCGTTCTAAAAGACCGATTCTTATCACCCTAAATGCGGAGGGTGCGGGCCAAACTAACATGGCCCGACACCCCCCGTCGATCTCTTTTGTGTTATCCTTCGGCATGACGACAAAATGATGAGGTGACAAAGGCAGCGGAGACAAAGTTCATGCTACCCGCAGCCTCTGTGACTCGCATCGCCCTTGCGGCGTCCCGCACCGCCACTGGCTGAACCGGCCTCGTCCAAGCCCCCATCGGCCGCGCTGTTCGTCGAGCCGAGCCACTGCCCTGATCCGGCATGCGCCTCATTGGCATGCCCGACCACCTCCTGGCCACCAGTCGGCCTGCCCAGCCGCCTCTCTACCGCCCGCCGGCCTACCTGGCCGCCTCCCGGCTGCCCTCTGGCCTTCCCAGCCACCTCCCGACTGCCCGTTGGCCTGCCTGGCCACCTCCCGGCCTGGCCGACCGCCTCCCCTGCACCCGATCGAACCGCGCCGGCCCGCGCACCCTGCACCTCCGCGGGCCGAACCGGCCTCAGCCATCCGGGTCGAGCCGCCCGAGCTGCGCCCCTCGCGGCACTAGCCAAACCTGTAAAGACCCGGAATTTCCATGTAAATTTTAGGGCTTTATAGAACCGGCATCGGCCATCCAGGTTGAGCCACCGAGCTGCTCCCCCCGTGTGCTTGGTCGAGCCGTCCTTCCACGCCCCTCGTGACGCCTTTGGGCCGAACCGCCCTTGCACCGACCCATGGCCGGACCATACCCCCGCGACCGGTCTACACCCTCGCACTACTCATAGCCTACTGGGATAAACCCAATGGGTCATCCCAGACTATGTCGGGCTGGGTCAGTCCAACCGAGTCGGATCGAACCCGGGCCCACTGCGACCCTTTATGTTCTTTTGGCCATATCTTTGGCACTAGACGTCTGTTTGACAAACCGTCAGCGGCGCTGGTAATATTGAAGTGTGAAGGTCCATTTTAGTATACCCGACTGGAGTTTGGGGTATAGTTGAGTTACAGTCTGGTTGGATCGTGCACGAATCCAACCGGGCCCTTGGGACTAAAAGGCTAATAACTCACAGACCGGGCGTCCGATTGACGCCCCGTCTGTTGCGTTGGGACCATTATGATGTGGCGAACCTTTGAGATACTTCTTAATGGGACTTCATGGTAGTTGGTATATCGAAACGTGGCTTGAGGAGTGGACCCTCTCGGAATCAAGCATGCTTTGTGCAAAAACCCTGTGGTTGGCTGCTTTATGATAGAAAGGATCCAACGTGGGTTCGACAGCTCTGAAAACTGTTCCAAGATCCTACGTGGGTCTGACAGCTCTGATTGTTGTTCTAGGATTCTATGTGGGTTCGACAGCTCTGACTACTATTTTAGGATCCTACGTGGTTTCGAAAGCTCTTTTTTCTATTCTAGGATCCTACGTGGGTTCGACAAAATATACGATTCAGTGGATACATCTGATCATATCTATCTCTCTACATAAGTTGTATACCTGTGTGAGCTGAGTCAGTGACTTTTGTGTTTCCCTCATGATTGAGATGGATTACATGATAACTTAGGTATATGTATGGACATATTCCTAGGTGGGGTTATATATTGATTTCATACTTTGTGGTTTATCCTTGTTGGATTTTGTGAGACATTGAGAGTCTCAGGGTTTCTATTGAGTATCGTTATACTCACCCCTGCACGGGCTATGCCCGCACCTCATTGTGTTGGATGTAGATGACAGACAGAACTGACCGAGGCTGAGAGTACCAGGACTGGACGGTACCCGGAGGTGGACCATATGGCGTGACGGTACACAGAGGAGGCGGACGGACATGGAGTGCTGTAGAGGCTATCTGTACCTACCATTCAGGTAGGATTCCCGAAGGATGATCCGGTAGCTTCTTTCCCTTTCTTCAGTTGTACCTATTTTTTAGTTCCTTGTACTTTATAGTTGGGCGTGTATTCCCGACCCCTCTACTTTTCAGCACTCTTTTGTTATACAGTTACATAGTGTTTTGTATCCAGTTGTGTGCTCTGTTGTGTGTGTTTACAGTTATAAAGGCAATGCCTTCCCAGTTTTAGGGAATTACACCTTTGGTGCTAGTCCCCATCCCCTAGCCTATGGAAGGCAGGCTTGGGGTAGTCACGGTACGGGCCCTGGGGGATGGGTCGTGAAATTATCCCTCTCACTGATTTTCTTTCCTCCTTACTAGTGGAATTTTATTTCAATAATACATTTCAAAAGTAAATAAATTATCACTTTTTACTATTAAAATTTTCATGGTTATATTTTATATATCAAAAAAATAATAAAAATATCACCAAATTAAATTCAAATAACAATTTAACAATGCAGCTCTAGTGGTAAATAACTTTAATAATGCATGATACCTATCAATCATCCGCTAAACCCAATATAATGAGTTGAAAACACACTAAAAATTGTTTTAGAGCACTCTCTATACTTGCAATACTTTGGTAACATGATGTTTAGTATAAATAGGTTATCTATGTCTTTTATGGTTTAAATTTCAGGTTTTGACATTCTCATCTACTTGCTACAAACCTAACTCAAGGAACAAACAGGACTGATGTCATTTGTAACATCCCACCCCAACTCATTGGCTTGAGAGGAGACAAAATTGCTACTAACCTTAGGTGACATTCTCTAGACACCAAAGGCTGGCAATAAATGTTAAGGGTTTGAACACAAGATTCTTGTGGAATCAGTTTACACTTTAATAAACACACAAACACAACACATGCATCAATATAAAAATAAATAAAACTAAATACATCTATATAAATGATGGTTTCTCCAAAACCTAAGAGTAATAAAAGTTATTAATACATAAATAAACAATGAAATAAGGATTAAGATCAAAGTTACAGCATAATAGTAAGAGATAGAAAATAAAACTCCAAAGCAGAAAAAGGCCCAGGCACTAATGTGGAACCACTCTTGACCATGTCATGAACCAAATCCAAGATCCAACTTTACTAAATATGATAGGGACATCAAGGAACACCACTAGAAAAGTAATAAATTGGTCCCTTTCATGATCATGGAAAACAACATCTACATTTACAACAAAGTGCATGTGTAGGGGGTGAGTAATCATACCCAGTAGGAAACCCCCAATGATTTTTCCTAAATTCCACTAAGACTAGAAACAATTTAGCTCATAGGGTATAAAATAGGTAGGAAGAATATCAAAGCAGTAAATAGTTTTCACAATATAAAATTTCTCAGAAGAATAGGTTTTCTAAAATTATTTTATCAAAAACTTTTTATCTTTCAAAAATAAATATAAGTTCATAATTTATAGTTTGGAATAATCATCCATGTTCTCACATGCACACACCCATGCATGACAAATGACACTTGCATGCTCATGAGTGGTGGTACATCCTCCACTAAGTTGTTACTTGGTGGCAATTTCCTCCTTCTGCCTTTCCAATCAGCATTGATCAGTAAGTATATTTCAATAAGGCCTCATATAATGTAATTATGAACATATACCAACCTATTCCTTTCAAGATATAAACCACAATTCTTTATGCTAAAACATGTGCAAACCTGTCATTTATTTATGAAAACACTTTTAATCAATTTTACAACCCATTGTGGGTGACACCAACAATCCAATTTTAAAGCCAACAAATAATAGAATCATCATGAGAGTTTTTCCATTGAAAAGTAGAGGGTATATATTTTAGAAACCAAAAATCTATTGAGTTCTAATAAAAGTGCAAAAAATGAAAACCCACATACCTTTAGTTAATTGGCATGATGGATTCTAAGATGATTCCATAGAGTTAACTTCTTATGTATGTTCCTTTATTAAAACTTAAGAATATATCATCAAAACACATCCAAACCATAGATATGGGTATTACAACATCAATATTTTTTTTTTCAAGGAAACCCAAGGATACCCAAAACAATAAGGAATAAATAGTTCCTAACCATTTATTTTGACAATTGAACACTTGAAGATCCATTGGAATCGAAGTACAAACATTAAATATCACTAGAAATTACCTAGGGTTTCCCTAGAAGTTGAGAGGGAGAAATTAGGAATCAAATGGGGATTTATACACACAATATGGATTAAAATATTCTAAACCATAAATTATTTATTTCATGTAAATTAATTTTACAGTGTAAATATTCTAGAGTCTATTTACACCAAAAAACTTATAACCTCATTTTTTATTTTCTGAAAACCCATTTCACTATATGAATTATCTTCACATCCTGAGTCGTCTAATCCTTTAACCTAGAAAAAACAATTCATGATATGAAACATATTATGGAATCTGGCCAATGTAAATGCACATCATGAATGGCCTATTCTTGGTGTGAATTTATCTTATAGTCTAATTCTATATTATTTTCTCTTCACTCGTCTAAAATATTATAGAAAAGTAACTCAATGACTCTAAATGTAAAAAAATGAATAAAATGATGATGTACCTAAAACTAGGGGTGATACAGTTATAATATATATAACCTTGGGTCAATTGATGATATGTTGATAGATTTTTGTGATCTTATGATTTTTATCTCTTTTTTGTCTTAGGAGGGATTTTATCATAGTGATATCCTTCTTTAAGAGGTATTTTCTAAGGTGTTTATTTTGAGTTTTTTTCTTTTTTCTTCCAAGGTTTTGTTTTGATTCTTGAGGGTGAGAATAATTTGATAGGTAATTGATGTAAGGGGTCATATTTTTCTAGACCCCTTACTTTTTCATTTATTTGTTGTTAAAGGTTTATATGTGTGTTTGGAATGAGGGGGAAAGAGTTTGTTTGTATTTTTAATTTTCAACATCAATCAGACTACAACCTAATGTGTTATGACATGAAAAAATCTGTTATAACATGAGTATATGGATTTTATAGTGAAGGGTCTTATAAGTTCTTTGGATTAATATTATATAATAATATAATTCTAAATTAAATATTACATAGGAACCAATGAAAATGTGATGTTATGTGTTGTGTCATTGATATCATGCTATTAAATTTCTCAGTACTACCTTTATGGGGATCATTTATTTATGGTTCAAAGGCAAGTGGTTCTCCAAAATTTAACCTATGGGTTAAAGAACACTTGCATTAGAGTAAGGTTTTAAAATACTTAAAGATCTAATAAACAACCTAATACACGCAAACATTATACATAGTGAGTTGGCTATAAATTTTCCAATTTTAAGTTCGATTTGATTTTGATTACTAGAACAAAAAATATCTAATTTAACTTTATTAAGGAGAATGAGTTAATACTAAGTTGTTTCTAGGGGTTAATTGGATTATTTTATTTTAATAAGATGTCAATTTTTTAAATTTAAAAGGTATTAATTTAATGTAATAATAATTTAACCCATCACTCAATATTATATTTATTACAAAATCTCAAAGATAATCACCTAAATACTTAGAGAATAATTTTATGAACACTCTTTGGTAGATGATTGTTTTATCAATCAGAATATTTATCCTTAAAATTTACTTATGATGAAGGATTAAATAATTAATGAATATATTTCTCAATTAAAATAAGCTATTAAAAGTTAATTTAATAATAAATAACATCCAAAAAAACCCTTGAAAATTCCTTTGATCATCCCATAAGACGGTTATCCCTCCATTGGTGCAATTCAATAAATCAAATACCGAAGTTGACACATGAAAGTTGAATTATATAAGTGAAAAAAAAGAAAATAATGAATAATCGACTAGTGTGTGCATAATTTCCCATATTTTGGTTAAATGAATTAGCACCTTGAGACAAAAATTTACCAAGACATTAATAAGAACATAATAATATTTGAATATTAAATTTTATATAAAATTATTGAGATAATTGAAATGAGTTAAAATTGAAAAACATATTTATTACTAAAACATTATAGAAAAATTCAATCAAATCACACTAAAAATTTCTCTATTTACTATACTACAACTTCCCTAAATAATAATTTTTAGGGAATTGGGTAAACCACCCAATTTAACAAGTTTTACCACTTAATTATGGTTGGTTTTGATGGGTGAAATTTTATTTAAAATGAACTTTTAAACCCTTGACCCAAAATTGTTGAAATTTTATTCCTTCCAATTGACATGCCAAAATGAAATTTTAGATATATGTTTTTGGATGGGTCATAGAAAAAGAAAATGTGGCCCAATATGTATTCTAAAAACTTTTAAAGTTTCATCCTAATTGGATATTTCATATTTATTTTATGAATAAAGTAGCGAGTATCATTCTCAGCCAAGAAATCCAGCCTAGAATTTTATCTTCAACTTGGGCCACCTAGATCACCTTTTAAGCCTCATAATTATCTTGGACCATAGTTGAATAAAATTTTTCTCATTATGCTATGTAACAAAATTGCCTAGGATTCCATGTAAACCAGAAAATTAATGAGCATTCCACTGACCTAAGGGTAATTCAAAATCCCCACGGGCAGATAGAAAGTGTATGGGCACCAATAATAAACATTTGGAATGATTTTTTCCTTAAATCAGAGATAAAACATAATAAAATTTATCCTAAAAATATGGAATCATCCACCCATAAGTCAAAAATAAACACCAAAATTAGATATGAAAAAAAAATTGAATAAGTAGCATATATAAACACATTAATGTAAATTCAATCCCTCTAATCACCCCTTAACTCCCTCCCTTGCAGAAGAAGCTTCCATCAGATGTCTTTCATGGATCCCACATATATAATAAACCAATAAAAAGTAAATGATTGTATTAAAGGATTTTTTTGATGGAGTAAATCATTGAATGTTCCAAACTCTTGATATTCTATGAAATTAAAATAAAGTATTATAAATCAAGTAATAGGAACTATAGTCTGAATATGATAAAATAAAGAACTAACCTTAATCCATTTATTCATTCAATACTCCAAGAGTGTTTAAAACATAAAAAATGCATGAAACTGAAATGATAGATATGCATGCACATAAAAAAACCCATAGTCAACCACCCTCCTTTCCATATGAAAAAAATTTTAATTATAAAACCATTTCTAATCTAGTTTTAAATACAATCCAAAAATATAGTTTTTTTACATGCTTCATAAAACAAAGGTAACCATATTCTAATTACCCATTTTCCAAAAATACACCTTTTTATTTTAATAAAAATAAAACAAGGGTGGTTAATTATTTCAAACTATGCAAATAGGTATTATTAAAACCATAAGAAATAATCAAAATGACCATTTATCTGTTTTTATATACATTTCCTGAAAACTCTATTTTCACAGAATAATTTATAAAAATCCATTTATTAATTCCCATTTAAGAAATAACCAAAGTATTTCCATTTTAAAAATAACATTACAACCCATTTAAAAAATTCAAGTTTGATATTAATATAATTCATAAAATGAAATGAGTCATAATAGGCACACACACATCATATACATGCCAAATGGGTAAAATAAACAATATGTTAATAAACAACCAATGGGTAGGAAATGCAATCAAATAAAAAATTAAATCCCTTAAAATATCCAAATATGGACCAAAATGTTATGGGTAACATCCCAAGGCTCTAATAATAAAAAACTAAATTGTTGATGAGGAACCAAGGTCGATACTGCTGATTTTGTCACATCCTCAGTCATCTTATCAGACTCAACAAAAATAAATGTCCCAGAACATCCTTCCCTACATGAGAACAATAAATTTTTTATCTCATAATAAATATTACCCTTTTTCTTCTATCCATCTTGGAGTATCCAGGAAACACTCCTTATTCAACACACTATCTATATTAGGGTTATCACTTATACATGTCACCTACTATATTTCTAGAGCACCCAATTAAGGAATAAAATGGAAGTGATAAATAAATAATCACATAAAACAAGTATAAATCATTTTATTGTAACTTACACCTCAAATCCTTCTCCCTCACAAGAATCATACCCAAACACACCAATTCATAATAATTATACATAGAAATCCAATAAATTCCCAGCATCCCCCAAGGGTTTACCAGCCAAAAAAGTAAAATCATTACATGGGGCTTCAAAATAGGGTCTCAAATCTTTTTATAAAATAATATTCACTTTAAAATCACTAAAAAAGGTTTTGGAAAATATCATAAAAGTCTAAGTTATTTTCAAACAATTTGAAAACCATTTAAAGTGAAAAAGGGGCATTTCTCCAAAACTAATCGGAAGGTTGGGTCTCTTTGTAACCATTTCAAAGACATTTTATATAGTGACTATACTTTTCTAACATGATTATTACATCATTTTAAAGATTAAAAAACACAAAATAATTACATCACCAGGATCCAAAGGTTTAGTGTCTTGGGAAAATTAGAAACAAACAAAAAATATACATGATAAAGAATAAAAATTATTTAATTTATTCTTCTATAGATTCTTATTGTCCTTAATTTTCTTCTTATTACAAGTATTAAATTGAGGATATACATCAAAAGAAGGGGTAAGCTAAAATCCCTATAAGAGGATGAATAAGGGACAAGAAACATGTGTGAGCATAAACATCATAATCACAATATAAGAAAAGGGTCATCATTATAATCATTAGAGGAATAATTATATAAAGGAATGGAATTTGTAAATGCATAACAATGAAACATCATGTCTTAGTGGTGACCTACCACATATAGTTTTGATCAAATCTAGCATCATGTTCATGCATAACATATGTGCATCATCATATCATCATAATTGTGAAAACAATATAGCATCATTTTCATGAATCTTGAACATTATCTCATGAGATGTATCACATTACCCAATTAATTGTAGAGCTATATAATTCTAGGTGCACCTATCACATCATAACGTTTACATAATCATACATTCCACATAGAACATATATCAATCATGGACATAAAATAACCCATGGAAAGGAATGGATTTTATGAGAATTTAATAAATAAAACATTCATGAATTAACATTTTAGTTCCCAAAATAAAAAGTTAATAACATACATTGTATAAAAATCATTAATATTGAGTGAAGAATAAACAATCTCAAGAGAATAAAAATGTTTATTTTTATAAATAAGAGTTCTTTTGTAAAAATATTTTCATTTTTCATAAAATTAGATTTGAAACATTTATATCCCATAAAACAATATTTAAGATCAAAAAAATTATATTTTAGGAATATTAAAGAACATATACACTGAAATTTGGCATGAAAGAGTAATAACCCAAAGAAAGAAAATCAGGTTTGAGAATCCCCTTACCTTATGTCTGAATTCTTTATTCACTTTAATATCTTAGATAATCAAATTATATTTATTAATTAAATAATAAATAACCTATTGTACATATATTAGATTAATTATAATTTCATTATGTTAATCTATGGACATTTTAATGAGTTACAGTATTCAATTTTATCATTCGGGAGTGTTTAGTTTCTGGGTTTTCATGATCGTTTCACTTGTATATGTGAATGGAAGACCATGTAAAATTGGAATAATTATCTAGAATTGATATTATATATTATTAATATACTTGCATATGTTTAATTGGTCTTATGTATCATTTTTTATATGATATTATGATTAATCATTAGATAAAATTTTAATGATAATCATTTAGATTAATTTAGTGGTTTTTCAATGACAACGAAATCGTTTTGTTTTATTATATAATATTATGTATATAAGTTAGTTCCACAATATAAAAAAAATTTATAACATAAATTTTACAATCTTTTAAAACCATTATAATAATTTTATTACCATCCTTGAAGGTGTTAGTGAAAAACTAAAATGCAGTATCCAGGTGGTGGTAAATCGATACATCACGAATGATATTTTCATTTTTAAAATAAAATGAAAAGGAAATAGATTTAAAAGTTAATTATTACATTTACATAATAAAATTATAGTATATAAAATATATTTTAGTTATAATTCCTCTAGGATAAATGTAGGTGAGTAGAGGATAATAAAATAAATGAAATTGAAAAGAAAATAAAAGAAAAAGAAAGAGGATTTTACCTCTTGAATCTCTCCGCCTTGAAAACCTCCTTAGGTAAAATGTTTTTGTATTTTTATTAGACCATGGATTCATAAACATTGGGAGGGTATTGGGAAGATTATTTGGTAGAAATTGGAAAATCCACAAGTCTTTTAATGTGTTAAGAGAAGAGGCAGTAAGGGGTGGTATTTATAGGGGAGGAGAGAGGTGTTTTCTCATTATTTTATTCATTAGTTTATTATTTTGGCTCAAGAATATGAATAGTTTGAACCTTATCACTAAATATATTAAAATTATAAAGGATGTTTTTATACTTTTGGATTATATCATCCTTACATCAATAATGACTCAAAATTTCATGTATTTAGTTTTTATCGTAAATTATCATATTTTACTATTCACTAAAAATTCAAGTATTTAAAAAATCCCAAAAAATCACCCTAAACATGTTTTGATGTGTAGAATTAAAAAATTTACTCCATTTTATGAAAATAATTTTATAAATATGATAACTTTAATTTTTAATTAAATTCCTCATTTACATGGAAAATATTGATTTTAAAATTATAACTTATTTTATAACACTTTGAAAATTTAATTAAGGTATCGTAAAATTATATTATAATAATAAGAGAAAAAAATTGATTTATGCATCTATTTTATGAAATTAAATTTTCATTTAAATAATTATATTAATTATAAAATTATAAATAAACATTTATGTTTTATAAAAACACCAACACTAAATTAATTATTTTTCAAATATTTATTTACTTATACTATGATATAATTATATAATATTTTCATTTATAAGATGTATAAATTTTATTTCTAATTTCATAGGCGATGTTTCTATTTTATTTTCTGATTTATTATTCCTAATTTTCACATAACTATTCCAAAGGCCAATTAATATATCATCGTTATTTGTTCCTTAAATTCTACAAAAACATCTTATTTCATTAATTATTCATTTATAAAGTTTTTATAGTGTTATCAAGTTGATTATATGTAGTTTATATTATATGACATAATTATAAGAAGGTAATTTCCATTGATAAAATTTTGGGTCATTACATTTTTCCCCCTTATGAAATTTCTCCTGCGAAATTTCATTTTACATACTATGGTGACAAAAAGTGAGGGTACTTATCCTTCATAACATTCTTCAATTCCCATATTTCCAATTCTTACTTCTGGTTACTCTAGGGTACTTTGACCTGGTGAGTAGTCTTATTGCATAGAAATTTATCTCTATGTTCCAAGATCATCATCGGTTGCTCCTTGTAAGAGAGATAATTTTCCAACTATACCACCTCTGAATTCCGTACATGTGAGGGGTCTGGTATGTACTTATTCAATAAGGATACATGGAATACATCATGTACTTGATATATGGTAGGTGGAAGTTCTAGTCTATAGGAAACACCTTTGACACGATCAAGAATCTCAAAGGGTCTGATGTAACTAGGACTAATCTTTTATTTCTTCCCAAATCTCCTAATCCTCTTCCATGGATATATGTAGAGTAATACCACATCTCCATCCTTAAAATCTACATCCTGACAATGATTATCTACAAATCTATTCTACTAAATTTGGACTGCCTTGATGTGATGCTGAATTTTTTTTACCTTTTCCACTATTTCAGTTCTTAGAAGCATATGTTCACTAACTTCATCTCATCACGTTGATTTTCTACATCATTTCCTATAAAGGGATCCATATGGGTCCATTTGGATGCTCGATGGAAAATTATTGTTATAAGAGAACTCAAAAAGATGTAGATATTGGTCCTATCCTCCTTTGAATTCCATAGAACACACTCTCAACATGTATTCTAGTGTCTGAATAGTCCATTCATATTAGCCATCAGTTGGAGGATGATAATCCATACTGAATTTCAGCTCAGAGGATAGAAAATGTTGGAGACTTTTCTAGAACTTGGAGGCGAATCTCATATCTCAATTGGATGTAATCGACATTAGTACTCCACGAATCCTTACCACTTATTTGATGTATATCCTTGGAAGCTGATCTAGTGAGAATTCCTCTTGAATTTTGATAAATTGATTTGTCTTTGTAAGATGATCCGCAAAAACTCAAATAACATTATTTCCTCTTGATGTCTTCGAAAATCTAGTGACAAAGTCCATGAGGATGTTTTCCCATTTCCATGTTGTTATGGGTAATTTTATCATCATCACCTTATAATTTTTACTTTCATTCTTCATTTTAGGAAATACTAGACACTTTGATTTATATTCAACAGTCTCCTTCTTCATATTGTCCCACCAATAGTTCTCTTGGAGATCTCACTACATATTTTTTCTCCCTAGGGGAATAGAAAAGGTTGAGCTTTGTGAACCATTCATAAGATACTTCTTTATCTCTAGATAGGATTCTACACATATTCGTGACCCAAATATTACAATTCATTCCTAATCAATTTTAATATTTAAGGATTTACCATTTCTCATAGCTTCCACATTCTTCTGAATTTCCACATCATTTCTTTGAGGTTACTTTATTTTATCCATGAGGGATAGTTAAGCAATCAATTGAGAATGGATTGTTATTTGTCTTCCTTAATGATTACCATGACCATCCTTTAAAAACTTAATAATATTGGATCCTTCTCAATTCTCATCATTGATAATTTTGTGGGATCATTTCTACTTAGTGCATCTACCACTCTATTCACTTTGCCAGGATGGTAGTGGATTGAGCAGTCATAATCCTTGATGATATCTAACCATATTCACAAGAGAATAATAATATACTTATTTTTTAATATATATTTTAAACTCTTATGATCAATATATATTTCACACTTCTCCCCATAGAGATAATGCCCCCATATTTTCAATGCAAAGATCACAGCTGCCAACTCCAAATCATGTGTAGGGTATTTTTGCTCATGAATTTTCAACTACCTTGAGGAATAGGCTATCACATTATAATTTTAAATAATTATATATCCTAATCCCATATTTTAAGCATTTATATATAACAAAAATAGTTCCCCACTTATAGGAAGTTTGAGTACTGGCATGGTGATAAGCCTTTTTTAACTCTTTGAAGTAATATTCACATTCAGTAGTCTCAAAAATCTTTTCTCCCTTTCGAGCTAGCATGGTTAGTGGGTTTGAAATTTGTGATAATTTATTTAAAAACTATTTTTAATACCCATATATACAACGTAAACTATGGATATCTATTAAAAATGTTGGCATGGGCCACTCTTTGATTGCCTTTTTCTGGGGAGGGTCCACAAATATTGCTTTTTTAGTGATAACATGCCCCCAGAAAGATAATTCCTCTATCTAGAACTCACATTTACTGTGCTTTTCATAAGGTTTCACCATTCACAGAGTATTTATCATATAATTCAAATTATCTTCATGTTCCTCCTTGCACTTGTATTATATATAATATCATCAATAAATACTACCACAAATATGTCTATGTAATCTCTAAAGACTCTATTCATTAAGTTTATAAATATTAATGGAGCATTAATGAGTATGAAAGGCATCAATATGAACTCATAGTATCTATTCATTATTTGAAATAAATTCTTTGGAATATCTTCCCTCCTCACTATTTATTGTTTATATCCCAACCAAAGGTGCACCTTAGATAAATACTTGGCCCCACACAGTTGATTGAAAAAGTCATCTATTCATGGAAGGGGATACTTGTTCTTTATATTGATTTTTTTGAGATGGAAATAATAAATGTAGATGTGCATTGATATATCCTTCTTCTTGAATAAGACGAATAGCACACCCCATAGGGAAGCACTCGGGTGTATAAAACCCTTGTCCAGATTATCTTGTCATTTCTTCTTCAGTTCCTCCAACTCAATGGTGTCTATTCTATAAGGTATCTTTGATATCAGTAGAAATCCAAGAATAAGTTTCATTGAGAACTCAACCTATCAATCAGGAGGAATATTAGGAAATTATTTAGGGAACACATTAGTGTATTCCCTCATAATAGGTATGTCTTCTATCATGATTCTCTCCTTTTCTCAATCATATGAGATAGACACGTTTACTCATAAGGTAATAATATCCATAGTTTAGATGATGATTCTGAATGAGATTCATCCTCATACTTATACTTTTAAATAATTATAGTATGCCTAATAATGTGAACAGTGATCTCCCTTTCCCATAAATTGGTGTTAACTTTTTATAAAGATAGTAAATCCATGCCCAATATAATATCAAAATTCACCAAAGGATATAAGACAAGATTTTTTAGGAAGTTTATTCCAAAAACATTAATTGGGGAGGATTTATATACTTTGGATGAAATTATTTCCCCATTTTATTTTCTCATATATAACTCAACCTCTATATTTTGAGGGGGTGTTTGAATAGTTCTACTAAGATTGAAAGATGTGTAATAATGTGTAGAACCAAAATCAAATAGTATGTTCTCTATTATTAAATTAATAACCTGTATAACTATCACCAAATCATTTTTGGGCTCCACCTTATCAATTTTGATGGCATAATATTTCTATTTATATTTTTTCTTTGGTATTTTTTTATGTTGATTACCCTCAAGGATTCAAGGTTTAGTGAACTAGCTTGCATAGTGCCATTTCTCCCTATAGTTGAAATATTGGACCATGGGTGGTTTTCTCCTTTCTTCTACCATATTTTTTATCTTCCTCTTATCTCCTTGACATTCATGAGCTTGGTGTCCTTCTCTCCCAAACTTATATCATTCCCCCATCCCTTTTAAGAAGTTCCCATGATGCTTCTTCCCATATTTTTTATATATAGTTGGTTGAGTTTTCTTTCCACCCTTGTCATTTAGCCTGAAACTCCATCTTTCTTTTCTTATCACCATAGCCATGGGACAATTATCTAAACATCATCTCTACTTTTAGATAACATCAAACAACTACTTTATAACTCCCAAAATCATAAATTTATATATCCTTTAGAAGGTTTGGTTTTAAACAACTGAATTATTTGTTTATTTTTCTATCACTGTTGATAAAAAAACCTGAAGAGTACCTTGCAATCCTTTTGAAATTTTCTTCATATGTCATGAATGATTTACATTCCTTTTTCTTCAGTTGTAATAAATCTCTCTCTATCTTTGTCCAAATATTTTGAGGGAAATACTTATTAAGAAATATTTCGTTAAAGTTTTCCCTCTCTATATCTTCAATTTCATTTTTCGGCTTGGTTTTTTAATCAATTCCCACCAATGATCGACTTCTCCATCTAGATGATAAATGGAAAGATTCAACTTCCCCATCTAAGAATAGTGGATCATAGAAAATATATTCTTCATCAATTTGACCCAATGATTTATGAATATTAGATCATAAGATCCACTAAGTTTAGGTGGTTTTTTTCATATAAAATACTTGATGGAGAGTTTCTACCTCTTAGTTTAAGGAGTATGTTCCACATTATTCATTTTATTATTTATATCCTAAGACAGTTGTGTAAGTATCGCCATGAAATTTTGAAATCCACCTCCAAAATCATTGGGGATGTCATTAGAGCAATTTTTGCATTACCCCTCACATGGGTTATTTTATTGGTTTCTCCTGGTTCCCACTATTTTCTAAAATAGAAAAGGTTTGAACAAAAAATAAGTAAAAAAGTCATAAATAATTTATACATTTGTGAAATTGACTCTAAAGTCATATATTGTGGTTTTATTAGTTTTAGAATTTTTCTAAAAATAAATTCTTATTTTATTAGATATACTTAGTCTCATACTAAGGGTTTTCACTAAGGTTCTCTAATCCTAATTTGTAAATTAACTAATCTGTTATCTGATACCAACTATATGAACCCTGCTTTTCATACCTGATTATTATATCATTTTAAAGATAAAAAACATAAAAGTGTAACATAACCAGGATCCAAAGGTTTAGTTTATTGGACAAATTAGGACCATAAAAAACATATAAATAATAAAGAATAAAAATTATTTAATTCCTTCTTCTCTATCTTCATATTATCCCATGTGTTCTTCTTAGTACAAGTATTCACCAGAGGATATACATAAAAATAAGGGGTGATCTAAAATCTCCATAACAGGATGAATAAGAGACATTAAACGTGGGTGAGAAAAAACATCATAATTATAACATAATAAAAGGATAATAATCATAATCATGATAGGAAACATTAGATATATAAAAGTAATGTGGAAATGAATAAAAATAAAACATCATGTTTTAGTGGTGAACTACAAAACATAGTTGTGAACAAAGCTAGCATCATGTTCACGCATAACATATGTGCATCATCATAACATCATCATTGTGAAAAGATATAGAATCTTGTACATGAATATTACACATTATATCATTAGATACATCACATTACTCTATGAATTGGAGTTCTATATAACTACGGGTGCACCTGCCACATCATAAAATTTACATAATCATGCTTTCCACATAGGATGTATATGAATCATGGACATAAAATAACCCATAGAAAGGAATTTGTTTCATGAATATTTCATATAGAATACATTCATGAATAAACCATGCGGTTCCCAAAAGAAAAATGGAATAACATACTTGGTATAAGAATCATCAATCTTGAGTGAAGAATAAATAATCTCAAGAGAAGTAAAACATGTGTTTTTAAAAAGAAGACATTTTTGGGAAAAATATTTGAATTTGTCATAAAATAATATTAGAAACATTTATATTCCATAAAAGAAAAGTTAATAAAAAAATTATATTTTATGAATATTAAATAAAATCTACACTAAACTTTTTCATAAAATAGGAATAACTCAAAGAAAAGAAATTGGGTTTGATAATCTTCTTACCTAATGTCTAAATGATTTCTTCATATTAATATCCTGGATAATCAAATTAGATTCATTAATTAAAAAATATAGAAACTATTTTAAATGTATTAGTTTCGTTATAGTTTTATTAAGTTCATTTATTTCTATTTTTATGAGTTATAGTGTTCAATTTCATCATTTGAGAGTGTTCATTTTCTTGGTTTTCATGATCTGTTCACTTGTATATATGAATGTAAGTTCATGTAAAATGGGGATAATTATAAATAATTGATATTATATGTTATTTTTGAACTTAAATAAGTTTAATTGGAATTATATATCATTTTTATCTTTTATGAGGATGAATCATTAGATAACATGTTAATGATTATCATTTAGAATAATTTGGAAGTTTTTCGATCACAATGAACTTTTTTTGTTTTATTATTTAATATTATGTATATAAGTTAGTTCCATAACATAAAAAATATTATAAAATACATTTTAAAATATTTTTTAAACCATTATAATGGTTTTATGACCATCCTTGAAGTTTGTAGTGAAAAATGAAAATGCAGCATCCACGGTGGTGGTAAATTGACACACTATAGACGATATTTTCATTTTTAGAATAAAAGGAAAAGGAGATAGGTTTGAAGAAGAATTATTCCACTAACATAATAAAATTATAGTATATAAAATATAATGAAGTTATCATTCCTCTAGGTGGAGGTGAGTAGAGGATAATAAAATAAATGAAATTAAAAAGCAAATAAAAGAAAAAGAAAGTGGATTTTACCTCTTGAATTTATCCTCCTTTAGATCCTTCTTAAGGAAAAGGGTTTGCTATTTTGATAATAAAAAGGTATTATGGATTTTAGGTAGGGTATTGGGAAGAGTATTAGTTAAAAATTTTACAACCTTAAATTCTTTTAAGGTGTGAGTAGAAGAGGTGGAGAGGGGTGGTATTTATAGTGGAGGAAAGGGGTGCTTTCTCATTATTTTATTCATTAGTATAATATTTTTTCCCAAGACTATGAATAGTTTGAACCTTATCACAAAATTTATTAAAATAATGAAGTATAGTTCAATATTTTGGGATTACATAATCTTTACATTAACAATGACTCAAAAATTCATGTATTTATTATTTATCATAAATTATCATATTTTACAATTCACCAAAATTTCAAGTATTTTAGAAAAATCCCCAAAAAATAACCCTAACCATTTTTTAATGTGTTGAATTCAAATATGAACTCCATTTTATAAAAATTATTTTCTAAACATCATAAATTTAATTTTTAAATAAAATCATCATTTTCTTATAAAATACCAATTTTAAAATTATAACTCATTTTATAATAGTTTGACAAAATCAATTGAGTTATCATAAAATTATTTTATAATAATAAAAAAAATAATTTATGAATCTATTTTATTAAAATAAATCTTCTTTTAAATAGTTAAATTAATTATAAAATTATAAATAAACATTTAGTTTTTCTAAAAATACCAACACTTAATTAATAATTTTTAAAATATTTATTTACTTATAAAATTATATAATTATATAATATTTTCACTTATAATATTCCTAAATTTTATTTACTCTTTCATAGGTGAGATAACTATTATATTGTGTTATTCACTATTCCTAATGGTCATATTACTATTCTAAATTTCAAGATACTATTTCATCAGTATTGGTTCCTTAACTTCTAAAAATAACTCGTATTTCATTAATTATTCATTATAAAGTTTGTATGGTGTTATAAAAGTGATTTTATATGGTTTTAACTATATGAAATAATTATAAGAAGGGAATTTACATTGATAAAATGTTGGGTCACTACATTTTAGAAACCATTTAATTTGAAATCACCCTTTAAAGTAATTAAATAAATCAACTCTCTTTCTTTATAAAACCTTAAAAATATTTTAACATCATTATTTGGTTTATCTGATGACCTAAACAGGGTAAAAACACCTTTTGAACATTTTAATAATACTAGAAATTTCAAGTATCATTTAAAATTCCAATAAACGCCTTTGAGAATTCTTTTTGAAATCCAAAACATATTTATAAATTTTAGATATCATTTTCAAAGGAAATTAATATAATATCACAAAAATAATGTTTTCCCTGTCACACAAAATCAAATTTTTACTAGCCCTTAAAATAGTAAAACATTTTAATGTGAATAGAACCCAAGGTAAAACCAACTATTCACCTTTGGAATAAAATAAAATTAATTAAAACTATCATTTTATAATTAAAACATAAAATGAAAATATAAAGTATTCCAGAGTTCAAAAATTAAAATTTAGTGTCACACCCTGACCTTAGACGTCTATTTATTTTAATTTATTTTATTTTATTATTATTTTTCTGGGTCTCGTTCCATTTGGATGAGGATTAGTTGGGTCCCGATTTGATATTTTTGATGTTTGATGTTTTGGTGGGCCTCGGGCCGATGCGCGGTCACCGAACCGCTAGCAATGATTGTGTGTTTGGTCGTAGTGAATGCATTGTCACCCAATCGTTGGAATAAATAATAAAATTAGATGAATAAATTAAATTGACTGAAAAACAAAGCTAAATAAAATTTTATAACGATAAAACATGGTTAACATTTAACCCATAATCAAAATAATATTATTGTGTAGATGATAATTTTATTATTATTCAATCTAGTAGTAATACTATTATTATTAAATTTTTATAAATATAATTATTAATGAAATGTAGTAAAATTATCACCTTAATTATCATGAAGTGTGTTATTAGTTTCCTTTTATGTTTTAAATATTTTTATTATTATTTTTCTATTAATATTATTACTAATATTATTATTGTAACATTGATATTATTGTTATTATTATTACTTAAAATAAAATGTATAAGAACCAATTCTATTTATTGGGTTTATTAACATTTTTTGGTTCTTTTGTTATTATAATTATTATTATTACATTATGGTTATTATATATATATATATATATATATATATATTAGCCCTAATCTACCATTTTCCCGCACCCCCATTCTGGTGCCCTGCGCAGGCCGCCTCCCCTCCTCCCTTCTCTCCTACAGCCCCCCTTTCCCCGCAAGATCCTGCTACAACCAAGGCGGCCAACTCCCTCCTCCAGCACCTACCTCCTACCTCGACGCCCTCCTTCGGCTGCGAAAACTGACCGCGACTCCCTCCTCTTGGTGCGTCGACCGAACCGCTCGCCCTTACTCCTCACTGCGTTGTCCGACCACAGAAGCTCTGCCACCACCTCTCGGCCTCCTCACCGTCTGCCCCGTCACGACTGGCGTTCCTCGATGTGTCTCCCTCGTGTGGCCTATTTTGGTGCGCAGCATGCTCTGAGCCAATTCCCCCCCCCCCCCTCGGCACGACCAAGTTCCCTTGTTTCGATGCAGCACAATTATGCCTTGCTCCGACCAGAAACTCCAATGACCCTCCTTCGGCTTTGTTCTGCCTTGCTCGGTGCACGACCGACCAAACTAATCCCCAACCCGCACTCTATTTCGGCACGGCCCAAACCCTTTTACGCAGCGCCTCCGCCCGGCTCCGGTGCAACCGTGGTTCCCCTCGCCGTCAAACTACAGTTTGTATCTCATTATAATTTTGGTGTTTCCATCAATTTAACTAAACCTTGATGTCTTGTTTTTTATTTCACACTTTTAATTTAGTGTCATAGTTGTGTTAGGAAGTCATGATATTTTATTTTCAGTGCGGATAATTATTTGTATGGGATCTCGGCTTGCCATGTGTTTTCTAGGTTTTCCATCACCATCCAATGTAAGGGTTTTACTATTACTCACACTTTTATTTTATTGTCATTATCGTGTTTTTAATTCCTTATATTTTATTTGCAGTATGAATAATTATTTTTGTGTTGTTAAATATAGGGTTTACATGAATCTTGGTTTAGGCCTTCTATATGATGCCTTTGGAGTTTTTAAATTTTCCACTTGTTCTTTTTGGGTGAGTTTTGACGTAAAAGCCTTATTGTGTAATTTAAAATTGTATTATAAACTTTTAACTGGTTTATTAAATATTATATGTGGTGTGAATTATGTTTCAGAAATATTTTTGAGGTGCACTGGGTTTAAAAATGTATTTTTGACATGTGGGTATTTTGTTAAGTTGTGTAATTTGTTATTTTAATTGTGCAAGTGGTGTGAATTCTGATTTGGTGTGGTTCAAGTTGTGTTTCGAAATCATGTGGAGGTGGTGTTTGCGCCGTTTGTTCATTTGAATTTTTTTGAGTCCTTGTTTATGTGTTTTAGTTGTGCGGTTGTTGCAGTGTGTCGGTGAGGAAGACCCGTGATACTGTAGTAGTCTGCTTGCGCATGTTTGTGCATCTGTGCGAGGCGTGACGTGCCACAGCGAGCTGAGGTAGGTCCCCCACTGCACTTACCTTTAAATTTAGAATTTATTAATTGCTTGATGTTTTATTAATTTTAATAAATGGAAAATAATATAAGATAATTAATTTTTAAATGATTATTTTGTGTAAAAAGATCCGTTTATTTTATACACAACAGTTGAAATATTTTCATGATGAGCGAACACCCAGTAGTGAAATAATGCCAGTTTGTATTTTAAACATAATTCATGGAATTACAAATATAGTTCTGGTTTTTAAGATAAATTATTTCTTCTGAACAAGTGTTTTGGGTTTTCTTGAGTAATGAGTTTTTTCTTTAAAGTTGGTGAAGGAATGTTTGGCACTTTAATAAATTAAATTATTTTGGAAAAACACACATTGGGGTTACTCATGGGTGATCATTGGTGTGTGTTGATTGAGTGAGTTGTGTATGATATTTGTTCCTTGTGACTGATTGATTTACATTGTGGATGCACCCCTTTTTATTGCATGTGTTGACATGGGAACCTAGCATAGTGAGTGAATCTTCTGAGAACGATTACTGCGCTAGTTTATATTACGCACTAGCTAGTGGCCCCATAGCAGGGGAATAATGAGTTATTACTGTTATGGGGATTGGGCCCCTCGGTTAGGCCATGAAGGGCTATACCGGGCATTAGGGCGTTTTAACATCATCGAGTTAGAGCATGCTTTTAGGATGAGTCACATGTATAGTACGTTCTGGATTTTTCACAATATTCTAGGTTCGACCCATGTTTCTTTTAGTGTTTATTTGTATGTGGTAGATGATTGAGAGGTATAGTTCGGTTGTTGGCCTCGTGTGCCACTTTTCCCATTTCCCTTAGTGTGTGTTGTGTGTGGTTTTCCATTTGACCAACAATTAAAATTTGGATTTCTAAATTGTTCGCAAAAATATTTTAAAATGCAATGCACATGTTCCTTTCAAACATTAAAATTTATTTTTAAATTAAAAAGGGCAATGGAATGTTACTTGTTTTAGAAATGAAATTGCGTGTGGAAACTAATATTTTATATAATTTAGTTCAAACCTAGAATTAGTAAATTTCTGTATTTAAAGTTAGTGCATTGGGAATAGATATCGGGCTAGCCTACTGAGTTTTAATACTCATGCATGTAGTTCTTTTCTATTTTTAGTGTTGTGCAGGCTACAGCTTGGGTGCATTCGCCTTGGGTGATTTTTGGTCGTGAGTTGGAGAGTAACCCACGAGGTTACACGAAGATAGTGTTTGTCTCTTTCGGTTAGTTTTATTTTTCTTTTGTTCTTTTTTAGTTAATTTACTCTATTTATTTATTTTGCATTGCTCTGTTTTATTTCAGCTGCTTTATTTATTTATTTATACTGGGTGAAATCATTCTCATAGCCTCTGTTGATGCCCTAGAGCCTGTTTCCATCCCGAGAGGATCGAGAACGCCTCTCGGGCCATGTCGTGGACTGGATCGGGTGACCGGTTCAAGGTCGACCTGGGTTGGTTCGTGACAAAATGGTATCAAAGGGGGGGCCTTGTTATTTGGGGTGTCTGGTAGAATGAGATTAGGATTTTCAGGGATCAGTAGGTATGTTATGGGTCGGTGCCTGATCACCACCTCTTGCAACGAGACCTGAGTTACCAGGGCTAGTCTGGGATTTGAGTCTTTTTTATTTGGTTTTTCTGGATTGATGGATGACAATGGAGGAGAATCGGTTCACGTTGCGGCTTCACATGGGGTGGTGACCCATGTGAAGTCCAAGTGCTCGGTTTAAGGTCCTCTTAGTGTTGTGCCTTACCGGGGGCATGACTCACCACCATGTTGTCGGGTTAGGCACATACACTACTTCCTCATTCTTATGGTTTATAGTTGGTTATGTTTTGTTTTGAACTTGGTCTATGTGTGTGTGTTAAAAATGAAAGTGATCTCGAAATGAAAAAATGCGGTCTCTTCCAAATTGTTTTTGAAATTAGTAAAGTGGATTTTTAAAGAGAAAGTGTATCAGTTTGGAAAAACATGGAATATGTTTGGATTTGGTAAAAAAAGGTGTTTGAACCTTGTAACTCCTTATGGAGGGTCACATGTGTGTGGGTATGTACGGAGAGTGCGTATGAGAACTTGTTTTCAAATGATGTGAGAGAGATTTAATGAACGCACATGTGACTGTTCATAAGGTGCCATATGTGGGTTTTAAAATTTTAAATAAATAATGGTTTTATAAAGTGATGTATGCTTGTGTTTATATATGTTTGGCTTATGGGCATGTTTCCTCTGTCTTGTGTTTTTTCATTGATTGATTTTTGTCTTGATACTGGTTTCGAGGTGTTTTTTGTGTTTTTATGAGTTTTCTGCCTAGAAAGCCTCCAAAAGTTGTTAATGAGTTATGACCAGTCCCCAGTTCTTTTTGTGTGTTGCCTCCTTATCGAGGTAATCAAAGTCTGTTAAAGGAAATTGTATAGTTCAAAAAGATAGTGTGTCTTCGGGTTGTTGGGAACTCCCAGGGTAGTTAAGGACTGTACTATCTTATAATTATTTGAGGGTTCAGTTCTGGACTAGTAAAGATGAGATGTGTCATCATCATTGTAGTTTTGGGTGTGATTAATGGTGGTCGACCTCTGTGAAGGTCCCACTTCTGGAAAGAAGTGCGGGCCGGTGGAACCTATCTTCAAGAAACCATCCTCTTCTGTACTGACTCCCAGATTGTTGACCGTTCTCTCGCATGCCACTAGTGTGGCCAGTTCAGGCATTCTAATCCGCCTTGTCAGATCCCCCCGAATTCTTCCTATCGTGCTACTGTCCAGGACACCGGAGAGAGTTAGGAAAAAAACATCATTCAGGAGCAAGGAGTTAGGGACTGGAGGACGAAAATAACTAACTGTGAGGCATAAGATGCTTTTGTCATCAGGGCCCCAACCACAGGTCTCGGGGTGAAGCTCGCGCACATCCAGGAGTTGCCCAGGGTGTGTGGAACCTCGGTTCGGATAATGTTTTCATCTTTGTAATGGAAATATACAAAATTTCCTTGTTCTATTGTCGTCAATGTCGTAAGCTTATCCTTGTTATGGGGGCGTGGTGAGCTTGTTCCTCCACGATCCAAGTGGTCTTATCTACTCCAAGTGTGGTTTTTAAATTGTTCGGTCTCTTTGAATGGTGTGGACTGTGAATGGATGGACCTATTCTGATTTTGAGTTGGTCTCAGTTGTGTTTGTTAGGGGGGATGTTCGTTTCGTGAAATTGATGGGAGGTGTTGAGTTAATTCTTCATCCTTAAGTTTCTGGGTTGTTTTGTAGAAAGTTTTCCAATAAGGTATCAGGTGTGTTATTTAGTCCATGTTGGGAAAACGAATGACTTTGGGTTGGGAGTTCCCGCGATGGCCCCTGGGTGGGGGGTAGTGTGTTCGAGTTTTGAGGGATTCCATGATAGGGAATTCTTGTGGTGGGGAGAACCCTCTCGTGTTCTCCCCTCAACTTCGGGCAGTGATTGTTCATGAGTTGGTCAGGTGTGACATGTGTTAGTAATCGTCACCCCGAGCCTCTTGATTTTTTCTAGTTGGGTTCGGTCATGGACTCTAGTTGTGTCAACTGTTGGTTTGGTGACTTTCTGGGGGAAGAAAGTGTCTGTGGTGGGGAGAATTGTCACACCCCGACCTCGGACGTCTATTTATTTTATTTTATTTTATTTTATTTTGTTATTTTTTTTTTTATTTTTTTCTCAGTCCCATGCCATTCGGGCAAGGATTATTTGGGTCCCAGTTTGATATTTTCAATGTTTGATGTTTTGGTGGGCCTTGGGCCGGTGCGTGGTCACCGCACCGCTAGCGGTGATCGTGAATTTGGTCGTAGTGAATGCATTGTCGCCTGATCGTTCGAATAAATAATAAAATTAGATGAATATATTAAATTGACTAAAAAACAAAGCTAAATAAAATTTTATAACGATAAAACATGGTTAACATTTAACCCATAATCAAAATAATATTATTGTGCAGATGATAATTTTATTATTATTCGATCTAGTAGTAATACTATTATTATTAAATTTTTATAAATATAATTATTAATGAAACGTAATAAAATTATCACCTTAATTATCATTAAGTGTGTTATTAATTTCCTTTTTGTTTTAAATATTTTTATTATCATTTTTCTATTAATATTATTACAAATATTATTATTGTGAAATTGATATTATTGTTATTATTATTACATAAAATAAAATGGATAAGAACCAATTCTATTTATTGGGTTTATTAACATTTGTTGGTTCTATTATTATTTTAATTATTATTATTACATTATGGTTATTATATATATATATATATATTATTTTAACCCTAATCTGCCATTTTCCTGCACCCTCATTTCGGTGCCCTGCGCAAGCCGCCTCCCCTCCTCCCTTCTCTCCTGCGGCTCGCCTTTCCCCGCAAGATCCCACTGCACCCAAGGCGGTCAACTCCCTCCCGCAGCACCTGCCTCCTACCTCGACGCCCTCCTCTGGCTGCGCCGACCGACCGCGACGCCCTCCTCTTGGTGCATCGACTGAACTACTCGCCCTTGCTCTTCTTTGCGTTGTTTGAAAATAGTGGCTCCACCACTGCCTCTCAGCCTCCTCATTGTCTGCCCTGTCACGACCTACGCACCTCTATGTGTCTCCCACGCAAGGCCTCTTTTGGTGCGCAGCAGGCTTTGAGCCAATCCCCCCCCCCTCGGTGCGACCAGGTTCCCTTGTTCCGATGCAGCATAATTATGCCTTGCTCCGACCAGCAACTCCAACGACCCTCCTCCAGCTTTGTTCTGCCTTGCTCAGTGCCTGACCAACCAACCCGATCCCCAACCCGCACTCTATTTCGGAGCGGCCTAAACCCTATTACGTAGCACCTCCGCGCGGCTCCAACACGACCGTGGCTCCCCTCTCCATCAAACTACAGTTTGTATCTCATTCTAATTTTGGTGTTTCCTTAAATTTAACTAAACCTTGATGTCTCTTTTTTTATTTCACACTTTTAATTTAGTTTTTTAGTTGTGTTATGAAGTCCTGATATTTTATTTTCAGTGCGGATAATTATTTGGATCGGATCTCAGCTTGCCGTGTATTTTCTAGGTTCGCTGCCACCATCCAATGTGAGGGTCTTACTATCACGCACACTTTTATTTTATTGTCGTTATCGTGTTTTGAATTCCTTATATTTTATTTGGAGTACGAATAATTATTTTGGGGTTGTTAAAGAAAGGGTTTACATGAATATTGGTTTAGGCCTTGTATATGATGCCTTTGGTGTTTGTAAATTTTCTACTTGTTCTTTTTGGGTGAGTTTTGACGTAAAAGCCTTGCAGTGTTATTTAAAATTTTATTATAATCTTTTAACCGGTTTTTTAAATATTATATGTGGTGTGAATTATGTTTTGGAAATATTTTTGAGGTGTGCTGGGTTTAAAAATGGATTTTTGACATGTGGGTATTTTGTTAAGTTGTGTAATTTTTCATTTTAACTATGCAAGTGGTGTGCATTTTGATTTAGTGTGATGTGAGTTGTGTTTTGAAATCATGTAGAGGTGGTGTTTACACCGTTTTTTCGTTTGAATTGTTTTGAGTCCATGTTTATGTGTTTTAGTTGTGCGGTTGTTGCAGCGTGTCGGCAAGGAAGACCCGCGATACTGCGGTCGTCAGCTTGCACGTGTTTGTGCATCTATGTGACGCGTGACGTGCCACTGTGTTTGGAATACGAACCGAGGTAGGTCCCCCACTGCACATACCTTTAAATTTAGAATTTATTATTTGCTTGATGTTTTATTAATTTTAATAAATGGAAAATAATATAAGATAATTAATTTTTAAATGATTATTTTGTGTAAAAAGATCCATTTATTTTATACACAACACTTGAAATATTTTCATGATGAGCGGACACCCAGTAGTGAAAGAATGCCAGTTTTGCTTTTAAACATAATTCACAGAATTTCAAATATAGTTCTGGTTTTGAAGATAAATGATTTCTTCTGAACAAGTGTTATGGGTTTTCTTGAGAAATGAGGTTTTTCTTTGAAGTTGGTGAAGGCCTGTTTGGAACTTTAATAAAGTAAATTATTTTGGAAAAACTCAGATTAGGGTTACTTAGGGGTGATCATTGGTGTGTGTTGATTGCGTGAGTTGTGTATGATATTTGTGCCTTGTGACTGATTGATTTACATTGTGGACGCACCCCTTCTTATTGCATGTGTTGACATGGGAACCTGGCATAGTGACTGAATCTTCTGAGAACGATTGCTGCAATAGTTTAGATTATGCACTGGCTAGTGGCCCCATAGCAGGGGAATACTGAGTTATTGCTGCTATGGGGATTGGGCCCCTCGGTTAGGCCAAGAAGGGATATACCGAGCGTTAGGGCGTTATGACATCATCGAGTTAGAGCATGCTTTCAGGATGAGTCACATGTATAGTACATTATGGATTGTTCACAATCTCCTAGGTTCGACCCATGTTTCTTTTAGTGTTTATTTGTATGTGGAGGATGATTGAGAGGTCTAGTTCGGTTTTCGGCCCTGTGTGCCACTTTTTCCATTGCCCTTAGTGTGTGTTGTGTGTGGTTTTCCATTTGAACAACAATTAAAATTTGGATTTCTAAATTGTTTGCAAAAATGTTTTAAAATGCAATGCACCTTTTCCTTTAAAACATTAAAAAATTGTTTCTAAATTAAAAAGGGCAATGGACTATTACTTGTTTTAGAAATGAAATTGCGTGTGGAAACTAATATTTTATTTAATTTAGTTCAAACCTGGAATTAGTAAATTTCTTTATTTAAAGGTAGTGCATTGGGAATAGATATCGAGATAGCCTACTAAGTTTTAATACTCACGCCTATAGTTCTTTTCTGTTTTTAGTGTTGTGCAGGCTACAGCTTGGGTGTGTTCGCCTTGGGCGACGTTTGGTCGTGAGTTGGAGAGTGACCCGCGAGGTCACGTGGAGATAGTGGTTGTCTCTTTCGGTTAGTTTTATTTTTCTTTTGTTCTTGTTTAGTTACTTTACTCTGTTTATTTATTTTTCGATACTCTGTTTTATTTCAGCTGATTTATTTGTTTATTTATACTGGGTGAAATCGTTCCCATAGCCTTTGTTGATGCCCTGGCGCTTGTCACCAGCCCGGGAGGATCGGTAACGCATCTCAGGTCGGGTCGCGGACCGGCTCGGGTGACCGGTTCAGGGTCGACCCGGGTTGGTTTGTGACATTTAGGGCTTGGAGATCCTACTTAGAGTTAACGAAAATTGAGTGGGAATGTGTTTTCTTCAATGGTAAAGGCTCTAATAAGTAAGAGGTGACCCACACAAACCTTAGATCTAAAAAAACACCAAAACTAGTTAATCCTAACACCCCTAGGGTTTGGATAAACCAAATAACAATAAAGGTAGTGGGAAACTATAAGTAAAAAAATAAAATAGGGGATTTTATATTGTACATTGAATAATAATCCCTATAAAATGATGAAATCAGTAGGAATCATCATACGGAGAGGAGTTCATAGGTGGTGCAATGCACGCAACATCTCACATGAGAGAGGGATTAAGCCAGGTGGGGGATGTGTGATGGGTGGGAGGGGAGAGAGGGAGAGGATTTAAAAATAATAATAACATAAAACAAAACAAAATAAAATTTTAGATATTGGGGAACATCACATGGTTTACCCACATGGTTTACTAAACTGTGCAATGGCCATGCGATCCATACTGACTAAGAAAGAAACCTCTTGCACAATTTCCCCTAGAACCCTGCATAGGTTAACAAATTTTTCACTGACCATGATAGATGAAATTATCCTAACAATATCCCCTCATGGATAGTTTCCACTTAGTTACTCTTATCTGTACACAAACCATGTACAAAATAAAAAATATTAAAAATTAAAAAATATTTCAAATATGAATATCTTGAAAATTTTATTAGCCCAAAAAATAATTAAAATAATTAATAAATTAAATTTTATAATGGTGTGGAGTGTCAAAATCTCTCCACAATGCCAATTTCTACCCCAGAAAGTCCATAGTCATATAAAAAGTAATGAAATAAAATTTGAAACTCCACTCCATGGAACAAGATGAGTTGGATGACGAAAAAACTAGGTTCAACCTAAGAGATAAATATAGAAAACACTAATGATTCCTCTTAACCGAGAAAACCATATCCATAAATCCAAATTATATCTCTAAGATCAGTATAAAACAATTATTAAACGATATCCTAATAAGGATGGATACCAATCTCCCCAAAATTTAGAAATTATATAAATGATTTTATAGGAATAGGATATACCACGAGACCAAATCATCAACTATAAAATCCTCCTCTAAGAATTCCTAAGAATCACCGGGTTCCATAAAACACTATTAACCACCAAGAACTAATCTTTACTTCTAAGGGTGCACATCCTAAAGGAACTAAACATACACCAACAAGAATCGTCACCTAATTAAATATGCCTTTCCAAAATAAGCCCCATGGGGAACCACTCATGGGAATGAAAATACAAAGAATAACATGGGTCCTTGACTTAGGTAATCATACTAAATGGGTAAACTAGGACTTCAATCTCAAAACATCATCTCATACTGAACCCCACCAAGACAGCACTACTGAGTGATCAAATTTCCAAAGGCCACATCCATCCAAATTACCCAAGAACTGGCCAAAAGGTCACTCATTCCCAAACTAAAAATAAAATAACACCAAAATAGTCACAACACTATGAAACACCAAACTCCACAAGAAGAGTAATACCAATAGAAAGGCAGGTACAAAAACAACATTTCAAAAAGACCCTCATAGGTTCACCCAACCTCAATAAGGATAAACCACAAGAATACAAAAACCCCAAGAGGAAGAAAATGAAATAAACAAAAGGAAACCAAGAGAGCCTTTAAGAACACACCAACAAAAGCCACCTCAAGGTAACATGGATCTTAACTCATCATGAAAAATTTCTCAAAACAATAATCATCCCAATATAATCTTCCACCTAATATTACAAAGGGATAAATCCTCATTAATTCAACTCAACTAAAGATCACCAACACCAATATAACTTATTCTACCAAACAAAACTTTTAGCTAACACACTACCACATCACTAAAAAGAAAATAACACATTCCATTCCACTTGGAACCTAGGAATATTCCATAAACAAGGAAAGAATTATTATTATAGATGAATTCCCCACTTTTATGCAAGACCATTCCAAGATGTTAACTTTATATGAAACATAACATAGACCAAAAATCAAGTATGTTGTCCAAAACTATTCAAATTCTACCAAGTTTGATCGAGGTAAAAAATACAAAACTTAATTTTCCCAAAACAAGTGACTTTTTTCAAAATATTTCTTTTTTAAATCCATGACCCCTTGACCAAGAGTCCCAAAACTCATTTCAAAGGAAAGACATCTCTGAAAAAAAAAATATTATTTTAAATACCCCCTAACTCATTGGGAAATTAACACCCACTATAAAATTATTCAAAATTCCAATTTATATAATTAATATCATTCACATAAAATCCACCCCTATTTCAAGGATCTTTTCCTATTTTCAAAATGTTTAAAAATAATCCACCACTTATATTTTATTAAATGAAAATAATAACTTTTTTAAAAAAACATTAAGAGGGAAATCCCATTGAACTCAAACATTAAAAAAAATTAAGGAAATATTTTTTTCCAAACATCATATCAAAAACAACCAATTTAACACAAAATCATTCCCTAACACGTTTCCAAAACACCAGGTTCATTTTGTGAACAATCACAAAGGTTCATTTTTATATGAAAACCATTTTACATTAAAGTCTCATTTTTCATGTCAAAAACTAATTTTCCCGAATAATTACAAAAGAGGAGGAAAATCACAAATCAAAATACATTTCATGAATGTATCATAAGATCCACATTTACTCATCCCCCATCATACATCCAAATAATAAAAATGGGATGTAGAACCCTTACTGGCTCATCCATATGGTTTAATGGTAAATAATCCAGTCATACATCCATTCCTATAATTTTTTCAAGATTGATAATATGTTTTCTACCAAGTTTATCTGGTCATGTGAACTAACCTCAGACCCCCAATCCATCTTCCATTTTCATCCCAAAATCTTTCTCAGTCCCTAAGTAAACTCACACTGTTCCAATGATGATTAACACATGATCAACCATAATCCAAAAAAAAATTAAAATTCAAAAATCAATCCCTGATACCCATGGTAACTCAAGTATAAAGGTAGGTAAAACCTAACTAGACTCTCCCTACACCTACCTTTTGTGTTCAGACAAAAAAATAACTTGATTCTACCTTGACATACAAAAATAAACAAGTATTACTTAACAACATAGGCTTCCATTACATAACCTAGGAATGGATACCTTTTTAAAAAAACCAAACCATGATTAATTGTAAAATAGAAACCAAACTAGACCTGAGGGGAATTCTTAATCCCTATGGACTAGTGAAAAGTGCTAAGTCACCAAAAATAAACAATGGGAATGACTTCACCCTTAAATTAGAGTTATCGCATAATATACTTTCTACCAAAACCATCATAGCATGTTTGTAAATTAGATTTCCACACCAAAATTAGATATAGATAAAATAAAAAAATAGAAAATAGATATAAACCCTTTAAAGTAAATTAAACTTCTTCTCTCACCTCAAACTCCCTTCCCTACAGAAACTACTATAACCAAATGCCTTTACCAGCAACCACATATATAATTCACCTATAGTAAAGTAAATAAAAACAGTAATGGCCTATTTGGATCGAATAAATAAATTAAAGGTACACACATAGAACATTATATGAAATTAAAATTAGGTCTTAGAAATATTGAAAAAGGTATCATAGACTAAATTTGATAAAATAAATAACCAACCTCAATCCCCTAAATCAATCAATTCTCCAAGAACATAAAGAAGCTAAAAAGACTAAAAATCAAATGATAAATGTTCATTAGTAAAAAAATTCTCATTAATCCACCTCCTACCATGTCGCATGTCAATATTATAATTACAAAACCATTTTCAATATAGTATGAAATATAACTCAAAAATAGAGTTTTTCACATACTTTATAAAATAAAGCTAACCATATTCCAATTACCCATTTTCTAAACAATCACCTTTTTATTTTAATAAAAATAAAAAAAGAATGGTTAAGCATTTACGATATGGAAAGAAGTATTTTAAAAAACCACAGGAAATAAGTAAAATCCCTATTTATCCCTTTTATCTAAAAATTTCTTGAAAATTCAAGTTTCACAAATAGTATTATAAAAATACAATTCTAGAAACTCATTTTATAAATGACCAAACCATTTCCATTTTAAAACTCACTTTACAAACCATTTAAAACTCTATTTTAAAAGTAATCTGAGCCGTAAAATGAAATGAGTCATAATTTTCACTCACACGTCACATATATACCAAATAGATAAAAAGAAAAATGGTTCCAATAGAAAATAAATGGGTGGGGATATAATAAAAGAATAGAAAAAATCCACTAAAATTTATAATAAGGACCTAAGTGTCATAGAAAACATCCTAAGTCTCTAGGAATAAAGACCTGAACTTGCGATAAGAAACCTAGGTTGACATTACTGAACATGTCACATCCTTGGTAGTCCCATCAATATAACCATAAATAAATATCCTATAATATGATTTGATACATGGGAATAATAAAGTTTCTATCTTTCAAGGACCATTATCCCTTTTGGTCTAACCATCTTGTAGTATCTGAGAAACACTCCATATTCAATTCACTAACTATACTATGGTTTGAACTCATATTGGTCATATACTATATTCTTAATACTCCCATGACATGCATAAAATGGAGGTAAGAAATTAATAATCACATATAATAACTATAAAAAATTTGAAAGTGCCTCACACCTCACCTATTACACTATTATAAGAAGCATCGCCGATCAAACCCTCACATAATAGTTCCACACTAAAATCCAATAAATTACAAATATCCCCTATGGTGTTATGAGTCAAAAAAGTCACACTCGTTATATTGGAATTCGAAATAGGGTATGACACCTTTTTATAAAACAAGTCCCAATTTAAAAGTAAACATATAGCTTTCCAAAAAGAGCACATAAGTTTAAGATATTTTTACACCATATGAAAACCATTTAATGTTGCAAAGGATCCTTTCACCAAAACGACTCAGAAGGTCGAGTCACTTTGTAACCATTTAAAACCATTTATAAACACTTTATAAATCATTACCCTAAAATGAACCCTTGAAATCAATTTAATAAATCAAATCCCCTTACTTATAAAACCATAAAATTTCTGAACATAATTCTTTAGTTTATTATATGACCCAAATAGGAATAAAACACATTTAAACCATAGAAAATATTCAAATCATCCTTAAACAGCATAACAAAACTCAAAATTTCAAGTATCACATGAAATACCCAGAATCACCTTTGAGAAATACCTTTAAAATAACAAACATCTATATAAATTTTAAAAACCATCATCAAATCCCATTTGGAAATGTCACAAACACATAGTGTTCCTAGTCATACAAAACCATATTTTTACTAACCGTTAAAATAGTAAAACCTTTAACTTTAAATAAACCCAAATGGAAAACCAACTTTTCACCTTGTAAATTTAATACAATTAATTAAAACTATCATTTTATAATTAAACCATAAATTCAAAACATGAAGAATTAAACAGTTAAAAAATAAAATTCTAGAGATTTGAAATTCAACTTGGAATCAATAGAGATGAATTCTGAATGTGTTTCCTTTGACAGAGAAGTCTCCAATAAGCAATAGGATACTAGAATGAACTCTAGAATCACAAAAACCGAAAAAAATAGTTAAGTTGGGAAGCCCTAGAATTTTTATAATCTAAATCTTGGAAAAGGGAGAGGGAATCCCTAGGGAAAGGAAGAAATAGGAGAGCATATAATGTATCTTGAAGAATCACCCCTAACACATGAAGAAATCTGGATAAATCTTTATAAATAGAGGAGGCCATAAGGGGGAGGCATGTGAGCAATGGGGGGTCTTATGTAAGGGAAGGATTTGGCCAGGGAGCATGGTGTGCGATGAGTAGAATAAGATATAGGTAGTTTTTTAAAAAATGAAATAATATAAAACAAAACAAAATAATATTTTGATTATTAAGGAAAATCACATGGTTTACCCAAAAGGCTTACCAAATTATGTGATGTCCATGAATCCCATGCTAATTAAGAAAAAATACACCTCCATGGTTTCCCCTAGGACCCCACATGGGCTAACTAACCATTAAATAGCCATACCAAATAAAAATTTCCAAATAATATCCCCTCTCATATGATTTCCACATAGTTACTCATAACTATTCATAACCCATGGATATAAAAAAATCTTAAAATTTATAAAAATAAATCAAGCCCATAAATTATGAAAATTTATTTACCAAAAAAATTATCTTAAATAATAAATTACTTAAATTATACAGTTAAACGAGGTGTAAAATTATATCCATAGTATAAATTATAGATTCATTAGACTAATATCATGGATTCTATATCTATTTTAGTAGACTTTCGACCAGTTTACTTTTCTGATAAAATTCAAGATTCAAGATCCAAAATGATTGTATGATTAAATGAATCTATCATTACTCTTGAAGGGAAAAATTTCCACATAACATGGGTAACATGATCCGAAGATTTAAAATTAAAATCATGACTAGTGGTTGTTTTACAAGGTGTTAATAAATGTGTTCAGAATTAGTGAATTTTAAGAAATAATTGAAAAAAAGATGTAAAATTAAGTTTAAATTAAAAAATTAATATACTGTATTTTTTGGACAGTGAAGCACATTAATGTTATATAACAAAAAATAATATTAACCTCTTTTAGTGACTAATCATATCTACCCCCTACCCCCCAATTGAGTTTTGATAGTCCCTATAAAATAATTTTCTTAAAAAGATTAAAATTGAATTCTTATTTTGAAACACATTTTAAAATATAAAGTTTACTTTTAAGAGATCAAATCTAAAAATCATGAAACTCATAAAAATCACTTAAAACAGGAAAGGTTCACTAGAATATCACAATCCCAAGCCTATTACTTTGTTAAAATTCATCATCACCATTCATCCAATTCTAATTAAGAATACATATGTTTTGTGCATCACAAAATACAAGGGGGTTTATTTTTATTCAAGGGGAAAAATATGGAAGCTATATGTGGGAATCACATTGTAATCCTAAGATGAGTATCTAATTTTTTTTTATATATTAATAATTTTTTAAATTTTTTCCTAGTAGTTCAAATTGTGCTCAACCTAGTTAATTCATGTAGCCAAAATTTATCTATAGAGACCCATACTTTTCATCTATAGATATCACATCTTAATATAAAAATATTCATTACATAACAAAATGATCCACAATGTAATCATATAGGATTTGTGCCTTTGAAAACTTGGTAAAAATAAACAACTCATTCATAAAATATCTACATCACATCTCACCAAGTTATTCATAACTAGAACTCCTATTATACATATCATACATAGAAGAATTATTCATAAACTGGGGAAATGAAACATAACAAAGGGTGATCTTAGATGATCAGTAAGGGTAAAAAAGGTATATTTTAGTGATCACTTGAACATAATCTTGAACATAAGGGTATGAGAATATGAGAAAACATTTTAAAATCATACCCTACATATCATAGATCATAATATTAAGTCATGTGATAAAACATGGCACTTTATAAGATATAAATCATAATAGAATCAAATAAAATGATCCATGAGAGAACTACATTGGAATAATACATAGTTTTTTGGTATATATATAATCATATAAAACTACTTCCTTGGTATTCAAGGATCTCTACCAAAACTATCATAGTGGAATGGGTCCACTCGCCAAACAATCATAGTAGTCTAGGTTCACTACCAAGACTATTATAGTAGAAAGGTCCATCATTGAACTGGGTTCACTCCCCATTATAGTCTTGTTAATATCTAAAGATATCAATATTTACCCAATACATTTGAGGGAGATATAGGTCCCACCCATCCTTAGTTATAACATAACCACTTTCCTTGGTTATAAAGTAACCACTATCCGTGGTTATAATATAATCAAAATTATTGGTTATAATGTAAACATTTTCACATAATAATAACCATACATATGTGTTCCATGATATCATAAAACATTCATCATATAAGAATCCCTTAAATGAAATGGGTTTCATAAACATTTCATCATAGCATAACCCATGGAAAAGAAATGGGTTTCATAAACATTTCATCATTTCATCATAGTATAACATTTGGAAAAGGAAGGTGTTTTATAAACATATTGTCATCAAAAACATAAACCATATATAGAATAAATAAGTTTTATATCAATAAATGATAACCCCAAAAAATCTTATGTAACATCAAAGGATTTCATCTTAAATGGAAATTTATTTTGAAAGATCACTTAAAACATTTCTTGATAAATATATCCCTTTTAAATTGAAATAACATTTTAAAAAAAATCCAATTATTATGGAAAAAAAATTATTTGAAAATAAACTTGGAAACATGTAATGGAATCTTCAAATCATTGATCATTCATTATGGATAGAAATTATGTTCATGTCCTGTACATTAAAATAAAATATTTCTTTCACACTTTTATATAAAATTTCAAAAAATACCTCGTTCTGAAAATGAAAAGAATATTACTTTTAAAACAATTTTTAAAAAATCAAACATGTGAAAAATTACATTGAAAATAATTTAATATTAGTAAAAATATTATTTAAAATATTTTTAGAAAACATGGATATGAAAGAAAAAGGGTTTTCAACGAGAGAGAGAAATAAAGTCGATTTTCCTTAAAAACATATTTCCAACCTATTAAGTACATAAATTTAGGGAAATAAATGGATAACATTTATTTTAAATAAATAAATTGAGGATATGATAATTCATGAGTTTATTAAATCATGATAATTCATCATCAGAAACTTAATCATAAACAATCCCAATAAACTATGGAATTGTAGTATAAAACCCTTTACCGCTTTGGTAACATTTGAATCGTTATCCCCATGAATGAAATAATGATAAATGTATATGTAAATCCCCATAAGTTTTATAATAATAATAATAATAAAATAACTTCATGGTCAGTATATACACCACATAAAATAAATAAATGGTGAATATGGAATCTGTCTCACATAAATAAAGGTGTGATAAAAATCCCTTACCTTAGGTCTGACTTCCTTCATACACATTGGTATATATTTTATAATAAATATATATTTATTATAAATATATTAAATAACCATATTCATATATATAATACCATATATTATTTACTTATAACCTTTTATCACCTGTTTATTAACCATTCTTTATTAAAATCATTATTCTGAGTGATATCTGCTTCGTTTTTCACATATGTTTTGGTTCAATAGTTTTGGTCCTTGTATTTTGAACACAGTTAAATCATATCCAAAATATTAATAATGGTATAAATATCATAAATATTAATTATATACATTTTTAAATTCATTCAAAAAATAGAAATAGAAAAATGAACTACACTATTCATGGAGAAGGTAGGTCGTGCATATGTATGAACGTTATTTTCATTTTTTTAATATATAGAACAAAAGAAAGGTAAATAATAAATATCATTTATAGAAAAATTATTATTCATATATATTATATATATTCATAAAACTCATATATATTATAATCACAATAAAATATAAATGAAAAATGAATCACATCGCTTCAAGGAGGTGGTAGTCCACATGTATGCATGATCGACGTTGTCATTTTCCAATGATTTGGAAGGTAAGAAGGTAGATGTGATATTATAATTAAATTATTATAATAATTTCATAAGTATCACATATAAATATTAAACTCATAATAATACCCATCCATAAAATATGGTGATGATAAGTGAATCGTATCACTATGTTGTGATGGTTTGTTGTACGTACGCACAAGAGATATTTTCACTTCCCATTTGATAGAAAGAGGGTGAATAAAGGTGGTTTCAAAATCATAATAATATTTATCTATAATTGGGATACTTAATTTATAATTTTCTGAATAATATAATGTATTTATAGGTGTTAAAAGAATAATTAAAAAGAAAGTGACTGGTTAAGGTGATTATCATTTCTTTGAAATAACTCTTTTAGATCTCGTATTAAGGGTTATAGGGTTCATATTTTAGGAATAACAGAACCTTTATAATGTGCATAGTGGAATTAATAAGATAATTTTTAAATTTTGGTCAATCTAGAAGGCAATAAGTGGTGTGAAGAAGATAATGGAGGGGTTACCTTTTATAACTGAGGGGAGAGGCACCTTTAGAATTTATTGAAATATTAAATTAATATTAATTTATTTTGAGATCCAATTGTCTCTGAATTAATAATATTTAAATATAATATGATTATAATTCAAAATAATCTCATTTAATAAAATTTTTAGAATTTTGGATCACATTTTTATCCTTTTCTTTTTATTTTTAACCATTCGTTTTCCCTTTTGACAATTGTCATTATAGTAAAGTTTTTTTCCCTTTAAGGGTTAATAATGTTACTATAAATTGTGAAAATAACCATAAATGGACCATGTTTTATGTTTAAAATCATATTGCATTAATGTGTTTGAATATAATATATTAATGAATTTTATATCATTTAATAAAATATTATGTATTATAAAGTATCATTAATGTCATTTTTAAGTCTATTCATTTAATTTGACTTTTTGTACATCAATACAAAGGGTGGATTTGAATATAATTATTTAAAATAATAATAATATGTCATATTCATATAAAAAATTGGACACATTAACTCACTCAAATTATATACAATTAATATTTCTAAAATCATTTTAAATATTTTTTTTAATAATTGAAAAATACTTCATCGATTTCATATAAGAATTTATGTTCATTATATAATTACCAAAAACTATAAATAATTTTTTATCATAAATATAATTTTTTAATCTCAAAATAGACACTTATATTCATTTATAATGTTATTTTATCCCTATATGGATATATAATAGATATTTAAAACTAAGAGTGTGACATTTTGTAACTTTATTTGCTTTAAATATTATACATGTCATTTTCATGGAAAAGTGTCCCTTAAACAACTCAATTTTGAGACTAAGGAGGGTTGAATTATATTCATTAAATAATAATTAATACTAAAAATTATTCCCTTATCACTTATTTTTAACTTAGATTCACTTGATTTACCTTTTACGAGGTGATAAATTTTTCCATGTTTACTATTCATATTGACGAAAAATAAAAGGGTCGTAATTACCAGATTTGAACCGAATGATTAAAAATAAGGAATATATTTTTTAAAATTCAATTTCTATAAGTGGAATAAATTAATTTTAAAATAAGAGTGTAACACATGATGAAAACTTCTATTTAGAAAAAATAAAATTTTAAGCATAAAATTTGGTTTATTCTTATCGCATGCCTAGAAAACAACACTAAATGAATTATAAAACATTTAATCTAATATAAAATATATTAAATTAATTATAATAATTAAAATATAGTGATTAAATTAATTTATTAAGATAAAAATACATTGTGTTCATAAAAATAGTTTTTCAAAAAAATATCACTTTTACATTCAAATGTTTTTTATTTTTTTTTATAATTAAGTGATACCCAATGAATTAATTTATTAATATGTTACCATAAAATTTTCATTATCTAGTTTTTCATATTTATACCTTATAATCCAATATCTAGGTGATAACTATAATTTAATCATGGTACTTTTAAACTTGATGTTGTGTGTAACCCAAGTTATCGAAGAAATTATATTATTTAAAGAGAAATGTTTTCTAAAATCTCAAGGAGTTAGATTCACCCACCCCCCCCCCCTTCATAAATTGAATCCTAAAAATTTTAACTTTTGATAAGTAATAAATGGTTTTATATTTGAAAACCCACATTTTAAAACGGGTTAACAAAACTTCTCCTTAAAAAGAGTGCAAGGGAAGTACAAATTTCACTACAAAACTAAGTTTTCAAATAGGATAACATCAGTGGGAAGTGAAATTATAGAAAAATAATAGAAAAAAAATCCAAAGGATTAATATATATTGATAGAAAACAATTTCATTATAACGATAAAAACCAAAAAACCATGAATTAGAGAGGGGTTAAAAGACCATCAATTCATCAGAATTGAAGGTTATGGGAAAAACATTTTGTCTTAAGATCCTTTTACTAGAGTTGATAAATTCATCTAATATATATAATAATAACATAAGGAAACATACTTAAATGAAAATTATAATTTTTTACTTTAATCAATTTCCAACAAAATCTAATATATTTTTCCAAACAGTGAGTATTCAAAATGAATTTTTTATTCTTGAATCACAAAAATCAACTTTTAATGGATCAAAAAAGTATATCAAGATATTCCTCTAATATTTAGGCATTAACCAAAACTAAAAATGGTTTTCAATAGATAATTATGAAAATGAATAAACCATCATTTGGATAAATACATCATTAATCTACAAAGTCTTAATTACCTCAATAATCTCATCATTAAATAATGTTTTAATCTCAAAGTCTATATCATACCATTCATCTTAAATCTTTAAAAAAATTGAATTCTTCCCAAATAATGTTTCATTATAAATCACTTGTTAAAACTAAGGGTTAAATATACCACAAACCAATGAAATATCTCTTAATTATCAGTAATCACCCTGATAAATCACTATATACTATTTTAATGTAGTTAAATTCAATAAGATATCATGAATTAAATTTAGATACAAACCTGGAATGTAATTATTAACATTCCCATAAGTATCTCTAAAAATATCACATTTTCAATGAATCACTTTTCAACCATCAATATTATATATAACCTACAATCCAGTATACCATTATTAACTTAACATCAAATCATATACCAATCCAAAAGGGTTATTTAATCCATGATAGAGTATTCATCCTAATAACCATTAAAAGTTCCAAATCACTTCAAAATCTCATTACTTAAAACAATAAAAGGGGGGTTTTGATGCCTTTTAACTAATTATAAACCTTAAATTTATAAACCCATGATGGTATCCATAACATTTAAGTTAACCTCACTTAAAAACATATAAGATTCAAAAATTAACACAATACTTATTCCTTAAATAAGTTCAAAACAAGTGAATATTTTCAATAAATCTAAAAATGAAACAAACTTCTTCTAAGATTTCCTAAAACATTTTTGTATCAAATAAAAAAAATTCAAGGTTACCAATACTATAAATTTAAATAATATTTATATCCAAAATAAACATTATTAACTCAATATTAGACTCATATTAAGGTTTATCTTTTCCCTTCATCATGTTTTCTCCAAAAATATCACCTCACCACTAAATCACTTTTCTTAGTTATTATTACCATTCAAAATATTTTTTCAAATACCTAAATAAAAAATATTGCATAATAATTCATAGAAGTTTCATGATTTTTATAACCATAATATCATTATTATAATACCTATACAATATAATTCTTGAATCCAAATAAATAAACACTTCAATCACCCTACTTCCTTCTTAAAATATAAACTAGTATTAATAATCTTATTATCAAAGACTTATTTACAATAATATGAAATATTAATCATGTATTATGATTCATCAACCTAAATTTAATCACGATTATTACTTTTAACTTTATAAATATTATTAAAATAGCCCTTACTTTTCATATTCCATTCATAGTATCCTTATAAATATTGGCTAAACCATAATACATACAAACTTGTTGATTATCTTATCAATCATTCTCCCAAGGAAATTTATTTTCATAATTCCCATACTTTCCACATTTAAAACAATCAACTAAAAAGGATAAATTTGGGAGACCATTATTCCCATCTATTATGTTTACCAAAAATTTCATTTTTCTCAGAAATAACTTTCTTTTTTTCCTTATTTTCCTCACTCAAAACATCTTTACATTCCTATAATTTATTCATTTGATAACTTCTTCCCACATTCTAGAAATGTGGGAATCTAAATCTTCTTTCCTCCATGGTCTTTATGAAACTCCATCTTTCTCTTATTAAGTGTTTTAGAAAACTAACCAAAGATGAGATTTTTAATCATATAAAGAGATATATGATTAGGAATAATCATAAGTTTTTTTGTTTCATATCTTATTTCAATTGGTTTATCATGAGTACACTCATTACATTGACCATAACATTCGACATTAAAATGATTCCTTCAGATTCCAATTGTTGTCTAAAAACAAAAAGAATATTGTGAGAAATACTAATCATAGTTGGAAACCACATAATCATAAAAAAACATTTAATTGATGTCTAAATCATGATAGATAATTTTATGAAACCTTAGGTTTAACCTAGTTTATTCATGATCGTTACCAAAACATTAGGATTCTATTCTATACATAGACTTATCCCTTAGGCTCCCACTAAAGTTTTCTTATCCTAGTTTCTAAAGGTTAAATAAACCTTGAACTAATAAAAACTATTTTCATGGCTCCCTCCCCACAAAAATAACACAATGAGGGGAGAGATATGGTGACTGCATGATTCTTGCCTCTAGTAGGCTCCAGGGAGGTGACTAGAACTAAGAGTATAATAAACATGTATATGGTTGGAACTACCCTCTAATATAACATACGAAGGAGAGAGATAAAAAGGATGTACCAATAAAAAATTCTCAGGTATATATATATAAATAAAACTCAAGTTCATACATTCAATTTCATATAGTACTATATCAACTGAATTGGAACTACAAGTTCCAAAAAGGTAAACATGACAATGACCATGAATCCCAAAAAGCTCCTGTATAACCATGGTCTAGTAATATCCTCCATAATATCCACCCTACTATAGCTAAACTAAAAAATAGTTTATATATATATATGGTAAGCATAACATTATACTCGATATGATTCTCTCCAGAACCTATCATGAAAAATATAAATAAAGTATTCTAAATAATAGTGACAATAGTGAAACTAACTCATAACCTAAACAGGTATACAAAGTTCCCAAAATCACCAGGGTTATATATCACCAAATATCACAGAAAAGAGAGAATATGATATATTAATGAAACATTAAGGGTACCATGCTTCTTCTCATCTAGTTTTCTACTCTTCCTAAACATCACACATCAAGAGCCATCTCTCTACAAAATAGTCCATCCCAAAAACACCTAGGAAAGGCATCACAACATGCATCGTGTGCATCACATCATCGCATCATCCCATATCACATCCCCATATAGTAACCATGATGTTTTCGAGATCCACCACAAACCGTAGGATTTTTATCATACATTGGGTATTATACCTCAAGTCATCACATCCCATACACAGAGTAAAGTACCTCAAGCCATCGTAGCCTATACACATCATGCCTATAATAATCCTTTATATACTATATCTGATTATACATGTGTGTGGAATAACAACAAGAAATTATATCCCTCTACACACATATATGGGAAAAATAGCAACTATGCATACTAGCACTAGTAACTACCAAGAGAAGAGAGAAGGGCTAGAGGGGGTAGTCAGTCATCCATCCTCCCACCAGGATTTTGGGGAAAGCACCCTCCCATAATCTATTGGGTGTCAGTTGTCCTAATCGACATGGGTGGTGCACTGTATGAAATCACAGAATATACAAGATACAATATAGCTCACAACCACACAATGGGAATAATATAGTCTTAGACTCAACCACAGGTAACTTTTCGCGGACTCCCAGTTTCCACTACTAAGACCAGATATCCTTAAATAACACAAGAATTTAAAAAGATACATTAGATTCATTCTTTCCTTTTTATCACTTACTTTTATTAATTAATTTATTATCCATTAATTAACCATAAACATTACATTTTTTAACCACGAGCATAAATTCAATTACCTACCTCTATAATCCAAACTAATACAACAATTTCTCAAGAGTAACATCTCATTACATTCCAAAACAACCAAACACAGGGGTTAAGAATTATTTATTCATTATTAGAATTATTCTATAATCCAGGTACTCTAGAAAAACAATCTTAAGCAACTAACCAAAGGAAACATGAAACCAAGCACATCCAGCTGCCTCAAGCAATAGGGAAAGGAATATAGATTAAACAGAAAAAATTGGCCATCAGCCATTAAAAAAATTCACAAGATATTATCCTATATCTTAGTATAACATCAATGGGTATGCCCATCCTCAACCAATTTCATCATCTTTGGTCTCATCCCCAACACCTATATGCATATACATATCCATATCACCATCACAGGCATCCAATTATACCACATCATCTGGGCCTCCCTATCCCACACATCACATCATCCATCCCAGGCTCATATCACATCTAGGCCTCCCCTCCCTATATCACATCACATAGATATGATCACATCTAGAGAAAATCACAAAATCAGTAGGAATAAACAAGCATATCCAATTAGACAATCTAGTCCATAAAATAAGGCATCAAACCATCGAACAAAAATGCTCTATCATGGATCAAAACTCAAGGCACTCACACTTATCATGAAGATGGGAAACTTTGGCCCTGGAAATTATTTTTATCAAAAAACTGATTCTTAATCTATATTGAATTAACTGATTCATTAATCATAGGTTACAGCTATGTGAAACCAAAGGTATCAAGATATAACAAGCTACCAAATTAATTAAATATTTAATTTCAACATGCTTACAAGCATCAAACCATTCTCATTATCATTCATTTTATTATTATCATAAAAAATCATTGACATGATTCACATTATTTATCAATTACATTAACCACATGGAATATCACATTTAATTAAACATGCATACTATCATCAATTTGATCATTATCAAATTACAACAAACAACGGGTTCAAAAATGACCCTTTTTTAATTATTCCTAAGCTGATTAATTATCAATTAATTCCAGATTTTATTTTTTTAAAAATTTCAACATGATACTTCAAGAATAATAACATAATAACAAAGCATATCATAGATATCACACTATCTAGAAAATCAAGAGGCAACCCATCATAATAGTATAAATCATCAATATCAATATGTGATCATTATCCAATTTATTTAATATGTTTCAATACTTATTAGGTTAATTACATTTCCATCCAAAGGGATAAGGCATGATAAATTTGAAATTTCACATAAATAAAATAAGAGAATAAACAAACCCCCTGCCTCAAAGGTTTCAACGTTCTTCGCATGAGAACAAACCAGTGTTGCAAGACTTTGATCACCTCTAATACAATGAAACTACAATATTCTCAAGAAATCATGCCATAGATGCACCGAAAACAATAAATAAACCTCATTATAATAGAAGATATCAAGTTTCATATCATGGTAATAAGAAACAGGAGGAAAGAAATCAAAACTAATAGAACCTATAAGAGAGAAGAGGAGGAATGTACCCCGAATAACCATGGATTAAAGATGGGAATACAAGGGTCGATCCCCATGAAAGGGATCCCAGAACACTGGAAAGGATCTAAATTTTCAAAATGTAAATTAAATGAAGCATAGGGTTTGGAGAAAACTAAAAGTGATGTATCCTTTTATAATAATGCTAAACAAGGTATTTACAAATCTTGTAAAGATTACACATTTTGTAAATGTCTAATTTTTTAATTTCACTAAGAAACTTGTCACCTTGATGAATTTAACCTAAAATTAATACATGTAATTAAAATATTCACAAAATATGTGAAACTAACTTACATGGAATGTAAAGATTAAAGGTCATGTAATCTCCCTATTTCTAGAATTTAGCAGTTGAACCACTCAAGAATCACTCCAGGACACCTCCAAGAACCACGAGCTTCAAAAACACACAAAGGTTTTGGATACATGGATTTGAGTCCTTAAAGTAGATACCTATCAAAAAATTATTATCCTCAATAATCTAAAACCAAACTAGAGAGAGAAAAATGTGCCTTCTAAACATCCACCTTGTGATATGCCTCTAAAAGATCCCACCATCATAGGAGCTCAACCACCTCACTCATAGGAAACAAGTGAAAACACACAAAAAAATAATAATAACATCCTAAACACTATCATAGGGTGTAACGCCCCAACCCCAGTTACCCAGAGTTGGTGCATAATTATGTCTCATTTTCATGATCACAAAAGATCAAGTCTCGAAGGACCGATTAGTTTAGTAGACTTGGAAGTACTAGATACATTCATAAAGTTTAAATTAAATCATAAAATAGAAAACTACAACAAAATTGTTTCCATATACAATATTGAGATCCCATAGACTATCCCTATAGGTAATTCATAATATAATTCTTCGCATCCTGGGAAAAATAAAACATAGAAAGGGGTGAGCTCAGGTGCTCAGTAAGGATAACAATATAGCAGAAACTTTAATACATAAGTATAAACATTTAAGGAAATGTATAAAACTAAAACAAAAGCCTTTACAACATAAACATAATCATAATATGGAAAATATAAATCAAAATAATTCCATTTAATTACTCACATGGATGTTCTACTAGTCGAATAATCACATGCAATATCAATAGCCAATTTCAAAATGATGGAATGCATAATGCCAGACTTTCATAACCACCTATTCAAGGCCTTGTGCCAAGATTAAAAATAATATTTTGTCAAGGCCTTGTGCTAAGACATTAGTTTGTCTCATGAGACCAACCGATACATCGAGGAGCTGTAGTGGGCTCCCCCAGTCACTTACTAAGTCCAATGCATTCCTCATATGAAAAGGTTTAAACATAACATAAGCATTCGTATTAAAAATGGCATATGAAATGTCAATAATTTATCCATAAACCATGAATGGTATGAAATAACACATCCACAGTCACAAAACCTTCAATACAATATGGAAGTTTTGTATCATAATAAATCAACTTCAAACAAACTTAAAATCCGTCAAAAGATGTTGACATAGATGAAATAAAAACCATTTTAGAGAAATATCTCTTTCTATATTGAAATCATTTAAAGGTCACATAACTATAAAAGAAAACATTTATATTTGAAAATATTCTTATAATCTTGTAAGGGAAGATTTGATGATGTTATAATGGTGGAAAATAGCTGCACCCACCGTATAAGTTAGAAAAACACTCTTACCTTAAATTTGTCGAAAAAGTCAACAAGTACCTTGTTTGGAAAAAGATGGAAAGATTCCTTTGAAAACATCTTACAAAAGTCAAACAAGGGTATAAATGAATTTAACCCGTAGTCTATAAAATAGTAATAATGTTTTGAAATACATTTTTAAGAAACATGGATGTGGATGATAAAGAGGTCCCAGTAGATAATTATGTATAAACAACCTCAGATAATGAGGGGATTGTAGAATTAACCCTTACCTTGTACGTTTCCTTGGTCAAGGGTAGGTTAACCTCCTGTATAATGGTGAAATAACTTTTATTAAATTATACAAGAATCATATACATTAATATTATATCATATATGATCTTTTAACATTGCTTTGTTAATAATATCTTAGTATTATCGTTGTTTTGGGTGTTAACGGATTCATTTTCATTTATATTATTTATTATGTGAGTCATATTTGTTATGGATGGGATGTATATTATTCATATCTAAAATTATATCAAGTATTAAAAAATTATTTTTAATCATCTAATGAAAATTAGTCTTGAATGGATACGATGGGGAATGAATCTCATCGCGTTCGTGGAGACGGTAATCCGTACGTACGCACTAGCGACAATATCATTATTTTGATATTAAAATAATATATAATTGGAAGTTATATCATATATACAAAATCATTATCAAGTTATATTTTTTTTACAACAATTACACATCAATATTATACCCATCCAAATAATAATGTATTGAATAACAATTACACCGCGACGTGGAGACGGTAAGCCATACGTACGCACGTATGGTGACATGTCATTCAAAGGATTTATAGAATAATGAATTTGGTTGTAACATATTTATAATAATATCACAGTATATATAAGATACTGGAGTTATTATTTTAGAATATAAACAATAAAGAAAAGGGAAGTGGAAGAAGAAAGGAACCTAAAAGAGGTGATGAAATATTTACCTCTTCTTCGGGTTCTTCCTTTTGATTTCATCAAATGGTCTCCTTAGGTTGGGTTTCTGAAAAAAGGAATTCATCTAGGATGAAGGTAGTATAGTTGAGAGGGTATTGAAGAAGTGGTTGGCCGATCCAAATGTCTTTGAAGGTGTGAATTAGAGATAAAGGGGAGTTCCCTTTTATAAGAGGGGTTAGGGGCACATTAGGAAAAGCTAGAAATATTATTTTATAATAAAATAATTTTAGGTTTCTAATGGATAAAAAATTGATTATTTAAAGGATAAGGTAGGTATGAGTCTAAAACCACTCAACCAATAGGTTTTAGACAGTTTTGGGTCACTATATTAACTTTATACTTTAGATTTAACTCTTAGTTAAATAGTTTGACATTTACCATGTTTCTTTGTATTTTTATATTATATGGTTAATAAACTTACTATATACTTCCAAGAGAACCCCAAGCGGTTAATTAATGACAAACCTATCATTATATAAGTATTTTTTCCGAACCTTAGATTTTTAGTAATAGAATATCAATTAATAATATAATATTTGTTTTAAAAACTCTTTTATGTCAATTTTGACACTATTTGGTATTTTGTTTCTGCTAAATTCATAACAGAATTATTACTTCAAAAAAAAATCATCTAACCAACCCTAATATGTCATATTAACCAATAAAATTATTTTAATTCATAAAAAGTCTCAAATTACATTTATTTGGATATTTATAATATCAATTATTTTAATATTTCATTAATTATGTAATTATTGCATCATCATTGTGTCATAAATAAATTAATTTATTTAATGTCTAAAAAATATAAATAAAATAACTTTATGTAGTAAATCATTTTATATTTATAATTAATATTTATAGTCGAATTTATCTTATTTGTAACCTAATATTAAAAATGGTTTAGTTATTAAACTTTGATTTTAAATCTTTTAACTCTTCTTTGAATTAAATAATAATAAATTTCCTAATCTAATCCAAGTGGACCAAAGAGGTTCATATTTTATTAATAAGATTTTTTTGGACTAATAACACTTATGAAATATAATTAGGACATGTTTTAGGGTAATAATAATATCATTTTTACACTTAAATACCCTATTTACTTTTAACTGTGGTAAATAAAAGTAAAAATTTACTATTCACCAAAAATTATTTTCATTTTATTGAACCAAATTTTTCTTACTGATATCAACTGTGTCCCTCGGATTTTTTTAAATTCCACTCATATAATCGATAAAATTATGTTTTATGTGACTTTGAAAATTCTCCTAGGAGGTAGGTAAAAGACAATGAAAGTTCAATAAAATTTTTATATATCTAAAATTATTATAAACTGACTCCAATGAATTACATTGAACTTATATAGGTATTAAATATCTATTTTGGCCTAAAATAAATTTAAATAAAATAAATATTTATTTAAATAAAAATTCGTTTTTAAACTATAACTCAGTGTTTTTCACTATTCATCAAAAATTGAAAGTTTTCATAAAAATACCAAAAATTCACCCTCAGCTAATTTCAATATTCCGAATCCAAAAATGAAGACCATTTTGAAAGATAAATTTTATAAAATTTCAAAAAGTGGGTATTACTATTCATAACGACTAGTTTGATTGGTTGTGGTGTATTAGAACTCGAAGTTGCGTACAACACACGCTATTATATTATTCAAAGAGAAGCGTACCGCGGAAGCATGGGGTGTTACATTCTCCCCTCCTTCAAATAATTTCGTCCCTAAAATTTCTAGACTATTACTACATAAAAAGATTCTGGTGGTTCTTCATCATAAGTTCCTTGGGTTCCACATTGCCTCTTCCATCTTATGGTTTCTCCATAGAACTTTTACCAGACAAGCCGTCCGTTTTCTCATCACTTGTTCTCTTGTATCAAGAACCTTGATAGACTCTTCGCAATAAGATAGATCGGGTTCCAGTTCTAATTCATCATAGGTGAGTACATGCATTGGGTCAGGCATGTATTTTCTCAACAGTGATATGTGGAATTCATCGTGAACTTTGGAGATACTTGGAGGCATTTCCAAATGGTAAGCTACATCCCCAATTCGTTCTAGAATTTCGAAAGTTCCGATGTACCTGGTACTTAATTTTCCCTTCTTACCAAAATGTATAATACCCTTCCATGGAGATACCTTCAAGAAAACATGATCTCCTACCTAAAATTCCAAATCCTTCCTTCAGTTATCATCATAGATCTTCTGTCTACTTTGAGATGCCTTGATGTGGTTATGGATTACCTTTTCCATTTCCATCGTTTCCTCCACAAGTTCTAGGCCTACGAGTTTTATTTCACCAACATCATCCAAACAGGTTGGTGTGCGACATCTCTTTCCATATAACACTTCATATGGTGCCATCTAAATACTTGAATGGAAGATATTGTTATAGAAAAATTCTACTAGTGGTAAATATTGATCCCACATACCTTGAAAGTCAAGTGAGCATGATCTCAACATGTCTTCTAAGGTTTGAATAGTCTGTTTTGATTTTCCATCAGTTTGGGGGTGGTAGGCAGTGCTCAAACGAAGTTCAATATCCAGGGCTTTTTGAAGAAATTTCCAGAATCTTGATGTAAAATGGGGATCATGATCAGAAATAATCGATAGTGGTACTCCATGAAGTCTTACAACTTCATTAATATATAGTCTTGTTAATCATTCAAGTGGTAAATCTTCTTTTATAGCAAGAAAATGTGCTGACTTGGTAAGATGATCAATAATGACCCATATTGCATTGTTCCTTCTAGGAGTCTTTGGTAGTACCATGACAAAGTCCATCATAATATTATCCCATTTCCACTCAGGTATGGGAAGAGGTTGAAAGACTCCTCTAGGATGTTGCCTTCCAGCTTTCACTTGTTGAAAAACCATAAATCCTGACACAAAATCAGCAATCTCCCTCTTCATGTTGTCCCACCAAAAATGTTCCTTCAAATCTCTATACATTTTGGTTCCACCAGGGTGTCTAGAGAAATTGGAACTATGATCATCATCCAACAATTCCATTTTTAGATCAGGTATATCAGGAACACAAATTCTCTTCCCAAATTTCAAAATTCCATCTTCATACACTAATTCACTCAATCTCCAATCATTCACAGCTTTAATCTTCTTTTGAAACACTTCATCATCAGTATGAGAACTTTGTATCCTTTCTAGTAAAGATGATTTGGAACCCATTTAAAAAATTATTGATGTTTCACCTTCCATGGTTATCCCCATATCCATCTTTACTAGATCCATGAAAATAGGATCCCTTTTAACTCTCATCTTGTTCAAAACTACATGATTCTTTCTACTCAAAGCATCTACCACCTTATTTTCCTTCCCCGGGTGGTAGTGTATAGTGAAATCATAATCCTTGAGTAGTTCAATCCATCTCATTTGCCTCATGTTGAGTTCTTTATGAGATAAAATATACTTCAAACTCTTGTGATCAATATAAATCTCACATTTTTCACCATGAGATAGTGTCTCCAAATATTCAAAGCAAATATTACAGCTGCTAACTCAAGATCGTGAGTAGGATAGTTTTTCTCATGAATTTTTAGCTATCATGATGCATATGAAATAACCCTATCATTCTACATGAGGACATAACCAAGTCCTTTCTTTGAAGCATCAATATAAATAACAAACCCATCATTCGCTGATGGTAGAGTCAATATAAGAGAATTGACTAATATTTTCTTTAGTTATTCAAAACATTCTTCACACTCTTTTGTCCAAACAAATTTAACCCCTTTACATGTGATATTGGTTAATGGGTTAGCCAATTGGCAAAAATTCTAGATGAAACGTCGATAATAACCTGAAAAACCAATAAAATTGTGTACCTCAGTTATACTTGTCGGTGCTGGCCATTCTTGGATTGATCTTGTCTTAGAAGGATCAACATAGATTCCATACTTGGAGACAATATGGCCAAGAAAATAAATCTCCTGAAGCTAGAATTCACACTTTCTAAACTTCCCATATAATTCATTTCTTCTAAGAGTCTTCAGGATTATGCGCAAGTGAATTTCATGATCTTCATAGATTTTGGAGTATACCAAGATATCATCAGTAAATACCACTATAAAATCATAGAGGTATTCCTTGAAAAATTTATTCATTAGATCCATTAAAATAGAGGGTGCATTAGTCATCCCAAAATTCATTACTGTAAACTAGTAATACCCGTACCTGGTTCGAAATGTAGTTTTCAGAATGTCTTCCTTCTTCACACACAACTGATGATATCCAGATCTAAGGTCAATCTTTGAAAAGTATTGAGCTCCATGAAGTTGGTCGAATAAATTATCAATGCGAGGTAGGGGATACTTGTTATTTATTATTATAGAATTTATCTCCATGTAGTTAATGCACAACCTCATAGATCCATCTGTCTTCTTAACAAAAAGGATAGGGCCCCCACATGTAGAAACACTAGGGCGAATAATTACCTTATTACTCGATTCCTCTAGTTGTTTCTTTTGTTCCACTAATTCCAATGTGGGAATTATATAAGGGGTCTTTGATATGGGCCTTGATCTAGAAATTAAATCAATGGAAAACTCAATTTCTCGTTCTAGAGGATGTCCAGGTAAATCTTCTGGAAACACATCAACATATTCTTTCATAATAGGTACATCGTATATTGGAACATTCCTTTCCTCACCCACAGTTATTTCATTATCTTCCTCCCCAATAATTGAATTTAGTTGAGCTACTGGGGGTGGATCTAGATAAGAATTAGATGGTAACGATTCTGCTCTAAAGATAAGGTGTTCTCTATTATCATCATCAAAAATTGTAACCTCCTTATTCTTATAATAAATATCCACATCATGGTCCAAAATAAAATCCATACTGAGGATTATATCAAATTCAATCATGGGTATGATGATGATATCAGCAGATAAAGAAAATTTATATGCTCTAATGGGAACTGATTCACAAAACTTTGTTGTGATGATACTTCCCTTAGGAAACAATGCGATGATCTAGAATAAAATAAAGCATTTATTAAACTTGAGGAAACCATTAAATTACCTGCCACCACATCTTTCGGAGCTTCAACCTCAACAGTAGTGATAGCATAATCTTTGCCTTGATCCCTTGGCCTTTTCTGAGGTAAGTTCCCCTAATGCTTAGGAAATTCATTTGCATAATTCCCCATTTCTCTACAATTGTATCATTCAACATCGAAGACCTCTTTCTTCCCCTTAAAATCACGAGCTTGGTGGCCTTTTTCTCCACACTTGTAACAGACTCTCATTCCCTTCAGGAAAGTACCAGGTTGTTTCTTCCCACATTTACTGTAGGATGGATATTCAACTTTTCCCTTCTTCCCCTTATTTCGATTTCCAAAGTGTTCAGCAGATCTCTTCTTCTCTTGATTTTAATTAAAGTCATAAGACTTAGAGAATTCTTTTTCTGTCTTGATAGCACATTATACAATATCTTCATACGACGAGAAGGATTGTGAGACTAATGCTCGACGGAGAAATGGTTTTAACCCATCAAAGAAATGATAAATATTACTTCTTGGGTTACGTATATAATCTGCAGCATTCCTCATTAACCTTGTAAAGTTAGCTTCATACTTTGCGACATTCTCATCCTCCTTTTTCCTCAGACTCAGAAATTGCCTTTCCATATATGCTTGATGGTCACGAGGAAAGTATTTTTCTAAGAAAAGCTCTTCAAACTCCCTCTATTCCATATTTGATACTTCATCATCTACCTTTGTGTTTTGAATCAATGAACATCATTGATCAGCATCTCTAGTGAGGCGGTAAACCGCCATGACAACTTTTTCCCTTTCACTACTCTCTAAGGCATGTAATATTTTCTCTAAGGAATTTATCCATTTCTCAGCTACTAGTGGATTTGTACCCCCATTAAATTTTGGTGGTTGTTTCCTCATGAAGTGATATAACATTGATCCTCCATGCTGCAGATCAGGGTTCTCCATACGGGTAAGGTTATTATTCATAACCTTAGTGAGTTGTCCCAGTATGGTGATTAGCTGATCAGCACCAGTTGCATCACCAGCTCCACTATAATTATCATGTGTAGGAGGTAAATCCCTACATGGAGTGAGTGCATTGATACGGTTTACATTCCTTCCACTAGGCTCCATTTCTAAACAATGGCATAAACTAGATTAGTTTATGAATCGAAATGCATAATTCCAAACTTGTAAAACACTTAACATAAATTGAACAGTTTATGAATATAATTCATAATCATAAAAAAAATGTTTTCTTTGAGGAAGTATATACTCATAACCCTTCATAATGGTTTGTAAATAAAATGAGAATTATCCTAAGCATATCCCATGAGAGTTTCTTAACCAAGAGTGCAGCAAGGCTCGTTGTCGTGCACCAGTTCTCGTTCGAGTCTAGCTCAAAGCGGTGTTTTTGGGTTTTACCCCTAGGTACATTTGTGCCAGATCCGCCTCTACCTACTCATATCTAGATAGGGATGTATTTCTTGAAAAACTCACAAAATCTCTACAATACTAAAATTCTAAGAAGTTATTCTATATTAATCCTCAAATTCCGTCTTAGGGTAATGTGATCTAATTAGAGTTTATCTAAATATATATTCCAAGGTTTGTACTAAACATCCTATAATACCAACTGTTACACCCTGACCCCAGTTACCTAGAGTCGGTGCATTATTATGTATCATTGGCATGATCACAAAATATCAAGTCTCAAAAGACCGATTAGTTTAGTATCCTTGGAAGTACTAGATACATTCATAAGGTTTACATTACATCATAAAATGGAAAACAACAACAACATTGTTTCCATAGACAGCACTAATATCTCATAGACTATCCCTGTAGGTCAGTCATAATATAATTCTTCACATCCTGGGAAAAATAAAACATAGAAAGGGGTGAGCTCGGATGCTAAGTAAGGATAACAATATAGCAGAAACTTTCATACATAAGCATAAACCTTTAAGGAAATGTATAAAACTAAAAAAATCCTTTTCAAGATAAACTTCATCATAATATGGAAAATATAAATCAAAATAATTCCATTTACTTACTCACATGGATATTCTTCTAGTTGAATAATCACATGCAATATCAATAGTCACTTTCATAATGATGGAATGCATAATTTCAGACTTTCATAACCACATAGTGAAGGACTTGTGCCAAGACTACAAATAATATTTTGTCAAGTCCTTGTGCCAAGACACTAGTTTGTCTCATGAGACCTACTAATGGATCGAGGAGCTATAGCAGGCTCCATTCGTCACATACTAAGTCCAATGCATTCCTCATATGAAAAGGTTTAAACATAACATAAACATCCATATTAAAACTGGCATACGAAATGTCAATACTTTATCCATAAACCATGAATGGTATGAAATAACACATCCACAGTCACAAAACCTTTAATACAATATAGAAGCTTTGTATCATAATAAATCAACTTCAAACAAACTTAAAATCCATCAAAGGATGTTGACATAGATGAAATCAAAACCTTTTTAGAGAAATATCTCTTTCTATTTTGAAATCATTTAAAGGTAATGTAACTATAAAAGAAAACATTTATATTTGGAAATATTCTTATAATATTGTAAGGGAAGCTTCGATGATGTTATAACGGTGGAATATAGTTGCACCCACCGTATAAGTTAAAAAAACATTCTTACCTTAAATTTGTCGAAAAGGTAAAAAAGTACCTTTTTTGGAAAACGATGGAAAGATTCCTTTGTAAACATCTTATAAATGTAAAAAAAGGTATAAATGAATTTAACCCATATTCTATAAAATAGTAATAATGTTTTGAAATACATTTTTAAGAAACATGTGTGTGGATGATAAAGAGGTCCTCATAGATAATTACGTAAAAACAACCTCAGATAATGAAGAGATTGTAGAATTAACCTTTACCTTGTAATTTTCCTTGGTCAAGGGTAGGTTAACCTCCTATATAATGCTGAAATAATTGTTTTTAAATTATAAAAGAATCATATACATTAATATTATATCATATATGATCTTTTAACATTGCTTTGTTAATAATATCTTAGTATTATCGTTGTTTTGGGTGTTAACGGATTCATTTTACTTTATATCCTTTGTTATGTGAGTCATATTTGTTATGGATGGGATGTATCGTATTTATATCCAGAATTATATCAAGTCTTTAAACATTATTTTTAATCATCTAATGAAAATTAGTCTTGAATGTATATGATGGGGAATGAATCTCATCGCGTTCGTGGAGACGATAATTTGTATGTACGCACGAGCGAAAATATCATTTTTTTGATATTAAAATAATATATAATTGGATGGTATATTATATATACAGGATAATTATCATGTTATATTTATTATTTACATCAATTAAACATCATTATTATACCCATCCAAATAATAATGTATTGAATAACAATTACACCGCGACGTGGAGACGGTAAGTCGTACGTACGCACGTATGGTGACATGTCCTTCAAAGGATGGATAGAATAATGAATTTGGTTGTACCATATTTATAATAACATCACAATATATATAATATACTGGATTTATTATTTTATAATGGAAACAACAAAGAAAAAGGAAGTGGAAGAAGAAAGGAACTAGAAAGAGGTGATGAGATATTTACCTCTTCTTCGGGTTCTTCCTTTTGATTTAATCAAAAAGGATCCTTAGGTTGACTTTTTGACAAAATTAAGGCCTTTAGGATGAAGGGATGATAGTTGAGTGGGTATTTGGGCAGAGGTTGGCCGAATCAAATGGCTTTGAAGGTGTGAATTAGAGAGAAGGGGGAGTTCCCTTTTATAAGAGGGGTGAGGGGCACCTTAGGAAAAGCTAGAAATATTATTTTATAATAAAATAATTTTCCGTTTATAATGGCATAAAATGGATTATTTAAAGTATAAGGTGGTTATGGGTCTAAAACCACTCAAACAATATGTTTTAGATAGGTTTGGGTCACTATATTAACTTTCTCTTTTAGATTTAACTCTTAGTTAAATAGTTTGACATTTACCATGTCTCTTTGTATTTTTATATTATATGGTTAATAAACTTACTATATACTTCCAAGATAACCCCAAGTGGTTAATTAATGATACACCTATAATTATATAAGTCTTTTGGCCTAACCTTAGATTTTTAGGAATAGAATTTCAATTAATAATATAATATTTGTTTTAAAAACTCTTTTATGTCAATTTTGAAACTATTTGGTATTTTGTTTTTGATAAATTCATAACAGCATTATTACTTAGAAAAAAATTCATCTAACCAACCCTAATATGTCATATTAACCAATAAAATTATTTTAATTCATAAAAAGTCTCAAGTTACATTTATTTGGATATTTATAATATCAATTATTTAAATATTTTATTAATTAGGTAATTACTACATCATCATTGTGTCATAAATAAATTAAATTATTTAATGTCTAAAAAATATAAATAAAATAAAATTATGTAGGAAATATTTTTAAATTTCTAATTAATATTTATAGTCGAATTTATCTTATGTGTAACACAATGTTAAAAATGTTTTAGTTATTAAACATTGATTTTAACTCTTTTAACTCTTCTTTGATTAAAGAATAATAAATGTCCTAATCTAATCCAAGTGGACCAAAGAGGTTCATATTTTATTCATAAGGTTTTTTTTGTCTAATTACACTTATCCAATATAATTAGGACTTTTTTTAGGGTAATAATAATATCAGTTTTACCCTTAAATACCCTATTTACTTTTAACCGTGCTAAATAAAATTAAAAAGTTACCATTCACCAAAAAATATTTTCATCTTATTAAACCACATATTTCTTACTGACATCAACCTTTTCTCTCGGATTTTTTAAATTCCACTCACAGAAGCGATAAAATTAAGTTTTATGTGAGTTTGCAAATTCTCCTAGGAGGTGGGTAAAAGACGATGAAAGTTCAATAAAATTTTTATATATCTAAAATTATTATAAACTGACTCTAATGAATTACATTGAACTTATATAGGTATTACGTATCTATTTTGACCTAAAATAAATTTAAATAAAATAAATAATTATTTAAATAAAAATTTGGTTTTAAACTATAACTCAGTGTTTTTCACTATTCATCAAAAATTGAATGTTTTCAGAAAAATACCAAAAATTCACCCTAAGATAATTTCGATATTCCGAATCCAAATATGAAGTCCATTTTGAAAGATAAAATTTATAAAATTTTAAAAAGTGTGTATTACTATTCATAACAACTAGTTTGATTGGTTGTGGTGTGTTAGAACTCGAAGTTGCGTACAACACACGCTATTGTATTATTCAAAAAGAAGCGTACCATGGAAGCTTGGGGTGTTACATAGGGTAGATACCTATCAAAAAACAGTGAATACACATTAGGTAATAAGAGTAAAAATCTCATAAACCTTAAAGGTCAACATCCACAAAACGAACAGTGTCACAAGAGAAGAGATAAACATCCAATAGCTAGGGGTATTGAGTGCACATCTATGAATCAAATCCTCTGGTACTCTCCTCCATTCCATTATTCCACCATAAGACACAAAACATTTGAATATTAGGCCCATTAAACACCTTGTCCTAGTGTCCTTTGATCTCTGAAGGTCACTACTCAAAGGTCACATCATCATCAATATCGATCTCACCCAAATTGATAACAAAAGAGTCATCATAAAGATAAAAATGGTGTTTAAACATGTGAAAAATATCATATATCAAGGTCATCTGTGGGGGAAATTCTATCTAATACACCATAGGTCCAACATCATCCATCACATTAAAAGTCCTAACAAATCGGGGAGAATGCTTACTACCATGGACAAACCTTCACTGCCTATGATGTGGAGTCACCTTCAAGAACACATGATCTCAAACTTTAAACTCTAGAGGTATCCTCCTATAATCCGTATAAGTTATATGATGATCCTTCACTGCATTTATTCTCTCATGAATCACCTAAACCATTTCTATAATATTCTGTACTAGTTTCATTCTGATAATTGATACCTCTCCAACACCACTCTAGAATAATGGAGAATAACAATTTTAGGCATACAAAGATATAAATAGTGATATAAAAATGGTAGAGTGGTAACTATTATTGTAAAAAACTCAGCCAAGGGATGTTTCCTCATCCAAAAACCTCCAAAATACAAGAAACAAATTAGAAACATGCATTCAAGAGTTTGGATGGTCCGATCTGTCTGAATATCCATCTATGGATGAAAATATGTGATAGGGTATAACTGAGTGCCAAAATCATTTTGGATACATCTCCACACACTGAAGTTAAATTGAGTTTCTTGATCATATATGATCATCCACATGACTCCAAGTAGTCACACCACCTCCTCTAGATACTACCATGAAAAAACCTTCACTATGATTGACTCCTGGGTCACTATAAGCTTGGATTATTTTCTCAAAAAATCCACTATCACCCATATAGATTCATAGACATCATGAGATCAAGTTAAAAAAGTAAAAAATTTAATCAAGATGTACTTCTAATTTCACTGGATAACATCTAATATCTAGAGAAAACCCCTAGTAACACGGTGCTCAGCCTTTACCTTTTGGAAGACAAAACATCGAGAAAAAAACTCTAAAACTACACACGTTAACCCAGGCCACCAAAACAGACCTCTCAAAGATTGGTAAAAAAATTAATATTGGGATGTATCGCCAAAGTAAAACTATAGAACTCATGCAGAACCACCCCACACATCTCCAAAGGAACAAAAAAACCTTCCCTGGAACAACACCCATTGGGTTGTTCTCCATAATTAGACCAACCATCAGGGGAATCACAAAAAACAACTAAGTCTCTCTTGAACTCCACCTCAAAATACCCCAACTGGGACTCCTCCCACCCTCTGCACCAATTATGACTATACTATCATCTAAAAAAGACAACATGTACCTCTAACCTCTCCCATATCAATATGAATCACTAATAGTTCTTCTATCTCTCTCCATGAATCATGAAATTCATGAAAAATATCATTACATGAATTCCTAATCAGTGAATTAGCTATAACATTTTCCTTTCATAATGTATAAAAAATCTATAAGTCATAATCCTATAATAATTTCATCCACCGATGTTAATGAAATTTCAGGTGACACTGGTAGAAAACATAACTCAGGTTATTATGATCGATAATGACCATAAAAAGATCTCTGATGAGTTAATGTTTCCACAACATCAAATAAAACACAACTAATACCAACTCAATATCATGGGTGTCATAGTTACACTTGTGGGGACATAAATTCTAAGACCCATAAGAAACTAATGATCTCTTATACATTAGAACATAGCCCAAACCAAGATGTGAAGATTCATAGAAAACCTCAAACTAAACTCCTTCTACTAGAAAACAAAGGACCAAAGCACTGACCAACTTCTACTTTGGGTAATCAAAAGCTTTCTAACACTGTTCAGTCCACAAGAATTTATAATCCTTTCTATTCAAGGTTATAAAAGGAGTTGCAACCTGAGATAAATTGGGTATGAACCTCCTATAATAGCCTGAAAGACTAGGAAAACTCTACAACTTTTCCAATATATTGGGGGATACCCAAGACACGACTTCCCCTATCTTGGAAGGATCCATAGCTACTCCCTAGTGGTATAAAACATTCCCCAAGAAATAAACTTCATGATCCTATAACTCACACTTCATAAACTTCTCGAATAGCTTATCATGGTGAAGAACTCCTGAAATGTCACATGAATGCTCTACATGATCCTTCTTAGAGATGGAGTACACATTGATGTCATCAATGAAAACCACCATGAACTTATCCAAGAACACTCTAAACATTATGTTCATCATTTCCATTAACACAACAAGATCATTCTTCACGCTTAACAACATCACAATGAACTCATAATTCTCATGATGACAATATAAAGTAGTCTTCTAAATATCCTCATCTGTCACCCACATATGATGATATCCTAACCATAAATTAATCTTCTAGAACCAATTTTATCCCTTTAAATGATTGAATAAATAATCAATCTATAGAAGAGGATAGTGGTTATTCACTTTCACTTGGTTTTTAAGTTATGATAATCGATACAGAGATGAAAACTGACATTAGATTTATTTACAAAAAAACTGGTGCACCCCAAGGTAACACACTTGACCAAAAAAATCATTTAAAAAAATGATAGATATGTACTTTAAAATCATGAATCTTAGAAGGAAACATCATATATAGATTCATACCGATTGGAGACACTCTTGGATATAGATCAATCCCAAACTTGATCTCCCATCGAGGGGGTAATTATAAAACCTCATCTGGAAGGACATTAGGGTACTCTTCCATATCCCTAGGAAACACTGACTAATGAAAATTTGATAATATCACCTACCCTCATCTATTATTGCTCGCTAACAAACATTGATGACTCTCCATCAGCATCATAAAACAAAACCCACCTCTTAAAGAAATCCATGATATCATATATAGAAAACAACCAATCCATGCTAAGGATGATGTCATATGGATATATCTGTAAACATAGGAAATCTGCCCAAGAGTGTTAGTTCCCCACCACTAGCTCGCAATCTCTATATACTTCATGTAAGTTATCTTAAACTCTAACTAGGGTAGTCAATTCTAAGGGAACTGGAATCCTATCTACCTCAAGTCCTAAATAATAGATGAGGGTAGGTGATATAAAAATGTTTGTCACTCCTAAATTAAAAAAATCATGAACCCATGTAGAAAAAAAGAAAATGATACCATGACTGGCATATGGCTCACCAAAAACTAGCAATGTTAAAGCATGAAGCTGAACATAACTTGCTCCATGGGCTCTCTGAACCTACTAACGACCACCTCAAAGGATACTTTATACTATATAAGGACAAGTAGAATCTTGGGGATGAACTTTGTCTTCCCTATCACCTCTCTACTGATCCTAAACTAGAACACCCTAATGTTTCTACCTCTGATAAAAGAGCCTCAATGGGGGGACCATAAGTAGAACATTAGGCGTACACTAACTGATCAGAAAGTTTAGGAACTCTCGCCACTGAAGACCATGGACTCTATAAGAAAAACATGTGTTTTTTCCCTTTTCATAAGTTTGAGATCCTCCACCCCTAGGGAAATGAGATGATGAGGATTGGGACCTACCCCCAACTGATTGAAATCTCTTCTATCAAGGAAACTGGGAACCTCGCACCACAGATCTACTTCATGAGGAATCTTAATGACTCCCTTCTCATGATGATCCAATTCTAGATAGCATCCTCTCATTAACCTCATCTCACATAAGTAACTCTAGATATATCTAAAATTTAAATAGCGTTACCTGCCACTAGATCTATGGGTGAAAAGCCTCCTCAAAATTTCCCTAGCCTCATCATCTAGAAAAAAGTCTGAAGAATATCATAGAAGGGTCATGTAACATATTTTAAACTCTCAAACATAAGAACTCCCCTACTTAAGGGTAAGAAACTCCTGGTGACTGGGTTCATTTTCTATCAAAGAAATAAACTCTACTCAAAAATGGTCTCATAACTTCTCTTATGAGACTATTGAATCCTTATTATCCCTAAATAACACCAGCCAACACTACCTCACTGGTTCATGTAGCATTGTCACAGGCAACAAAACCAAATTCTTATTTATAGAATAGATCAAACTAAAATATATCTCAACCTCCTCCAACCAGTATTATTTGAATGCATCTAAAAAATAACCCTCATAATTATGCATACTTTCGTGCTAAAACTCTCGAAGTGTCCTCCTCTAAGTTTCATTGTCATTGACTTCCACTCTACGGTTATTTACTAGCACATCCTTCTAAACATATTCAGTGTGAACCTAATGAAGACATAAACCTAGATCCAGGACTATAAAAATAAAAAAAATTAACCTTCTAAACCTATAATATGAAATATTTAACATTAGTTAATTATTTATTTTATTATTTTGTCAAGGTTTTAACCAATATCAGGGTCTACCCATTTCAAAAACAGGTTCAATAAATATTGATGCATGATACTTTCCTAGGTTTATACCACACAAATAGAATCACTTTGTTTAGTAGCCTTGATAAACTGAAAGGTTCATGCATCAGATCCTAGGGGGGCCTAAATACCTATGTATCATCTAGTCTCCCATGTTTACATCACTCACTAAACTTAGCTGACACTATTTCTTTACCAACCCATGAAACCTCACTTTTTATTAACTTTAAATTGTATATGATCTCTCAACATTAACCTTTGATATGAATCTGTTATAACCCCCTCCCCACAAAATACCATAATGAGGGGAGATAGATAGTGACTGCCTGGGTCCTGCCTCTAGTAGGCCCCAGATTGTCAACTAGAACATAGGGTATAATAAACATGCATATGGGAGGCATTTCCCTCTAATATAACATGAAGAAGAGAGATTTAAGAAGGATACACAAATCAACACTGACTCGGACATATATATATATATATATATATATAAATAAAACCCAAGTGCATACATGACATTTCATACAATACTATAAAAACTAAAAGAAAACTACAATTACCAAAAATTTATAGATGGAAATGACCATGAAGCCCAAATAACTCCTGCAAAACCACAAGCTACTAATATACAGCCTGATCTCTAAATTTCTCAAGATGACCTAAAAATAGTTTATATATATATAGGGCCAACATAATAGTATACTCAGCATAATCCTCCCTAGAGCCTCTCATGTAAAATATAATTAAAATGTGCTAAATCATAGTTAACAAAAGTGAAACTACTTCATCACCAAAACAGGTACACTATGTTCTCAGCCTCACCATGTCTATCTCTCACCAAGTATCACATAATGGAGAACATATAATATAACAATGAAACATAAAGGGTACTTGTAATGGATTGAACCTTCTTGGTCCATTACGTTTCCAAATTATGGTGTCTGGGCCATCCTAGACCCCATCGGTGAGTCAGGAGGGCATCTATGTTAGTGGCAAGGTGTCATAGTGGTGTCACCAAATGGTGACACTGATCGGTCTCACCGATCAATGCCGCACCCGAATGGTTCCATGGGGGGATTGTTGGTCTTTCCTTCCCCTAGATTTATTGTAACTCCTCTTTTAAGTTTTATTACCTCTTTTAAAATGGTTTAAGGTTATTTAAGCCCATAAATGGAATCTTAATGGTGGAGTGAACTTGTGTCACACCTTAGCCTTAGTCGCATTTCTAGTTTAGCCCCTCTAACATGTTTTCTCCATTTAATGCTAATCCATCAGGTCGTCTTGTCTATCTTCCCATCCTCCAAGGAGAATTATTAAATCTAAATTAATTCCATCATGTGTAACCACCCAACTACGTGGTGAATCCATGATCCACCTTTTTAAGACATTCAAGTTTTCACATATCGTAACTCTAGGATCTGGCATTTTATCACCTGAGATCTTCTTATTCCCTGGTCTCTTTCCTTTCCTTGGTGTGTTTGGAGTCCCTCTTCAAGAGATGAATCATGCGCATGTGTTGTAGCCTTTCCTGCTCACCCATTGAGTCCTTGGATATCTACTTCTCCAAGTCGTGTATCTGTAGTTCTTGGAATGAGGAGACAACATATATTATTGATCATTCAAGTAGGGTTTTTATTCGTCTCCCTTTACTGTGTATCATGTGGGGTGGGTATGATAATGTTTCTTCAGGGCATGGATGAAACCAAACCATAACGAAGATAATAAATGAACTTTTAAAGAATGAAGGGGTCTGTTTTATGATGATGTTTTTGTACTCTTTTATATTTTTTTATATGTTTTGAATTTTATAGTCTTATACTCACAAAAAAATCATAGTCATTGGTGGTATTTTATTGCATACTAATGAACCTCTATTTTTCTAGATAACCTTGTGATTGAATGGCTATAACATGGTAACTAGTTAATCAAATAAACTTGGTTGATTAAATGGATTACAAATGAACAAGAATCCTTGTGTGATCACCCCAAATAACCAAATAGAAATAAGAAACTTGAAAAATGTTGTGGTTAAATCTAAAAACTCCCTTGCTCTATTCTGCTAATAATCACAGTTGTTCTGCTTGATGTTTGTGGGGTGACGTGTATGGGAATGGGATCCCCTATTGTTCAGTTGTTGGTTTGTGAATATGAGGCCATGTGGAGATGTATGTTGGGGCTTGGTTTGGTGATATTACTTTGATAGATCTCATGGATCCCTTTTTTTGTTGTGACTTTACAAGAGAACCAGGTGTGAATGCTTTAATTTTTGTTTGGTTTTTTTCTTATTTAGTTTAGTTATTGTTTTTGGATTAGGTTCCCGGTAGTGAAGGAATACATAAATGGAATCATTTGAACATGATAACCATAATGGGTTCAATGGGGAATTTTTTTCCAGAAATGGGTTGTGCTCTGGTTGTGGTTGTTGCGTTTTGTGCATGAAGGAATAGTATAGAGGGTGTTTGTGTAACGTCTAGTTTATAAACCCTTAGGTTTGGATGAGTGTTTGATTACCTATACGTAAATTTTTTAGTTTTTTTGTTTCTTATATTCACCCCACCTATGTTTATCACTTCGTACAAAACACCCCCATTTCATGGGGGAGGGTGTTTTTTCCAACATTCCTACGAGTGGCTGGTTATTAGCTCCTTTTTTTATCCCTCTTCTAGGAATCCCAAGACTCTCCGGGTAGGCTGTGATGGCTTGAGGTCAATTATGGCCTAATAGTTTTCTAGTATGGTATGTTGTGGTTGTTGGAACAGGTGTGTGCATGCAGGTTTGTTTCCCAAGTGTCTTTGGTATGAGGCCTAGATGTCTTCGAGCCTGGCAGTAATTGTTTTAGACTAGGTGTTTGTGGGTGTGGTTACGTATGGTTGTGGTGGCCTAGGTGTCTCCGAGAAGGATGTGGGGTTCTGGTGGACCAGGTGTCTGGGGGCAGGATGTGTGCTTGTGGTGGCCCATAAGTTTGTTGTTGGGGCAGTAGTGTGACTGTAGTGAAAAGGGCGGGGGAGGTCTTTTGTATAGGATGTCTTCAATAACTAGTGGGAAAGTGGTGTGGGGTACCCAAATGTCGATGTTATATTACTATTACTTTACCTAACTTGAGTTATTTGGGGAGAGTGCCTTGGTGAGTTCGGGTGGGTAGTTTCTCATTCTAGGTATTTTGGCTACCACTACTTTATCATGGGGAATTATAATGCCTCACCACTTGCACACGAGAGATTTTTGTTTTCCCTTTTGAGTATACCTGTGTACTCACCCTATGTATATAAAACTGTTTTCTGGTTTCTAGGAGGACTTTGAGGACCGTGTCGGACTTTACTAGATCGGAAGTTGGGAGAGTTCTCGTTGTCGTTTTCTTTATTTTTGTAATTTTTATTAGAGTTTTCTTGTACCTTGTAGCACTTTATTTTGAACATTCATGTGGAAAAGGGGGTTTTGGCTTACTTTTACTTTCTGTTTTCAAATTTTTTTGAGATTTACCATCTTATCTCTTGATATTTTTTTATAAAAAGTGTAATTCCTTCCATATTTCATGTGATTCTATACCCTTGGTGCTAGTCACCACTCTGGGGCCTATTGAAGGTAGGACTCGAGGGGTCATTATCTCTCCTTCAACTTGAAGAAGGAAGCATTTAGTAGTTTGTTATCCCTTCCCTCATCTTGGTGAAGTCGGGTCATGATAGAATGGTATCAGAGGGAGGTTGAGATATAGGATGGATTTCAGAGTTAGGAATAGTGAGGATTCCATGGGATGGTAGGGCAACAGTGTTAGGTAACCTTGGTTTATGAAACAGGCTAGGAAAGACCATCTAGGACATGGGATTATAGGTCCCCTCATGATCTGATGTGAGGACTCTGGACCTACCTAACAACCAAGTGAGGCTACACTGATTGCAAGGTAGAGATCCTAGGAAAGGTACATTCATTATAATGACTTGTGTTCTTGTGTGTTTTGGGTGTTTGGGAGTTTAAAATGAATAAAAGTTTAAGAAAAATTTAAGAGATCTTCCACGCTACTCGAGCTTAGGCATTTACTTGTTTACCTTGTAGCTATGACACTCGAATGATGACCAGGAGTAGTGTGGGTGATCTAGGCCCAGGAGGTTGATTTGGATGATCATAATAGGGCTGATTGAGAGGAGGAAGACGACCAGTGGAAAAAGATGCTTCAAACCTTTCAACTACAGACCCTTGGGAAGTATGAGGGAAGCATCTCATACATGGAGATGGAGGGCTGGCTCGAAGAGTTGATGATATCTTTCAGCTTGATCTGGTCTCTAATAGAGTATTGGGTTCCTCTTGATATAATCCAAATGCGGGGAGCGGTGTGTTTGTGGTGGATACTCTATCTCGGGGAGAGGAGGGAGGCTGAGGTTTCATGGACTGACTTTGAGAATGAGTTCTGGGTGGAATTCCATTATTCCGCGATGAAGGCTAAGAATAGTCAAGAGATTCTATCCCTCTATCAAGGGGGCATGATGGTGAGGGATTTTGGGATAAATTTCAAGGATCTCCTCTGTTTCTCCCCAGATAACTTCCTAGATGAGGAGTCGCAAGCAAGATACTTAGAGGATGTGCTCCGACCCTCCATTCAGTATGATGGTAATCCCTTCACTCTACTGACATACTTAGAGGTTTAGAAGAAGGATGAAGTGGTGGAGAGGATTCACATTCTGGGAGGTGTGCCACAAGAGGGGATCCAGTTGAGCTCATCAAAGGGGAAGGTCGTCAGTAGCAGATCTCCAGCCTCAGAGCCTTCTAGGTTCCAGCTAACAGGGAGCATGCCTTAGAATTTCCAGTTTTAGTCTCCCGGTCCCTACCCTTTCTCTTCAGGCCTAGGACCGAGATTCTTTATTTGTAGAAGATGTGGTAACCTTATGAATCAGTTCCTAGACTGAGTGTAGTATAGTGTAGGTGGGCAGGTACAACACCCACCTCAGCAGCAGCAATTTCTAGCCATGCTCTTTTAGCAACCGTAGTAGGGACAACGACCTCCTGCTCCTCCGAGAGTAGATGTTTCTAGAGGAGGCTGACCTCAGGGTGCTCCTCAGGGACCTCGACCTAGGGATGGTCTAGGAGGTGGCTGATAGCCGAAGGGAAGAGGATCTAGGCATGGGAAGTTGCACACTGCAGAGGCAGCACTTCCAACAGTGTTAGAGGTCATTCGAGGTATGATTAGATTATCTAGTACTCTTTCGAGTGCCTTGTTTGGTTCAAGAGATTCACACTCCTTTGTTGCACCAAGTCTATCCCATGCTCTAGGTCTATACATAGAGATACTTCCCATGCCCCTGGTATTGAGTATGCAAGTTTAATGTCAAACCAACTTGTCTTGTGTTTTTCGGTGATGTATACTGATATTGGGGCCACATCAGTCTAGTGGGGACCTTCTTTTGCTACAGATGTATCCATATGATGTCATTTTAGTCATCGACTGGTTGTTCTATGTGTATTCCATTATTGAGTGCTTCTGAATAAGGGTCTTGTTTTCAGATATGGGAAAACAAAGTATAACTTTCATTGGAATCCAGGGTTTCCAAGAGGGTAGTCGATGAGTGGGGAACCTTCTTTCCTTGTTAGCTGAGATGTTAGTGGAGTTGGAAAATACAGATATGGTGGAAGTCCGGGGATCATCAGTGAGTTCTTAGATGTCTTCCTTGGAGAGGTGGTGACTATACCCCCTTGACGTGATGTTGAATTTGGGATAGACTTGCAACCCGGTGCCTGTCTGATTTCAATGGATCCCTATCGGATGGAACCTTATGAGTTGCGGGAGTTGTGGATCCGGGTTGATGACCTAACAAAGAAGGGTTTTATCCGACCAAGTGTGTCACCCTGGGGTGATCTAGTCTTGTCTGCAAATAAGGAAGATGGTGGTCTCATGCTATGTATAGACTAATGAAGGCTGAATCAGGTGACGATCAAGAATAGTTACCCCCTCCCGAGGATCGATGACCTTTTTGACCAGTTAAAGGTAGAAGGTTGGTTCTCTGAGATCATTATATGGTGAGGATATCACCAGTTGAGGGTAAAGGAGGATGACATCTCGAATAATTTTTTCAGGTGCAGATATGGTCACTTTGAGTTTGTGGTCATGTCATTTGGCGTTAGGAACACACCAGCCATGTTCATGGGGCTCAGGAACTCTATCTTCAAAGAATATCTGGACCAGTTCATAGTTATGTTTATTGATGAAATCCTGATCTACTCAAGATCATAGGAGGATCACTCTAATCATCTGAGGAAAGTTTTAGAGGTCCTCTGATAGCACCAGCTCTACAGGAAGTTGTCCAAGTACAAGTTCTAGAAACGACAGGTGTACTTCCTTAGATATGTGGTGTCCCAACATGGAATAACAGTGGACTCGTCAAAGGTCAAATCATTTGTTTCATGGGAAGAACCCAAGAATGTGGAAGAGGTTTTTAGTTTAATGGGTCTAGAAGGTTACTACCGGAGGTTCGTACCCAACTTTTCTCAAGTTGTAGAGCATTTGAAAACCTTAACCAAGAAAGACCAGGATTTTGTATGAAGTGAGTAGTGTTAGGAAGCCTTCAGTTATCTAAAGGGGAAACTGGTCAGTGCCCCAATACTGAGGTTTCCAGAGGAAGGGTAACGTTTGAAGTGTTCTATGATTCTTCAGGACTAGGCTTGGGGTTTTTGTTGATGCAACATTGGGGATTGATCTCTTATGGGTCTAGGAAATTACGTTTTCATGAGCGTAACTATGCCACCCATAATCTAGATCTTGCAGCGGTGGTGTTCGTGCTGATGTTTTGGAAGAATTACCTCATCAGGGAATGCTTTGTGGTCTTGACAGATCACAAGATCTTGATGTATATCTTCTCCCAGCGTGACCTGAACTTGCAGCAGTGTAGGTGGGTGGAGTTTCTCCTCGACTACAACTTCAAGATTTCCTACACCTCGAGAAAGGGTAAAATGGTGTCCAATTCCTTTAGTAGGAATTCGCAGAAGGATGTGGTCCTAGAATCAGCAGATGCATGGAAGAAGAAAGAGTAGTTGGCTAACTTACACTTGGATGCAAAAGTGGAGGATGTTAGAGGTTGTCTGTCACGAACCAACCCGGGTACCCTGGTAACCCGATAACCGAGCCGGTCCTAACATAGCCCAAAGGTAATTCACAATCCCCATGGGTTGGTGACTATCACATAGCATCACACAACATGAAAGTGGGAATTATTTTTCCACCAAAAATGCAGAAGAAAAGAAACAAGACAGTATGCATAACAAAAAGAAAATCCAATGGGAGTAATGTACCAGAATACAAAGAGGCATAAAAATCCCAAATTACTATAACCCAAGTACTAAAAATAAGAAAATAACCCCAAAATCCCTAAGGGCACAACTCACCAAGACCAAAGCTTAACAGCTGGATCCACCTCCAAGAGATCCCTTCCCTTTGCTCGAACCTAGAAAAAGAAATTCTACAAACACCCGAACGAAAAAGTAGGGTGTGAGACTAATCCCAGTAGGATACCACCAAAGATTCTGTAACAGATTCCAAAAATAGATTTTCCAAATAAAAGCTTTCAATTTTCAAATAAACAGATTTTTCAATTCAAAATCATATTTAAAGAAAACATGATATACATTTTCAAATGATGGAAATAAATATTTTAAGTAATGATTTTACAAATGATGGAATATTTCTAAAACAATTTCTTAAATAAAACATTTATATAAAATAGTTTATATAAATTTAGTAGGCATGTATAGTAGTTTAAAATCATTGACATAGATTTATATCTCAAATATAAATAATCAAGTTATCAACATGGTCATCTGCCAAAAGGTACAATAGTATTAACCAGTTATAGGATTTTGCACTCTCTATGTGAACACATGAAAATGTGTATACACATGTCCCTATGACACTGGCCAAAGGAGACTCATCACCAACCCTTCAAATATGTGACCCGCCGCAAGTATGTTTTAGAACTTTGTCGTCGCGTAGAGTGTATCCAAATAAATCACTAACTACCTAAGGCCTGCATGTGATCTTACATGATGGGTGAACTATTTTATTAATTCTTAAAAATATGATCAATCCCATTATTCCATTTTAAATGTTCCAATTTCTTCCCATTTAAAACCAAAACATGTTTTATTCAAAAACACGCCTTTTCACAAGATAAAACCAATGAGTTTCTATCAAATCATTTTAAGCCATTTTAACCAGTTTGAAATCCAATCAAAACTAATTCCATCATCACACAATTTATTTTCACAATTAAATTCAACAATTTAATTAAAATCATTTCCATCAAATCCACAATTTAAATTAAATAATTTAAATCAGAAAATTTCCATAAACACATTCAATTCAAAGGAATTTGGGGTTGTCCAAATTTTCATGCCAAAACCATTTCAAATACCTCGATTCATTGTAATCAACTTTTTATCAATTTAATTGAAAGAAAATTTGAGAAATTGAATTTAAATCAACAATTGAAATAAATCAAGAAATACAAGAATAATCAATTCGGAAAGTCAGGATGGAACCACCTACCTCAAGGTCGCTGATGCCAGCGGCAACAATAATCCACCCATTGTGGTTCAATAAACCTATTCACAACATTATTATCGTAAGCTTCGGCACACAAATGCTCGATGCTCGTCAATGGTTTCTAGAACCAAAACATCATTTGGCAATCTCACAATTATTCATTGCAATTATAATTTGATAATTATTTACAATCATCCTTTGATAATTTTTATAAATTACCCACAATAATTTAATGAAATTATCATTTGATTAATCTTTACAATTATCCTTGAAAATTTTCAAAAAATATTGCTTTATTAAAACTAACAATTATCTTTAATAATACCTCACAATTGTCCTTTAATAAATTTAGTGTAATTGTCCTTTAATAAAACATGTAATAATCCTATGATAATTTCAATAATCCATGTCACATGATAATTACCTTATAATTATCCATTAATTTTTTTCATAATTATTTATGCTAAGACGTGTAAATGTCCTTTAATAATTCAAAACAATTATCGCATGAAAATTTTACAAATTATCATTAGATAAAATCATGTGATTATCTTTTATAATTATTTCGGATAATCCGCGTCATTGTCTATTGATAATTCAAATCAATTTATCATTTAATTAAACTTTTCATTTAACTGGTGATAAATTCTTCAATAACTACTCTATTGCAATTTCACAGAAATTATCATTATATAATCCTATATAATTATCAAATATAATTTCACAAGATTATTCTTAGTTAATTTATTTATTAACTATCTTTTGATAATCCAAAAATAACAATATTTGAATAAATTATCAATTGATAATTTTTGGATTATCATTTTATTTAATATCAAACATTTTCTTTCTATTTCATATGTTGAATTATTGAATAAAAAGGAAAATAAAAGAAAACGATAAAATAAAATAAAAAAACATGGAATAATAGTCACTTGGGAGAGGCGCAACAAGAGGTCCCACTCCACGTTGTCTCTGAGGAAGAGGGAAAAAGAAGAGATTTCTTCACAGATCTTATGAAAAGGACACCTGATGTCAAACACACACAGGAAGATCCACCGTGAATGAATGTGATCGGTTCTCTTATAAAAAAACCCCAACCCAGGTTTTCTTCAATTAAATAAATCAAAACCAGATGTTTGATCCATTATTTAATGAACAATTCAAAACAGAGTCATTTAATTCTTCCAATTAAGTCATTGTCACTGAAACAGATTAAAACGGTGAAGAAATGGATGTTTTTAAAAACTTGAAGCGACAACAATGGAGTTTCGGTTCACTGTAATGAGAAAATGGCGTGAAATGTGAAAGATGAATAGGGTAAAAATGTATTTGATATTTAAAACCGTATTTAACTATTAAATAAAATTAATTATTTAATATATAAATTAAATAACATCAAAAGTCCTTTGTGAATAAACATTATACCATGTATAGTGTAAACACCTCGTTCCAGACCCAACGGTGGTCTCAGATTTCTCAAAGGATGAATGGTTTGAGAGATATTTATGATTTAATATTTAAAAAACGGAATAATTAAATAATTAAAAGAAAAAATGTTATTTTTGCGGGCGAGATGTCCAAACACCTGATGCGAACAAATGTTATAACTTTTCTAGGGTAAATCCCCCATTTCGGACCCATCAGTTGTCTCTGATTTCCCATATGTCACACTGTTTGGATGATATTTAATTATCCTTAATAAATAATATATTAAATATTATTTAATTACTTTATTTCACGAGCGAGACATCTAAATTTCTAACGCTTTCGAAAGTTATACCCTTCCTAGGGTAAACACTATATTTAGGACAAAACTATGGTCTCAAATTTCTCATACGACGGACCGATTTGGAGTTATTTACTTATTTTGAATAAATTTCTCATGCTTAAAATAATAAATTTAATATTTTTATTTCATCATCTTCGAGACTTTTCAGACCTCAAAAATTCATACTTGCATAGTGTTTTAACTCAGAAAATATTTAATTGAATATTCTAGAGTATTAATTGGGTTTTATACCATTCTGCGACATGTTTGACAAAAACACAACTTTTCACTGATAAACCATTTTTTCCAATTTAATGTAAGAAATTAATAATTTAACACAAGAGGATTTAGGAATACCAAAAAACAGTAATAGGATGTTACAACCTCCCCAACATAGGAACTTTTTGTCCCCAAAAAGCCTACGAAAAAGCCTCTACGTCAAAAATACAAGGCCATTGTTCTCTAATCAGTGCCTCTCTCTCTCACATCTCATGAAAATTATAACCATGCTTCCATATAATACAAACTAGTGGTATCTTCCTCCCACGAAGTACCTTGGTCTCAGAATCAACAACCATGACTGGTCGTTCAGTCACTGATAAAATAGGTTCCACTTCAAGATCACATCACCTCAGAATATAAGATGGATCAGATAAATAATTTTAAAGTTTTGATACATGAAACACATTATGTATCAACATCATTTACAGTGGTAGTGATAAATGGTAAACAACTTTCCCCTCCTAATCAACAACCTCAAAAGATCCCACAAAATAAGAAGAAATCTTTCATTGCCTCCCAAGCCATCGATTACCCAAATCGGGGTGAAATCTTCATGAATACATGGTCACCAAAGCTATTGCTTTAAGTCGTAGAACATCTTAGTGATTTCTGGGTGCACAACCCATTAGAAATTATGGAAATCCCCCATTATAGCCTCCCTTATCACTAACGGTGCAACATAACAGTTCTGATAACACAGAACATCCTCTTTGGAGAACGGCCATTGGGTATCAGTCTCCCCACCATAAACAGAGACTCTAATTCTTACGGAATTCGTCAAAAAATTTCTACTCATAAAGAACAATCTCTAGAAGAGAAGATGTCAGAGAACTATTAGCTTTCATAGAGGAGAGAATCGGAGCCACCCAAAATGACACACTTGGGGTGAAAAAAGGATTTCTCAAGAAGATCTTCCAACTAGGACATTAATTCTTTCAGTTCAACTCGAGCTATTTTGTAAGAGGGAAAAGAAACTGGTTGAGTACCAAACATAATGTCAATAGAAAACTCAACATCCCTTACTGGTAGAAAACCATAGAAGTCAGAAGGAAACACATTGGGAAACTCGACGACAACTGGAGGAAGATCACCACCCAAAGAATCTCACTCGATATCAAAAGTAAACACTGATATCACTTTCCCTAACTCTAGAAAAAAGTTCTGAATCTTCTTGACCTTAGGTCGCATTCTTCTTGAAGGACAAGAGGCACACCAATGGGTGTTCTATTGTAGACCCGTCAAAGATAACAATAAAATCGGGATTTATTTGTAATGAGCCAATCCATCCTGAATATGACATTAATATATTTCACGTCCTGTACCAAAAAAACTCCAAACATGTTTGACTACTGATAGAGAGAAGACACAAGATGGATTATGGAGACCTTGCTCTCTCTTTATACCGAGGGTATAGTAATATTAATCGTACAATATAAAGCTCCATAATAATATTAAGAAGATTAACAGTACGAGTTGAAATAAATGAGTGACATTCACTTGTATCAAAAGAGTAGTCACTATGAAAAAGCTATAGTGATAGTACCACTCACGGTCATTGGACCAGTATCTACTTCCTATGGAGACTCTTCCACTACGTGAAGAAGCTTCGTTCTGGATTCCTGTGGCTGGAACCTTTTTGTAGGTGAAGCATTTGATCATCCCACAGTTTTTGAAGATGTTGATGATCTGGTGTCGCTGCATGGAGTGGGAATGATTTTTCATAACTTTTGCAAGTCCCACAAACGTCTATAGGAGCAACAGTTCTTTTAGCATGCTCAGGATTGAAAAACTCCACGGCTTAGGCCAACACCATTGGATATGGATAGAACTATTTGGTGAAAAGAACCTTTATGTCCTTACAATCTAAGTCCTCATGTTTCTTTTCATCACTATTGTGTCCCACCATCTTCTTACTGGTCCCTCCAACACAAAAGGTGGCCCACTTCACCTTGATCTAGTCTGATGTCTACAAAAACTTAAACATAAATTTTATCCTGCCCAACCATTCCTTAGCATGTTGTGGATCAGTGGGGCCTTTAAAAACTGGTGGTTTCTGGTGAAATAACTCTTCAGAAAAAATTCTAAGAGAACCCCCCCCCAGGTTCCACACCTAGATATTGAAAGGGGACTAGAGTTGGTGCCTATCCCAGAGCTAGGACAGTGCACACAATCACTTCAAATAGGATCGGGTCCACTAAAGGATTTTCTCACAAATGTTCAACAGTAGCCCCTTCCTGGATCCGATTTTCACATCTTCTCGGAGTCATGATGTCACACAACATCAACAGAAAATAAGAAAGACATTAGATAATTCTTGTATATGATGAGTGAAAACATGATCCCGACTAGTAGAACGTACATGATTTGGATTTCACTCTATCCAAATCAAAATAGAAAAAGACTAGAACTAATCCACAAGTCATCTTTCCCTAACCACCCCTGGTGACTTAAGGTTTATTACAGTGAGAGATGGTCAGACACTCAATCACAACTACCTCCTAAGTCCTGACAAGAATACTCAAATGCATACTATCATCAAGGCAAGATGCTTGACCTCCCTCTGATACCATTTTTTCACGAACCAGCCTGGGTATCCTGGTAACCCAATAACCGAGCCGGTCCTAACATAGACCGAAGGGCATTCCCGATCCCCATGAGTCGATGACTAGAACCTGACATCACACAACATGCAAGTGGGAACGATTTTACCACCAACAATGTGGAAGAAAAGAAACAAGATAGTATGTATAACAAAAAGAAACTCCACTGGGAGTAATGTACCAAAATACAAAGAGGCATAAAAATCCCAAAGTACTACAACCCAAGTACTAAAAATAGGAAAACAGCCCCAAGATCCCTAAGGATACAACTCACCAAGACCAAATCTAAACAGCTGGATCCACCTCCAAGAGATCCCTTCCCTTTGCTTGGACTTGGGAGAAGAAAGTCTACAAACACCCGAAGGAAAAATTAGGGTGTTAGCCTTAGCCCAGTAGGATATCACCAAAGATTCTGTAACAGATAAAAAATATATATTATCCAAATAAAATCTTTCAATTATAAAATAAACAAGTTTGGAAATTCAAAAACATATTTAAACAAAACTTGCTATACATTTTCAAATGATGGAAATAAATATTTTATGTAATGATTTTACAAATGATGGAATATTTCTAAAACAATATCATAAATAAAACATGTATATAAAACAGTTTATATAAATTTAACAGGCATGTAAAGTAGTTCAAAAGCATTGACATACATTTATATCTCAAATATAAATAAAAAAGTGAGAAACATGGTCATCTGCCAAAAGGTACGATAGTATTAACTAGTTATAGGATTCTGCACTCTCTATGTGAACTCAGCAAAAGGTGTATACACACGTTCCTATGACACATGACAAAGGAGACTCATCACCAACCCGTCAGGGATGTGACCCACTGCAAGTATGTTTTAGATCGTTGTCGTAGCTTATAGTGTATCCAAATAAATCACTAACTACCTAAGGCTTACATGCGCTCTTACATGATGGGCGAACTATTTTATGAATGCTTAAAAATACGATCAATCATATTCTTCCATTTCAAATGTTCCAATTTCTTTCCATTTAAAACCAAAACAGGTTTTATTCAAAAACATGCCTTTTTCACAAGATAAAACCAATGGGTTTCTATCAAATCATTTTAATCCATTTTCACCAATTTGAAATCCAATCAAAACTAATTCCATCATCACACAGTTTATTTTCACAATTAAATTCAAAAATTTAATTGAAATCATTTCCATCAAATCCACAATTTAAATTAAACAATTTAAATCAGCAAATTTCCATAAACACACCCAATTCAATGGAATTGGGGGTTTTCCAAATTTTCATGCCAAAACCATTTCAAATACCTCGATTCACTAGAATCGACTTTTTATCAATTTAATTGAAAGAAAATTTGAGCAATTGAATTTAAATCAACAATTGAAATAAATCAAGAAATACCAGGATAATCAATTTAGAAATTCGGGACAGAACCACCTACCTCAAGGTCGTTGATGTCAGCGGCAATGATAATCCACCCATTTTGGTTCAATACACCTCTTCACGACACTATTATCGTAAGCGTTGACACACCAATGCTCGATGCTCGTCAAGGGTTTCTAGAACCAAAACATCTATTTTATTTCACAAGGAAGTATAACATTACACATGATTACATTTTCTCTCTCCAAGATAATCTATGGATTATCTTTTTATGTAAACGTATGCAATCACAAGAAATGTCCATAAGAATAATTATAAACCTCATTCGATGATTTTGGGTGATTGTAACAACCCCAAATGATAAAGGGTTAAATGACTAAATGATATGACTCATGTCAACAAGGTCTTTTCGAGAGCCTTTCTGATTAGAACTCCACAGTTAAGCGTGCTTGGCTTGGAGTAGTGATTAGGATGGGTGACCTTCTGGGGAGTTTCCCAGAGTGTGTGTGAGTGAGGAAAAAACATACTGGAATGGACATGTGTTAGCTTGTGGAGACTATCATTAGTCAGATGACCCGTTCAGGCATGTGGGTGGGCCCCAAGGTGGGGACCACCTGTCTGTGGGGGTAACTGGTGGTATGTAGTGGCCTAGGACCTGACGACCATGTTATGGCGGGGTTTCTGTGCTGTCACTAGGGCCTAGTTGTTACATTTTGTATCAGAGGTGGTACACAGCCTTAAGTGCGGTGCACTGCCTGAGTTGAGATGTAGGGCCCACAATGAGGACTTTGTGCTCTAAAGGGGGGGTGATTATAACACCCTCGAATGATAAAGGGTTAAATGGATAAATGATATCACTCATGTCAACAAGGTTCACCTTTCTTTTCGGGAGCCTGTCTGATTAGAACTCTACAGTTAAGCATTCTTGGCTTGGAGTAGTGATCATGATGGGTGACCTTCTGGGAAGTTTCCCAGAGTGTGTGTGAGTGAGGACAAAACACACTGGAAAGGACATGTATTGGCATGTGGGTACTATCATTAGTCAGATGACCCGTCCAGGAATGTGGGTGGGCCCCAAGGTGGGGACAACATGTCTGCGGGGAAACTGGTGGTATGTAGTGGGCCAAGACCCGACGACCATGTTATGGTGGGGTGTATGTGCTATCACTAGGGCCTAGCTGTTACACTGTGTGTTCCAGATGATGGTGAATTATTCCTTGTAACAGTAGGTGGAGGAGTCTCAGTGGGGGACTTAGAGGTTGAAGGGATGTGTGATCATGTTATCTAAGGTGATGCTTCAAAAGAATAGTCGGAAGACGGTCAGAATCAGATGATTTTCCATGGAAAGTTGTTTGTACCAGAGATGATGTGTAAGGGATTTCTCTGTGAGTCTTATAACTCACCCCTAGAGGTACACCCAAGAGTTTCCAAGATGTACTAAGGCCTGAGAGAATAGTTTTGTTGGCCTGGGGGACTTAGAGGTTGAAGTGATGTGTGATTTTCCATGGGAAGTTGTTTGTACTAGAGATGATGTGTGAGAGATTTCTCTGTGAGTTCCATGACTCACCCCTAGCCGTACACCCAAGAGTTTCCAAGATGTACTAAGGCCTGATAGAATAGTTTTGTTGGCCTGGGGGGACTTAGAGGTTGAAGTGATGTGTGATCATGTTATCTAAGGTGATGCTTCAAAAGGATGGTCGGAAGACTGTCAGAATCAGATGATTCTCCATGGGAAGTTGTTTGTACCAGAGATGATGTGTGAGGGATTTCTCTTGGACTTCCATAACTCACCCCTAGTGGTACACCCAAGAGTTTCCAAGATGTACTAAGGCCTGAGAAAATAGTTTTGTTGGCCTGGGGTGAAACGGGTAGTGGCGAAGTTTGTGGCAAAGTGCCTCATGCGTTAGTAGGTGATGGTTGAACATCGTATCCCAGGAGGTCTGTTGCAGCCTTTAGATGTACCCTAGTGAAATTGGGATGAAATCTCAATGGATTTAGTCATAGGAATACCAAGGTTTCATGGAGTCTGTGATGCTATTTGGGTAGTGGTGTACTGGCTGACAAAATCAGATCACTTCCTCACAGTCAAGGAGTCGAGTATAGTGGATGCCTTAGCACAAAGGTACGTGGACAAGGTGGTGCAGTTTTACGGAGTTCCAAGGTCAATATTCTTGGATCAGGATACACTAGATGAGTCTCAGTGGGGGGACTTAGAGGCTGAAGTGATGTGTGATCATGTTATCTAAGGTGATGCTTCAAAAGGATGGTCAGAAGATGGTCAGAATCAGATTATTTTTCATGGGTAGTTGTTTATCCCAGAGATGATGCGTGAGGGATTTCTCTTTGAGTTACATAACTCACCCCTAGAGATACACCCATGAGTTTCCTATATGTACTATGGTTTGAGAGAATAGTTTTGTTGGCCTGGGGTGAAACCCGTAGTGGCGAAGTTTGTGGAAAAGTGCCCCATGCGTTAGTAGGTGATGGCTGAACACCACCTCCCATGAGGTCTGTTGCAGCCTTTAGATGTCCCCAAGTGAAAGTGTGATGACATCTCAATGGATTTATTTAGAGTACTACCAATGGTTCATGGATTTTGCGATGTTATTTGGGTATTGGTGGGCTGGCTAACAAAATCATCTCACTTCCTAGAAGTCAAGGAGTCGAGTGCAGTGGATGCCTTAGCACAGAGGTACATGGAAAAGGTGGTTCAGTTTTATGGAGTTCCTAGGTCAATAGTCTTAGATCAGGATACATGGTTTACCTCACAAGTTTGGAAGGGATTGCAACATGCTTTTGTCACCCAACTATGGCGTAGCACTGCTTTCCACCCCTAGACAGATGAACAGATAGAGAAGACCATCTAGACATTGGAGGATATGCTATGCGCATGTGTTTTGGGATTCATAGGATCGTGGGTACGACACTTGCCTCTGATAAATTTTTCCTACAACAATATTTATCACTCTACCATTGTCATGGATCTATTCGAATCATTGTACGAAAGATCATGTCGTTCACCCATATGCTGGATAGAGGTTGGGGAAGTAGGTGTTTCTGGCCCATAGGTGGTGTAGAACACTACTGAGAAGGTTTAGCCTATACGGGAGAGTATAAAGGAGGATCAGGACCGACATAAGTCATATGCCGATCATAGGAGGAGACCCTTGGAATTCAAGGTTGGGTACCATGTGTTCTTAAAGGTCTCCCCTCGGCATCGGTAGCGGAGGTTTGGCAGGGGGGAGTAATCTTTCTCTCTGGTTTTTCGGTCCCTTTGAGGTGTTGTAGCAGGTCGATGAAGTGGCTTACCAGCTGGTGCTACTACCAATGATACGGAGGGTCCACAACATCTTCCATGTGTCTCAACTCTATCGGTATCTGCATGATTATTTTCATGTCCTCGACTGGGGAGAGATGGATATTGAGGATGATGTGACGTTCATGAAACAACTAGTGAGGATCGAGGGTTGTGAGGAGAAGGTGCTTCATGGAAGAACCATTCCCTTGTTTCGTGTGTTATAGAGGCATGGTGGCCTCGAGAAGAGTACCAGGGAATGGGAGGCTCATATGTTTTCCCAATACCCAGATCTATTTTGATTTTTTTTCTCTGTTTTTTGTACTTAACTGTGATGCAATGCTTGAACTTGTTAACTATGAGATGGTCCTTTTTTCATTTGTTATTTTAATGTCTATAAAATGTCCTAATTATGGGAAGGGGAGGACTTAATAACTAATCAAGACGTATTAAGGTGGATGCGATTAAACCTGTGTGGGTGAGTCAGTGCCGCCCAAAGCGGATAGTATCTTGACATGGAGGAAGAAACTCCCTAATCCATATGTCTGGACAGTGTGACCTTTAAATGTTTGTGTGGTTAATTGGGGGAGAAGAGCGGTGGTGTATTCATAGTTGATCAGTAGATAGACAAGGTAGAGGTGTTCCTAGGTATCGAGGCTTGTTCCGTCGTTCAAACAATGCTAGAGTGGTTTATCCCTGATAGGTATCTTGTGAGGTGGTTATTTGGACCCCTATATTTTCTTTGGGTTTACCCTTGAATTCTAGAGGATGAGAATAGTTTGAGAGGTATCTTATGTAATGTCCCAAACCCTCCTGGTCCATTACTTAACCAAATTCTGGTGTATGGGCCGTCCTGGACCCCATCAGTGAGTCAGGAGGGCGTCTGTGTCGGTGGCTAGGTGTCACCGTCTTTTCACTATATGGTGACATCGATCGGTCTCACCAATCGGTGTGTCACCGATCGGTGCCGCACCCAAACAATGCCACGGGGGGATTTTCAGGATTTTTTTACCCTATATTTCCTATAACTCCTCTTTTATGTTTTATTACCTCTTTTAAAATGGTTGAAGGTCATTTAATCCCATAAATTGTATCTTAAATCCTCTAACGGTGGAGTGACCCTGTGTCACACCTTAGCCTTAGCTGCATTTCCAGTTCAGCCCCTCTAACATGTTTTCTCCATTTAAAGTTTATCCATCAAGTCAGATGGTCTATCTTCCTAGTATCCAAGGAGAATTATAAAATCTAAATTAATTGCATCGTGTGTAACCTCCTAACTATGTGGTGAAGCCACGATCTGCCTTTTTTAAGTCATTCAAGTTTAAACATATTGTAACTCTATGATATGGACTTTTATCACCTAATATATTCTTCTTCCCTAGTCTTTTTCCTTTCCTTGGTGCATTTGGATTCCCTCTTCCAGATACGAATTTTGTGCCCATGATGGAGCCTTTCCTGCTCACCCTTGGACTCCTTGGAGATCTTATTCTCTAAGTCATGCATCCCCAGTTCTTGGAACGAGGAGAAAACTTCCATCATTGATCATCCAAGTAGGGTTTCCATTTGTCTCTCTTTAATGTGTATCATTCAAGGAGGGTATGATAATACTGCCTCGAGGCGTGGAAAAAACCAAACCTTAACGAATATAATAAATAGACTTTTAAATAATGAAGGGGCAGTTTTTATGATGATTCTTTTGTATAATTTTATCTTCATTTATATGTTGTGAATTTTATTGGATATATCTCATTGAAAACCATGGTCATTGGTGGTCTTTTCTTGTATACTAATGAACCTCTGCTATTCTAGATAACCTTTTGATTTAATGGTTGTAACATGGGAACTGGTTAATCACATAAACTTGGTTGATTAAATGGATGCCCAATGAACAAGAATCCTTGTTTGATCACCCAGGTTAACCAAACAGAAAGAAGGAACTTGATAAATGGTGTGGTTGCATATGAAAACTCTCTTTCTCTATTCTGCTAATAAGCATAGTTTTTTTGCTTGATTCTTGTGGGGTGACGTGCAAGGGGATGGGATCCCCTATTTTTTAGTTGTTGGTATGTGAATCTGAGGCCATGTGGAGCCGTATTTTGGGGCATGGTTTGGTTCTATTACTTTAAGGGATCTCACGAATCCCTTTTGTTGTTGTTACTTTACAAGAGAACCAGGTGTGAATGCTTAAATTTATGTTTGGTTATTTTCTTCTTCAGTTCAGTTGTTGTTTTTAGATTCTGTTTATGCATATTATTTTCCTGGTAGAGAAGGGATACTTAAATTGAATCACTTGAACATGATAACAAGAATGGGTTCAATGGGGAACTTTTTTCCAAGAATGGTTTGCGCTCTAGTTGTGGTTGTTACGTCTTGTGCATGAATGAAAAGTAAAACGGGTGTTTGTGTAAGGGTTGGTTTAGGAACCCTTAGGTTGGGATGAGTTTTTTATTACCTATATGTAAATTTTTTTTGTCTCTTATACACACCCACCCATGTTGATATCTTCATGCCAAACACCCCCCATTTCATGGGGGTGGGTGTTTTTTCCAGCATTCCTATGAGTGGCTGGTTATTAGCTCCTTTTATTCTCCCTCTCCTAGGATGCCCAAGAATCTTCGGGCAGGCTGTGATGGCCTGAGGTCCATTGTGGCCAAAGATTCTTTGGGAAAGGAATGTTGTGGTGGTTGGGCTAGGTGTGTGCGGGAAGGTTTGTTTCCCAAGTGTCTTCGGGATGAGGCCCAGGTGTCTTCATGCATGGTGGTAATTGTTCCGTCCCAGGTGTCTGTGGGCATGGTTATGTATGATTTTGGTGTCCCAGGTGTCTGCAGGTGGGATGCGTGGTTTTGGTGGCCTAGGTTGCTACGGGTGGGATGCGTGGTTATGGTGGCCCATAAGGTTGTTGTTGGGGTGGCAGTGGGACTGCAGTGAAAATGGTGGGGGGGGGGGGGGTCTGACGCGTAGGATGTCTTCAATATCCTGGGGGAAAGTGGTGTAGGGTACCCAAATATCGATGTTATATTACTATTACTTTACCTGACTTGTGTTATTTTGGGAGTGTTCCTTGTTGAGGTCGGGTGGGTAGTTTCCCTTGTTGGGTGTTTTGGCTACCCCTACTTTATCATGGGGCATTAGAATGCCTCACCACTTTCACATGAGATCTTTTTGTTTTACCTATTAAGTATACCTATGTACTCACCCTACATATATAAAACTATTTTCAAGTTTTAGGAGGACATTGAGGACTGCGCCGGACGTTACTAGCTCATAAGTTGAGATAGTTGTCATTTCCATTTTCTTTCTTTTGGTACTTTTCATTAGAGTTTTCTTGTACCTTGTAGCACTTTATTTTTAACATGCATGTGGAAAAAGGGGTTTTGGATTACTTTTACTTTTTATATTTTGAATTTTTTGAGATTTACCATCATATCTCCTGATATTTTTCTATAAAAAGTGTAATTCCTTACATATTACATGTGATTATATACCCTCGATGCTAGTCGCCACTCTCGGGCCTATTGAAGGTGGGACTCAGGGGGGTCGTTATCTTCCCTTCAACTTGAAGAAGGAAGGTTCTTGAAGTTTTCTATCCCTTCCCTCATCTTGGTGAAGGTGGGTCGTGACAGTAACCCTCTCATATTTCCCCATTGGTTTTCCACTCTTCCCAAACATCACATGTCCTGATCTATCTCTCTCCAAAATAGGCTAGCCCAAAAACACCTGAGTAGGGAATCACAACATATACCACGTGCATCACATCATCTCATATCACATCACCATATAGTAACCAATAAGTTTTCGAGAACCACCATATCTTGAATGACATGTATCATACATCAGGTATTATACCTCAAGTCATCACTATCCATACACTGAGTAAGGTACCTCGAGCCACCACATCCTATACACAACATACCTATAATAATCCTTTGGATACGATATCTGGAAATTAATGTGTGTGAAATAACCATAGTCTATTATAACCCTCAAACTAATAGCGATGTATACAAGCACAAGTAAGTACTAATAGAAGATAGCAGGGCCAGAGGGGGTAGTCATCCATCCATCTTCTCATGGGATACTTGAGAAAAAAACCTCCCAGAGTCCACTGGGTGTCATTCTACATAACTAAAATGCGTGGGTAAGTGTATGAAATAAAAAAAATACATGATATAATATAGATAATAGCCACACTATGTGCATAAGCTATTCTTATACTCAATTGTATCTAACATGTCTCGGAATCTAGGCTGCCACTACTAAGACCATATGTTCTATAGGAACATAAACATTTAAAGAGATACATTAGATTCATTATTTCCTTTTTATCATTTCATCCCATTAATTAATTTATTACCCATTAATTAACCATTAAATTTACATTAATTAACCACCAACATAGAGTTCATTCCCTCCAAGCACAATCCAAACTGAGTCTATGGTTTCTTAAGAGTAACATCTCATTGCATTCCAGAATCAACCAACCCCATGGGTTGATAATTATTTATTAATTAGGGGAATCATTAAATAATAAAGATAATCTAGGAAACCCATCCTAATCTACCATGAAGATAAAACATTCAACCAATAACATTAATCTACCTCGTGTAGTGGGGAAAGTAATGTAGATAAAACAATAAACTTATCCATTAATCATTATAAAAATTCACAAGAGAGCATCCTAGATATCAGGATCACATCAATGGATAATCCCAACTTTAACCCATTACATCATCTCTAGTTACATCCTTGACACCCACATTCATATATTGATGCATCTCACCATCACATGCATCCACTACTGCCACATAGTTCAAGCCTCCCTACCCCACACATCACATTATCCATCCCAGGATCAGCCATCCCAATATCATATCACATCTAATCATACCCACTCCATATCACAATGCATAGTTAAGTTAACATCTAGAGAACATCATAAAAATTTCAAGAAAAAATAAGCACATCCAACAGGGAAATCTTGTCCCTAAAACAAGGCATCCATCCTTCACGCACAAATGACCTCTCATGGCTCTATACTCAAGGCACTCATCCTTCTCATAAAAGTGGGAAAATCAGGTCATATGAATTATCATTGTCACACAACTTGTTATTATTCCATCTTTAGTTAACATATTAATTTATAATTACTTCCAACTATGGGAAACCTAAGGCATCAAGATATAAAAAGATACCTAATTAATTAAACAAGTAATTTAAACATGAATCTAAGAATCCATCCATTGTCATTATCATTCCTTTTATTATTATCATAAAAAATAAATAACATGATTCAAATTATATATCAATTCCATTAATCACATGTAATATCATATTTAATTAAATATGCATACCAACATCAATTTAATCATTATCAAATTACAATAAACATTTGTTCAAACATACCTCATATTTAATTATTATTAATCCAATTAATTTTCTATTAATTCTATCTTTACATTCTTTACCAATTTCAACATGCTACTACAAGCATAATAACATGCTAACAATGCATATCATAGATATCACACTCTCTATAAAATCAAGAGGCAACCCGTCATAATTGTATAAAGAATCAATATCAACATGTGATATCTATCCAATTTGTTTAATCCAGTTTAATATTTATAGGGCTAATTATGTTTTATCCAAAGTTCTAAAGCATAATTAATTTAAATTTTTTTATAAATAAAATAATATAAGTAATGAATCCCCTACCTAAAAGGTGTCAATGTTCTTCCCATGAGAATGAACCAACATTGTGGGTCTTCGATCACCTCACCCACATGGAAATTATGATCTCCCCAAGACTTAATTCCAACAATGCACTGACAAAAAAAAGAATCGTCATTGGAAAAGTGGAGATAAAGAACAATATCATGGTGAGAAGAAATGGGAGGACATGAAACCAAAACACAGAGAAACCGATAGAGAAAAGATGTAGAATGCACCTCAGATCACCATGGATCGAATATGGGAAGCCAAGGATCAATCCCTATAGAAGGGATCCCAAAATTCTAGAAAGGAGTTCTGTTGGATACTTTGAAACAAGAGGAATCACAGGGTTTAGAGAAAACCCAAAGTTCTATAGCCTTTTATAAGCATGATACAAAGGGCATTTACACAGTGTGAAAAGGTTACACATCATGTAAATGTTGATTTTACAAGTTCTTCCGAAACACACGTCTCTTTGAGGAATTTATCCTTGATTTAATACACATAATGAAAATCCTCACACAAGATGTGAAACTCAATTACACAGCATGTAAATATTAAACATCATGTAATATCCCTATTTCCATAATTTAGCAATCAAACCTCTACAGACTCACTCCATGCCTCCTCCGAGCACCATGATCTTTGGAAACACATAAAGGGCCAGGATACATGGATCTAGACCCTTATAATTATATGAACAATACTTTTCATACATAAAATTCACATATTAATAGATAAATATTCATTAAATAAAATAATTATCCACACTAGAAACGTATTTGTATATTTCCTTTAAAAACATGAAAAAAATAAAAAAAATGGTTCATAAAAGATCTTCATCATATTCCACTAAGTTACTTATAACTAGAACCCTTCTTAGACATATCATACTTACTATCATAATTCATGACTTGGAGAAATTAAAAATAATAAAGGGTGATATTAGATGATAAATAAGGGTAAACAAGGGAGATATCAATGATCACTTGATAATAATCATAAACATAGGGGTATGAGAATAAGAGAAAAATATTTGAAAATCATACCCTACATATCATTGATCATAATCTTCATTCATGGTATAAAACTTCACACTTAATAAGACATAAATCATAATGGAATCAAAGAATATTATCCATGGTATCATAACATTATCATAAGGCATAAGTTTTTGGAATATACATAAGCATATAAAATCATTTCCTTAGTAGTCAAGGTTATTTTCCAAGACTATCATAGTGGAATAGGTTCACTCCCCAAACCATCATAGTATTCAAGGTTCGCTCCCAATACTGTTATAGTGGAAAATTTAATCTAATTAACTAGATTCATTTTCCATTCTAGTTCTATTTATCTCATGATATATAAATCTTTACCTAGTGCATTAGAAGGAGATATAGGTACCACCCATCCTTGATTATAACGTGACCACCGTCCATGGTTATAATGTAACCACCATCCAAGGTTATAATATAACCATATTCCTTGATTATAATATAACCACCATCACATAATGAAAACAATAATATGTGTAACATTATTTCATAAAAAAATATTCATTTAAGAACTCATGAAAATGATTTTTAAAAAAAAATATTATTTCATAACCCGTGGAAAAGAAATGGGTTTCATAAATATTTAATTATTTCATCATACTATAACCCAGGGAAAAGGAACTAGTATTATAAATATATTTTCATCATAAAAATTAAATAACTAGATAATGAATAAGGATAATATAATTGGATCATAACCCCATTAATACTTAAGTAACATTAAAGGACTTCATCATAGATGAAAAATTATTTTGAAATATTACTTAGAACATTTTTTATGGAAAATATCTTTTCACTTTGAAATGAAATTTTCAAAACAAAAAAATCACAATTATTAAGGAAACAATTTTATTTTAAAATAAACTTGGAAAAATGTAATGTAATCTTTATAGCAATGATCAGTCATAATGCTGGTGATTTCCATTTCTGTTTTATATGTTAATATAAAACATTTCTTTCACACTTTTGTAGAAAAAGTCAAAAAATACCTTGTCCAAAATATGACATGAAGATTTATTTTAAAAAAAATAAATATTAAAACATGTAATAAAATGAAATTAAAAATCATTAGATAATATTCAAACCTTCTTTAAATATTTTTTATAAAACATGGATATGGAAGAAAAATTCTTTTCGACTGAAGAGAGAAATAAAGATGATTTTCCTTAAAAATATATTTTCTATTTCATGAGTACGTAAGGCAATGAAAATGAATTTAAAGTGTTTATTTTAAATAAATAACCATAGGATAAAAATATTAATCAGTTTCTTAGATCAGAATAATTCATCATCAAAAACTTAATTATATATAATGTCTGTAAACAATAAGATTGTAGCATAAAACATTTTATCACTTTGGTAAAATTTGTAACATTGGCCACATGAAATAAATAACCATAGATTGATATGTAAATACCCATAAAATTCATAATAATAAACACAAGATATATTCATGGGTATTATATACACCACATAAAATAAATGAATGGTGAATATGGTATGTGTCTTACAGAAATAAAATTGAGACACAAATCTTTTACCTTAGGTCCAGCTTCCTTCATACGCATTGGAATCACTAGTATAATAAATATATATTTTCTGTAAATATATTATATATCCATAATAATATATATCATATCATATATTATTTACTTATAACCTTTTATCACCCTTTTATTGACAATTATTTATTAAAATCATTGTTCCGGTCATATATACATCGTTTTTCATGTATGTTTTGGTTTTCTAGTTTTGGTCCTTGTATTTTGATCTTGGTTCCATAATATCTAAAATTTTAATAATGATATATATATATATATATATTATAAAAATTAATTATATACATTTTTAGATTCATTCATAAAATTATATATAGAAAAATGAACTACACCATTCATGGAGACGGTAAGTCATATGTAAGCATGAGCGTTGTTTTCATTTTTTCAATGAGAGGAATGAAAGAAAGTTAAATAATAAATCACATTTAAAGAATAATTATTATATCATGTATATAATATATATTCATTAAATCCATAATTATTACTATCATAGTAAAACAAAAATGAAAAAAATCACATCACTTCGTAAAGGTGGTAGTCCACACATTTGCATAAAAGACGTTATCGCTTTCCAAAGGTTTAGAAGTTAAGAAGGTAGATATGAAATTATCATTAAAAATTATAATAATTACATAATTATCATATATAAACCATAAAACAAACATAATACCCATCAATAAAATATGGTGATGAGAAATGAATTGTATTAGTACGTAAAGATGGTAAATTGTACGTACGCATAAGCGATTTTTTCACTTATCATTTGATGGAAAGAGGGTAAATAGTGGTGGCTTCATAGTAATTATAATATTTTAGTATATTTATGATACTAAAGTTTTTATTTTTTAAATAATATAATATATTTATAATAGGTAAAATAATAATTAAAAATAAAATGATCAGTTAAGGAAGATTGCCTCTTCTATGAAAAAACACCTTTAGATATCCACTTAAAGGCTATAGGGTTGTTCTTCTGAAAATAAAAAAAACTATATAATTTGTATATAAGAGTTTAAAATATAAATTATTATATTTTGGTCGATATATAAGGATTTATGTTTGATAAAGATAAATGAGGGGTGCACTTTTAAAATTGAAGGGAGGGGCACCCTTGAAATTTCGTAAAATATTAAATTAATATGTATTAATTTTTATTTTGGAATGGATAAAAATTTATAATATTAAAATATAATATTATTATGAGTCTAAATAATCTCATCCAATAAAATTTTAACAATTTTGAATCATATTTTTACCATTATATTTTCGTTTTAACCCTTTGTTTACTCCTTCGACAATTATCGTAATATTAAATATTTCTAACCTTTAAGGGTTAATAATGTTACTATAAAATTCTGAACGACCCATAAATAGAAAATGTTTTATTTTTAAAACTTTATACCATTAATTTTTCCAGATATAAAATTTTATTAATTTTATGCCATTTAATAATATATTATATATTATAAAATATCATTAATGTCATTTTTAACACTATTAATTTTATTTGACTTTAAATACATCAATACAAAGGGGAAATTAGAATTTAATTATTTAACATGACACTAATATTTTATATTTATCTAAAAAATTATTGTAACACAATAAATCAGTCATATTATATTACTTTTAATATTTTTAATATCATTTTATATAATTTTTTATTAATTGGAGAAAACTACATTGGTGTTTCATAAGAATTTAAGGTCATTATGTAATTAATAAAATTATAAATAAATTTATATCATGAAAAAAATTTCATTAAGATCAAAATAGAAACTTATTTTCATTCATAACTTTCTTTTTTACCTATGTGGATACATAAGAGATATTCAAAACTAAGATAGTGATATTTTGTAACTTTCTTTAATTTAAATGTTTTATCAGTCATTTTCATGGAAAATTGTCCATTAAAATATGAATTTTTAATACTATTGTGACAATTTTGGGATTAACTTCATCCAATAATAATTATGGTGAAAATTTATGGCCTTATCACTTATTTTTAACCTAGATTGACCACATTTTCCCTTTAACAAGGTGATAAAGTATATTATGGTTAATATTTATATTGACCAAAAATTAAAATGGGGGATATTTTCCAAATTTGAACCTCAGGATTATAAATATGGAATTCATTTTATCAAATTCAATTTTTATAAGTGGAAAATTTTAATTTTAAAACAAGTGTTCAACATGGAACAAAAAACGCTTTTTAGAAAAATGCATTTTTTTAAGAATAAAACTTTGTCTATTCTTATATCATGCCCAGAAAAAAATGAATGTTAAAAAAATTTATTTAATATATAAAAAATTAATTGCATTAAAATCATCCAAAAATAGTGATTAATTTAATTAACTAATATAAAAACACATTGTGCGCATAAAAATAATTTTTATAAAAATATCTCTTTTACTTTCAAATGATTTTTAATTTTATTTATAATTAATTAATACCCAAAGAATAAATTTATACATATGTAACCATAAATTTTTCAAAATTTATTTAGTTGTATACATACCCTCCAATCCAATGGCTAGGTGATAAATATAATTTAATCGCGGTTTATTTAAACTTTGTATTGTGTGTAACTCATGTTATCAAAGAAATTAAATTGTTTAAAGTAAATATTTTCTAAAATATAAAGGTGTTACATTGTCAATGACTCCCAAGAATAAAAATATTAGCCTACTAAGTGAAGAAAACATTATTGGTAATAATCTTTAGTAAACTTAGCCAATTATAAATTCAAAATACCACAAATAGCAATATAATTCCTACCTCTTGGATAGAAAACTAAGGATTTATTGTCCTAAAATGATTGAAGATAAAAATTAAGTCAAACCATTTCTCTAAATGAAAATCCTATTTTTTTATATATATATATTTTAGTACAAATATTAAATTTAAAATGATCACCAAACCTATTATATATATGCATGGACCCCAAGAACTCAAATCCACGCCTCATAATATAAAGGATGAGAATTGTAATTTTTTGATAAAATTATTGAAAATTCATATGGTGGTAGATTGTGTTTGAAATATATAAGGTTGGTGAATTTATTATAAATTACCTAACCTTAAAATCCCATGAGTCTCACAAGTAGAATATTTAGAACACCATGGAAACACCAAGGGGTTACCTTAACTAAAAACAAATAAAATAGAGAATAAATATTAAAAACATCATACCTTTTTATTTTATAATGGCAAACATGGACTCACGCTACAATTTATAAAAAAAATAAAAATAATATATATATATATACAAAAAAACTATCAAATATAAGTATATATATATATAAAGGATGGAAAATAGCAGCAGGATATCATGTATGTGAGTGGTAGACACAACGCCTATATTTATATTCGATCATGGGTTTGAGCCTCATGGGCTCGTCGAACATGATAGGCTATAGCTTGACTTGTGGGATTCCCTTTTACCAAAAAAAGATGAAAATACTTACTTATTTTAGAAAAAATAATTTTTTAAGCATGATTTTTCTCTTATTTTTTATTTTTTTAAATAGAAAAATAAAATAAAAGTTATAAAAAATTTGGTTTGCATTTTGTAAAGCCCTTAGTTTGAATTTATTAACTTGAATTAGCCCCCCTAAGTTATTAAGTGTTATTTTACTCATAGTTTGGATCATTTAACTCCAAGGTTTTATGTTTATAGTATGGATCTGTAAAATGATTCATCTTATGACCATTGACCTTAAATATATGTCCACTTGTGAGATCCTAAATTTCAAATACCCTATGAGGGTGAACATGATTAAAAATATAGGGCCCTCGCTATCTCAACCATACCCTCCCCAAGAGAAACTATTTGGGATCATAGATATCTTATGGTAAAACACTATAAGATATCAATGTAACGTACTAGTTGTAAATAAAGAGTTGATGTGATCCCATTCTACCATGTCCAAAATATGGAATACACATCACACCAAAATTATTATACCTCACGCACAACTTATGAATGAATATAGACTAGAATTTTCAAAATACAACAATTTAAATAATATGAATCAAATTGAAAACTTGGTTTTTTGTGGTTTAGTAATGATCCCTACTCCACAAGGGGGAAACACTACTTTATTTTGATTAACCTAAAGTAATATGATTACAATCACCTATCTATTCACAAGTGATTTACCCTACTAAATATAGTAGAGACCAGTGAGTGAAACTGATCACCTTATCTTTAAATATCTATAGGGAGTTCCTAAACTCAGCTCCAATATTCTTGTCTATCTCTTTATTATTTCAATTTATTCCACCTCATCATCTCCTTAAATCAGTACATTATGCGAGCCTCCAAAAATGTTGAGAGTTTACTGTTATGTTCCATGCAATTTATACTTAGATTTTTCTATTTTATATAAAACTTCTAGTGGAATCCTTAAGAATATAGAATCTTAAATTTTCTAGAGTTACTATAATTCCATTCCTTTTAACTTTTTACACTCCTTACATTCATCTAATTCTAGGGGTAGTTATTTACAACTATTAGTTGTAACTTTTAATCACTCATTCTGCATAACTTTCAATCTTTAAAACTTCACAACCATTGCTCCACCATTTCTATATGATTCATTAGAAGTAAGTTCTATGTAATTTATCCTTCTCATATATTAACCCATTGGATAGAAAATGGTTTTATACTCACTTCTAAAACCAAAAAATATCCCACTTGATAATAATTTTTCTGTATTTACTACCGAATCCCCCATAAACTTCCTCAAATATTCTTCCCCTCTTTCACCTTTCTTAGCAGCTTCATGGTTCCCCCAACATGGTTCAATTCATCTCATCCCAACTGAACCACAACACCACCTTAGCACTTCTTGAACTATAACCCTTTTAATCTTATTTATCGAATTTTGATCCCCTAAAATCTTCCATATATCCAACACTCCATTTTCCAACAAATTCTAGATGAAGTGATACTTTAGCTGAATATACTTCATCCCTAAATAAAAAATTATATTTTTAGATAAGTTAATCACACTTTATGAGTTACAGAATATTATCCCATCAACATACCTCTTTATCAGATATTTTAAATTCTCATTCATCTAAATAATCTCCTTCTTATCATTCATTAAATAAACATACTCCAATTCTATTTTGTATATTGAAACTACTTATTGAAGCTTTTACATCCAGATTATATTCATTCCTCCTAAAGTGAATGCATATTTAGTGAGGATCTTTCAAGTGTATGAATCTATACTAAAGTTAGAGTTAGCATACCCCTAAAAAACTCTTCTATTCCAAATAAAAGTTCTAATATTCTAGAACCCTTTAAGTACTATAGAATCCAATTAAAAACATCCCAATATTATCTTTTAGTATTTTACATGTATCTATTGAAAACTCCCACTGTAGAACCCACAATTTTAGGTACATGACCATTTATTCATTTTTTTTAATCTATACAATTTTTTGGTTATATTTTGGGAGGTTACTAAGGGTTCTTTCATGCTTTAGAGTCTTTTATGGAGGTGTAAAATTTGAGCATGGTTAGTAAAAATTGTGGATCATCTCTAAGAAATTGTGCAAAGGAACACAGTGGTAATTGTCTAGGTGAATATTTGGAACACAGTTTAGAAAAAATGTGAGAATGTTTAGGAGAAACCATGAATCCTGAAATATATGTAGACATAGTCAGCACATAGTTTTTATAACCATGTGAGCAAACCATGTGAGGTATGACCTTAAGACAATAGCACTATACGGTTGGCACAGGATTGGTGCATGGTTTTATAAAAAATGTAGCCTAACCATGTAGAGTATAGTTGTCCCTCCTTAAAATATGGATCATATTTTAATTAAGACTTTTCACCCTCATTTTCCCTCTAATTCTTTAATAACCTATATTCATTTTCCTCCCAAGTCATGGTAGATGATCCCCTTTGATCTGGGAGGGATTATTAAGTGAGTTAATGTGTGTTGGATGCTTCGATTCATAAGTAAGTACATGTTATTCCTCTTTCTTCTTATATCCAAGGTGCTTCTCTTATTCTAAACCATATATATAGTATGTTATGCATATATTTATGTGTTAGGAATGGTTTTATGATGAAATATTGTTAGATATAGTGAAGGGAACATGAGTTGTGATCGGATTTTTATGTTTTTTACTATCGTTATTTATTTTTTCCAACATTTTTATGGTAGGTGGCTTCTCTCTAAACTCAACTTGATTTAGAACTTTAAGTCTTAGTTTTAATTAAATGATTTGATCGAAATGTTTGTGAAATTATTGAGTTATTTTTGTTCTAAAATCCCTTTTTTATAGCATGGAAATTTTGGAAAGTGATTGGTTTTGGAAAACCCTATTTTTTATAAATTTAAAATGATGATTTAAAATTATGGTTTGGTTTGATTTAGGTAAAGTATTTTTTGAAATTATTTAAAGATTGAGATGTTTTTATTTAAATGGAATGGCATTATGTTGGAATAAATGGTTGTGTGTGAGTTGAATTTCATGGATAATGGTTTTGAACTACCACCATCAAAATGAGATATAGTATTGATGTGATGTTCAACTATCAATGGGAATGAAAAACTTGAGTGTGTGTGTGTGTGTAGTTGTGTGTTTGGATAGGGAAAATAATATTACAAATCAAATGATAAATGGAATAAATTATTTTTTTATGCTTTCCTTGTAAAACTCATTTATAGTTTTGATATAAATTCTTTAACCTTATTTTAAAATATTTTAATAAATGTGAAAAAATTAGTCCTAGTGGGGTGAGTTGGGAAGTCGTTGGGGAAATCCTACAGAGTTTAGACTCACCCCCTGCTTGGGAACTTTTGTGCTTTTACATATGCCATCTATCAAGACATAGGTAAATGAAAATTATCTCATTTATTTAGTGATTATTCTTGATACCATGGTCTTGGAATATGGATTTATAGCTTGGTTCATGTTGGGTGTTGTTGGTTGATGTCACTTTAGAGTTTTGGGTTTAGTGTTATTTTTTCCTCTTTCCGCATGTCTTCTTGTTTACACTTGTACTCTAATTGGGTTTATTGGTTTCGTTATTTTTGGGGTATTATCAATTGTGAGTTCAAAAGTATTATATTCTCAAGAAAAATGTTTCCAAGAAAATATGGTCATTATGACTATGTGGTTATGCCTTTTGGTTTTACGAATGAAGCAACTATATTTATGGGATTAATGAATCAAAAATATTTAAAAGGTATCTAGATTCCTTTATGGTGGTGTTTTTTATGATATACTAGTGTATTATAGGAAAAAACTTTAATCATGAGCAACACCTAGATATAGTGTTGGGTATCAGGTAGTTGCATCGTCTATATTCTAAGATATCAAAGTGTGATTTCTAATACAAAAGGTATGTTTCCTTGTCCATTTCATTTCTGAAAAATTCATTTCTGTAGATCTAGAAAATTTATAAGTTTTTATATATTGGAAACCACTAAATAATGTCTTTAAGATATTTAGTTTCTTTTTCTTAGTGGGATACTACAAGAACTTTGTTTTTGATTTCTCATATTTGGCATCATTGATGACATCTTTGATGAGGAAATGTGTTCCTTTCCAATGGAATAAACAATGTCATAAATCCTTTCAAGAAATTAATATTATACTTTTATCAACACATATCCACATGTTTCTAATGTCTGGATAGGAATATATTTTCTATTATGATACATCAAGATATAGGTTGGTGTGTGTTCTCATCCAAGGAAATCATGTTTTTGTTTATGTCTCACACTAGTAACAATTTCATGAGAAGAACTTTCCAACACATGACTTGAAATTATATATTGTTGTCTATGATTTAAAAACTTGTTTTCATTACCTATTGGGTGGTAAATTCATGGTTTTATGGATCTAAATGTTTGAAACACATTTCCTGACAAGGATATTTGAATTTAAGGCAATGAAAATGGATAGAGTATTTATAGATGTTTGAATTAGACTTCAAGTATACACTGGGTAAATGGAACTATATGGAGGATTCATTGAGAATGAATTAATGTGATTAGTTAGATAAAGAGTCTTCATACCAATAGAAACTAATTTCATTCATAGCGGATATGCATCTAGAATGCTTGAACCAAGGTAGCATTTCATTTTTATTTCTATGTTCATATTTTCTTGATTTTGTTGATTGTGTTAGAGTTTCTCGGAAATATGATCCTGATTATGTTACTATGATATCAAAAATCATTGGTGGGGATACCATTGAGGGATGTAATTTGGATTGGAATTCAATGATGTGGTTTGAAGATAAGATGGTCATACCTTTATTTTCTCAAGAACAACTTATTATTTCCTACCACCATTCAATATGGTCTATTCACCATAGGATTTATAAAATTTATGAAGCATTGAATATGTAGTTTTATGAGTTGGAATTAAAAGAGGTTTAGTAAAGTATGTCTCAAGATGCCTCACCTATTAGCAGGTAAATGTGGAGCATCAATGACCAGAAGGTATGTTACATTATTTAGCGATTCTTGTGTGGAAATGGAAGCATATAGCTATGGATTTTATAACATTTATACCAAGGAAAATTATTAAACACTATTTCATATGGGTGATTGTGTATCAACTCACAAAGTCTGCTCGCTTCATCCCTATTTATGAAACTAATTTAGTGGAAGAATTATCAAAAATCTTATGTTGGTAAAGTATAAAGATGCATGGAATTCTAGTATCAATTGTATCATATAGATACCCCAATTTTACTTCTTGATTTTATAAATCCTTATTGAAAGACCTTGGAACATAGTTAATTATGAGTATATCTTTAATACTCAAATGGATGGATGGTCTAAATGGAAAATGAAAATCTTTTAAGCCATGCTTAAAGATTGTGTAAAGGATTTTGGTGTCTCATGGGAAGAGAATTTACCAATAGTAGAGTTATCATACAATAAAAGTTATCATAACTATAAATATATGGATCATTTTGAATCATTGTATATACATCATTGTTGTTCTCTACTTTTTTGGGTGGAAACAGGTGAGACTTAACTAATTGGACCCAACCTTGTGAAAGATGAAATAGAGATGATTTAGTTGATCATAAGGAGAATGTATTTGGCTCAAATTCGTCAAAAATAAAATACAGGTCATCTTCAATGGCCATTTTCATTTGAGGTGAGTGATCATGTATTCTTGAGAATATTTACAAGGATTGGGCATCATCATTTTGGTAATCAGGGAAGGTTATCTCCTCAATGCATAGTCTCTTTTGAGATTATTTAAGTAGTTGGTGAGGTGTAATATCAATTGTATTTACCACCAAGGTTTAGTTTAACACACAATTTGTTTCATGTATCTCATTTGAAGAAGTGCCAACCTAATATTGTCCATTTTATTTAATGGAATCACATTGACCTAGAGTTAGATTCTAAGTTGAATCATGTGCTGGTGGGAATTATAGATAGGTAAGATAATGTATCTTGTGTGAAAATCTGTGGTCTTGTAAAGGTTTTATGGAAACATGTTCAAATTTAGGAAGAAACGCAGGAATGTGAGAAATAAATGGTAGAGAAATGCCCCCAAACTATTTCTGGACAACAAGGGTTTTCTACTTTCTAAGGATGAAAAGGCTAATGGTGGGGAGAATTTAGTACCCTCTATTTTAGTTACATGACCCTTTATTAATGTATTATGAGTTTATACAATGTTCGAGTTATGTTTTATGAGGTTTAGAGGGATTTTGGCTTGTTTTAGAGGCTTTTCTGTAGATTCATGGTTTGTGCACAATTTTCCAAACCATGTTGCCTAACCATGAAGCATACAGTTCAACCACCTTAAAATTTTTATCTAATCCTAATTAATATTTTTACCCTATTTTTTCATATAATAATTCCATAACTCTGATTTCTTTTTCTCCCATGGTTTGAGAGATGACCCCCTTTGACTATGGAGAGATTATTAGGTGAATCTTGGTGTGTTGGAGCCCCAAATTCATTGGTAAGTATATATTTTCCTTCTTTATTCTTGTATCCAAGGTTATTCTCTCTCTCAAAACCATATATCTAATCCATTATGGATAGATCTATGTGTTATGAATGGTTTTTTATAAAATCTTATTAGATATAGTGAATTGAATGTGAGTTGTGATAGGATCTTGAAGTTTTATAGTGTTTTTCATCATTTTCATAAGTGTTTGTAATATAGGTGGATTATCTATTGACTCCACATGATTTATAACTTTAAGGATTAGTTTTAATTAGGTGATTTTATTAAAATGGTGGTGAAATTCTTGAGTAATTCTTGTTAGAAAATCCATTTTTGTTTATGGCTCGAAAATTATGGGAAGTGATTCATTTTTGGAAAACCCCATTGTTTATAATTTTAAAATGATTATTTAAAAAGCATGGTTTGGTTTGATGCATGTAAATAATTTTTTGAAATTATTTAAAGAAATAATTTTTTTCATTTTAATTACTTCACATTATGATTTCATAAATGGTTGGGTATGAGTGGGCTGGATAATATTAATGGAGTACCACCATCAAAATGGGATAGAGTGTGTATGTGAAGTTCCAGCATCAATGGTAGCACCAATATTGATTTTTTATATTTGACTGTGTGTTTGGACATGTAAAATAATATTCCAAATGAAATAATAAATTTTTTAAAGTCTTTGTTTATTATTTCCTTGGAAAAATCATTTATATTTTCGATATAAATTATTGAGATAGCTTTTATTATATTTTAATAAATGTGCTAACATGTTTTTCCCTAGTTTCATGAGTTTAAAATTCATTGGAGAAATTCTAAAAATTTTATAACCACCCTCTTCTTGGGTACTATTGTTTGTTTTTATATTTCTCTATTAAGATATAAATAAAGGTAAGGAATCTTGGTTCTTTAGTGATGATTCTTGATACCATTGGATTGGCATGTGGAGTTGGATCTTGGAGCGGGTTGGGTGTTGTTGGTTGATGTCACTTTGAATTTTTGTGTTTGGTGGTCTTTTGGTCCTATTTGTGTATGTATTTTTATTTTTTATAGTAATCTGATTTGGTTTATTGGTGGGGTTATGTTTGAGTTTCATTTTACACTCATGCATCATAAAATGGTTCGGTTGGTTATTGTTTATGTTTTCTGGGTGTTTTATCTTTAAAAGGTAAAACCATCCCCCAAATGTTCTTGAGTCCATTAGTATTTATTTAAAACCTCTGGTTCCTTGTATATTTCTCCTAAGGTCTAGTAGATCCCTTGTCACTCCTCAAGCCAATTAGGGGGTGTTATGTTACATCCACTACTTTTAAAATTTTCTATTGAGTACAAACCATTGAATACATCATGCTTCCAGTTATCTATTCATAGTGAATATTTTCTATATACTCTACCTCGACATTTATTCATGGTTACTTCTCCTTATAGAATATGAAATTTCCATCCATGGGGTGGTCATCAGTTTCACCTCACTCATGATGAGGTACTCCACCACCTTCTATATGTAGTCATACTTACTTAGATTCAAAGTATCCAAACTTAAGTCCCTTACAATCTGCATCCCCAACATATATTTATTCATTCAAAGAACCTTAATCTCAAATATATTGGACAAATGAATATTCATATCATAAATCATATCCTTCACTAGTCTAGTAATAAGCATGTCATCAACATATAGAAGTAGGATAAAGATGTTCCCATCATCAAACACCTTCTGATAATAGAAATGGTTATCATTTATTTAGAAGAACTTCCACTACATCATGAATTCATTAAACTTATAATTCAACTTCCTTGGTTCCTATTTAAAACCATAGAGGCTCTGCTTCATCTTGGACACATAGTACTAGTTAGGATTCTCTATGAAAGAAGGAATCTCATCTATATATATATCCTTATCTAAGTCATCATGATAGAATGTTATCTTCACATCCAACTATTCCAAATGTAAACTCTCCATAGAATCCACACTAGGTAGAATCCATATAATCATATTTTTAACTAACAATGAAAATATCTATATGAAATATATACATTCTATTTATTAAAACTCTTTCATGAATAGTTGTGACTTGAAACTCCATCTATCATTCACTTCCTCCTTCACTCAATAAACCCATTTATTCTGAAGAACTTTCTTCCAAGAAGGACAATATTTTGGCTCCTATGTTCTGGAAAAATTTAGAGAATCAATATCACCCCTCATGGATAAATCCCACTAATTCAATTATTTAAAATTTATGGCCACTTATATACTCTCAAGATCACCATTGTTTATGAGAAATAAATTAATGAAAATCACTCTTATACCTCTTCACTTTTAGATTTTCTCTGGTAGATCCTTGTAACTCCATATACAGCTCAACTCCTTCTGATACGGAAACTTTCATAGATTCGTATTTTATAGTTTTTTCTTCCAAATATATACCCTAGAACTTCATAGTCTTAGATATTTATGGAAATTTTATCCCTAGATACATCATCAGAACTTAAATCTCATCTATTATGACTTTTAAATATTCTAGTGTTTCTGGTACTATCATACTTCCTAAAATCTTCTGAACATCCATAAATTTTGTACATCCATTCAATTGAACTTCACCCTCTGATGATACTTTACTCTCATTAGAAACCTTAATTGAGTTTTGATACTTCCACATGATCCCTTCATTTAAGATCACATTTCAACTTCCAATAACCATGCAATTTTTATTACAACAGGGTCAAAAAATAAACTCTTTTTTTACATATCCCATAAATTAACATGCTCAAGACTTAACCTCTAGTTTATCCCTTTAATTTGAATAAATGGGTATATAGATGAGTTCACCAAATACTTTGAGAGGGGTTAAGTAAACCTTTCTTTTCAACCAACATGATTCTGATAGTTACTATCCCAATGGAGAAGAGGGACTCTAATTGATCTAGTATGTCTTACAATTCATTTCTTACATCCAAAAAACCTTGGGTAATCCAATGTGGGTTCTCATACTCCTTACCATTTCAACGTATTTCCATTTTATTCTCTTTGTGACTCCATTATATTCTAGAGTAATAAATGTGATATTCTCAAACCATAGACCCTTAATTTATTAGAATCTCTAAAACTTCTTTCTTATATACTCCCCACCATTATCAAACCTCAGGAATTTTAGCTTACAATCAGTCACCTTTTCCACTATGGATATCTTTCTAATAAAGATTACAAATACCTTGTACTTGTTACTGATAAAGAACACTCACACTTCTCATGTCACACTTTCAATGAATGTCACATAGAATAGAAACCTTCCATGAGATCGAATTGGAGTTGGCCCCCATACATCTGTAAGAAACTAACTCTAACTTTCGGTTATTCAGTGCCTTACCTTCCATTTATAAGGACACATTATATTACTTCCAAAAGATAAAATATTCACATGTATTATAATTGATGCTAAAAATATTAAACATTACCTTATTGAAAAGGATTTCCATCCCTTTCTCACTCGAGTACCCCAAATGGTCATGCCATAAATTTATAGAAGTTACTTCTCTGGAATGAATCATACCATATGATAATCCTATGAGGTAAAATCTCCCATACTTTAGTCCATTTTCCATGACCAAGGAACCATGTGATATTTTCCATGCTCTATCCACTAATTTTGTATAGAAAGTATCATCATCTAACTATCTGATGGAAAATAATGTCTTCTATAACCTCAGGATGTATTGCGCACCCTTCAACTCCAGCATACTCTCATTAATTATCCAAACAGAGATGTCAACCTTTACTAAAATATTTGGAGACGAATAATATTCAAGATGAAACTTATCATATCTTATAAAATTATAGTTCTTTATAATTACCATTTTAAATGTTCATTGAAATAAATCTTTAGAGTTTATAATCAAAGGCTCAAGTTAGCTAAAGGCACTCAATAGTAGACCATTTTTGTCTTCAGATATATGATTCAAAAATAAGATTTTAGAAGAATATCTTTTTGAATTCACCTTCCACTCATTATAATATTTCTTCAGGCAATCATTTTTTCCAAAATTCCAACATAGGGATCACCTTCTGCTGAGCTACTCCTGATCTGACTTATTATTCTTTTATCATTAATGTGACCTTTATATACTATTGAATGACCTCTTCCTTCTGTATTGTAGAAATTTGTAGAGGATGCCTAAATTAAAATATAATAAATTTCATCATTAAAGATAAGTTATGTGAAATATTTAAACACAAGGTCAACCTTCCATCTTGAATTTCTCACTATATCAATAATCGCATCCCCTGACTTAGGGAGGGATAAAATAAAAAATAGCACCCATTGCATATCATGTAATAGCTCAAGATTTCACTATATATTATCCTTAAAAAATATTTTTTTTAATAGTGTTTCATATGAAAAAAAACTAAAATGAAACCCCTTTATATATTTTAAATATTAGATATGATCGTTAAAATATAGTTGTTAAATTAGATGTTATAAATTGAAGTAACCATATCACAAAATCAATAAAGAAAGTAAAAAAATAAATGGTATCTAGAAGAAAAAGAATTCATTATGAAGCCCATTTTCCTGAAATCATAAGGGAGGTATCTTTTCTAGGGTTTTCCCATTACCAAGTCCTTGTTGAACTCGATAAATTGCATTTTGAGTAAAACCATATACATGAGATATTCTAACTCATTTAGATTCCCACAAGATACATGCTAACTAAACCAACACTCAAAACTAAAACTAGATCTTGTCTAATTCTTAGGTATTATATGGATATCATAAGGGGTTATGTAATTATAAATTTTTATTATATCAAAATTAAAAAATATATATATAGATATATCATGCATTTTTATACTCTTCAAAAATTCATTTTTTGTGAAATTCACTTTGTGCAAAAAATGTATTTTTCAAAAATTGAGATTTTATTTCAAAAAAAAAAAATATTTCAATTGAATAATAAAAAGATATATTAACACTATATTAATTAGTAATTTATATAAAAATGAATAGTTAACATACTGAATTTCTTTCTACAAAAACAGTTTTTCACTATTTTTTATGTTTTTAATTAAAAATATAATTTATAGATTTTATGATGTTAATTTTAAAAAATTAGCATGATTTTTTTATATATCATGTCCATATTATCTTAATATTAATTTTTCATATTTTTTTAAAATGATTGATTTTTCAAAAATGATTTATTTTTAGGTGAATAGTGCAAAATATTATTTTTACAAATAACATGAATTTTATGACATTATTAGCATATAAGTATGAATTAGAAATTTATTAAAATATTTTATAAGACCAAATATGTATATTATAAGTGAATTTATAATTTTAAAATTTTTAGTTTTAATATATAAACTTATATTTTAAATTTTATAATCTATGTTATATTTCCCAAAAATATTTTTTTTTAATACATTATACATTTAGTATTTTAAATTTTATTTTTATCACATTAAAAATTAAATCAAAAAATGTGGATTTCAAATTTTGAATAATTAAGATAAAATTTTATAATAAGTATCATTTTATTTTTGTGCATAAAGGACAAATTGCATATGTAAAAACTAATTACCTTGGTGAAAACCAAAATTGTAAAAATTGGTAACCTAAGAGATAAATGGAATAACATGTTTAAAACTTGTTTTTAATTGATTTTTCCACATTTTTATCTGCATTATCTCTTACAAACTCAATTATTTCCCAATTTTGGATCCACTTTCCTTGAGTGTGACTTCCCATTAATGAATTTGTTTTGGTATTTACAGAAATTCCACTTCTTTTCACTTATAAAAGGGGTACTCTAATCATTATTTATACTCACACAAAAACCCCATACATTGGGCCCAAAATCTACCAAAAAATATCATACACACTCTTATAAACATTAAGGATGTTTCAGTATTCTCAAAAGACCATACCTTACAGGTTTAATCCCCTTCACAAGGGAGATAATCCAAGAAGTGATGTATAAGTTCCTAACCTCTATTTTTTCTATTTCTTTATGTGCTTTTCATCTTAATAAAATTTAATTTCACCATATTAAAATGATACATACTTATAATTATTACACTATTATGTTATTATAATAATAGTACAATCATTAACCACCCACCCTTTTCCTTCATAAAAAATGAAAACTAGAATTGTGGGTCGTGTAGACTACCACCCCCACAACACAACGTGTTTTGTTTTCCATCACCACCTTATAAGGTTGGTATTGATAGGAAATTTAATATATAATTATTATATTTATGATATGTTTTATATTTTTAAACTATAAACTATATTACTCATTTTTTCTATTCTATAGAAAACAAAATCGTCAACCATGCATACATGTGGATTACAACCTCCATGGGATGATTGATTTCCATTTTTCATTTCATCACTGTCTTACATGTATGGTCATGAGAGTGGTTTTAAAGTATAAATATGATATTTATTATATAAATAAGGATCTTTTATAACAAATTAGATAACCTATTAATGATATGATCAACAAATAATTATCGTAAATTTAATTGTTTAAAAAATCACAATAAGAGGAAAATCATTAATTAAAATTATTTAATGTTTTCATATAATTTACTTATTATTTAAATTAGTTAATAATTATGATATATCACACTAATATATACTAAATGATATAATTATTCTATAATTTTAATGATATTATAAGGAAATCGCCTAATAATCATCAATAATCATGGTATGTGCATGATTAGGTGGGTTTGACCGCCTAATTGAACAATGCTATGAAATTATATCATGGATGATTATAAATAATTAATTACTATTATAATATGATATAAATAAGAAATTAATTATTATTACTTTGGTTTTGGAAAGGCTACATTAATATTTTACAAATTAATTAAGAAAACAACCTTCATAGGTTAAAAATCACTAAAAAATATTCGTTATAAATTTCATCTTCTGGGATAAAGAAAAAGTACTCATGAAAGGAAATTTAAACTTCATAAATAATTATAATTAATTGATTATAGTAACTTTATTTAACTTTTAATAATGAAATTTTTAAGAAGGGTGAAAATAAACTCTCCTCCTATGAAACTACTACAAATAGTCAAAACTATAAATAGTTAGTGTGAGAAAATACGAAACAATTAACTAATTAACATTTAGATACTTATTATAAATAAAAATTATAAATATATTTATGTATAATATGGTTCTAAAATATTATATTAATATAGTTATGTTTTTTGTACAGGTGGTTAGAGCTCATTCGACTATGTGAGAATAAAGGTAAGGGGTTTTCGTGACTCAAATATTTTCCTTGGATCATAATCACTCTTATTTGACTATTATCATTAAAAATTGGTCTATTATAACCTATTATTATGTTATATTGTATTTAAACATTCTTTTTTTGGGATATCATGTTTCACACCATTGTATTATTCCTCTATGACTCTATTGTTTTAACAAAATACATCTTGTTAAGAATAATTCTCATTACTTTTAATGGGTTTTTGTTTCATATACATGTTTTTTCTTCCTAAATATTTTACACTATATTTTATGAAAGATAATTTGGATTATTTTATGTTATTATTATATTTACATTTACCACTTTTCAAAATTAAAATTTTACACTATTTTTATAAGGTGGGTTTTCAAACAAAGGTATTTCAAAATATTTAAAAGGGTTTTCCATCCTTTCAAACTCATTTTTTATCTTACACCCTAAATTTATTTTGATATCATTTATATATTTTTAAGGATAATTTATTTATAACTCTTTATAATAAGTTTTTCAAAATTATTCTCTTTCCATTCTCAAAATGTTTTTCTGAATGCAATTTTTACTTCATCTTTTAAAACAATATTTAAAATGTTTTGTGAAAAAAAAATTATATTCACTTATATTTTTCATTCAAGTTTTATCTCTCGTGATGTGATATTTTGATCAACCTATATATTTTATTATGAAATGATTACATTTATAAAATTATATTTTTTATATAATATGATCTTTTATGCTTATGTTATGTGATGTTTTTTGAATGTTTAAGAAACACAATCTTTTTCTATTGGTTATTTAAGATATTATGGTTGAATTTAAGTGGAACATATATGTATGGATGATGATGGGTGGGTCCTATATATATCTTCAATGTGTTGTCTTAAGCTTATATATCATGAGATAGTTAGTTATGGACATAATGAGTTTGTTCACACAGGTGTGGCCATGATGGGTTTGCTCACATTTTTAATGCATGGACATAATGAGTTTGTTCACATAGGTGTGGGAATAATGGGTTTTTAGACAAAATTTTTCCTATGATTATAGTTGTGATACATTTCCATGTTTTTATCAAGTTATTCCAAAATTTCAATATGAACTTAATTTCTATGAAATTCTATTTTTTCATCATCATTCTTTATTTTAAAGTATTTTTGTACTTTTATGTCACGATCACATGTTATATAACCATATATATGTATTTTCAGATATGAAATGTATTTTATGCTTCCTTAATGATATTTTTGTGATATTGTGATGCAATAACATGTCTTTTGAATATCATATATGGTATTTTGGTCTATTATTGTGATATTTATATCTTCCTCGTGTTCTCTTTTAATTTTATGATCTAAAACTTTATGATATGTTTCCCGTACTAAGCATATAACCTCACCAATTTATTATGTTTTATATCCCCTTGGTTATTAAGATGATTATATCATATGAGATATGTAGGAAAGGATCTATAGGTGCATTATTATGGAGAAATGTTCATGAGTGTAGTAAAATAATATGTTTATGTAGCTCATCGATGAGACACTAAACCTTTAGGTCCTTAGGATGTGCAACTATTTGTGTGATGCATTATTTAAATCATGATATTAATGTATTATTTATTTCATGTTTATCTTGGTCCACTTTAGTTGGTATTAGAGCAGGGTTTAGTTGTTTTTTGAGATTCGTTTAGCTACCTTTGGTGTTAGGGTTATATAACCTTAGTGAAAACCATAGAAATGAGTCTAAGTATTAAATGATATCCTAAAATATTGTAAAAGTATTGATTAGATTTTTTTTCCCTAGTAATGCATCCCTATTTGGATACTAAAAGTGGATACATGATCTAACACAAATATAACTAGGGGTAATAACCATGAAAAGTTCATTTTGGGTATTAAATCAATCTTCACCTGGTGTATGATAAAGAGGCCTAACTACACACCTAGTTTTACACTCTTTAGGGATGTGATTTTATTGATTATATTCTATTTATGAACCACTATAGAGGGTTTAATTCCAAAATATTTGATGGATTAGATTGAGGGGTGTAATATAACCCAACCTAAAGTAACCTAGATCAAACTAATATTTATATAAGTGGTAGTAAAGGAACTATATGCCAATGTGATAATGTAAAAGAGAAATATGTTTTAAGGTTTAATTACTTTTATGATTATTTCTTCATATTATTACTATTTTTTCACTCATGTTAGACCATTTGGTATTAATAATGGATGGAACTAGAATGAACTATGGGTGTGAGGTATAATTCATAGATTGTATCAATTAAAAACCCAACATAATTAGAGACAGATTGAGAAACCTCGTGATTATTACAAACTAGAAATCGTGAAATATGATTAACAATGTGAACATAGTGAAAGTATCATAAAAAACAAACAAGAGAAGGATAGAGTCTCATGAAAGATCAAGTGATGAAGAAAATAAAGGAAAGAATGTTTAATTTTATATATGTCAAAAATGTTTTAAGATTCACCATGGTAATTCACTTAATAATACCATAATATTCTTTGCCTATGGAATAAGGGGTTATCAAGCCTCAAACTTTTAGAGTAAAATGAAGATTTTGGTTAGCACAGTGGGATTGGAAAATGTGTTTCCAAAAGAACCACTAATGGTCTGATTCATTAAGTGTGTAAATATTGTATATTGACTAAGTTAGTTTCATAAATATAAGGATGATAAGAATTATTATAATGAATAACCATCACAACCAATGGAATAATGAGGACCTTATTCAATGACTACCATTGAGGTAGATTGAGACAACTAATATGGGATCTTTATTCTAGCCATTATAAGTTTCCTAGATTTTTTTCTAAGTGTACCAACATGATGTTTCTTTATCAAATAAAATATATAGTTCTGTGATGGTTTCCTTTCATAATTTAAGTTTATGATAATAGAAATCTTAATATGGGTCCTTTAGATGAATTTGGTGGAATGAATTAACTATGTTAACATAGACACTATATTTACTAATAATGGTTAGATTATCCATAACATACTCACTATTAAAAATATATTGGGGTGGAAAAAACAACTAGAAACCATTTTAGAGAGATTTTAATTTCAATAAAATATAAAATGATAGTAAAAAATTATCTTCATCATCATCCATCAATGCACTATCATCACATGTAGGAATTAATATTTTTATAGAATTTGGGAGCATCATGCCTATGTTGGATATATAATACAATCACCCAATTCCATCTCTAGTTCCATAATAAATAGTGGTTATGAAAAAAATGAGGTCACCTAGTGACCATGGAGATAGAATCTATTCAAGATTCAGGTTTGATTCCCCAGAGCATGTGAGTCTATACAACATTTTTGGGAAATAGTTCAGGTATTGGAAGGCTCTATTTGGACACAAGAATAGCCACCCAAAGCATACATGTTGAGGAATACATCCCATTCCAATTTTTAGTCAAGAGGGTTTTATAGATCAGGAAGCACAACGACTAGTGAAACAAGTGGGGGAAGAGATGGGTGGTTATCTGTTGAAGTAGTAAACATGGGTAAGGGATAAGATGGAGAGGGTTAAGGATAGTGCATTAAATATGGCTACAATGGAAAGGTCCAAGAGGGGTCTGAATATGGATATCAATGAACCTTATAAATAGATGGATCATTATTCATCGACTTTAACATTCAACCTCAAAATTTCATCAGTATCGTAAAGTTAAAGAACCATAAGGAATGGGAGATATGTTTGTGTAGTATAACTATTATAAAAATAGGGAATCACATTTCATTAATTAAACTAATTTATGATAATCTGTCACTATAGGTCTAAAATATGAACTCAATGGAAAATAATATAGTTATTGACACCAAACCATGAGAGGTGTTTAAATCAAATGTTAGGAAGAAACAAAATATTGGGATAATAATTATTATAATAAAATAGATGTGATTGATACCTCAATAGAAAATTAAATATTGATTAATCTTAAAAATATCCTTATCTAACATCATTAGTAAGTAATAATTAAAATTGCAGGGATGTAATTTATTTAAGGGGGTAGAATGTAATGAACTGCTATTTCACTATATATTATCCTTAAATAAATATTTTTTTAATAGAGAATTTCACATGAAAAACCAAACTAGAATGAAAAACCTTGATATATTTTTAATATTAAATATGAACATTAAAACTTATTCATTAAATAAGATAGTATAAATTTCAGTAACTATATCACAAAATCAATAAATAAAGTAAGAAGAAATGGAATTTAGGAGCAGAATTGTTCCTTATAAAGCTTATTTGTCTGAACTAAGTAGGGATGTAGCTTCACTAAGGTTATCCCTTGACTAATCCCAAGCCAAACTCGAGAAATTATGGTTTGATAAAAAAACACATATGGGGGAATTTCAATCTCATGGATATTTCCACAAGATCCATGCTAGATAAATCACCAATTGAAATAGTAACCAGAGATTATCTGACGATTAGGTATTACATGGATATATTACAAGGTTATGTAAGAATAAATTAGGATTATATCATAATTCAATAAAATATTTATATGTATATATATCATGAATTTTTATACTCTTCAAAAATTCATTTTTACAAAATTCACTTTATGTTAAGAAATGTATTTTTTTGAAATTGGAATTTTATTTTAAAGAAATAATTTTATTTTTATTGAATAATAAAAATATATATTAACACTATATTAGTTAGCAATTTATAGTACACTAATAACAGTTAATACACAAAAATTCTTTTTTCTATAAAGTTTTTCACTGTATTTTATGTTTTAAATTAAAAATAAAATTTATCAATTTTAAAATGTGAATTTTAAAAAATTAAGAGGTTTTTTATTTACCATGGTTATATTATCTTAATACGTTTTTTTATTTTCTAAAATTATTGGTTTTTAGGTGAATAGTGAAAAATACCGATTTGAAAAATAACATGACTTTTATGACATTATAAGTATATAAGTATAAAGTTTAAATTAATGAAACCATTTTATAGTACCAAATATGTATTTTATAAGTGAATTTATAATTTTAAAATGTTGGTTTTAATCTATAAACCCATATTTTACATTTTATAATTTAATTTATATTTTTCAATAAAATTGTTTTTAATACATTATACATTTAATATTTTAAAATTAATTTTTATCACTATAAAAAATTTGAATTAAAAAAATTGATTTAAATTTTAAAATCATTAGGTCCTGATTATATAATATGGTTTATTTTATTCTTGGGAATAAATGATAAATTTCCTCGGTAAAAACTAGTTACCATAGTGAAAAACAAAATGGTAAAAATGAGTAACCTAAGAGGTAAAGGGACAAACATTTTTAAAACATGTTTTAATAGAGTGTTGGAAGTGTGGATAGACCTTATCTATTACCCAATACATTATTTATCAATGTTAGAGCCACTTTCCTTAATATTTACTTCCCGTTATTGAAATTTTTTGTGTATTTACAAAATTACCTAGGTAAAAACTAGTTACCATAGTGAAAAACGAAATGGTAAAAATGAGTAACCTAATATGCAAAGTGACAGACATGTTTAAAACATGTTTTAATAGAGTTTTAGAAGTGTGTATAGACCTTATATCTTCTTGAATCCATTATTTATCAATTTTGGAGCCACTTTCCTTGAGAGTGACTTCCTATTATTGAAAAGTTTTGTGTATTTACAAAATTGTCACTCCTTTTCACTTATAAAAGGGTCACTTTAATCCTCACTCACCTTCACACCAAAACCCAAATATTTCATCCCAAAATATGAAAAACAATTTTTTATAAAATACTAGAAACATTAATTATGTTCTTATATTCTCTAAATACCACCCCTTAAAGTTTTAATCCCCTTGACAAGGGAGATAATACAAGAAGTAAGGTATAAGTTCCTAACCTTTCTCTTTTTTTTCTATTCCATTATATGATTTTATTCTTAATCAAATTTCATTAATCCATATTTATATGATAGAATAAGTATGATTATTATACCATTATGTTATTATAATCATGGTACAACCATTAACCACCCTCCCCTTTTCCATTAAGAAAAACAAAAATGTGAATCATGTATTATGCAAACCACCACCTCTACAATGCAATGAGTTTTATTTTCTATAACCACCTTATAAAAATGGCCATAATATGGAATTTAATATATAATTATTATATTTATGATATATTTTATACTCTAAAATGATAAACCATGTTACTTATTTTCTTCATTCTATAGAAAATAAAAATGCCAACCATGTGTACATGTAGACTACTGCCTCCATGTGACGATTGATTTTCATTTTTTATTTCATTAATACCTTATATGGATGTCCATAAGAATTTTATTATAGGATAAATATTGTTTTTATTATATAATTATTATTATGGTGTTAAAATTAGATAACCTATTAATGATATGATCAATAAACAATTATCAAAAATTCAGTCATTTAAAACAAGTGTACTAAGAGGGAAATCATTTATTCAAATTATGAAAAATTTTCATATTCATTAATTATTATTATAATGAATTTATAATTATGATATATAATAATAATAAACAATAAATTATATCATTATTCACCTCGGGTGATGATATTAAAACTAAATAACCTCATAATCATCAATAATTATGGTATGTTCATGATTGGGTCGGATTGACCACACTAGTGCAGAAAACATTTTTTACGTCGGTTATTTTTCATTATTTACGTCGGTTTTTAGGCGACGTTAATACGGACGACGTTATAAATAACATTTTTTACGTCGGTTATTTAAAACCCGACGTAACATCCCTAACATCACGGTGTTTATCACGTCGGTTCATTAATAACCGACGTGATAAATATGCGTGGGGGGGGTTTATCACGTCGGTTATTTTCTAAACCGACGTGATAAAACGCCTGGGATATCGTTTATCACGTCGGTTATGACATAACCGACGTGATTAACCCTTCCCCGGGCCTATTATCACGTCGGTTTCTTAAATAACCGACGTGATAAAAAGGCCTGGGGAACGTTTTAGCATGTCGGTTATCCAATAACCGACGTGGTAAATCGATTCCCAGGCCTTTTATCACGTCGATTATATTAAGAACAGACGTGATAAAAGGCCCGGGAACGGTTTATCACATCGGTTCTCGAAAAAACCGACGTGATAAACCCCTACCGATTTATTTACCACGTCGGTTATAAAATAACCGACGTGAAAGCGATATTTTTTTTTTAAATAATTGCACTGCTCTCACCAAAAAGCAACTAGAAACCAAACAAAAATAACCATGCCAGCCCTCCCCCAAGCCCCAACTGAACCCCACCCTCATCTATACCCACCTAACAACCTGGCCAGCCCTCCCCCACCACATTGGAGCCCCACCACAACCCTTGGACACCCCCCACCCCTTGGACAGCCCCCCCACCCTCATTTACACCCCCACGACCCCTAGTACAGCCTCAAACACCCATTGGACACCCCTCCCATATCCCTTGGACACCCCCCACCCCTTGGACACCCCCCCACCCCTTGGACAGCCCCCCCCCACCCTCATTTACACCCCCAAGACCCCTAGTACAGCCTCAAACACCCATTGGACACCCCCCCCCCACACCTTGACAGCCCTCCCAGGCCCCTTGGACACCCCCCCCCCCCCGAGCCCTTGGACAGCCCCAAACACCCCTTGGACACCCCTCCCATATCCCTTGGACACCCCCCACCCCTTGGACACCCCCCCACCCCTTGGACAGCCCCCCCCCCCACCCTCATTTACACCCAACCGGCCCCTTGGACACCACTCCCATATCCCTTGGACACCCCCCCCCCCCACCCCTTGGACCCCCCCCCCCCACCCCTTCGACAACCCCCCCACCCTCATTTACACCCCCCGAACACTAGGACAGCCCCAAACACCCCTTGGACACCCCTCCCATATCCCTTGGACACCCCCCACCCCTTGGACACCCCCCCACCCCTTGGACAGCCCCCCCCCCCACCCCCTGGACACCCCCCCCCCCCCCCCCGACCCCTTGGAAACCCCCCCCCCCTACTCCTTGGAAACCCCCCCATCCCCTTGGACAGCCCCAAACACCCCTTGGACACTCCTCCTATATCCCTTGGACACCCCCCCACCACTTGGACACCCCCCCACCCCTTGGACAGCCCCCCTCCCCCCCCCCCACCCTCATTTACACCCAACCGACTCCTTGGACAGCCCCAAACACACCTTGGACACCCCTCCAATATCCCTTGGACACCCCCCAAACACCCACCCACCCCCTTGGAACCTCTCCCCCCATAAAAAAATCCAGACCAGAAAAACCATCAACAGTAGACCAAAACAAGAAGTAGAGAAAAATTAAACATTCACTTCTATAACATTCAAAACTTACACTGTCAACTTCAAAAAAAACTAAATCCAACCTAAACGACTACGAAATACACAATTACATTGACAATATTCAAAATTACATTTTACATTACAAACAACTAGAAGTCAATCAAACCTGTAAAATAATTTGACCACTCCACTTGTAAGTGTTTGATATCTTCAGCAGTAAAGGGTTGAGGGTCATCAAAAAGCTACAAAGGAAAAGGATAGTAGTCAACGTGTATAATGAATAAATCAAATTGAAATATTATGAGAAAGAGGAAATCTTACCAGGTCAAAACTCAGAACTGTCCCAGTTGTTATTATTTCATACATAAATCTTAACATGTAATATCCGCATTCGATGATTCCTTGTTGCTCATGACATTTCTGTTTGAATGAGTGTAAATTCAATATATTATTTTTATGTAATAAATCAAAATGTACAAATTATAAATGGATATTTACCTTCGCATGTACATATTTGATCTTGAAATTCCTTTTCTTTGCGCTTTTTCGAAAGTGGACCCATGCCCTGTTAGAAAATAATACGAATGGGGTAAATTTAAAATTCATTATAATATATAAAACTATTGTGAAATTGAAACTTACGTTTCCAATATATTCTTAAAACTTTCTCGCACATCATCATGGAGAGAGCATATCCAATAAAGTGTTTTCTCCCTAGGGAAAAAACCCCTAACATCCAATGATCCCTGATAAAAGGAAATTTAACGTTAGTGGTTTTTTATGTTATAAGATAATTAACTCTTTGAGAGGGATGTGTTTCATACCTCTCACAAAAAGGCATCATCCAACACTGTGTGATTACATTCTTTTCAAATCTATCAGCAATATAAAGCATTCTTTGTTCCTCATCCAATGCACATGCTTCAGGGGAAATCAATTGTGGGTCCACGAATCCATATACATCTGTAAGCTCATTCCTCTCACAAATTTTATACAGATACCTAATACAAAGCAGACATAAGTATACATTTTTAATAAATATAACGCAAGGAAAAGGTGTTAAGACTTACATGATAAAAATTTGCACCACGTTGATGCCCAACTTATCTCCAGTGACAAACTCCATGATATCAGTTTTCATAATCCCCACACTTAGTTCACGTCCACAGACATGAGCTTCCATTGTAAAGTCATAATGATCCGCCAACAAATTTGAATATCTTGACAATTTGTCAAGACTCCTAGTATCTGCATCTGATGTCATAGCTATCTGTCTTTGTTGTTGTCTATACAGTATTTCTTTACCTTTGAAGTATTCCTGTAAAAATAAATTGAAAAATATATTAGTTTTCAAATGATAAAACATTAATAAAAATATAAAATAAAATATATAACATCCATACCTCTATGGTAATGAGTCGAAGAAGTCTGGATGGCCAAAGTAAAAAATGGCCGATACTATGTCCAACTGTCGTCACCTCATCTGTAGGTAATGGTATCCGAGCTGATCTATCTATAATATCCTGTACAGTGACCCTCTGATTCTCTACCTCTAACTGTTGATGATGAACTGTATCTCCTATATAATATACCATCCCATATGCAACTATATGATGTTGAGGATCATCAACATACAACTCACAATAAGTAGGTAGATGCAGCGGAGGAGGAGGATCAAAAATGGGGTCTGCAGGCTGAGGTGGGGGAGTGGGAGCTACTGGGAGAGGTGGAGTGGGAGCTGCACCCTGAAATTGTCTTTGCAAGTCTGCAAACATAATCTGCACCGATGCTCTAATCTTTTCCTCCATTGTCGCATTAATATTATGGACTTCAGCCTCCAAGGATTCTATTTTTTTTTATAAACTCCCTCAACGTTAGAAGTTGAGGAAAGTGGAAACACTTTTCTTACCGATACACCTGCCGGATATCCCCTTACACGGCCAGTATGTTCGGGCTTTCCCAATGCCACAGATAAAATATCTTCCCTCCCAGATGGTGTAAATGTCCCCTATGAACTCTACTCCTCAAGAGAGTCCTGTAATAATTAATTGAACATTTCTATAATGATTGGAAATATATGACGAAAATAGTAAACTTAAATAAATAAAATAGATATCTTACAATCCTCTCAACTATGAGTCTCGATTATTCCGAAAGATATTGTCCTTTTTTTCCCTTCCGAGATCTTTTCCATTTCTCATGTCTAGATGGAGGGGATGGAGGGGCCACCTCTCCAGAGCTTGAAGACTCAGCTCTTAGTTGTTGAAATTTTTCTTCCATCATTTGTTCTTCCAATAATGCATACCCTCCCCGAGATAAACTATGAGGGTATACATTTTTAGATTGGATCTCTTGATGAGGTTTCCTTTTTTGCTGTAAATTAAGAATAAGTAATCATTAACAGGACAATAATAAGATCATTTATATAAGAAAGCTTATAAAAGTTTACAATTCCCTTACCAAAAATGATTCTTTTCTTCTACTTTCAAAAAATTGTCTCCATGTGTCTTCATCTATAAAAGGATATATACGACATGGATTCTCACGACCCCTATGACCATAAATGAAATCAGATGAGAGGGTTGATTTGAAATCCCTCCATCTCCTAGCATCCAACGATAATCATTTCTTCCTGACTCCTCCAGTGTCAGGAATATCAAATGTCATCTGATAAAAAAGAGGTTAAAAATATTATATATACTAGAAACATTTAAAGAACAGTCAAACAATAGCAAAAGATCTTACCAAAATGGTCTCCCACAGCTGAGAAATTATTGCCTTATCCACACTTCTCCAATCATCATAGAGAATGCTTACTTTGCTCTTAACCTGAGTTGCTACAAAACCCTTAAAATCTTTAGCATTTGAACCTCTAGGAAGATCATCATCATCAAACTCCATGACTATCCTCTCCTCCTTCGTACGGGCAAGTGATAATTTTGGTAAACGTGTGCACCCACGCTTACCAACCTTTGAACTCTTTTTCGTAATAGGAGCATGTGAATGTTCCTCCCCAGATGTATGACCAATATGCTCATCTCCAGAATCATGTGGCTGATCAACTGATTGATCTGTCATTTTCCTTCAAATCAAAAAAACAAACATTAGTTCACAAATATACAAATTCAAATATTTTAATACTACTTAATCAGAAAATAGAAAAGTGTACTAAATTACATAATAGTAAACATTGGTAATATGGTAAGCATGTTAAACAATGATAAACATGGTAAACACAGGCAAAAGGTTGCCAAGGAGTTGGCCCAAGAAAGCTGAAAAGTGGACTCACTGAGTCCACCGGTCAGCCAGTGTGAGCTCACCGGCCAGCCGGAGGACCCAGGCAGTAGACTTTCCCACTGCCTGGTGCCACCGGCCGGCTGCTGGCTCACCACCGGCCGGCCGGTGGACCAGCCAGAGCCTTCCTCTCTGGCCCACCGGCCGGCCGGTGGACCAGACAGAGCCTTCCTCTCTGGCCCACCGGCCGGCTGCTGGATCACCACCGACCGGCCGGTGGACTAGACAGAGAGCCTTCCTCTCTGTCTGGACCACCGGCCGGCCGCTGGCTCACCACCGGCCGGCCGGTGGACCAGACAGAGCTTTGCTCTGGACCACCGGCCAACCGGTGATCCACCACCGGCCAGCCGGTGCGCCCAGGACTTCTCCTCTTTACGGTTTTTATTGTTTTATCGTTTTGGTTTGATACATGTTTTAATAAGTAAAAAATTTACAATATCTAACATTATATGAAAAAACTAAATGTAAACAAGAAATAAACATGTGTTACCTGTAATTTTAGGAATGTACAGTTGGATTGTTTTCCCAAATTCCTTCGTCGTGATCGTTCCTTATGGCACAAACCATGTATATATTTTTTAGATAAGACAAATATATGTTTATATGAAAAAAATCATAATTTGAATGTAAACAATTTTGAAATATAAAACAAATCGATGTGTATTTAAAAAAAATATGCTTGAATATTATTTTTTAAACAAAATATAGTAAGATATAACACCCCCCCTGGACACCACCCCCACCCCCTACCCCCTTGGACACCCCCCTGGACACCCCCCAACACCCACCCACACCCTTGGACAGCCCCCCACACCCACCCACCCCCTTGTAAACCCCCCTGGACACCCCCCGACCCCTCTGGACAGCCCCCCGCCCCTCCTGGACACCACCCCCCACCCCCTACCCCCTTGGACACCCCCCTGGACATCCCCCAACCCTCTGGACAGCCCCCCCCACCCACCCGGACAACCCGAAATACCCTCTGGAGAGGCCGCCACCCACTTGGATAGCCCCCCACACCCATCCAACCCCTTGGACACCCCCCTGGACACCCCACCGACCCCTCTGGACAGGCCGCCACCCCCTTGGACAGCCCCCCACACCCACCCATCCCCTTGGACACCACCCTGGACACCCCCCGACCCCTCTGGACAGCCCCTGACCCCTCTAGAAAGCACTCCCACCCCTCCTGGACACAACCCCCCACCCCCGACCTGCTTGGACACCCCCCTGGACACCCCCCAACCCTCTGGACAGCCCCCCCCCCCCACCCCTCCTAAACACCACCCCCCACCCCCCACCCCCTTGGACACCCCCTGGACACCCCCCAACACCCACCCACACCCTTGGAAAGCCCCCCACACCCACCCACCCCCTTGTAAACCCCCCTGGACACCCCCTGACCCCTCTGGACAGCCCCCCGCCCCTCCTGGACACCACCCCCCACCCCCTACCCCCTTGGACACCCCCCTGGACATCCCCCAACCCTCTGGACAGCCCCCCCACCCACCCGGACAACCCCAAATACCCTCTGGAGAAGCCGCCACCCACTTGGACAGCCCCCCACACCCACCCACACCCTTGGACACCCCCCTGGACACCCCCACCGACCCCTCTGGACAGGCCGCCACCCCCTTGGACAGCCCCCCACACCCACCCATCCCCTTGGACACCACCCTGGACACCCCCCGACCCCTCTGGACAGCCCCCGACCCCTCTAGAAAGCACCCCCACCCCTCATGGACACAACCCCCCACCCCCGACCTGCTTGGACACCCCCCTGGACACCCCCCAACCCTCCGGACAGCCCCCCCACCCCTCCTAAACACCACCCCCACCCCCTAACCCCCTTGGACACCCCCTGGACACCCCCCCAACACCCACCCACACCCTTGGACAGCCCCCCACACCAACCCACCCCCTTTTAAACCCCCCTGGACACCCCTCGACCCCTCTGGACAGCCCCCCGCCCCTCCTGGACACCACCCCCCACCCCCTACCCCCTTGGACACCCCCCTGGACATCCCCCAACCCTCTGGACCGCCCCCCCACCCACCCGGACAACCCCAAATACCCTCTGGAGAGGCCGCCACCCACTTGGACAGCCCCCCACACCCATCCAACCCCTTGGACACCCCCCTGGACACCCCACCGACCCCTCTGGATAGGCTGCCACCCCCTTGGACAGCCCCCCACACCCACCCATCCCCTTGGACACCACCCTGGACACCCCCCGACCCCTCTGGACAGCCCCCGACCCCTTTAGAAAGCACCCCCACCCCTCCTGGACACAACCCCCCACCCCCGACCTGCTTGGACACCCCCCTGGACACCCCCCAACCCTCTAGACAGCCCCCCCCCCCCCACCCCTCCTAAACACCACCCCCCACCCCCTACCCCCTTGGACACCCCCCTGGACACCCCCCAACACCCACCCACACCCTTGGAAAGCCCCCCACACCCACCCACCCCCTTGTAAACCCCCCTGGACACCCCCCGACCCCTCTGGACATCCCCCCGCCCCTCCTGGACACCACCCCCCACCCCCTACCCCCTTGGACACCCCCTGGACTTCCCCCAACCCTCTGGACAGCCCCCCCACCCACCCGGACAACCCCAAATACCCTCTGGAGAGGCCGCCACCCACTTAGACATCCCCCCACACCCATCCAACCCCTTGGACACCCCCCTGGACACCCCACCGACCCCTCTGGACAGGCCGCCACCCCCTTGGACAGCCCCCCCCCACCCCTTGGACACCACACTGGACACCCCCCGACCCCTCTGGACAACCCCCGACCCCTCTAGAAAGCACCCCCACCCCTCCTGGACACAACCCCCCACCCCCGACCTGCTTGGACACCCCCCTGGACACCCCCAACCCTCTGGACAGCCCCCCCACCCCTCCTAAACACCACCCCCCACCCCCTACCCCCCCTGGACACCCCCCAACACCCACCCACACCCTTGGACAGCCCCCCACACCCACCCACCCCCTTGTAAACCCCCCTGGACACGCCCCAACCCTCTCGGGGATTTATAGAAAACGATGAAAAATTAGTGAAATCATAAAATTAGTCAATATTGCAAGTCGAACTAATAGATCTAGGGATGATAAATAAGATTATGGTGCCAAAACGAGTTAAAAGGGTTCGCAATCGAAGAATCTTAGCTAGTTTCAACAAAAAAATCACAACACATATATATATACTATCCGCGAAAAAAAACGAACGAGTGGGAGGATTACCTGAGTGCTGCGAGTTTAGATGATTGATCCGAGGAGATTAAATATGAGAAACGATGATCGCAAAACGAATCTAAACCCACGAAATGGACGAGCCGATTCGGGTTTACGCGCGAGAGAGACGAGTCGCGACTGTCGAAGGTAAACTCGCGAATGAAAATCCACGGGTCTGGGTAAATTTTTAAATGAGTTATCACGTCGTTTATTCAATAACCGACGTTATAATCTTTTTAAAAACATTTATAACGTCGGTTATTCAATAACCGACGTAAAAACCTTCATCCGATTCTTTTTTTACGTCGGTTATTTTATAACCGACGTTATAAAGGGCTCAAAATCCGCGTTTTATTACGTCGGTTATTCCATAACCGACGTCAAAAACATCTGCGGATTCTTTTTTGACGTCGGTTATTTTATAACCGACGTAAAAAGGCCTTCAAAAACCGTGTTTTTTACGTCGGTTATTGAATAACCGACGTAAAAAACGCCCCCCGCTTCTGTTTTTTACGGCGGTTAATGTATAACCGACGTAAAAAACGAAGCCGCGCGATTAATAACGTCGGTTAAAAAAAATAACTGACGTTAAAGGTGTACTAAACACAGGTTTTTACGTCGGTTATTAAATAACCGACGTAACAAACCTCGTTTTACATATTATGACGTCGGTTTTATATAACCGACGTAAAAAATGGTGACGTAAAAAACGTTTTCTGCACTAGTGCCACCTTCTTCAAAAAAGGTTATAAAATTATGTCATGCATGATTATGAAAACTTAATTACTAGTATAATATGTTATAAATATTTATTTAATGATTTTTTTGGAAAGGATACATCAATATTTAACTCATTAATTAATAAAACACCCTTCATAGGTTAAAAATCATTAAATAATTATCATTATTTAATCCATCTTCTAGTATAAAAACTAAAAAACTCATGAAAAAAAATTAAAATTAATAAATAATCATAACTCATATATTATAGTTACTTTAATTAAATTATAATGATAAAATTTGGAATAATAATTAATACCAACATTTCTCATATGAAACTACTATGAACGATCAAAACTTTAGACACCCGATGTGGGAAAATAGGAAAAAACTAACCAGTTTACATGTAGATAATTATTATAAATAGAAATTATAAATATTATTAGGTATTAATATGGTTTCTAAATATTTTATTAATATATTTATGATTTTTTATATGATATTAGAGCACATTCTATTAAGCGGGAAAAAAGGTAATAGGTTTTCGTGACTCAAATATTTTACTTTAATATTAATCACTCTTCTTTGACTATTATATTTAAATATTGATATATTATAAAATATAATTATGTTATGTTGACTTCACACCTCATTTTCTATGGAAATTATTTTTCACACCAAATTCTTCTTTCTTTATGATTTTATTGTTTCTTTAAAATGTATTTTTTTAAGAATAATTCTCGTTAATTTTAATGCATTTTTCTTCCATATTCATGTTTTTACTTCCCACCAACTTTATCATATCATTTTAAGAAATATAATTTAGCACCCCAACCTATCTATCCACCAAATAGTGCTTCGGTTCGAGTTCCACTAGACTTAGGAGTGCCTCCCCATATGCTAAAGGTTTACTAAAAGTAGCAAGGGTGTGATGGGGTGATAATGGGGAGAATATACCCTATAGTGATGATATAATAATGCTCCAATTAATAATATAATTTCCAGAAGAAAGGAAATAAATATAGACATTGGAATAGTAACCCTCACATGGTAGAAGCACAAGAAATAACTTATAGCAGTGAAATTATAACTAAACAATAGTATCAAAGTAAAATAAACATTCAAAAAATGATATTAGAAAAATCAAACCAAGAAGATACCATTTATAGAGAATATATCCAAAATTGGTCATACATACCAATAATCATTAGGGTCTCCATTGGCTCACAACAGTACATACATATAATATAAGCATGATGGTAAAAAAAATACAAAAAATAAACTCTAGTTGAGGCAAGAAAAAATATTCTCATGCCTTCCATCCATATTAAACATCCACTAAAATCTAGCTCCTAAACCTAGATCTTTACCTAAACACAAAAGCACGAAACATGCTTGTGTCCCAAAGGGACTGTGTAGGGTGTGAGAATGAGTCTTAGTAGGCAACCATCAACATGTTCCTAACTGATATTTTTTTATTAAGAAGGTGTGTACAATAAATAAGGAAATACAACACATGTATTTAAATAAATGAAAGTTTCCATGGTGCTCAACAACCACTAGAAAGCTATCACCTACCTCAGACAATACTGGAAAGCCATAGCGAAGAGGTTACTTAGCCTAATCCAAAGGAAACCACTGGTATATAATAGCCCATAGGAACCCATAGGTTCCACCTCTATGTAAGTCACCCAGCACCATATTCCAACCAACACCTTGTGCCCATGTCAAGTCACTGATGTCCCAAATTCATGACCAAATGATACAAATATAGTTTCCCTGACCCCTATTCAAAAGTACCTTTCAGCTCGAACCAAACATCCAGAGAAGTGGTGATATCTATCCTCAAAGAAATATCATCATCGGCTTAACATCTGATGTCCCAAGGAACTATGATGTCCATACTCACATATAAGTCCATGACTAATGGCCTCATGTACAATGAGCCTCACCCCCAAACGACAGCCTCAATGTTGTCATCTGATGGTTCCTCGCCATCCCAGTGGATTTCTATGGCAAGAACCTCCAACCATAATTATTAATATGTAGCTATTGGAGGCCTCTACCCACACAAGAGGTCAAAACCACATCAATATCTAATTCTTACCATGTTCATGTGACTCTAAATGGTGCTTTTCCCAACACAGGTGAGCAAAAATAACTAAAAAGATCCTAAGCCACACCAATTCTGGAACCATGTGGACCTACAACCACATCTCTCAAACTGATGGACACATCATCCAATATCACATGATCCTCAACCGTAACTTGACATCCTAGATGCCTCAATCTGATGACCAAGTGTCTCAACTAGTGATCAACACCACCCAAATACATATACCTTAGGCCACGCCTAGCCTAATGATCACATCACCTCAGTCCTGATGGACATCATCATCTCAGTCCTCAATACAAGCTCATCCAGTTACCATATAACTCAATAGTGCATCACAATCATGTTATTAAATAAAAAAATCAAAGAAAAATATAAAAAATACACAATGGATTAAATGCCTAAGTTCCAAGCCCATCGCATGGCTCAAACCATTTTTAGACTTATGTGAGTATGCCTATAGGAATATAAAATAGTTTTAATTGATTAATTAAAGGTAACCATTAATTTAATATGGTATCTCTCAATCAACATAATGGCACACTCAATGAGAAACTTCCGAAACAATCATGAAAACACAAAGAAAGGTAGGCACCACCTACCTCAGGATAGTAAATGCCCACACATCTAATATCAACCTCTAAATAGATCTGATTTGGGAGAAATAAAAAATTTATATGAACACCCTAAAAATAAGGAAAGACCACTCAGATAGATTTAGCACAGCTTATGGAGAGGGCAAGGAGAAATATAATCAAGAGGATTATGAGCCTTACCAATATAGATCCAACACAACTGACGACAATAAAAATGGTGTCACAAACCAGCTCGGGTCGACCCTGAACCGGTCACCTGAGTCGGTCCGTGGTAAGTCCTGAGGGGCGTTCTCGATCCCCCCGGGATGGCAACTAGTGTCGGGCATAAAAAAAAGTTTAATCGTTGGGAACGATTTCAGCCCAAACAAAACCAGGATCAAAAGAAAGAAAACAAACTAAACAAAACAAACGACACTAACAACAAAAAGAAAGAAAAACTAAACTACAAACATACCTCCACGTGACCCCATGGGTCACCACCCAACTGAAAACCAACCTCGCTTTAACACTGAGCGACTCAAACCAGGAAAACCTGAACACAAGGAACCTACAACTGAAATGGTAAAAGATAGGAGTGAGCACAAAAAGGTACTCAGTAGGTGATCCCAACAACAAATCCCAAAGCACTGCCAGTAAATAAAGAATCTACAAATTCCAGGTTTGAACTACAATGTACTAAAGTAAGATTTCATAATGTTTCACTTGAAAATAAAAACATGAGACATTACCCTTATTCTTTATTAAAAGTTGAATTTCTTTCATTCGTGCCAAATTCATTTTAAAAGAGAAAGAAGTGTTACATTTTCAAATTTTACACAAAGATAATAACGCATTTTCATTTGAAATCCATTTTCACAAAGTAACCAGTATAATCTGTAAAGAACAACTGAAAGTAAACAAGCAGGGAAAATCAAGTAACCATGGGTGGTCCTAAACATCCCTAGAAAACCCCTGGACATACTTCGGTTCAGACTACCTGTCGTCATGGTACTCCATAGTCAATAACCAACTGGCCGCCCTAATAGCCAACCAGTGGAACGCCCCACAAGGCCTTAGCTACCAAGGGGGGACTAACCCGTCTAATTGGGGTTAGCCAGCAACCGTCACTCGATTCTCTAAAAGACGCCCAGGAACCCACTGTGGTTTTAATAATACTGTGTAAGTGGGAGGCCCTCGCACGCGTGACTCACCTCACCACACTTGCCAACCCCTTACACGGACACCGCTACATGACAACGCTCAAAGGGAAGTCCCCCTATAGAGATGCCCCAAAAGTATGTGTATATATATATATAATTACTTCACATTCCAAAAAAGTGTCAACCGGGCCTCAAAAACCATTTAATACCAAAACATTTCCAACAGACGCAACACACACCATCACGTTGAAAACCGGTACACACTTAGAACCTCATTTAAGAAACTCAAATCATCATTTTAGAACTGAAACACATTGGTGTCACAAGTAAAACCATTTTCCAATATCCTAATGCATGCCACTTTTATCAATAGCCAAACGGGCCTCTAATCATTTTTTTGAAGGAACGCTGTTTCTCAAATGAAATCCCAAAATTTTATTCACGCGTCAAAGGAAAACATTTTTCAACAACAAAAGATCCACACTTGAAGTTTCCAAAAACAAGTTTAAAGGCCAAACGAGCATTTTCTCTATTCGAGGTTTTAAAAGAACACCATTTTCCATAAACAATACACCTGACATTTTACACACACCAAAACCATTTCCAATAACACTTCAACATGTCTTGCACATTTCAAAAAGAATTCATTTATCCATATCACTAGAAAACCACACAATTAAGTCCAAGAGAAACGCTTCCAGAGCAATGAAAGAATTAAACAGATTTCATTTTCAGCAGGTCACTGCACTAAGCATAAATATTTAATACTACTTTAAATTTACTGAAATTCAATAAAAGAAAAGGATTAAATAAATTCTAAAGTTAAAGGCAAGTGCAGTGGGAGGAAACCTACCTTGAATTTCAGTTAGTTTGCGATGAAACAACATGCCTCACACTTGCGCACTAGAAAACGCAAGCGGGAAAATTCGATAACGCGTAAATACCTCACAAACACGCTGCAACAAAAGTAGAATAACTAAAACACATAAACACCGATTTAAAAAAGTCCAAAAGAATGAGAACGCAAAAGACCACGTGTACATATACATATATATAAACGTTGATATAAAATAATTTTAGTAAGAAACAAAGAAAACCTCACCTAAAATCGCAAACCGAACTTGAAAACGCAAAACATCTCGTGCAGGCGCATACGTGCACACTAGCGGAAGACCTCAGCGTTGCGGAATTATTCTGCCGATGCGCTGCAACAAACACCAAAACAACAAAAATATCAAACCACAGATATAAAAATAAACTCAACCAGCAATCAGTCACAAAATACTACCTCGGCGCAGACGCGCTCGATCGCTGGGGTCACGCGCCAGTTAAAGGGGCGGCGCGCACTGGTAGGGAGACCGCCGGAGGTTGCGCGCTGATTACCGGGTGTGCTGCTGGCCGGCGCAAGGCAGTAGTGGCTAGTCGGGCCGTGGAAAGCCGGTATGCGGCCGGACGAAGGTGCGGCGGAGCCAACCAGAGCACCGAAAAGGGGTCAGGGGACGCCGACAGGGCGGTACCGGAGTGGAGAAGAGTTGCCGGTAGGGATGGGAAACGCCGGAGGGGTCGCCAGAACAGGGCAGGGGATGCCAGAATAGCACCGGACAGCGGAGGCAGGTCTTGCGTGGGTCGGGGCAGTGCGCCAGATTGCCGGGAACAAGTTGGAAGAGGCCCGAGGGGCTGCGGGAGGCCGCTGGCCGGAGCGGGGGCTCACTGGAGAATTCAGCCAGCGGGTAGCGGGGTCGCTAGAGGTGCGGACAGTGGCTACGGGGTTGTCGGAGGCGGGGCTGGCGGCAGCGGGGTCGCCATAGGTACGGTCGGCGATAGCAGGGGTCGCCGGAGGTGTGGTCGGCGGTAGAGGGGTTCGTACGGGGGAGCTGCGGAGGGCTTCAGGGTAGAGCAGGGTGCGGCGGAGGCCAGTAGTGTGGGCAGCAGGCGCCGGCACAGGGGGGCAGATGCGGGAGCTGGGATCGGCGCCGGTGGTCGCACAAGGATGGGAACGGGCCGTGGCGCCGGAGGCGGTGTCCGGAGGTTGCGCGGAGGCCGGGTTCAGCGGGGTCTGGGGGTGCTGTGCGAGGGAGTGGCACCGGAGGTGGTGTCCGGAGGTCGTGTGGAGGCCGAGTCGAGGGGACGCCGGAGGTCGGGCGGTGGCGTGCCTGTGGCGGAGTGGGAGTCGGGCGCCGGCTGCGGGAGTGAGGTCGGGACAGGGGGCAGCGCGAGCGGAGGAGCATCGGAGGTCGGGGGGGTCGCGCGGGCGGTGCCACCTGGGGCGAGGGGGGAAGGGGGAGCAGGGCATCGGACGGAGTGGGGGTGAGCGCATAGGAGGGGCTCATAGAGAGGGTAGGGGAGAAGAAAGAGAGGAGAGAAGGGAGAGGGGGTGGCGGCTGGGTAAGGGGTAGACTAGGGTTCCAAAAAAAAGAAATATCTATATATATATACAAGATAACAAAATATAATAATAATAATAATAATAATAATAACAATAATAATGATAATAAAATAAAAATTAGTTAATTATAATAATAATTATTATAATCAAAATGTTTAAAATAATAAAACCATTTGAAAATAACACACACATATATATATATACATATATACACATATATAGATATATATATATATATGTACCTATATATAAACATATAAACAGAGATACGATAAACATATATATATATATACATATATAGACATAACTTATATAAGCATATATATATATACATATATAGACATATATATATATACATGCATATACACATATATAAACATATATACAATAAAAATAACTACAATAATAATAACACAATTTAAATAATAATAATAATAATAAAAAGTCAACTTAATAGTTTTAATATTTAAAACGTCGGGTGAACACACGGTCACCCGGGCCGAACGCACGGTCACCGCTAATGATGCGGTGAACGCGCACCGGTGCGAAACCGCCAACACAATTAAACTTTGAAAAAAAAATCAAACCGAGACCAAAAAAAGAAGTAAAATAAGGGAATCTACGGTCAGGGTGTGACAATTCTCCCCACCATAGACACTTTCTGCCCCTAGAAAGTCACCAAGCCAAAAGTCGGTCAAGATTCAAGTCCATGCCCAAACAAAACTAAAGGAACCGAAGAGAACTGAGATTCTCGAGATGACCTTACTCTACACAGGTCACACCTGACCGATTCAAGAGAAAACTGAAGTCCGAGGTTGATGGGAGAACACAAAGGGGTTCTCCCCACCACAAGAGCTCAACTTGTGCATAAAAATTAACCATCTAAATAGACAAACCTAGGAAAAGGGGGGGGGGGTTGACGCGGGAACTCACAACCGGTTTAAACCAACTTTTATAGCATGAGGGAAAAACGACACCTTCATCGAAACGTTGAATCCTCGACCAAAGTAACGACCTTCAACACTAGGGGGAAAACCCATGGAAAAAAACTTAACCAGACATCGAGTTGAAAACATGACCCATTGAAATCCACAAAACGTGACCACATCCACACAAACGGGACTACTTATATCAGAATAAAATTAGTCCATGATAACCCCATGGAAAAACAATGAACTTATAATAATGTAAAATATTTAACAGCAGAAAAACAAGTACAAAAAGATCTTAATTGTTCCCCCGCCAACACGGAACACAAATCCCAGACCAAGGCTTCACACCCCTGGGGCCTCCTGATTGTGCGCGAGCTTCACCCCGAGAACTATGGCTGGGGATCTAATGGCTGAAGCATCTCCTGCCTCACAGTCAGGTACTGACACTCTCCAATCATGGCGTCCTCTTCAAGCGACGCTTCCTGCAAAACTTCTCCAGATGAACCAGACAGCCGCAACGATGGCACGTCTTCGGAGGGTTGCGACAAGAGGGCTTTAAATGCCCGAAACGACTGCACTGATAGCATACCCTAGAATGATCTGACGATCTGGAAGCCAGGGCCAAAGGGGAAAACTCCTTGGGAATAGGTTCCTCTGGCATCCTTTCCTCGCTAGATGGAGAAACCCCACGAACAACTGGGTACGCTGGACTTCCAACCACCTGCGCTCCGGACACCAACTCAGCTAAAAATGCTTCCTCCACCAGATTCTCGAAATGATGGTCTTTAGGAGGGAAGACCTTATCCTTGATTTCTGGACAGAGAACCCCGGTAAAAAGAGAGGCCTTCATGATCTCAAGCGACGCCACCTCGGGGGAAAAGGCAATCAGTTCCCTGAAATGGTCAACATATGGTTTCACCGTTTGTTGACCTTGTTGAATATGCACGAGCTCCCCCTTTTTCTTTGCCTTCACTTCTTCAGGTATAAATCCTTGGACGAAGATGGTTTTAAAGAAATCCCACGTCATTCCGGCTTGCATTGACGGTGGGGCAACCACCTTCCACTGGTCCAGAGCTGGACCTTCAAACAATCCTATAACAGCACGAACCCTAATAGTCTCGGGAGTTCCCAACATTCTAAAGACACTCTCCACTTCTTTAAGCCACTCTACTGCTTCTAATGGGCCTCGGTCACCACAAAAATTAGGAAACTTCCGAGAAGGACTAGAAACTAGGCATGACTCATTAGAAACTTTAGGGATCTTTCTGGGCGACATTCTCTGAACAACATAATATCACAAACCCAAAAATCAGCATCCAATCAAATCTTAATCAAAAGGACAATCGCATACCAACAACTGGCTCGCATGCCAAAAATCCACTTTTTTTTTAAAAAACACCATTTCATTTCAAGACTACTTCCAAAAACAAAACCCACTTTCCGAAACAAAATCCAATTTCCAAAATCATTTTCCTCTTTCAAAAATCATTTTAGAAAGACAAGGTCAAACCTTTGGTTTCAAATAAACACCCACAGCATCTCAGGAATCATCGCATGCGTGTCCATCCATTCCACTCATGTCATCCACGAACAAGTGCCTCTCATGCACTTTTCTCACAAACCCGCACACATGCGACCATTCATAAGGAAAACCAAGGGTTGCACTCAAACCATTTCCTTACCAATTCCAAGAAAACACTCGGTTTTTGAAACCAAAAAACTTTAAATTTCAAAAATCCCTTTACTAATTTAAACCCATTTTAAAGAAAACACCTCCATTTCAAAATTCTACTTTAATTTTCAGAAACACGATCACACCAACCAAAACCAAAAATAGTACAACTTACAAAGAATCACCAGAATGAGGAACTAGCAGTTACGCTTAACCCGACGACATGGTAGTGAGCCATGCCCCAAGTAAGCATCAACAGCTAGGAGGAACTTAAACCGAGTACTCGGACTCCACATGGGTCACTACTCCATGTGAAATCGCGACGTGACACTGGCTCGTCTCCTTTTTCATTCCCCAATCCAAAACGAGGTCAAAGGACACAATTTTCGGACTACCCCTGGTAACTTGAGGATCAGCGTGAGAAAGACTTCGTGACGCTTTTCCTGCACGTACCTCTCGAGTTCTGACAGTCCTAATCTCCTTCTACCGAACAACCCAAATAAAAAGAACCTGAACCTCCTCTGATACCATTTTGTCACGAACCGGCCCGGGTCGACCCTGAACCGGTCACCTGAGCCGGTCCGCGGCAAGTCCCGATGGGCGTTCCCGATCCCCCTGGGATGGCAACAAGTGTTGGGCATAAAACAAAGTTTAATCATTGGGAACGACTTCAGCCCGAACAAAACCAGGATCAAAAGAAAGAAAACAAACTAAAAAAAACAAACAACACTAACAACAAAAAGAAATAAAAACTACACGACAAACATACCTCCACGTGACCCCACGGGTCACCACCCAACTGAAAACCAACCTTTCTCCAACACTAAGAGACTCAAACCAGGAAAACCTAAACACAAGGAACCTGCAACTGAAATGGTAAAAGATAGGCATGAGCACAAAAAGGTACTCAGTAGGTGAGCCCAACAACAAATCCCAAAGCACTGCCAGTAAATAAAGAATCTACAAATTCCAGGTTTGAACTACAATGTACTAAAGTAAGATTTCATAATGTTTCACTTGAAAATCAAAACACGAGACATTACCCTTATTCTTTTTTAAAAGTTGAATTTCTTTCATTGGTGCCAAATTCATTTTAAAAGAGAAATAAGTGTTACATTTTCAAATTTTACACAAAGAGAATAATGCATTTTCATTTGAAATCCATTTTCACAAAGTAACCAGTATAAGCTGTAAAGAACAACTGAAAGTAAACAAGAAGGGAAAATCAAGTAACCATGGGTGGTCATAAACATCCCTAGAAAACCCCTGGATGTACTCAGGTTCAAACTACCTGCCGGCATGGTACTCCTTAGTCAATAACCAACTGGCCGCCCAAACAGCCAACCAGTGGCATGCCCCACATGGCCTTACCTACCAAGGGGGGACTAACCCGTCTAATCGGGGTTAGCCAGCAACCGTCACTCAAATCTCTAAAAGATGCCCAGGAATCCACGGTGGTTTTAATAATACTGTGTAAGTGGGAGGACCTTGCATGCGTGACTCACCTCACCGCACTTGCCAACCCCTTACACGGACACCGCTACACGACAAACCTCAAAGGGAAGTCCCCCTGTAGAGATTCCCCAAAAGTATGTATATATATATATAATTACTTCACATTCCAAAAAAGTGCCAGTCGGGCCTCAAAAACCATTTAATACCAAAACATTTCCAAGAGACGCAACACACGCCATCACGTTGAAAATCGGTACACACTTAGAACCTCATTTAAGAAACTCAAATCATCATTTTAGAACTGAAACACATTGGTGTCACAAGTAAAACCATTTTCCAATATCCTAATGCATACCACTTTTATCAATAGCCAAACGGGCCTCTAATCATTTTTTTGAAGGAACGTTGTTTCTCACATGAAATCCCAAAATTTTATTCACGCGTCAAAGGAAAACATTTTTCAACAACAAAAGATCCACACTTCAAGTTTTCAAAAACAAGTTTAAAGGCCAAATGAGCATTTTCTCTATTCAAGGTTTTAAAAGAACACCATTTTCCATAAACAATACACCTGCCTTTTTACACACACCAAAACCATTTCCAATCACACTTCAACATGTCTTGCACCTTTCAAAAAGAACTCATTTAGCCATATCACTAGAATACCACACAATTAAGTCCAAGAGAAATGCTTCTAGTGCAATGCAAGAATTAAACCAATTTCATTTTCAGCAGGTCACCGCACTAAGCATAACTATTTAATACTACTTTAAATTTACTGAAATTCAATAAAAGACAAGGATTAAAAAAATTCTAAAGTTAAAGGAAAGTGCAGTGGGAGGAAACCTACCTTGACTTGTAGCTAGTTTGTGATGACACAACATGCCTCACACTTGCGCACTAGAAAACGCAAGCGGGAAAATTCGATAACGCGTAAATACCTCACAGACACGCTGCAACAAAAGTAGAATAACTAAAACACGTAAACACCGATTTAAAAAAGTCCAAAAGAATGAGAACGCAAAAGACAACGTGTATATATACATATATATATAAACGTTGATATAAAATAATTTAAGTAAGAAACAAAGCAAACCTCACCTAAAATCGCAAACCGAACTCGACGACGCAAAACATCTCGCGCAGACGCATACGTGCACACAAGCTGAAGACCTCAGCGTTGCGGTATTATTCCGCCGACGCGCTGCAACAAACACCAAAACAGAAAAAATAGTAAACCACAGATATATAAATAAACTCAACCAGCAATCAGTCACAAAAGACTACCTCGGCGCATACGTGCTCGACTGCCGGGGTCGCGCGCCAGTTAAAGGGGCGGCGCGCACTGGCAGGGAGACCGCCAGAGGTTGCGCGTTGATTACCGGGTGCGCCGCTGGCCAGCGCAAGGCGGCAGCGGCTAGCCGGGCCGCGGAAATCCGGTATGCGGCCGGACGAAGGTGCGGCGGAGCCGACCCGAGCGCTGAAAAGGGGTCGGGGGATGCCGACAGGGCGGTACCGGAGTGGAGCAGAGGTGCCGGCAGGGATGGGAAACGCCGGAGGGGTCGCCGGAACTGAGTAGGGGATGCCGGAACAGCGTCGGACAGCGGAGGCGGGTCGTGCGTGGGCCGGGGCGGTGCACCGGATTGTCGGGAACAAGTTGGGAGAGGCCCGGGGGGCTGCGGGAGGCCGCTGGTCGGAGCGGGGGCTCACCGGAGAATTCGGATAGCGGGTAGCGGGGTCGCGAGAGGTGCAGAAAGCGACTGAGGGGTCGCCGGAGGTGTGGCCGGCGGCATCGGGGTCGCCGGAGGTGAGTCCGGCGGTAGCGGGGGTCGCCGAAGGTGCGGCCGGCGGCAGCGGGGGTTCGTGCGGGGGAGCTGTGGAGGGCGCCGGGGTAGAGCGGGGTGCGGAGGAGGCCGGTGGTGCGGGCAGAAGGCGCTGGCACAGGGGGGAGGATGCGGGAGCCGGGATCGGCGCCGGTGGTCGCGCAAGGCCGGGAACGGGCCGCGGCGCCGGAGGCGGTGTTCGGAGGTCGCGCGGAGGCCGGCTTCAGCGGGGTCTGGGGGTGCTGCGTGAGGGAGTGGCACCGGAGGCGGTGTCCGGAGGTCGTGCGGAGGCTGGGTCGAGGGGACGCCGGAGGTCGGGCGGTGGCGCTCCTGTGGCGGAGCGGGATCCAGGCGCCGGCTACGGGAGTGAGGCTAGGACAGGGGTCGCGCGAGCGGAGGAGCACCGGAGGTCGGGGGGGTCGCGCGGGCGGCGCCGCCTGGGGCGAGGGGGGACGGGGGAGCAGGACACCGGACGGAGCGGGGGTGAGCGCACAGGAGGGGCTCATGCAGAGGGTAGGGGAGAAGAAAGAGAGGAGAGAAGGGAGAGGGGGCGGCGGCTGGGTAAGGGGTAGACTAGGGTTCCAAAAAAAAAGAAATATCTATATATATATACAAGATAACAAAATATAATAATAATAATAATAATAATAACAATAATAATGATAATAAAATTAAAA